>JARJCX010000014.1:0-1200000 GCA_029282285.1 Mycena rebaudengoi
AGCGGAAATTCAACCAGATATCAGGCAGCACTCTTGAAATCCTCACATGGGGACTGAGATTTGTCTAACAATGAGTGGATTCAATGCCATGCCGGTTTCATAGGGGAGGGATTTTCAGAACATTTGAATACATGATGGAGCGAAATAATGTCCAACTGTTACTGATGGCTACATATGGTCAAATTTCATCCTCGTGTGTTTCAGCCTTATCAACCACTTCAATCTGCAGACCAGTGTTCAATTGTCTTTGCACTCAATGACGAGAATGGGTACATGTACCTTGACACCATAAATGAGATCATTCAACCTATCCACATCAAGGAGCGGATACCCAAGTTCAATGGCAACATCTTGGCTGGCAGGATCGAAGCCTTTTGCATGATGACATGTGGCAATTGAATCATAGACCTCCTGCCTCCAGTGTCCGGCCAGTACTCTAGCCCGGAAACTCACACTGGGAAGGGCAAACTTGTCCAAGGAATCCTGAGGTAAGTGCTCGGTACCCTCAGGATCGAATGACCAGTAGTATGTTTCGGTCTCCAGAGGCAGGTGCACAGCCAAGTGACCCCTTGAGTTGGCTACATTGGCGGGGAATAGGAAAAGATAAACTTCATCTGTCGGGGAGTCGGCCATGAATGTTCCTTGCAATGTAAACTCATCCGCATTGGATGATATCGAGAATTGTAAAGCAAGATCCATAAGCAGGCCTGCAAGGGATTAGACACTGGTGGATTGCATGAACTGTAACATACAATATTCATCTGGGAGATGCATCCTTGAGCCAAGGATTGAAATTGCTTTTGAACAGAACTTACCTGCATCCAAGCCCGCTTTATCCATGATGTTGTTTGCCTGTGAGAGCCAAGTCTTTGAAACTTCTCGCTTTGTTTCCATATCCAGGAATATGTCTTTAAGTAGATGACACTCTTCATCGATGGGTAAATCTGCTAGTGCAACACTAGCTTTCTGGTCAGCGATAGTCAGGGGTTGAAATAATAGAGAGTCATACCGTGTCCAGCCATTTGGTAATATGACAAGGCCCTCGTGCGGAGATGATGAGCCCTGCATATATGAATCTGCGACTTCCCAACCACGTACACCCACATCCGGCAATCCCAGGCTATCCAATAAAGAAATTTCAGAAAATGGATTGAACAGATGTATGCAGCTAGCAGTGGGGCAGGAAAGAGATCCAAGCAGAATAGTGCCAGGATCAGAAATCTCAATTTGAGTCCACCAGCCAGAGTAGTAAATATGTTGTGGATATCATGAAGAGACATGTTGGACCTCCAAGTTGATGTCAGATGTTAAATGAACTCTGGATGAGATGGGGCTCCCGCCATGTGCTGGAGGGTAGTGTGTGTAGTTCTCCTCACTATCATTGACCTCAATGCACAACTGCCCAGTGGAGTTGCGGATCCACAGCATTGTGCCAGTCTCAAGCCGGGTCCAAAGACCATATGAATCCCAGAAAAGGAGCCATTTTCCGGTCACTTCAGCCCAGTGATTAAGTGCAGCCTTGAGACTGTGAGTTGAATATCAAATTATCCCTGAGTTGAGCTCACATCGAAGTGCCTGCTCTAACCAATTCACATTGAGGGTAATTATTGAGCCAAAAAAGGTGAAAACACACGAATTCATACTCCAGGTAAGCGGACCCCAATGGAGATTGCTGATGCATTTGGCGAAATTCATGCAGTGGCATCAATCCTGGAAGAATATAAAATTCAGTTTCTCAATAGAGTGCAGGTGCTCACTTACCATCATGATATATTAAAGCTTTGAGGCGGGTGCTGGAAGTCACACCAAATAATTGAATCAATGATGGATGTCTGAGGCACGATGTAAGATAGTTAAATCCAATGCTTGGCAGAAAATATTGCACCGGAATTCTTCCCGCTGTTCTGCATGGGCCCAGTGCTGTGGAATTCTCTGAGGACCATCACTCTACTAGCATTGTAACATCACTTGCCTTCTTGAAATCCGAAACCTCATACACAACTGCAGTGAAATCCTCCTGGCTCCCATGAACACGTGCCAGATGGATTCTCCGGACACCAACCACCTCAGGGACATGTCGTTTTACAACTCTTGTCTTCTTGTTTAGAACTTTTCGATATTCAACAATATTTTGTTTTGCAACTTCTTCCACAAGCTTGAGATGGCCCAGTTTGATAGTTGGGAAATCTATTTTATCAGAAAGCTTAGCTAGGAAAACTCCAGGGCCATGGGGAACCTCACCGTATTCGTCAGAGTCACTGGCATTGACCTGAAGATTGATGACACTCCCGCTGATGGTAGTATTCTGGCAATTTTCGAATACCGCGTGTCTAGCGCGCATCAGCACCGCCGAGATCCATGTAGCAGATCATACCTAGCTGCTTGGGGTATAGTTGCATTCGTCAGAGGCCCAGCTCGAGATCGTCGGGGCATGGTGTGGGTATGGGTACTGGGTGAACGGTACTGGTGGTGGTGGAGCAGAGAGTTGTGCAGAAAGGCTGTGCGTAATAGCTTTATTTTTAACTTGACGGGCGGCTACGTGCGCCAAGTGTTCGGGAGTATTGCTGTATGATCGGACGATGCCAAATTAACCGTTCTTTAAGCAAATCCTCGGTGATTCTTTACATCTGTTTGCACGTCTGTTTGATTCATTTCCACCGAGATTATCCCCTTCTCTCTTTCTCCCTCTTTCTGCTCTTTTTCTCAACATCAAATTACCAACGCGCAGACTCATTAAGCTCCAACGCCACCGCCTCTGCATGCCTCAAGGCTGCATTTTATTCCTATACAGTCAGTTTGTTCCCACTGGAGGCGCCGTAACCTGGTGAGTCACAGCAAGCTGTGCGAACAACACGAATTAGGCCAGTGGAGGTAAGGATGCAAGGCGCGTGAGTCCACAGCTCCGTAACAGCTCCTCAGACGACACGTTGGCCGCAGTAGTGATGCTGCGGCCACGTATGCTTTTGAAACGTATAAAAAAGATGCATCCCAAAGTTATTTCTGCATCGCCTGCTTCCTCACTCCGCTCTCGCTTATAATTTCCGTGTCCCTGCTCTGTTTGCTCAAATGCACCAATGTCCTGTTTTATTGATCATGAATCGGCCTTTGAACCACATCCCTTTGCTTTACTTTGCACTTTGACATAATTATATATTCGATTTGAACACGACAATGATATCACACTATTTCCTACAGTTTCCGGAGCGAAGCGGAGGCACGTCTTGTACAAGGACCCGAAGTTCAAGTCAGAAAAGGGTTCGTTCAACAAAGAAAAACCTCGAGCTAGAAGGGTGTAATTGAAGGACTCACTCGTCGTTCAACTCGCACCTGCATAGTTTCAGCATAAAATCTGAAAGAAAGAGTCAGCGAGCAACAAACGAGTCAGTATGAACACTTGCTTTGATTGTTCGGTGTCTTGAAGTAGGTTGAACCCGAACTTAGCATAAGATTTGAACAACCTATGTAAGTGGTAGGCATCAAAATAAATGGAGCACCTTGAAGCAGAGAGGTCTTGAATGAGTTTACATTCGACTTGCATAGTAACGGTATAAATATCTGAATGAGATGAGATAGTTAGCCTGCGACGAAGTAAACTGAGTAAGAACCTACCTGGAAGTAAAAGGGCATAGTCCCGGTCTTTTGAAGGAAACTGGGTCCGGACTTGCATAGTCACATTGTAATTATCTGAATGAGGCGCAAGATAATAAACTGCGTAAGAACATACCTGCAAGTAAAAAGGGCATAGTCCGGTGCGTGAACACGACAGGCATAGTTTTGGTACGAGGATCTATATAAAACAGTCAGTAGGCAACGAACGACATGGGTCTTGAAGCAGGTTGAAACTGGACTTGCATAGTTGGAAGGGTCTGAATAAAGCGGCGAGTAAGCTAAGCAACAAATCAAGTATTAGAAATTGAATATAAATCCATACCTGAACTCGGACGTCCATAGTTTCGACGCGAAGAACTGAATAAAACGGTCAGTTAGCGTTCAAGTAAGGATGAGATGAGAATAGAGATGTACCTTGAATACAGGGGCATAGTTTCGCCCTTTTGAAAGACTTGCGAGTGGTTGGACGGACTTGCATAGGTTCGGTGTGAATCTGAAGTACACAGTCAGCGAAGTATCAAAGCTTCAACAATAACCCTCACCTCGCTTCAAGTGCATAGGGCTTTGAAAGTCTTCAAGACCTGAGCCCGAACTAACATAGTTCCAGCGTAAATATCTAACAAAGCAGCAAGTAAGCAACGAAATAAATCGAACGAGAAAGCATACGTACCTTGAAATAGATAGGGTTGTGGTAGTTGAACCCGGAATCACATAGTCACGGCGTAAGTTTGTGAATAAAAGGTCAGTGAGCAATGAACCAGGCAATATGAAATGAGTAAGAAAGTGTACATTGGGGCGTTGAAGGTTCGTTGGACTTGCATTCTGAAGACCAACGGGGTCAGTAAGCGATGAACCAAGTAGTACAAATATGTAAGAAAACAGGACCAAGTCTAGACGCATTGAAGGAGCGAGCACCTGCGAATTCACGGCACAAAGACCTGAATAAAAAGGTCAGTAAGCGACAAATTAAATATTAGAAACTCAACGAGACAAACAGCATATTTTCTGCGCGTTGGAGTACTTGTATAGTCACAGTATAAAGTCTGTAAATAGAAGGTTAGTGAGCAATGAACCAAGCAAAATAACATTAGTAAGAAAGCGTACCTTTGAGCGGAGAAATAATGGTCCGGGCATTGAAGGACTCCCGAGTATTGAATTGAACTTGCATAGTTTCGGCGGGACAATCTAGAGTCTGTAAACGACGAACCAAGTAGTAAAAGTGCGTAAAAAAGCTTATCTCCGTTCAACGGGCATAGTCTCGGCGTGTTGAGTACTTGGGAGCGGGCCAAAGTCATACTTGCGCGAGTTCAGCGTGAAGATCTGAATAAAATCAGTGAGTATGCTAGGAAATAAGCATTGAGGATGAGAAGAAAGCGTGCCTTGAAGTCAAACACGTATCTGAATAAAATGGTCAGTACATTGAACAAGAATTCATACATACCTTGAATTAGATGGAAGACCATGGTCTGGACGGGCAAGTTGTTTGACCCCGGCCTAAAGTCTCAGTGAGCAATGAACCAAGTGATATAAGATGAGTAATAAAGCGTACCTTTGAATCGAACCTGCATAGTTTCTGCGGGAGACTAACGAGGTTGACGTGTAAGGTCCTCAATAATGCGGCCAGTAAGTAATGTAATGAAGATTAGACCGAGACCTAAGTACCTTCATATGTCCGAGGCTGGTCAAGCTTGCACTCGCATAATTTCGCCGTAGATATCTGGATACCGCATCAAAAACTGAGTAAGAATAGGCGGTAGGTCCTAGTTTCCGCGTAAGAACTGCGAATGAAAGGGTCAGTAAGCAAAGAAATGAGCATCTAGTCCCCAACACATACCTAGAATTTCAAGGCCATGGTTTCGGTGTATTAAAATCGTACTGCACAAGAACGGCATCTGAACAAATAGGTCAGTAAGAGACGAAGCAGCCCATAGAAATATCAGATCAAAAACCTTGATATCAAGGGCAAAGCCACGGCGTGTTGAAGTTGAACTTGCAAAAGAGCGCGCGCAACAGATCTGAATAAAACAGTTAACAAGCAATTAACAAGTAATAGAAAGAACCTATTAGTAAGACCGAAAGCATGAGTTCCGTTGAAAATCTTCACGTTCAGAGTTCGCCAACCACATCTAATGAAGCTATTGAAGAGTCAATAAAGTAGCTAGTAAGATCATTAGGCGAACGTACGAAGTCCAAGTCAGTTGAGTTATGGAGTCAATACGACTAGCAAAGCGACTGTCGGTTGACGCGCCTGTGGACCATATAAACAAACAAGTTCTCATCTTGCTCTCTTACCACCATCCACGCAATTTCCCCCCAATTCCTCCCCTTCACCCACCCGATCGCCCGCCAACAAGCACTTCAACTTGAACATGCGCACCCTTCGCCACCAATAAAACTCTTCGCAGTCGCATTCGAGGTCCTTTTAAGTCGACTATGAGCGCGCGCCTTCGAGGTTCCAGCTCACCCTGCTGGCAGATATCAATAGCGACCGTCGAGGTCAGATCAGCGGAAGCTGCCGGCAAGCACCCGTCAACAACATCAACACCCTCACCAATAACGGCCATGTCGAATTTTCGCGCACTTCGTGGGCTCAAGCTCTTCAGCTGCGAGTGGTTCAGTGAATCCAATGTTCTGGTAAGCTCTTCGGGACTGTCTTTTTCCTGATTTTATTCTAATTATAAAATTTGCAGATTTTTCATATTCAACCTCCCCGCCGTTCTCGACGCGCTATCCGGCATTTTCTGCGCCCAGAAGCCATGCCCCATGTTCTACGAAGGCTTTCCGGCTGGTTAAACGCGCGCCGCTCCACCGAGCGGCGCCTTCAATATTTGAGTTGATTTTTAGGCTTCCCGCAATCCACGCGTTGTGCACCATGTAAGCCCCAATCCTCGCAGGTATTAGTCTTCGTTTCACTGATCAAACTTTTCTTAGAATGCCTAAACCCCATTACACTTCCCTTCTGGCGTCCCCGCGCGGCGGTCTTGTCATCCTCACGCGCGCCGCCCTCAATTGTTTTATTCAATTTTGTGCGTTCCCGCCGTCATACTCGCCACATCCCACGCGCCGCAGCGCCGCTCACGCGCTTTTCCAATTGGTTTCCCTTGTCGCCGCGATCACGCCCAGCAAGCTTCTTTTCTGGCATCCCAGCAAGCTGGTCTTTCCATCTCCATGCGTCTGCGGCACGCAGCGCCGCCCTTGCCCCCTTTCTTCGATTTTTCGTGGTCCCGGCGTCGTTCCGCGCACCCTGCGCGGTATGGTGGTCTTCCCTTCCCCACGCGCCGCCCCCGCTTTTTTTTATTGAATTTTTGCGGTTCCCACCATCGTTCCGCGCGCTTTTCAAGTCGTTTTTTCGGTGTCCCCGCGATCAGGCCCACCACACTTCCTTTCTGGCGTTCCCCCGATCCGGTCTTCCCATCCCCACGCGTCTGACGCGAAGCGCCGCCCGCGATGCGCAGTGCAGTCCTCGCAAGATTTTTTGAGTCCCAGCAATCTAGCTCTCGGTATTCGCGCGCCGCCCCCCAACTTCTCAATGGACCTTTTACCGTCCCGCCATCACACCGCCGCGTTGCGCCGCCCTCGCATATTTATTCGATTTTCGGCGTTGCTGCGGTCACGTTCGCCATCTCCCGCGTGTCGGCGGCATGAGCGGCGCTTACAACTCCCCCCAGCCTGTTTGCAACGCGCCGTACCGTCATCGCAACCCCTCTTCGGCTCTTCCCGTCAACGTGCGCGCGGTGCGCTGCCCCTCCCCCGAGCTTCTCAATAGTCCTTTCACCCTCCCGCCATCGCACCGCCGCGTTGCACAACCTCCGCGAGCGGTGGCGTGCAACGCCGCCCCCGAAGTTCTGCATGGACTCTTCGCTGTCCCGACCGACCCGCTGCGCTATCCCCGCACTTTTTTTTTTCGATTTTTCGCGTTCCCACTGTCACCTTCGCGCGGCAGCTCCGCTGAAACGCGCTCCATCTTGCGCTGGCTGGGCGCGCGCCTTTGGTGTACCAGCTCCCTGCGCTCTTACCGCTGCTTATCCCTCGCGCCTGTATCGCCCTCGACATCTTCGCTGCTATTTTTGCGCTCCTGCCGCATCCCCGCCGCGTTGGCGGCGTGCAGCGCCGCTCAAGCCGTTCCACACTCTCCCATCACCTTCCCGATGGGCGCCGCGGCCTTGGAATTATTTTTAGGTGTTTGGAGGCCCCGCGAGGCCGGCCTCGCCTTTCCCCGATGCGTTGGCGGCGCGCAGCACCGCTCACGCCGCTCGCACTCCTCACCAACTTCCCGCCGTGCGCTGCACCCCCCGCGGCCAGCTTTTCGGTTCTTGGAGTTCTCGCCGTCCACCTCACCGCATCCTCAGCGTTTTTATTCGATGTCCCGGTGGCGCTGCGCGCCGCTCAATCGCGTCCGAGTCCCTGTGGTCGTGCGCGACGTCACCAACGGCGCGCAGCGCCGCCCTCTTTCTTTTTATTCGATTTTCCACCTCCCCACCACCGGCTCCTCTGCGTCGCCCCCTTTATTTTGATTTGATTTTTCGCCGTCCCGCAGCCGGCTTCCCAGCGTCGCGACCTCCCGGCGGCGCTGCGCGCCGACTCCCACGCGACGTCCCCCACCACCGCGCCTGCTTTTTTCTTCGATTTTTTGCCGCTCGGCGGCGGGCTTCTCAGCGTCGCGATGCCTTGGCGGTGCGCAACGCCGCTCACCGCGCCACCCTGTTCCTTTTTATTCGATTTTCCGCCTCCCCACCACCGGCTCCTCTGCGTTTCGATGCCCCGCCGGCGCGCAGCCCCGCATACTTGTGTCCGAGTCTCCAGGCTCCTGTGCAACGTCCTTAAAGCGCCTCCGTCCTTTGTCTTTTTATTACATTTTTCACATCCCCGCGGCCGGCTTCTCAATGTCTCAATGTCTCGCCGGCGCGCAGCGTCGTATACTTGCGTCCGAGTCTCCGCGCGCTTGCGCAGCGCCCTCACCGCGCCGCCCTCGCTTCTTTTTATTCGATTTTCGCCGCCCCCACAGCCGCGCTGCTCCTCGACGTTTTAGGCGGCCCGCAGCGCCCTTGTCCTCGTGCCCGACTCTCCGCGCTCCAGCACGACGTTATCAACGTGGTGCAGGCCTCGCATACCCACCCGCATATCTACGTACCAACTGTTCCGACCCCAGAGTCTCGCTATTATTGGATTTTTCTTCTGCTGCGCGGCGCCGGTCCGCCACGCGCTTCGAGTCCCAAATTCCTGCGCTAGGTATGCGTCATTTTCACTATATATGCATGTCCTAACGCGCTTCCAGTTCACCTACGCGATTTCGCAAATTTTCTCCGCTGGTACGCCTTCACCTCACTGTATATATAGGCGTTTTCTGACGCGTTTTCAGGGTCAATTTTCTGATTTTTTCTTCGCGGTGCGGCCTAGGTAAGTATAGGCTCGTTTTACTGGCTATATGCGCGCTAATTGCATGTTTGGGCTATAGATCCTGCGCGGCCCCAGTCTTACGCGTCAGTAAACCCAACGCGCGGCGCGGCGCACCATTGTTCAAGCCACGAACTTAGGGATGCGTTCTGCGCGTTCCAACTCGGTTTTTCTTTCACAGGACGCATTTACTGACCATTAGAAATATATTGTATTGGTAGACTTTGAAATACATTGTATTGGTAGACTCCCCGAAGTGCACGGAAATCCGGCGTCTCGAGCACACCAAACACGAAAATTTTCTTCCCAGCAGCACAAGACCTTGTTTATGGTCCGTGCGCGCGCGCGAGATGCATAAAGCTGAGGGACCTGGGCGACAGGCGCCTTAGCGTGAGGGGGCCGAGGGAGATGGTTGGTGGCACGTGGTGTGGGGAGGCGAAGAGGAGGGCCGGAGCGGAAGAGCAGCAGAGGGGAAGGCAGAGAGCGTGGCGTGGAAGGAGTAGTGTGAGGGGGCCGACCGTGGTGTGGAAGGGAAGGGAGGGACAAGGAGAGGCAGAGCGGCGGAGGAGAGGGACAGAAGCAGCGAGAGTAGACGCACCTGTACTGTAAACGGCTCGTCGTTCAGCAGCACATACGGGTAGGGGTGCCGTGTATTGAAGCGGTCCTCCATGCGGGGCATCGAGCGCACGGCGTTGTCCATGTCCGAGTTCCTCGCTAATATAATGAAGGTCGCGTTGGCCTTTGCGCGGGACTTGACGTCGAGGGTTACGAGTCCTAAACTTGTTTAGGTAATCGTTTTTAGTCATTTTCCTAGGCCACTTTTCGAAAAAAACTCAGTAGCTGATGACTTTGACTTTGCGTGGGATGGGAATTTGATTGTGTTGATGCCAAGCATTTCACAGTACCACGTTTTGACTACGTTTTGCCTTTCTGCTCCAACCTGCTTTTAAGAACTCTAGAAAAAAAAGGTGATAAGCGCCGCACTATGCTTGTCATCTTGAGTGGGTCCATACTCTCTTCATTGAGGCCGCAACTTGAATTTCAACTAATCTTCAGCCGGTAGCCGGTCCGCGTGGTGACGACACATGAGCAATGAGGCATGTGTTTACTAATTTATGGATTCAAGTATTACTCACCGTTATTCGCCGCTGATTAAGGTGATGCATAAGCCAGGTTTTGCTCACTAATCCTCAGGCTGAATCACCAGGTATCTAGCATCACAAGGCACATTCCCGCTGTGGCCCGCCGGGGGGAGTCTATGTGGAAACGCGGTTTCCAAGAAAGCCCTCCAAATTGGGCAACACCGCCGTACTTTATAATTAAAAGGGGCCTCTTTGTATTCCATCTGCCAGGCCGAAAAAAATATAATGTGTATATAAATCTGCTTGGAATGTTTCGGCCTGCTGCTGAATATTGGATGCCTGTTATGGCAGTGTGCGTATGAAAACAATAGTTGATGGGATCAAAACAAGTTCAACATGCCTCGGTATGTTTACTACACTCGCCTAATGTATTAAAGTATTCTCAGGCTATTCCGCAGCATAAAGGAGAATCTAATGAGTGTTGCCTGCCATTATAACAAATATCCCTGATATTATATTTGCTTCAGACACAAATTTTCCGCAACATCTTCGCAAACTCGCAAGATTCACAAATAGTTGCTTTGCTGGAATTTTGGCATTCAAATTGCATTGATCAGTTCCCTGCTGTCTATTTCCTACCAGAAAAAAACCACCAAAGTTTATAGATGGTCACAAAATAGGCTAAACTCTCATTGAACTCCCAAATTACGTCGAAAAATGCGGTTTTTGCAAAAGGACTCTCCAGCATTAGTGATGGAAATACCATTTGGAGTGAAACTAGGGGTGCTCAATTCTTATCCCGCGGGTTTATTTATTCAAGACAAATAGAATCCACAGAACGAAGGCACAATTCTATTTGTTTTGAGCAAATAAACTCACGGGACGAGCCCACGGGCGAAGAATTGATGAGTGCACTATTGGGATTCCAAATGGAATTACTCCGTGTCACGGCCAGGACGTATCCCAATATCCGTCGATCCCATGTTTACAGCTCTGCACCATATTTGCTTTGGCCTGGAGCCACAGAAAAAATATTGCTGGGCATGACCAAAGGCCATGCTTTGTTCCGCCCAATCTGAGCTGGTTGACGCGAAGCGGCGACCGAGCGAAGGGTGGGCGGGAACCACCTGTCCCTTATAGAGGTCAACTTCTTCTGCCCATGATTTAAAGTAATTTCGAAAGCTCACTGGAAGTTCAACAAGCCTCTGTGTTCTTTGTGGGTTTCTTTAAAATAAAAGAAATATAGTTTTTTGCTACTGCCATGCTGTTCTTTGTCGGATACCCCTCTCCTGCGTGATCTTACATTGTGCATTGATAATACCGAAGCTGCTGTGGCCTGAGAATACTCTGGCATATTCAAAAGACTGCACATGTGAAATCAAGCGCCTAGGGTCTAGGCTGGGCCAGTGTTGGTATCCATTAGTTTCATATTCTTCCATTTATCAAGCCGTATATCAAGGACTCCCTAGACGGACTCGTATTTGCCATGCGAAGCAATGGCCTACTGCACAAGTTTGGTTGTAGGTGTAGTACTCTTGCGGGATCAGCGTGGGCTGCCTTAGCCACGACCAGGACGTGGCGCGGGCGTAGGCGTCGTGGGTCAGCGACAGCAGGAAGTGGCCGCTCAGCACAATGAGTACGATGAGCAGCAGGTATCGCCCAGAGGACATCAGCGCCATGGTGGTAGAGAGAAGAGTTATTTTATTGTGTTATTTGTTTCGCTAAGTACCAAAATACCCCGGTTACCTGCTGGCAAAGGTGGTTCTGCTAAGTGTGGTTACAGCGTTGCCCCTGTGCTGCTGGCAAAACCGTCCTTGGATGCCCGCCTGCTGCTGCGCACAACGTCATCACCGTTAGGCGCGGATCGTTTTGCCCGTTTCGGCTTTCTCCGCTCGACAACCGACGATCTGCTGTCCGCCACCGCGAAAAATTCTTATCCTTCTTCGCCCCTCCTGATGTTCCTTCTACATGCATATCCTTCCCCGTGTCCACTTTGTATACTGGCGCGCACCCGGACTCCGGAAAATCAAGGCAGTCGTTGTAATTATTTTTCCTCAGATTCGCCGCCTTTCGCCGCCCCAACTGCCAGTCACTCGGCGTCAGCACCAGACTTGACAAATACCTTCATCCGAGTCTTGGCAGAATCATTCTATTGATTCCCAGAGGAACTCCTCCGGATGAGCTTTCTATGGGGGGTACTACTGATATATGGCCCTTACATGTATACTGTGCCAGAATTTATCTTTCACACGAGCTCCATGTTTTTCATGAATTCAAAATGACACAGTGACACAACACCAGTACCGAATCGCAGAGTCACACATGAAATTGCAACACACCTTCTGGCAGAGCTGATTGTGTTTTTTTGGTGGTGTAAATTCACATGAAAAACTGCCATAATTATTACTCCATACTACGGGGCAATCTGCAGTCAGCGGAAATTTAACGAGATATCAGGCAGCACTCTTGAAATCCTCACATGGGGGTCCGAGATTTGTCTAACAATGAGTGGATTCAATGCCATGCTGGTTTCATAGGAGAGGGATTTTCAGAACATTTGAATACATGAGTGAAATAGTGTCCAGGTTACTGACCCATACATATGGTCAAATTTCATCCTCGTGCATTTCAACCTCATTGACCACTTCAATCTGCATACCAGTGTTCAGTTGTCTTCGCACTCAATTACGAGAACGGGTACATGTACCTTGCCACCATTAATGAGATCATTCAACCGATCCACATCGAGGAGCGGATACCCAAGTTCAATGGCAACATCTTGGCTGGCAGGATCGAAGCCTTTTGCATGATGAAATGCAGAAATTGAATCATAGACCTCCTGGCTCCAGTGTGCGACCGCTATTTGGATCCGGAAACTCACGCTGGGAAGGGCGAGCTTGTCCAAGGAATCCTGAGGTAAGTGCTCAATGCCCTCGGGATCGAAAGACCAGTAGTATGTTTCGGTCTCCAGAGGCAGGTGCACAGCCAAGTGACCCCTTGAGTTGGCTACATTGGTAGGGAATAGGAAAAGATAAATGTCATCTGTCGGGGAGTCGGCCATGAATGTTCCTTGCAATGTAAACTCATCCACATTGGATGATATCGAGAATTGTAAAGTAAGACCCATAAGCAGGCCTGCAAGGGATTAGACACTGGTGGATTGCATGAACTGTAACATACAATATTCATCTGGAAGATGCATCCTTGAGCCAAGGATTGAAATTGTTTTTGAATAGAACTTACCTGCATCCAAGCCCGTTTTATCCATGATGCTGTTTGCCTGTGAGAGCCAAGTCTTTCGAACTTCTCGATCTGGATCCAGATCCAGGAATATGTGTCTAAATAGATGACATTTTTCATTGATGGGTAAATCTGCTAGTGCAACACTAGCTTTCTGGTTGGTGATAGCCAGGGATTGAAATAATAGAGAGTCATACCGTGTCCAGCCATTTGGTAATATGATGACAAGGCCCTCGTGCAGGGATGATGAGCCCTGCATATATGAGTCTGCGACTTCCCAACCACGTACATGCACATCTGGCAATCCCAGACTATCCAATAAAGAAATTTCGGAAAATGGATTGAACAGATGTATGCAGCTAGCGGTGGGCCAGGAAAGAGATCCAAGCAGAATAGTGCCGGGATCAGAAATCTCAATTTGAGTCCCCCAGCCAGAGTAGTAAAATATGTTGTGGATATCATGAAGAGACATGTTGGAAAGAAGTTTATCCTCCAAGTTGATGTCAGATGTCAAATGAACTCTGGATGAGATGGGGCTCCCGCCATGTGCTGGAGGGTAGTGTGTGTAGTTCTCCTCACTATCATTGACCTCAATGCACAACTGCCCAGTGGAGTTGCGGATCCACAGCATTGTGCCAGTCTCAAGCCGGGTCAAAAGACCATATGAATCCCAGAAAAGGAGCCATTTTCCGGTCACTTCAGCCCAGTGATGAAGAGCAGCCTTGAGACTGTGAGTTGAATATCAAATTATCCTTGAGTTGAGCTCACAACGAAGTGCCTGCCCTAATCAATTCACATTGAGGGAAATTATTGAGCAAAAAAGGTGAAAACACACAAATTCATATTCCACATAAGCGGACCCCAATGGAGATTGCTGATGCATTTGGCGAAATTCATCCAGTGGCATTAATCCTGGAAGAATATAAAATTCAGTTTCTCGATAGAGTGCAGGTGTTCACTTACCATCATGATATATTAAAGCTTTGAGGCGGGTGCTGGAAGTCACACCGAATAATTGAATCAATGATGGATGTCTGAGGCACAATGTAAGATAGGTAGATCCAATGCTTGGCAGAATATATTGCACCGGAATTCTTCTCGCTGTTCTGCGTGGGCCCGGTGCTGTGGAATTGTCTGAGGAATGTCACTCTACTAGCATTGTAACATCACTTGCCTTCTCGAAATCTGAACCCTCATACACAACTGCAGTGAAATCCTCCTGGCTCCCATGGACACGTGCCAGATGGATTCTCCGGACACCAACCACCTCAGAGACATGTTGTTTTACAACTTTCGTCTTCTTGTGTAGAACTTTTCGATATTCGACAATATTTTGTTTAGCAACTTCTTCCACAAGCTTGAGATGGCCCAGTTTGATAGTTGGAAAATCTATTTTATCAGAAAGCTTAGCTAGGAAAACTCCAGGGACATGGGAAACCTCACCGTATTCGTCAGAGTCACTGGCATTCACCTGAAGATTGATGACACCCCCGTTGATGGTAGTATTCTTGCAATTCTCGAACACCGCGTGTCTAGCGCGCATCAGCACCGGCGAGATCCATGTAGCAGATCATACCTAGCTGCTTGGGGTATGGTTGTGTTCGTCGGAGGCCCGGCTCGAGATCGTCGGGGCATGGTGTGGGTATGGGTACTGGGTGGATGGTGGTGGTGGAGCAGAGAGTTGCGCAGAGAAGGCTGTGCGTAATAGCTTTATTTTTAACTTGACGTGCGCCGAGTGTTCGGGAGCATTGCTGTATGATTGGACAAGCAGTGAATGCAAAGACCCGAAGTTAAGTTGTCAGATGGTCAGGGACCGCAGAGCAGAGCAAGATATATAAGAAGAGAGAGAGTTTAGTGTCCACGGAAGCCTTCTGCAAGGGATTATACACTCGTGAATTGCATGAGCTGGATTGAAGTAATTGATTTACACAACTCAGTACACTATGTACGTCCCTTCACAGAATCCAAACGCAAAAACAAATTCTCATATCCCAGAAGATCGAAATATAACTGGAGTCGAGACCCGTCCAGCCCAAGATGAATAACGAAACAAGAGAATGTTATTCACAGATAAATCCCAAAATAACACTTTGGAACGACGCAATCCGAGGGTGGAAGTAACTACATACATACCCGATGACTTGAAGCGCGCATCGTAAATTAAAAACAAATCAGCAAGCGAGAATGCAATGAAATGAACTGGAAAATGAAAGAGGTGAGTGAGCACCGAAATAAATAAACCGACAAGTACCTGAACCTGGCATAGAACTGTGAATGAAAGAAAGGCCAGCACGCAACGAAACAATGAGTATGGACACGTGCCTGCGTTTGTTCGTAGGCTCGGTGTTTGAAGGGCTTGTGAGTTGCATTCGGACTTGTATAGTCCGGCAAGAACTACGAATGAAAGCGAGCAACGAAATAGATAATAAATTGAGTAGCAAGAACACACACACACACCTCCGGGTCCCGGCGTGTGAGTCGGACCTGTACTGCACTTGTGTAGCCTCAACAAGACCTAAGAATGAACTTGAAAAGGTGAGTGAGCGACAAAATAAACTGAACAAGAATGCATACTTACCTTGATACAAATTTACAGTCCCCACGTTTGCAGGACTACTCGGGACTTATGAGCATCAGTAAGCAACGAAGCAAATTGCCTATAAGGCATACTCACGGTGTTTTGAAGGTCTTGAAGACGGTTGAAATTCAACCTGCATAGTCACGGCATAAAATCTGCGAATGAAGAAAAGGTCAGTACGCAACGAACGAAGCACGAGAAATCGAACACGAACACACCTCAGTAATAAAAACAGGAGACCAAACTCGGACTCAGTGCCTGCGAGGATAATGCGACGAAGTACCGATTAGAAACTCCACAACACATAGTTTGGTAGCCTCGGTGCATTAAAGCAGGCTGACACCGAGTTACGGTGGAAATCTGTGAATAAGGAGCAACAAAAAACTCGAGATAGAAGGGCATAGTTGAAGGACTCACTCGTCGTTTCAGCATAAAATCTATGACCGAGAAGGTCAGTCGGTAATTTCGGTACGAGGATCTGAATAATGCGACGAAACATCAATTAGAAGTTCACCATGAACACAGCTTGATAGAAGGCGATTGAACCGGGATAAAAGATGTGAATAAAGGGTTCGTTCAACAAAGAAAAGCCTCGAGCTAGAAGGGTGTAATTGAAGGACTCACTCGTCGTTCAACTCGTACCTGCATAGTTTCGGCATAAAATCTTAAAGAAAGAGTCAGCAAGCAACAAATGTCAGTATGAACACTTGCATTGATTGTTAACGGTGTCTTGAAGTAGGTTGAACCCGAACTTAGCATAAGATTTGAACAACCTATGTAATTAGTGAGCATCGAAATAAATGGAGCACCTTGAAGCAGAGAGGTCTTGAATGAGATTGGATGCGACTTGCACAGTAACGGTATAAATATCTGAATGAGATGAGATAGTTAGCCTGCGGTGAAGTAGACTGAGTGAGAACCTACCTGGAAGTAAAAGGGCATAGTCCCGGTCTTGAAGGAACTGGGTCCAGACCTGCATAGTCACAGTGTAATTATCTGAATGAGACACAAGATAATAAACTGCGTAAGAACATACCTGCAAGGAAAAGGGCATAGTCCGGTGCGTGAACGCGACGAGCATAGTTTTGGTACGAGGATCTAGATAAAACCGTCAGTAGGCAACGAACGACATGGGCCTTGAAGCAGGTTGAAACCGGACTCGCATAGTTGGAAGGATCTGAATAAAGCGGCGAGTAAACTAAACAACGAATCAAGCATTATAAATTGAATATAAACCCATACCTGAAAAGGGACTTGCATAGTTTCGACGCGAAGAACTGAATAAAACGGTCAGTCAGCGTTCAAGTAAGGATGAGGAGATGAGAATAGAGACATACCTTGAAATAGTTTCGCCCCTTTTAAAGACTGACGCGAAGAACTGAAGAAACCCAATTTCCCCCCAATTCCTCCCCCCGATCGCCCGCCAACAAGCACTTCAACTCGAACCTGCGCACCCTTCGCTATCAGTAAAACTCTTTGCAGTCGCATGCGAGGTCGTTGTAAGTCGTCTGCAAACGCGCGCCTTCGAGGTTCCAGCTCACCCTGCTTGCAGATATCGATAGCGACCGTCGAGGTCAGGATCAACAGAAGCTGCCGGCAAGCACCCGTCAACAACATCAGCACCCTCACCAACGTCCATGTCGAATTTTCGCGCACGTCGTGGGCTCAAGCTCTTCAGCCGCAAGTGGTTCAGCGAATTCAATGTTCTGGTAAGCTTTTCGCGACCGTCTTTTCCCTGACTTTACTCTAATTATGAAATTTTGCAGATTTTCATATTCAGCCTCCCAGCCGTTCTCGACGCGTTATTCGGCATTCTCTGCGCCAAGAAGTCATGTCCTATGTTCCACGAAGGCTTTCCGACTGGCTAAACGCGCGCCGCTCCGCGGACCGGCGCCTTCAATATTTTATTTTATTTTTGCCTTCCCGCAATCCATGCGTTGTGCACCATGTAAGCCCCAATTCTCGCAAGCATTAGTCTTCGTTTCACTGATCAAACTTTTCTTAGAATGCCTAAACCCCATTATGCTTCCCTTCCGGTGTCCCCGCGCGGCGGTCTTGTCACTCTCACGCCACTGCGGCGCGCAGCGCCATCCTCAAATTTTTTATTCAATTTTGGGCGTTCCCGCCGTCATGCTCAACACATCCCGCGTGCCGCAGCGCCGCTCACGCGCTTTTTGAATTGGTTTTTCCGTGTCGCCACGATCACGCCCAGCAAGCTTCTTTTCTGGCATCCCAGCAAGCTGGTCTTTCTATCTCCACGCGTCTGCGCCGCTCTTGCCCCTTTTCTTCGATTTTTCGTGGTCCCGGCGTCGTTCCGCGCACCCTGCGCGGTCTGGTGGTCCTCCCATCCCCACGCGCCGCCCCCGGCTTTTTTTAATTGAAATTCCGCGGTTCCCGCTATCGTTCCGCGCACTTTCCGCGCGCTTTTCAAGTCGTTTTTTCGGTGTCCCTGCGATCAGGCCCACCAGACTTCCTTTCTGGCGTTCCCCCGATCCGGTCTTCCCATCCCCACGCGTTGCCGCCCCCACTTCTATTAGCATCGTTCCGCGCAGCCCTGCGCGTTGGCGACGCGCAGTGTCGCTCGCAATGCGCAGTACAGTCCTCGCAAGATTTTTCGTGTCCCGGCAATCTAGCTCTCGGTATTCGCACGCCCGCGGCGCGCAGCGCCGCCCCCAACTTCTCAATGGATCTTTTACCGTCCCGCCATCGTACCGCCGCGTTGCGCCGCCCTTGCATATTTTATCCGATTTCGACGTTGCCGCGGTCAGGTTCGCCATCTCCCGCACGTCGGCGGCGCGCAGGGCCGCTCACGCACTTACAACTCCCCTCATCCTGCTTGCAACGCGCCGTACTGTCCTCGCAACCCCTCTTCTGCATTTTTTGAGTCCGGCTCTTCCCATCAACGCGCGCGCGGTGCGAGGCCCCGCCCCCGAACTTCTCAATAGTCCTTTCACCCTCCCGCCATCGCACCGCCGCCCCCGAAGCTCTGCATGGACTCTTCGCTGTTCTGACCGACGCGTTGCGCTGCCCTCGCACTTTTTTTTTCGATCTTTCGCGTCCCCGCTGTCACCTTCGCGCGGCGGCTCCGCTGAAACGCGCCCTATCTTGCGCTCGGCGCGCGTCTTTGGCGTACCAGCTCCCTGCGCTTTTACCCATTGTCCCTCGCGCCTGTACCGCCCTCGACGTCTTCGCTGCTATTTTTGCGCTCCCGCCGCATCTCCGCATCTCCGCTACGTTCGCGGCGCGCAGCGCCGCTCACGCCGTTCCACACTCTCCCCATCACCTTCCCGATGCGCAACGCGGCCTTGGAATTGTTTTTAGGTGTTTGGAGTTCCCGCGAGGCCGCCCTCGCCTTTCTCCGATGCGCGCCGCTCACGCCATTGACACTCCTCCTCACCAACTTCCCGTCGGGCACTGCAGCCCTCGCGGCCATCTCGGTTCTTGGCGACGCATAGCGCCGCTTGTTCTGCACCCTCCAAATCTTCGGTCTATTCTTCATGTTCCCGCTGGCGCTGCGGCAGTGCGCTGCGCCACTCACGTATTTCTATACCTTCCCACCACCTTACCGACACGTGCCGCCGCCTTTGCCAGTGTTTTAGGTTTTTCAAGTCCCCGCGAGGTGGACTTCATCCCCAATGCGCCCGCAGTGCGGAGCACCCCTCCATCGCACCGTGCCTATCCCCGCTGTCCTCCCCGCCGCGCGCTGCGCCCTTTATTTATTTTTGATTTTTCACCGTCCCGCAGCCGGCTTCCCGGCGTCGCAACGTCCCGGCGGCGCTGGGCGCCGCTCAATCGCGTCCGAGTCCCCGCGCTCCCACGCGACGTCACCACTGCGCCTGTTTTTTTCTTCGATTTTTCGCGGCTTCTCAGCGTCGCGATCCCTTGGCGGTGCGCAGCGCCGCTCTGTTCCTTTTTATTCGATTTTCCGCCTCCCCACCACTGGCTCCTCTGCGTTTCGATGCCCCGCCGGCGCGCAGCGCCGTATACTTGTGTGTCCGAGTTCCCAGGCTCCTGCACAACGTCCTCAAAGCGCCTGCAGCGCGGCGCGCCGCCCTCTTTCGATTTTTCGCATCCCCGTGGCCGGTGTCTCAATGTCTCGATGTCTCGGCGGCGCGCACCGCCCTTCAATCGCGTCCGAGTCTCCGCGCGCTTGCGCGGCGTCCTCACCGTGCCTGCGGCGCCCTCGACTTTTTTTAGTCGATTTTTCGCCGCCCCCGCGGCCTCTCTGCCCCTCGACGTTTTAGCGGCCCGCAGCGCCCTTGTACTCGCGCCCGACTCTTCGCGCTCCAGCGCGACGTTCTCAACGCGGTGCAGCCTCGCATACCCACCCGCATAGTATATACCTACCAACTGTGCCGACTCGCTATTATTGGATTTTTCTTCCGCTGCGCGGCGCCAGTCCACCTCCACGAACGCCACGCGCTTCGGGTCCCAAATTCCTGCGCTAGGTATGTCTCATTTTCACTATATATGCGTGTTCTAACACGCTTGCAGTCCACCTACGCGATTTCGCAATTTTTCTCCGCTGGTACGCCTTCACTTCACTGGATATATAGGCGTTTTCTGACGCGTTTTCAGGGTCAATTTTCTGATTTTTTCTTCGCGATGCGGCCTAGGTAAGTATAGGCTCGTTTTACTGGCTATATGCGCGCTAATTGCATGTTTAGGCTATAGATCCTGCGCGGCCCCAGTCTTACGCGTCAGTAAACCCAACGCGCGGCGCGGCGCACCATTGTTCAAGCCACGAACTTAGGGATGCGTTCTGCGCGTTCCAACTCGGTTTTTCTTTCACAGGACGCATTTACTGACCATTAGAAATATATTGTATTGGTAGACTTAGAAATACATTGTATTGGTAGACTCCCCGAAGTACACGGAAATCCGGCGTCTCGAGCACACCAAACACGAAAATTTTCTTCCCAGCAGCACAAGACCTTGTTTATGGTCCGTGCGCGCGCGCGAGATGCATAAAGCTGAGGAACCTGGGCGACAGGCGCCTTAGCGTGAGGGGGCCGAGGGAGATGGTTGGTGGCACGTGGTGTGGGGAGACGAAGAGGAGGGCCGGAGCGGAGGAGAGGGACAGAAGGAGGAGTGAGAGTAGACGCACCTGTACTGTAAACGGCTCGTCGTTCAGCAGCACATACGGGTAGTGGTGCCGTGTATTGAAGCGGTCCTCCATGCGGCGCATCGAGCGCACGGTGTTGTCCATGTCCGAGCTGGCTAATATAATAAAGGTCGCGTTGGCCTTTGCGCGGAATTTGACGTCGAGGGTTTGGTTGTAGGTGTAGTACTCTTGCGGGATCGGCGTGGGCTGCCTTAGCCACGACCAGGACGTGGCACGGGTGTAAGTGTCGTGGGTCAGCGATAGCAGGAAGTGGCTGCTCAGAACAATGAGCACGATGAGCAGCAAGCATCGCCCAGAGGACATCAGCGCCATGGTGGTAGAGAGAAGAGTTATTTTATTGTGTTATTTGTTTCGCTAAGTACAAAAATACCCCGGTTGCCTGCTGGCAAAGGTGATGCTCAGTGTGGTTACAGCGTTGCCCCCTGCTGGCAAAACCGTCCTTGGATGCCCGCCTGCTGCTGCACACAACGTCACCACCATTAGGCGCGGATCGTTTTGCCCGTTTCGGCTTTCTCCGTTCGACAACCGACGATCTTCTTTCCGCGGCCACCCCTGAAATTTGTGAACCAGCCTCTTCGCCTCTCCTGACGTTCCTTCTACATGCGTATCCTTCCCCGTGTCCACTTTGTATACTGGCGTGCACCCGGACTCCGGAAAATCAAGCCAGTCGTTGTAATTACAAGCTTTACGACCCGTGCCTTCGGCACGGCCGGCTCGCTGGCGCTCGCGTCCGTACCTACGGCGGGTCGACAGCTTGTTGGGGCTCTGCCCCAAACCCCGGGGGACTGTAGATTGTTATGTCTTTTTACTTTCAAAATTTTAAATTCACATGTAGGAAAAGAAAATACTGATAGTACGTACATCATAGACACAGGAAACTGGATAAGGAATTTAGAAAATCGACAACACATGAAGATATCACTCACATCTGATTAAAAAAAGTGCCCCAAGCTTAACCTGTGCCTCCGGCGACTCGCCGGCGGTCACGTTGGCCGGCCGACAGCTTGTTGGGGCCCTGCCCCAAACCCCGGAATAGTACCGCAAATATTAGAATCCATACAGGGTACATTGCTCTAAATATTATTACTCCATGCAACTTGTTAGACATATGAAAAGACCAACACAGATATTTACTTACTTATGAATTAAAGGAGCACTTCAGGAAACACAACATTTTTGCTGTGTCGGTTTGTCCTTGAAAAGTACTTTGCATTGACAGAAGGTGCAGTGGGAGATGATTGGGAATCCAACTTTGTCCCAATTTCTGCCATGTCTAATACCAAGTACCCACTTTGCAAATCCCCCTCCTCCTTCAAACTACTTATTGGGACCATATCACCTATGTGTTCATCAATTTCAGAAATTTTGATGTCAGGGATGGCTGAAAAAATTGTTCTGATTCAAGATGATTTTTTTGCACACATAAAAAAAATGGGTGTCACTTGTCACTGAGCAGTTCAATCCTCTTCTGTGGCAGGGTCCAATTTGCTCTTTTATTCGGAGTTCCTTCAACAACTGATAAGATCTATTGGATTTATTTATTAATTCCATTAAAGTGCATGCAGGCCTTCAAAACAACTTGAACTGGTGTACCACCAACGGCTGACGGTCATAGCAACCTTTCAAGCGAGCCGGAAATGACCGGAAAATGGGTAGAACATCTTTACGTACAGCCAGCGGCGAGCGACGGAGGTTCCCGACGCGACATCCGAAACTCCGAAAAACTAAAATTGTGCAATTCCGCGTGACTTATCATGTGATTTTCTGTCAAACCGTCTTTTTGTATATAGGATTTTTCCTCGGATTTGCCGCCTCAACTGCCAGTCACTCGCAGACTCGATGAACAGCAAGATTATTCCATTGACTCCCACAGGAACTCCTCCGGATGAGCTTTCTATGGAGGATACTATTATGGCTCTTACATGTATACTCTCCCAGATACACCACCTCCAAGTTTTTATAAATTTAAAATGACACAGTGACACAGTACCACTACCGAATCGCAGAGTCGCACATGCAACTGCAACACACCTTCTGGCAGACCCGTGTGTGTGTGTGTTTGGTGAAATCAGTTGGTGTAAATTCACATGAAAGAACCGCCATAATTATTACTATTGCAGTCAGCGGAAATTCAACCAGATATCAGGCAGCACTCTTGAAATCCTCACATCGGGACTGAGATTTGTCTAACAATGAGTGGATTCAATGCCATGCCGGTTTCATAGGGGAGGGATTTTCAGAACATTTGAATACATGATGGAGCGAAATAGTGTCCAACTGTTACTGATGACTACATATGGTCGAATTTCATCCTCGTGTGTTTCAGCCTTATCAACCACTTCAATCTGCAGACCAGTGTTCAGTTGTCTTCGCACTCAATGACGAGAACGGGTACATGTACCTTGACACCATAAATGAGATCATTCAACTGATCCACATCAAGGAGTGGATACCCAAGTTCAATGGCAACATCTTGGCTGGCAGGATCGAAGCCTTTTGCATGATGACATGCACCAATTGAATCATAGACGTCCTGGCTCCAGTGTATGGCCGGTACTCGGGCCTGGAAACTCACACTGGGAAGGGAAAACTTGTCCAAGGAATCCTGAGGTAAGTGCTCGATGCCCTCGGGATCGAATGACCAGTAGTATGTTTCAGTCTCCAGAGGCAGGTGCACAGCCAACTGACCCCTTGAGTTGGCTACATTGGCAGGGAATAAGAAAAGATAAACTTCATCTGTCAGGGAGTTGGCCATGAATGTTCCCTGCAATGTAAACTCATCCACATTGGATGATATTGAGAATCATAAAGCAAGATCCATAAGCAGGTCTGCAAGGGATTAGACACTGGTAAATTGCATGAACTGTAACATACAATATTCATCTGGGGAGATGCATCCGTGAGCCAAGGATTGAAATTGCTTTTGAACAGACTTACCTGCATCCAAGCCCACTTTATCCATGATGTTGTTTGCCTGTGAGAGCCAAGTCTTTCGAACTTCTCGATCTGGTTCCAGATCTAGGAATATGTGTTTAAGTAGAAGACACTCTTCATTGATGGGTAAATCTGCTAGTGCAACACTAGCTTTCTGGTCAGTGATAGTCCAGGGGTTGAATAATAGGGAGTCATACCGTGTCCAGCCATTTGGTAATATCACAAGGCCCTCATGCAGGGATGATGAGCCCTGCATATATGAGTCTGCGACTTCCCAATTATCTACATCCACATCTGGCAATCCCAGACTATCCAATAAAGAAATTTCGGAAAATGGATTGAACAGATGTATGCAGCTAGCAGTGGGCCAGGAAAGAGATCCAAGCAGAATAGTGCCAGGATCAGAAATCTCAATTAGAGTCTGCCAGCTAAAGTTGCAAAATATCTTGTGGATATCATGAAGAGACATGTTGGAAAGAAGTTTATCCTCCAAGTTGATGTCAGATGTCAAATGAACTCTGGATGAGATGGGGCTGCCGAAATATTTCGGAAGGCGGTGTGCGTAGTTCTCCTCACTATCATTGACCTCAATGCACAACTGCCCAGTGGAGTTGCGGATCCACAGCATTGTGCCAGTCTCAAGCTGGGACCAAAAACCATATGAATCCAGGACAAGGAGCAATTTTCCGGTCACTTCATTCCAGTGATGAAGTGCAGCCTTGAGACTGTGAGTTGAATATCAAATTATCCTTGAGTTGAGCTCACAAAGAAGTGCCTGCCCTAATCAATTCACATTGAGGGAAATTATTGAGCCAAAAAAGGTGAAAACACACGAATTCATACTCCACATAAGCGGACCCTAGTCGGGATTGCTGACGCATTTGGAGAAATTCATGCAGTGGCACCAATCCTGGAAGAATATAAAATTCAGTTTCTTGATAGAGTGCAGGCGCTCACTTACCATCATGATATATTAAAGCTTTACAGCTCTTTGCGGTACAACAGGCGCGGACCGTTTTTTTTCCATTTTGGGTGTTTTTTGATCGTTTTTGATCGAACACTCCCTCTGCTCTCAATTTTGGTCCGTTTATCCTAAAAGTAGGATCATTCGAACGGCATTGAAAATGCGCAGACAATGACCTCCTCAAATTTCCCGTCTTGCAGTGGAGGCCACTTCTTGAGCCATGAAATCGGATTTTTGGTGACTTTTCTGAGAATTTCCCACTAGAACAGCTGTTCTGCCCTCAGTTCTTCTCTTTTTCCCTTGGGTATAGGCTCAATCTCTCCGTGTCGAAGATGCGCACACAATGACCTCCTCAAATTTCCCGTCTTGCATTGGAGGCCGCTTCTTGAGCCATGAAATCGGATTTTTGGTGACTTTTCTGAGAATTTCCCACTAGAACAGCTGTTCTGCCCTCAGTTCTTCACCCTCTTCCTTGAGTATAGGCTCAATCTCTCAGCGTTTCAGATTCAAAGCGAACCGCCTCCTCGGAATTCCATCCTGGTCCCGAATAGGACACTTGGGGACACGATATTGACTGCGGGTCATCACTTCTGATTGGTGGTCAGTCGAACAGTTGCTGCGGTCTCGAATCCTCATCGTTTCCCTCGTTTCTATGCTCATTTGATTCGTGTTCCAAATCCGCAGCGAACTGTCTCCTCAGAATTCCTAATCACATACTTCATAAAATCACTTTTTTCCCCCTCATTCCAGGTGAAAATACATGGGAAATATGAAATAGGATGCATCCAGTCGATAAAGGTATACATTACATCCAGAAAAATGGCCTGAGCTGTGATATCCAGACAGATATTGGTTAGTGGTCTGCAGTGGCCGTTCTACCAACCACTGATCAAATGTGATGATCTGTTGTGGAGTTTCTGTGTCGAGTCAGGGTATTCGGGGTCAGAATAATGAATCTGAGGGGGTGGTTCGCTTTGAATTTGAAACGCGGAGAGATTGAGCCTATATTAAAGGAAGAGAGCAAAGAACTAAGGGCAGAACAGCTATTCTAGTGGGAAATTCTCAGAAAAGTCACCAAAAATCCGATTTCATGGCTCAAGAAGCGGCCTCCACTGCAAGACGGGAAATTTGAGGAGGTCATTGTGTGCGTATTTCTAACACGGAGAGATTGAGCCTATACTCAAGGAAAAATTCGAAGAACTGAGGGCAGAACAGCTGTTCTAGTGGGAAATTCTCAGAAAAGTCACCAAAAATCCGATTTCATGGCTCAAGAAGCAGTTTCCAATGCAAGACGGGAAATTTGAGGAGGTCATTGTCTGCGCATTTTCAATGCCGTTCGAATGATCCTACTTTTAGGGTAAACGGACCAGAATTGAGAGCAGAGGGAGTGTTCGATCAAAAAACGATCAAAAAATGCCCAAAATGGAAAAAAACGGTCCGCGCCTGTTGTACCGCAAAGAGCTGTAAGGCGGGTGCTGGAAGTCACACCGAATAACTGAATCAATGATGGATGTCTGAGGCACAATGTAAGATAGTTAGATCCAATGCTTGGCAGAAAATATTGCACCGGAATTCTTCTTGCTGCTCCGCATGAGCCTGGTGCTGTGGAATTCTCTGAGGACCATCACTCTACTAGCATTGTAACATCACTTGCCTTCTCGAAATCCGAACCCTCATACACAACTGCGGTGAAATCCTCCTGGCTCCCATGGACACGTGCCAGATGGATTCTCCGGACACCAACCACCTCAGGGACATGTCGTTTTACAACTTTCGTCTTCTTGTGTAGAACTTTTCGATATTCAACAATATTTTGTTTTGCAACTTCTTCCACGAGCTTGAGATGGCCCAGTTTGATAGTTGGAAAATCTATTTTATCAGAAAGCTTAGCTAGGAAAACTCCACAGCCACGGGGAACCTCACCGTATTCGTCAGAGTCACTGGCATTGACCTGAAGATTGATGATACCCCCGCTGATGGTAGTATTCTGGCAATTGGCGAATACCGCGTGTCTAGTGCGCATCAGCACCGCCGAGATCCATGTAGCAGATCATACCTAGCTGCTTGGAGTATAGTTGTCTTCGTTGGAGGCCCAGCTCGAGATCGTCAGGGCATGGTGTGGGTATGGGTACTGGGTGAATGGTACTGGGTGAACGGTACTGGTGGTGGTGGAGCACAGAGTTGCGCAGAGAAGGCTGTGCGTAATAGCTTTATTTTTAACCTGACGGGCGTCTACTTGCGCCGAGTGTTCGGGAGCATTGCTGTATGATCAGACGAGCAGTGAATACAAAGACCCGAAGTTGTCGGATGGTCAAGGACCGCAGAGCAGAGCAAGATATATAAGAAGAGAGAGAGTTTAGCCTCCACGGAAGCCTTTGGCATATCACCTAGCTTTTTCACCCAGTAGTCTGAGCCAAAAGGCTCGAGCAAGTCTATGGGGAAAGAGACGCGAAGGTTAATTGATCACATCGGGTCACACTCATCTCGTATCATGACACTAACTAGCAAGAATAAGTTGACAATTATTTCTGACGCGTTGAAAGCACTGGGGAGAATTTCAAAATTAAAGGATCCAGGCATTATAGTGATATTTGAAGCCACAATATTACCACAATCAGATCGAGAAAATGTGCGCCCAATCATTTGCAGCACGAGCTCCGTCATGCCCTGTATGAAATTTGGAGGCAGGTGTACAACAAACAACAAGTCTCCTTCTTCAAAGTTATCAACGATGACACAAGCGACTTTGCAAAATCGACTCAAATCTCGCGAAGTAAGCTTGTCCAAGCCGGGCCGAGAGAGGATGATCCAAAGCGACGCTGCCGAGGCCGGGCCGGAGATGATTGGACACGGCAGTTCCGCGCACTGCGGATCCTGATCTGCACGGGTCGGCCCGTGTCTCCCGGGCTGTGCAGACGGGGCCGTTGAACGCAGTGACTTGAAGCGCGCCTCGTAAATTAAAAAAAAAGTCAGTAAGCGAGAATGAAATGAAATGAACTGGAAAATGAAAGAGGTAAGTGAGCACCGGAATAAATAAACCAACAAGCACCTGAACCTGGCATAGAACTGTGAAGGAAAGAAAGGCCAGCACGCAACGAAACAATGAGTATGGACACGTACCTGGGTTTGTTCGTAGGCTCTGTGCTTGAAGGGCTTGTAAGTTGGATTCCGACTCGGCAAGAACTGCGAATGAAAGCGAGCAACGACATAGATAATAAATTGAGTAGCAAGAACACACAGACCTCCGGGTCCTGGCGTGTGGGTCGGACCTGTACTTTACTTTGTGTAGCCTCAACAAGAACTGAGAATGGACATGAAAAGTGAGTGAGAGACAAAATAAACTGAACAAGAACACATACATACCATTAAATTTACAGTCCCCACGTTTGCAGGACTACTCTGGACTTATGAGCGTCAGTAAGCAACGAAGTAAATTACCTACAAGGCATACTCACGGCATTTTGAAGGCCTTGAAGACGGTTGAAATCCAACCTGCATAATCACGACATAAATCTGCGAATAAAGAAAAGGTCAGTACGCAACGAACGAAGCACGAGAAATTGAACACGAACCCGTATCAGCAATAAAAATAGGAGACCAAACTCGGACTCAGTGTGTGTGAGGATAATGCAACGAAGTACCGATTAGAAACTCCACAGCAACACATAGCACGGTAGCCTCGGTGCATTAAAGCAGGCTGACTCCGATTTGCGGTGAATAAAGAGTGACAAAAACCTCGGCATAGTTGAAGGACTCACTCGTCATTCGACCCGGACCTGCATAGTTTCAACATAAAATCTGTGACTGAGAAGGTCAGTCAGTAACTTCGCTGCGAGGATCTGAATAATGCGACGAAATACCAATTAGAAGTTAACCGTGAACACAGCTTGATAGAAGGCGATTGAACCAGGATAAAATCTGTGAATAAAGGGTTCGTTCAACAAAGAAAAACCTCGAGCTAGAAGGGTGTAATTGAAGGACTCACTCGTCGTTCAACTCGTACCTGCATAGTTTCGGCATAAAATCTGAAAGAAAGAGTCAGCAAGCAACAAATGTCAGTATGAACACTTGCTTTGATTGTTAACGGTGTCTTGAAGTAGGTTGAACCCGAACTTAGCATAAGATTTGAACAACCTATGTAATTAGTAAGCATCGAAATAAATGGAGCAGCTTGAAGCAGAGAGGTCTTGAATGAGATTGGATTCGACTTGCATAGTAACGGTATGAATATCTAAATGAGACGAGATAGTGAGCCTGCGACGAAGTAAACTGAGTAAGAACCTACCTTTTTAAAGACGTTCAAGTAAGGATGAGGAGATGAGAAAAGAGACATACCTTGAATGCACGGGCATAGTTTCGCCCTTTTTAAAGACTGACGCGAAGAACTGAAGAAACCCAATTTCCCCCCAATTCCTCCCCTTCACCCACCCGATCGCCCGCCAACAAGCACTTCAACTTGAACATGCGCACCCTTCGCTGCCAGTAAAACTCTTTGCAGTCGCATGCGAGGTCGTTGTAAGTCGTCTACAAACGCGCACCTTCGAGGTTCCAGCTTACCCTGCTTGCAGATATCGATAGCGACCAAGATCAGCGGAAACTGCCGGCAAGCACCCGTCAACAACATCAGCACCCTCACCAACAACGGCCATGTCGAATTTTCGCGCACGTCGTGGGCTCAAACTCTTCAGCCGCGAGTGGTTCGGCGAATTCAATGTTCTGGTAAGCTTTCCGCGACTGTCTTTTCCCTGACTTTATTCTAATTATGAAATTTTGCAGATTTTCATATTCAGCCTCCCAGCCGTTCTCGACGCGTTATTCGGCATTCTCTGCGCCCAGAAGTCATGTCCCATGTTCCACGACGGCTTTCCGACTGGCTAAACGCGCGCCGCTCCGCGGACCGGCGCCTTCAAATTTTTATTCGATTTTTTGCCTTCCCGCAATCCATGCGTTGTGCACCATGTAAGCCCCAAATCTCGCAGGCATTAGTCTTCGTTTCACTGATCAAACTTTTCTTAGAATGCCTAAACCCCATTACGCTTCCCTTCCGGTGTCCCCGCGCAGCGGTCTTGTCATCCTCACGTGCCTGCACCTCCCTCAAAATTTTCATTCAATTTTTGGGCGTTCCCGCCGTCATATTCGCCACATCCTGCGCCCCGCAGCGCCGCTCACGCGCTTTTTGAATCGGTTTTCCGTGTCGCCGCGATCACGCCCAGCAAGCTTCTTTTCTGGCGTGCCAGCAAGCTGGTCTTTCCACCTCCACGCGCCTGCGGCACGCAGCGCCGCCCTTGCCCCTTTTCTTCGATTTTTCGTGGTCTCGGCGTCGTTCCGCGCACCCTGCGCGGTGGTCTTCCCTTCCCCACGCGCCGCCCCCGCTTTTTTTTTTATTGAATTTTCGCGGCTCCCGCCATCGTTCCCCGCACTTCAGGGCGCTTTTCAAGTCGTTTTTTTCGGTGTCCCAGCGATCACGCCCACTAGACTTCCTTTCTGGCGTCCCCCCGAGCCGGTCTTCACATCCCACGCGTTGCCGCCCCCACTTCTATTAGCATCGTTCCGCGCACCCCTGCGCGTTGGCGGCGCGGAGCGCCGCTCGCGATGCGCAGTGCAGTCCTCGCAAGATTGTTCGAGTCCCAGCAATCTAGCTTTCGGTATTCGCACGCCCGCGGCCCGCAGCGCCGCCCCCCAACTTCTCAATGGACCTTTTACCGTCCCGCCATCGCACCGCCGCGTTGCACCGCCCTCGCATATTTTATTCGATTTTCGGCGTTGCCGCGGCCACGTTCGCCATCTCCCGCGCGCCGGCGGCGCGCAGCGCCGCTCACGCGCTTACAACTCCCCCCATCCTGTTTGCAACGCGGCGTACCGTCATCGCAACCCCTCTTCTGTATTTTTTGAGTCCGGCCAACGCGCGCGCGATGCGCTGCCCCGCCCCCGAGCTTCTCAATAGTCCTTTCACCCTCCCGCCATCGCACCGCCGGGTTGCACCACCGCCGCGAGCGGTGGCGCACAGCGCCTCCGAAGCTCTGCATGGACTCTTCGCTGTCCCGACCAACCCGCTGCGCTATCCCCGCACTTTTTTTTTCGATCTTTCGCGTTCCCGCTGTCACCTTCGCGCGGCTGCTCCGCTGAACCGCGTCCCATCTTGCGCTCGGTGCGCGTCTTTGGCGTACCAGCTCCATGCGCTCTTAGCGCTACTTGTCCCTCCCGCCTGTACCGCCTTCGACATCCTCGCTGCTATTTTTGCGCTCCCGCCGCATCCCCGCCGCGTTGGCGCCGCTCAGGCCGTTCCCCACTCTCCCCATCACCTTCCCGATGCGCGACGCGGCCTTAGAATTGCTTTTAGGTGTTTGGAGTTCCCGCGAGGCCGCCCTCGCCTTTCTCCGATGCGCGCCGCTCACGCCACTGACACTCCTCCTCACCAACTTCCCGCCGTGCGCTGCAGCCCCCGCGCCCATCTTTTCATTTCTTGGCGACGCATAGCGCCGCTTGTTCTTCACCCTCCAAATCTTCGATCTATTCTTCGTGTTTCCGCTGGCGCTGCTCACGTGGTTCTATGCCTTCCCACCACCTTACCGACACGCGCCGCCGCCTTTGCCAGTATTTTAGGTTTTTGACTTCATCCCCAATGCGCCCGCAACGCGGAGCGCCCCTCCATGGCACCGTGCCCATCCCCGCTGTCATCCCCGCTGCGTGCGGCTGCCTTCAAAGCGCCGCCCCCTTTATTTTGATTCAATTTTCGCCGTCCCGCAACCGGCTTCCTAGCGTCGCGACCTCCCGGCGGCGCTGCGCGCCGCTCAATCGCGTCCGAGTCCCCGCGCTCCCACGCGACGTCACCACCGCGCCTGTTTTTGTCTTCGATTTTTCGCGGCTTCTCAGCGTCGCGATGCCTTGGCGCTGCGCAGCGCCGCTCACCTCGCCGCCCTGTTCCTTTTTATTCGATTTTCCGCCTCCCCACCACCGGCTCCTCTGCGTTTCGATGCCCCGCCGGCGCACAGCGCCGTATACTTGTGTCCGAGTTCCCAGGCTCCTGCACAACGTCCTCAAAGCGCCTGCAGCGCGGCGCGCCGCCCTCTTTCGATTTTTCGCATCCCCGTGGCCGGTGTCTCAATGTCTCGATGTCTCGGCGGCGCGCACTGCCCTTCAATCGCGTCCGAGTCTCCGCGCGCTTGCGCAGCGTCCTCACCGCGCCGCCCTCGCTTTTTTCAATCGATTTTTCGCCGCCCCCGCAGCCGCTCTGCCCCTCGACGTTTTGGGCGGCCCGCCGCGCCATGGCCCATTGGACTCGTGCCCGTCTCTCCACGCTCCAGCGCGACATTCTCAACGCGGTGCAGGCCTTGCATACCCACCCGCATATATATACGTACCAACTGTGCCGACCCCAGAGTGTTGTTATTGGATTTTCTTCCACCGCGCGGCGCCGGTCCACCTACACGAGCGCCACGCGCTTCCAGTCCCAAATTCCTGCGCTAGGTATGTCTCATTTTCACTATATATGCGTGTTCTAATGCGCTTCCAGTCCACCTATGTACGCGATTTCGCAATTTTCCTTCGCTGCGTGGCGCAGGTACGCCTTCACTTCACTGTATTTATAGGTGTTTTTTGACGCGTTTTCAGGGTCAATTTTACTTTTTTTTTTTCGCTGCGCGGCCTAGGCAAGTATAGGCTCGGTTTACTGGCTATATGCGCGCTAATTGCGTGTTTGGGCTGTAGATCCTCGTTTTTTCTTTGCTGCGCAGCCCCAGTCTTACGAGTCAGTAAACCCAACGCGCTCAAGCCCACGAACTTAGGGATGCGCTCTGCGCGTTCCAACTCGGTTTTTCTTTCAGAAGACGCATTTACTGACTTGCGCGCTCGTAGTAGTTCATTAGAATATATTGTATTGTAGATAGACTACTACATGCCCCTGAAGTACGCCAAAATTTTCTTCCCAGCGGCACGAGGCCTTGTTTATGGTCTGCGTGCGCGCGAGATGCATAAAGCTGAGGGTCCTGGGTGACAGGCGCCTTGGCGAAGGGGCCGAGGGAGGTGGTTGGTGGCACGTGGTGTGGGGAGGCGAAGAGGACGGAGCGGAGGGCCGGAGCGGAAGGCAGAGAGCGTGGCGTGGACGGAGTAGCGTGAGGGGGGCCGACCGTGGTGTGGAAGGGAGGGAGCGGCGGAGGAGAAGGACACGGGAAGAGGAAGGAGGAGTGAGAGTAGACGCACCTGTACTGTAAACGGCTAGTGGTGCCGTGTATTGAAGCGGTCCTCCATGCGGCGCATCGAGCGCACGGTGTTGTCCATGTCCGAGTTCCTCGCTAATATAATAAAGGTCGCGTTGGCCTTGTCGCGGAACTTGACGTCGAGGGTCTGGTTGTAGGTGTAGTACTCTTGCGGGATCGGCGTGGGCTGCCTTAGCCGCGACCAGGACGTGGCGCGGGTGTAGGTGTCGTGGGTCAGCGATAGCAGGAAGTGGCTGCTCAGAACAATGAGCACGATGAGCAGCAGGTATCGCCCAGAGGACATCAGCGCCATGGTGGTAGAAAGAGAAAGACAAGAGTTATTTTTATTGTGTTATTTGTTTCGCTAAGTACCAAAATACCCCGGCGGCGGTTACCTGCTGGCAAAGGTGATGCTCAGTGTGGTTACAGCGTTGCCCCCTGCTGGCAAAACCGTCCTTGGATGCCCGCCTGCTGCTGCACACAACGTCACCACCATTAGGCGCGGATCGTTTTGCCCGTTTCGGCTTTCTCCGTTCGACAACCAACGATCTTCTTTCCGCGGCCACCCCGGAAATTCGAGAACCAGCCTCTTCGCCTCTCCTGACGTTCCTTCTACATGCGTATCCTTCCCCGTGTCCACTTTGTATACTGGTGCGCACCCGGACTCCGGAAAATCAAGCCAGTCGTTGTAATTATTTTTCTTCGGATTTGCCGCCTCAACTGCCAGTCACTCGCAGACCGGACGAACAGCAAGATTATTCCATTGATTCCCACAGGAACTCCTCCGGATGAGCTTTCTATGGAGGATACTATTATGGCTCTTACATGTATACTGTCCCAGATACACCACCTCCAAGTTTTTATAAATTTAAAATGACACAGTGACACAGCACCACTACCGAATCGCAGAGTCGCACATGCAACTGCAACACACCTTCTGGCAGACCTGTGTGTGTGTGTGTTTGGTGAAATTAGTTGGTGTAAATTCACATGAAAGAACCGCCATAATTATTACTATTGGGGCAATCTGCAGTCAGCGGAAATTCAACCAGATATCAGGCAGCACTCTTGAAATCCTCTGAGATTTGTCTAACAATGAGTGGATTCAATGCCATGCCAGTTTCATAGGGGAGGGATTTTCAGAACATTTGAATACATGATGGAGCGAAATAGTGTCCAACTGTTACTGATGGCTACATATGGTCAAATTTCATCCTCGTGTGTTTCAACCTCATCGACCACTTCAATCTGCAGACCAGTGTTCAGTTGTCTTTGCACTCAATGACGAGAACGGGTACATGTACCTTGACACCATAAATGAGATCATTCAACCGATCCACATCAAGGAGTGGATACCCAAGTTCAATGGCAACATCTTGGCTGGCAGGATCAAAGCCTTTTGCATGATGACATGTGGCAATTGAATCATAGACCTCCTGCCTCCAGCGTACACCCCGTACTTGGGCCCGGAAACTCACACTGGGAAGGGCAAACTTGTCCAAGGAATCCTGAGGTAAGTGCTTGATACCCTCGGGATCAAATGACCAGTAGTATGTTTCAGTCTCCAGAGGCAGATGCACAGCCAAGTGACCGGCTACATTGGTGGGGAATAGGAAAAGATAAACTTCATCCGTTGGGGAGTCGGCCATGAAGGTTCCTTGCAATGTAAACTCATCTGCATTGGATGATATCGAGAATCGTAAAATAAGATTCATAAGCAGATCTGCAAGGGATTAGACACTGGTGAATGGCATGAACTGTAACATACAATATTCATCTGGGGAGATTCATCCTTGAGCCAAGGATTCAAATTGCTTTTGAACAGAACTTACCTGCATCCAAGCCTGTTTTATCCATGATGTTGTTTGCCTGTGAGAGCCAAGTCTTTCGAACCTCTTGCTCTGTTTCCAGATTCAGGAGTATGTGTTTAAGTAGATGACACTCTTCATTGATGGGTAAATCTGCTAGTGCAACACTAGCTTTCTGGTCAGCGATAGTCAGGGGTTGAAATAATAGAGAGTCATACCGTGTCCAACCATTTGGTAATATGACAAGGCCCTTGTGCAGGAATGATGAGCCCTGCATATATGAATCTGCGACTTCCCAACCATCTACATCCACATCTGGCAATCCCAGACTATCCAATAAAGAAATTTCGGAAAATGGATTGAACAGATATACACAGCTAGCAGTGGGCCAGGAAAGAGATCCAAGCAGAATAGTGCCAGGATCAGAAATCTCAATGTGATTCCGCTGGCCAGAGTAGCAAAATATGTTGTGGATATCATGAAGAGACATGTTGGAAAGAAGTTTATCCTCCAAGTTGATGTCAGATGTCAAAAGAACTCTGGATGAGATGGGGCTGCCAGCATATGCTGGAAGGTGGTGTGCATAGTTCTCCTCACTATCATTGACCTCAATGCACAACTACCCAGTGGAGTTGTGGATCCACAGCATTGTGCCAGTCTCAAGCCGGGACTGAAAATCATATGAATTCGGGACAAGGAGCCATTTTCCGGTCGCTTCAGCCCAGTGATTAAGTGCAGCCTTGAGACTGTGAGTTGAATATCAAATTATCCCTGAGTTGAACTCACAAAGAAATGCCAGCCTTAATCAATTCATGTTGAGGGAAATTATTGAGCCAAAAAAGGTGAAAACACACAAATTCATACTCCACATAAGCAGACCCCAGTGGAGATTGCTGATGCATTTGGCGAAATTCATCCAGTGGCATCAATCCTGGAAGAATATAAAAGTCAGTTTCTCGATAGACTGCAGGCACTCACTTACCATCATGATATATTAAAGCTTTGAGGCGGGTACTGGAAGTCACACCGAATAATTGAATCAATGATGGATGTCTAAGGCACGATGTAAGATAGTTAGATCCAACGCTTGACAGAAAATATTGCACCGGAATTCTTCTCGCTGTTCCGCATAGGCCTGGTGCTGTGGAATCCTCTGAGGATCATCACTCTACTAGGATCATAACAGCACTTGCCTTCTCAAAATCCGAACCCTCATACACAACCGCGGTGAAATCCTCCCGGCTCCCATGGACATGTGCCAGATGGATTCTCCGGACACCAACCACCTTAGGGACATGTCGTTTTACAACTCTCGTCTTCTTGTGTAGAACCTTTCGATATTCAACAATATTTTGTTTTGCAACTTCTTCCATGAGCTTGAGATGGCCCAGTTTAATAGTTGGAAAATCTATTTTATCAGAAAGCTTAGCTAGGAGAACTCCAGGGCCATGGGGAACCTCACTGTATTTGTCAGAGTCACTGGCATTCACCTGAAGATTGATGACACCCCCGCTGATGGTAGTATTCTGGCAATTTTCGAATACCGCGTGTCTAGTGCGCATCAGCACCACCCACCGAGATCCATGTAGACCTAGCTGCTTGGGGTATAATTGTGTTTGTCGCAGTCCCAGCTCGAGATCGCCGTGGCATGGTGTGGGTATGAGTACTGGGTGAACGGTAGTGGTGGTGGTGGAGCAGAGAGTTGCGCAGAGAAGGCTGTGCGTAATGTCTTTATTTTTAGCTTGACGGGCGTCTACGTGCGCAGAGTGTTCGGGAGCATTGCTGTATGATCGGACGATGCCAAATTCAATGACCCGAAGCTCAAGTCGGAAGTTGTCGGATGGTCAGGGACCGCAGAGCAGAGCAAGATATATAAGAAGAGAGAGAGTTTAGCGTCCACGGAAGCCTTCTGCAAGGGATTATACACTGGTGAATTGCATGAACTGGATTGAAGTAATTAATTCACACAACTCAGTACACTATGTACGTCCCTTCACAGAATCCGAACATAAAACAAATTCTCATATCCCAGAACATCGAAATATAAGTGGAGTTGAGACCCATCCAGCAAAGGATGAATAACGAAGCAAGAGAATGTTACTCACAGATAACTCGCAAAATAACACCTTGGAACGACGCAATCCGAGGGTGGAAGTAATTACATACATATATGAAGCGCGCATCGTAAATTAAAAACACGTCAGCAAGCGAGAATGAAATGAAATGAACTGGAAAATGAAAGAGGTAATTGAGCACCGAAATAAATAAACCGACAAGTACCTGAACCTGGCATGGAACTGTGAATGAAAGAAAGGCTAGCACGCAACGAAACAATGAGTATGGACACGTACCTGGGTTTGTTCGTAGGCTCGGTGTTTTCAGGGCTTGTGAGTTGGATTCGGACTTGTATAGTCCCGGCAAGAACTGTGAATGAAAGCGAGCAACGAAATAGATAATAAATTGAGTAGCAAGAACACACACACACACACACCTCCGGGCCCCGGCGTATGAGTCGGACCTGTACTGCACTTGTGTAGCCTCAACAAGAACTAAGAATGAACTTGAAAAAGGTGAGTGAGCGACAAAATAAACTGAGCAAGAATGCATGCATACCTTGATACAAATTTACAGTCCCCACGTTTGCAGGACTACTCGGGACTTATGAGGGTCAGTAAGCGACGAAATAGATTACTTACAAGGCATACTCACGGTGTTTTGAAGGCCTTGAAGACGGTTGAAATTCAACCTGCATAGTAATGGCATAAAATCTGCGAATGAAGAAAAGGTCAGTATGCAACGAATGAAGCACGAGAAATCGAACACGAACACACCTCAGTAATAAAAACAGGAGACCAAACTCGGACTCAGTGCGTGCGAGGATTGAAGCAGGCTGACCCCGAGTTACGGTGGAAATCTGTGAATAAAGAGTAACAAAAAACCTCGAGATAGAAAGGCATAGTTGAAGGACTCACTTGTCGTTCAACCCGTACCTGCACAGTTTCAGCATAAAATCTATGACTGAGAAGGTCAGTCGGTAATTCGGTACGAGGATCTGAATAATGCGACAAAACATCAATTAGAAGTTCACCATGAACACAGCTTGATGGAAATCGATTGAACCGGGATAAAATTTGTGAATAAAGGGTTCGTTCAACAAAGAAAAACCTCTAGCTAGAAGGGTGTAATTGAAGGACTCACTCGTCGTTCAACTCGTACCTGCGTAGTTTCGGCATCAAATCTGAAAAAAAGAGTCAGCAAGCAACAAATGAGTCAGTATGAACACTTGCTTTGATTGTTAACGGCGTCTTGAAGTAGGTTGAACCTGAACTTAGCATAATATTTGAACAAGCTATGTAATTAGTGAGCATCAAAATAAATGGAGCACCTTGCAGCAGAGAGGTCTTGAATGAGATTGGATTCGACTTGCATAGTAACGGTATAAATATCTGAATGAGATGAGATAGTTAGACTGCGGCGAAGTAAACTGAGTAAGAACCTACCTGGAAGTAAAAGGGCATAGTCCCGGTCTTGAAGGAACTGGGTCCAGACCTGCATAGTCACAGTGTGATCATCTGAATGAGACGCAAGATAATAAACTGCGTAAGAACATACCTGCAAGGAAAAGGGCATAGTCTGGTGTGTAAACGCGACAAGCATAATTTTGGTCCGAGGATCTAAATAAAACATTCAGTAGGCAAAGAACAACATGGGTCTTGAAGCAGGTTGAAACCGGACTCACATAGTTGGAAGGATCTGAATAAAGCGGCGAGTAAGCTAAGCAACGAATCAAGCATTAGAAATTGAATATAAACCCATACCTGAAAAGGGACTTGCATAGTTTCGATGCGAAGAACTGAATAAAACGGTCAGTCAACGTTCAAGTAAGGATGAGGAGATGAGAATAGAGACATACCTTGAATGCAGGAGCATAGTTTCGCCCTTTTTGAAGATTGACGCGAAGAACTGAAGAAATCCAATTTCCCCCCAATTCCTCCCCTTCACCCACCCGATCACCCGCCAACAAGCACTTCAGCTTGAACATGCGCACCCTTCGCTACCAGCAAAACTCTTTGCAGTCGCATGCGAGGTCGTTGTAAGTCGTCTACAAACGCGCGCCTTCGAGGTTCCAGCTCACCCTGCTTGCAGATATCGATAGCGACCGTCGAGGTCAAGATCAGCGGAAGCTGCCGGCAAGCACCCGTCAACAACATCAGCACTCAACAACATCGGTCCCTTACAAGTCCCTTACCAATAAGGCCATGTCGAATTTTCGCGCACGTCGTGGGCTCAAGCTCTTCAGCCGCGAGTGGTTCAGTAAATTCAATATCCTGGTAAGCTTTTCGCGACTGTCTTTCCCTGACTTTATTCTAATTATGAAATTTTGCAGATTTTCATATTCAGTCTCCCAGCCGTTCTCGGCGCGTTATTCGGCATTCTCTGGGCCAAGAAGCCATTCCCCATGTTCTACGAAGGCTTTTTTACTGGATAAACGCGTGCTGCTGCGCGGAGCGGCGCCTTCAAATTTTTATTTTTATTTTGGGGTTTCCCGCAATCCATGCGTTGTGCACCATGTAAGCTCCAATTCTCGCAGGCAGTAGTCTTCGTTTCACTGATCCAACTTTTCTTAGAATGCATAAACCCCATTACGCTTCCTTTCTGGCGTCCCCGCGCGGCGATCTTGTCATCCTCACGCGCTTGCGGCGCGCAGCGCCGTTCTCCATTTTTTGTATTCAATTTTGGGCATTCCCGCCGTCATACTCGCCACATCCCGCGCGCCGCTGCGCCTCTCAAATGCTTTTTGAATTGGTTTTTCCGTGTCGCCGCGATCATGCCCAGCAAGCTTCTTTTTTGGCGTCCCAGCAAGCTGGTCTTTCCATCTCCACGCGTCTGTGGCGCTCAGCGACACCCTTGCCCCCTTTCTTCGATTTTTTGTGGTCCCGGCGTCGTTCCGCACACCCTGCGCGATGTGGTGGTCTTCCCTTCCCTACGCGCCGCCCTCGCTTTTTTTTATTGAATTTTCGCGGTTCCCGCCATCGTTCCGCGCGCTTTTCAAGTCGTTTTTTCGGTGTCCCCGCGATCAGGCCCACCACACTTCTTTTCTGGCGTTCCCCCGATCCGGTCTTCCCATCCCCACGTGTCGCCGCCCCCACTTCTATTATTTCGGCGTTGCCGCGGCCACGTTCGCCATCTCCCGCGCGTCGGCGGCGCGCAGCGCCGCTCGCACGCTTACAACTTCCCCCATCCTGTTTGCAACGCGCCGTACCGTCCTCGCAACCCCTCTGCTGCATTTTTGAGTCCGGCTCTTTCCAACAACGCGCGCGCGGTGGGCTGCCCCGCCCCCGAGCTTCTCAATAGTCCTTTCACCCTCCCGCCATCACACCGTCGCGCTGCACCACCCCCGCGAGCGGTAGCCCGCCCCCGGAGCTCTGCATGGACCCTTCGCCGTCCCGACCGACCCGCTGCGCTATCCCCGCACTTTTTTTTTTTTTCGATTTTTCGCGTTCCCGCTGTCACCTTCGCGCGGCAGCTCCGCTGAAACGCGCTCCATCTTGCGCTGGCTGGGCGCGCGCCTTTGGTGTACCAGCTCCCTGCGCTCTTACCGCTGCTTATCCCTCGCGCCTGTATCACCCTCGACATCTTCGCTGCTATTTTTGCGCTCCCGCCGCATCCCCGCCGCGTTGGCGGCGTGCAGCGCCGCTCAAGCCGTTCCACACTCTCCCATCACCTTCCCGATGCGCGCCGCGGCCTTGGAATTATTTTTAGGTGTTTGGAGGCCCCGCGAGGCCGCCCTCGCCTTTCCCCGATGCGTTGGCGGCGCGCAGCACCGCTCACGCCGCTCGCACTCCTCACCAACTTCCCGCCGTGCGCTGCACCCCCCGCGGCCAGCTTTTCGGTTCTTGGAGTCGTCGCCGTCCACCTCGCCGCATCCTCAATGTTTTTATTCGATGTCTCGGCGGCACACAGCGCCGCTCAATGGCGTCCGAGTCCCTGTGATCGTGCGCGACGTCACCAACGGCGCGCAGCGCCGCCCTCTTTCTTTTTATTCGATTTTCCGGCTCCCCACCCCCGGCTCCTTTGCGTCGCCCCCTTTATTTTTATTTGATTTTTCGCCGTCCCGCAGCCAGCTTCCCAACGTCGCGATGTCCCGGCGGCGCTGCGCGCCGCTCAATCGCGTCCGAGTCCCCGCGCTCCCACGCGACGTCGCCACCGCGCCTGTTTTTTTCTTCGATTTTTCGCGGCTTCTCAGCGTTGCGATGCCTTGGCGGTGCGCGGCGCCGCTCACCGCGCCACCCTGTTCCTTTTTATTCGACTTTCCGCCTCCCCACCACCGGCTCCTTTGCGTCTCGATGCCTCGCCGGCACGCAGCGCCGTATACTTGCGTCTGAGTCCCCAGGCTCCTGTGCAACGTGCTCAAAGCGCCTGCGGCGCGGCGCGCCGCCCTCTTTTCTTCCTATTCCATTTTTCGCATCCCCGCGGCCGGCTTTTCAATGTCTCGATGTCTCGGCGGCACACACCGCCCTTCAATCGCGTCCGAGTCTCCGCGCGCTTGCGCGACGTCCTCGCTGCGCCGCCCTCGCTTTTTTTTAATCGATTTTTCCCCGCCCCCGCGGCCGCTCTGCCCCTCGACGTTTTAGGCGGCCCACAGCGCCCTTGTACTCGCGCCCGACTCTCCGCGCTCCAGCGCGACGTTATCAACGCGGTGCAGGCTCGCATACCCACCTGCATATATACACACCAACTGTGCCGACTCACTATTATTGGATTTTTCTTCCGCTGCGCGGCGCCGGTCCGCCACGCGCTTCGAGTCCCAAATTCCTGCGCTAGGTATGCGTCATTTTCACTATATATGCATGTCCTAACGCGCTTCCAGTTCACCTACGCGATTTCGCAAAATTTCTCCGCTGGTACGCCTTCACCTCACTGTATATATAGGCGTGTTCTGACGCGTTTTCAGGGTCAATTTTCCGATTTATTCTTCGCTGCGGGGCCTGGGTAAGTACGGGCTCGTTTTACTGGCTATATGCGCGCTGATTTGCATGTAGGTTCTCGTTTTTGCATGGCCCGTCCTACGAGTCAGTAAACCCAACGCGCTCCAGCCCACGAACTTAGGGATGCGCTCTGCGCGTTCCAACTCTATTTTTCTTTCAGAAGACGCATTTACTGACTTGCGCGCTCGTAGTAGTTCATTAGAATATATTGTATTGTAGATAGACAACTACATGCCCCCGAAGTACGCCAAAATTTTCTTCCCAGCGGCACGAGGCCTTGTTTATGATCTGCGCGCGAGATGCATAAAGCTGAGGGTCGTGGGCGACAGGCGCCTTAGCGTGAGGGGCCGAGGGAGGTGGTTGGTGGCGCATGGTGTGGGGAGGCGAAGAGGACGGAGCGGAGGGCCGGAGCGGAAGGCAGAGAGCGTGGCGTGGACGGAGTAGCGTGAGAGGGCCGACCGTGGCGTGGAAGGGAGGGAGCGGCGGAGGAGAGGGACAGAAGGAGGAGTGAGAGTAGACGCACCTGTACTGCAAACGGCTCGTCGTTCAGCAGCACATACGGGTAGTGGTGCCGTGTATTGAAGCGATCCTCCATGCGGCGCATCGAGCGCACGGTGTTGTCCATGTCCGAGTTCCTCGCTAATATAATAAAGGTCGCGTTGGCCTTTGCGCGGAATTTGACGTCGAAAGTCTGGTTGTAGGTGTAGTACTCTTGCGGGATCGGCGTGGGCTGCCTTGGCCGCGACCAGGACGTGGCGCGGGCGTAGGCGTCGTGGGTCAGCGACAGCAGGAAGTGGCTGCTCAGAACAATGAGCACGATGAGCAGAAAGTATCGCCCAGAGGACATCAGCGCCATGGTGGTAGAGAGAAGAGTTATTTTATTGTGTTATTTGTTTCGCTAAGTACAAAAATACCCCGGTTGCCTGCTGGCAAAGGTGATGCTCAGTGTGGTTACAGCGTTGCCCCCTGCTGGCAAAACCGTCCTTGGATGCCCGCCTGCTGCTGCACACAACGTCACCACCATTAGGCGCGGATCGTCTTGCCCGTTTCGGCTTTCTCCGTTCGACAACCGACGATCTTCTTTCCGCGGCCACCCCGGAAATTTGAGAACCAGCCTCTTCGCCTCTCCTGACGTTCCTTCTACATGCGTATCCTTCCCCGTGTCCACTTTGTATACTGGCGTGCACCCGGACTCCGGAAACTCAAGCCAGTCGTTGTAATTATTTTTCCTCGGATTTGCCGCCTCAACTGCCAGTCACTCGCAGACTGGACAAACAGCAAGATTATTCCATTGATTCCCACAGGAACTCCTCTGGATGAGCCTTCTATGGAGGATACTATTATGGCTCTTACATGTATACTGTCCCAGATACACCACCTCCAAGTTTTTATAAATTTAAAATGACACAGTGACACAGCACCACTACCGAATCGCAGAGTCGCACATGCAACTGCAACACACCTTCTGGCAGACCCGTGTGTGTGTGTTTTTGGTGAAATTAGTTGGTGTAAATTCACATGAAAGAACCGCCATAATTATTACTATTGGGGCAATCTGCAGTCAGCGGAAATTCAACCAGATATCAGGCAGCACTCTTGAAATCCTCTGAGATTTGTCTAACAATGAGTGGATTCAATGCCATGCCGGTTTCATAGGGGAGGGATTTTCAGAACATTTGAATACATGATGGAGCGAAATAGTGTCCAACTGTTACTGATGGCTACATATGGTCAAATTTCATCCTCGTGTGTTTCAGCCTTATCAACCACTTCAATCTGCAGACCAGTGTTCAGTTGTCTTTGCACTCAATGACGAGAACGGGTACATGTACCTTGACACCATAAATGAGATCATTCAACCGATCCACATCAAGGAGTGGATACCCAAGTTCAATGGCAACATCTTGGCTGGCAGGATCAAAGCCTTTTGCACGATGACATGTGGCAATTGAATCATAGACCTCCTGGTTCCAGTGTTCGGTGTGTACTTGGGCCCAGAAACTCACACTGGGAAGGGCAAACTTGTCCAAGGAGTCCTGAGGTAAGTGCTCGATGCCCTCGGGATCAAATGACCAGTAGTATGTTTTGGTCTCCAGAGGCAGGTGCACAGCCAAGTGACCCCTTGAGTTGACTACATTGGTGGGGAATAGGAAAAGATAAACTTCATCTGTCGGGGAGTCGGCCATGAATGTTCCTTGCAATGTAAACTCATCTGCATTGGATGATATCGAGAATCGTAAAGTAAGATCCATAAGCAGGCCTGCAAGGGATTAGATGCTGGTGAATTGCATGAACTGTAACATACAATATTCATCTGAGAGATACATCCTTGAGCCAAGGATTGAATTGCTTTTGAACAGACTTACCTGCATCCAAGCCCACTTTATCCATGATGTTGTTTGCCTGTGAGAGCCAAGTCTTTCGAACCTCTCGCTCTGTTTCCACATCCAGGTATATATGTTTAAGTAGACGACGCTCTTCATCGATGGGTAAATCTGCTAGTGCAACACTAGCTTTCTGGTTAGCAATAGTCAGGGGTTGAAATAATAGGGAGTCATACCGTGTCCAGCCATTTGGTAATATGACAAGGCCCTCGTGTGGGGATGATGAACCCTGAATATATGGGTCTGCGACTTCCCAATCATATACATCCACATCCGGCAATCCCAGACTGTCCGATAAAGAAATTTCGGAAAATGGATTGAACAGATATACACAGCTAGCAGTGGGCCAGGAAAGAGATCCAAGCAGAATAGTGCCAGGATCAGAAATCTCAATTAGAGTTTGCCAGCCAGAGTGGCAAAATATGTTGTGGATATCATGAAGAGACATATTGGAAAGAAGTTTATCCTCCGAGTTGATGTCAGATGTCAAATGAACTCTGGATGAGATGGGGCTCCCGCCATGTGCTGGAGGGTAGTGTGTGTAGTTCTCCTCACTATCATTGACCTCAATGCACAACTGCCCAGTGGAGTTGCGGATCCACAGCATTGTGCCAGTCTCAAGCCGGGTCCAAAGACCATATGAATCCCAGAAAAGGAGCCATTTTCCGGTCACTTCAGCCCAGTGATGAAGTGCAGCCTTGAGACTGTGAGTTGAATATCAAATTATCCCTGAGTTCAGCTCACAAGGAAGTGCCTGCCCTAATCAATTCACATTGAGGGAAATTATTGAGCCAAAAAAGGTGAAAACACACGAATTCATACTCCACATAAGCGGACCCTAGTGGGGATTGCTGATGCATTTGGAGAAATTCATGCAGTGGCACCAATCCTGGAAGAATATAAAATTCAGTTTCTTGATAGAGTGCAGGCGCTCACTTACCATCATGATATATTAAAGCTTTAAGGCGGGTGCTGGAAGTCACACCGAATAACTGAATCAATGATGGATGTCTGAGGCACAATGTAAGATAGTTAGATCCAATGCTTGGTAGAAAATATTGCACCGGAATTCTTCTCGCTGTTCTGCATGGGCCCGGTGCTGTGGAATTCTCTGAGGACCACCGCTCTACTAGCATTGTAACATCACTTGCCTTCTTGAAATCCGAACCCTCATACACAACCGCAGTGAAATCCTCCTGGCTCCCATGGACACGTGCCACATAGATTCTCCGGACACCAACCACCTCAGGGACATGTTGTTTTACAACTCTCGTCTTCTTGTGTAGAACTTTTCGATATTCAACAATATTTTGTTTTGCAACTTCTTCCACAAGCTTGAGATGGCCCAGTTTGATAGTTGGGAAATCTATTTTATCAGAAAGCTTAGCTAGGAAAACTCCAGGGCCATGGGGAACCTCACCGTATTCGTCGGAGTCACTGGCATTCACCTGAAGATTGATGACACCCCCGTTGATGGTAGTATTCTTGCAATTTTCGAATACCGCGTGTCTAGTGCGCATCAGCACCGCCGAGATCCATGTAGCAGATCATACCTAGCTGCTTGGGGTATAGTTGCATTCGTCGGAGGCCCAGCTCGAGATCGCCGGGGCATGGTGTGGATGGTTTGGGTATGGGTACTGGGTGAACGGTGGTGGTGGAGCAGAGAGCTGCGCAGAGAAGGCTGTGCGTAATAGCTTTATTTTTAACTTGACGGGCGGCTACGTGCGCCGAGTGTTCGGGAGTATTGCTGTATGATCGGACGATGCCAAATTAACCGTTCTTTAAGCAAATCCTCGGTGATTCTTTACATCTGTTTGCCCTTCTCTCTTTCTCCCTCTTTCTGCTCTTTTTCTCAACATCAAATTACCAACGCGCAGACTCATTAAGCTCCAACGCCACCGCCTCTGCATGCCTCAAGGCTGCATTTTATTCCTATACAGTCAGTTTGTTCGCACTGGAGGCGCCGTAACCTGGTGAGTCACAGCAAGCTGTGCGAACAACACGAATTGGGCCAGTGGAGGTAAGGATGCAAGGCGCGTGAGTCCACAGCTCCGTAACAGCTCCTCAGACGACACGTTGGCCGCAGTAGTGATGCTGCGGCCATGTATGCTTTTGAAACGTATAAGAAATATGCATCCCAAAGTTATTTCTGCATTGCCTGCTTCCTCACTCCGCTCTCGCTTATAATTTCCGTGTCCCTGCTCTGTTTGCTCAAATGCACCAATGTCCTGTTTTATTGATCATGAATCGGCCTTTGAACCACATCCCTTTGCTTTACTTTGCACTTTGACATAATTATATATTTGATTTGAACACGACAATGATATCACACTATTTCCTACAGTTTCCGGAGCGAAGCGGAGGCACATCTTGTACAAGGACCCGAAGTTCAAGTCAGAAAAGGGTTCGTTCAACCTCGAGCTAGAAGGGTGTAATTGAAGGACTCACTCGTCGTTCAACTCGTACCTGCATAGTTTCAGCATAAAATCTGAAAGAAAGAGTCAGCGAGCAACAAATGAGTCAGTATGAACACTTGCTTTGATTGTTCGGTGTCTTGAAGTAGGTTGAACCCGAACTTAGCATAAGATTTGAACAACCTATGTAAGTGGTAGGCATCAAAATAAATGGAGCACCTTGAAGCAGAGAGGTCTTGAATGAGATTGGAGTCGACTTGCATAGTAACGGTATAAATATCTGAATGAGATGAGATAGTTAGCCTGCGACGAAGTAAACTGAGTAAGAACCTACCTGGAAGTAAAAGGGCATAGTCCCGGTCTTTTGAAGGAAACTGGGTCCGGACTTGCATAGTCACATTGTAATTATCTGAATGAGACGCAAGATAATAAACTGCGTAAGAACATACCTGCAAGTAAAAAAGGGCATAGTCCGGTGCGTGAACACGACAGGCATAGTTTTGGTACGAGGATCTAGATAAAACAGTCAGTAGGCAACGAACGACATGGGTCTTGAAGCAGGTTGAAACTGGACTTGCATAGTTGGAAGGGTCTGAATAAAGCGGCGAGTAAGCTAAGCAACAAATCAAGCATTAGAAATTGAATATAAATCCATACCTGAACTCGGACGTGCATAGTTTCGACGCGAAGAACTGAATAAAACGGTCAGTTAGCGTTCAAGTAAGGATGAGATGAGAATAGAGATGTACCTTGAATACAGGGGCATAGTTTCGCCCTTTTGAAAGACTTGCGAGTGGTTGGACGGACTTGCATAGGTTCGGTGTGAATCTGAAGTACACAGTCAGCGAAGTATCAAAGCTTCAACAATAACCCTCACCTCGCTTCAAGTGCATAGGGCTTTGAAAGTCTTCAAGACCTGAGCCCGAACTAACATAGTTCCAGCGTAAATATCTAACAAAGCTGCAAGTAAGCAACGAAATAAATCGAACGAGAAAGCATACGTACCTTGAAATAGATAGGGTTGTGGTAGTTGAACCCGGAATCACATAGTCACGGCGTAAGTTTGTGAATAAAGGGTCAGTGAGCAATGAACCAGGCAATATGAAATGAGTAAGAAAGTGTACATTGGGGCGTTGAAGGTTCGTTGGACTTGCATTCTGAAGACCAACGGGGTCAGTAAGCGATGAACCAAGTAGTACAAATATGTAAGAAAACAGGACCAAGTCTCGACGCATTGAAGGAGCGAGCACCTGCGAATTCACGGCACAAAGACCTGAATAAAAAGGTCAGTACGCGACAAATTAAATATTAGAAACTCAACGAGACAAACAGCATATTTTCTGCGCGTTGGAGTACTTGTATAGTCACAGTATAAAGTCTGTAAATAGAAGGCTAGTGAGTAATGAACCAAGCAAAATAACATTAGTAAGAAAGCGTACCTTTGAGCGGAGAAATAATGGTCCGGGCATTGAAGGACTCCCGAGTATTGAATTGAACTTGCATAGTTTCAGCGGGACAATCTAGAGAGTCTGTAAACCACGAACCAAGTAGTAAAAGTGCGTAAAAAAGCTTATCTCCGTTCAACGGGCATAGTATCGGCGTGTTGAGTACTTGGGAGCGGGCCAAAGTCATACTTGCGCGGGTTCAGTGTGAAGATCTGAATAAAATCAGTGAGTATGCTAGGAAATAAGCATTGAGGATGAGAAGAAAGCGTGCCTTGAAGTCAAACACGTAGTTTCCGCGTGTTGCAGCATTTGCGAGCGGGTTGAAGTCGTAGTTGCATAAGAACGGCGTGAGATCTGAATAAAATGGTCAGTACATTGAACAAGAAATCATACATACCTTGAATTAGATGGAAGACCACGGTCTGGACGGGCGAGTTGTTTGAACCCGGCCTAAAGTCTGTGAATATGGTCAGTGAGCAATGAACCAAGTGATATAAGATGAGTAATAAAGCGTACCTTTGAATCGAATCTGCATAGTTTCTGCGGGAGACTAACGAGGTTGACATGTAAGGTCCTCAATAATGCGGCCAGTAAGCAATGTAATGAAGATTAGACCGAGACCTAAGTACCTTCATATGTCCGAGGCGGGTCAAGCTTGCACTCACATAATTTCGCCGTAGATATCTGGATACCGCATCAAAAACTGAGTAAGAATAGGCGGTAGGTCCTAGTTTCCGCGTAAGAACTGCGAATGAAAGGGTCAGTAAGCAAAGAAATGAACATCTAGTCCCCAACACATACCTAGAATTTCAAGGCCATGGTTTCGGTGTATTAAAATCGTACTGCACAAGAACGGCATCTGAACAAAGAGGTCAGTAAAGGACGAAGCAGCCCATAGAAATATTAGATCACATACCTTGATATCAAGGGCAAAGCCACGGCGTGTTGAACTTGAACTTGCAAAAGAGCGCGCGCAACAGATCTGAATATAACAGTTAACAAGCAATTAACAAGTAATAGAAAGAACCTATTAGTAAGACCGAAAGCAAGAGTTCCGTTGAAAATCTTCACGTTCAGAGTTCGCCAACCACATCTAATGACGCTATTGAAGAGTCAATAAAGTAGCTAGTAAGATCATTAGGCAAACGTACGAAGTCCAAGTCAGTTGAGTTATGGAGTCAATACGACTAGCAAAGCGACTGTCGGTTGACGCGTCTGTGGACCATATAAACAAAAAAGTTCTCATCCTGCTCTCTTACCACCATCCACGCAATTTCCCCCCAATTCCTCCCCCTCACCCACCCGATCGCCCGCCAACAAGCACTTCAACTTGAACATGCGCACCCTTCGCCACCAATAAAACTCTTCGCAGTCGCATGCGAGGTCGTTTTAAGTCGTCTATGAGCGCGCGCCTTCGAGGTTCCAGCTCACCCTGCTTGCAGATATCGATAGCGACCGTCGTTATGATCAGCGGAAGCTGCCGGCAAGCACTCGTCAACAACATCAGCACCCTCACAATGGCCATGTCGAATTTTCGCGCACGTCGTGGGTTCAAGCTCTTCAGCCGCGAGTGTTTCAGCGAATTCAATGTTTTGGTAAGCTCTTCGCGACTGTCTTTTCCCTGACTTTATTCTAATTATGAAATTTTGCAGATTTTCATATTCAGCCTCCCAGCCGTTCTCGACGCGTTATTCGACATTCTCTGGGCCGAGAAGCCATTCCCCATGTTCTACGAAGGTGGCTAAACGCGCGCCGCCCCGCGGAGCGGCGCCTTCAAAAAGAATTTTTTTTTGGGTCTCCCGCAATCCATGCGTTGTGCACCATGTAAGCCCCAATTCTCGCAGGCATTAGTCTTTGTTTCACTGATCCAACTTTTCTTAGAATTCCTAAACCCCATTACGCTTCCCTTGTGGCGTCCTCGCGTGGCGGTCTTGTCATCCTCACGCGCCTGCGGCGTGCAGCGCCGCCCTCAATTGTTTTATTCAATTTTGGGCATTCCCGCCGTCATACTCGCCACATCCCGCGCGCCGTAGCGCCTCTCAAGCGCTTTTTGAATTGGTTTTCCGTGTTGCCGCAATCACGCCCAGCAAGCTTCTTTTTTGGCGTCCCAGCAAGCTGGTCTTTCCATCTCCATGCGTCTGCGGCGCGTGGCGCCGCCCTTGACCCTTTTCTTCGATTTTTCGTGGTCCCGGCGTCGTTCCGCGCACCCTGCGCGGTGTGGTGGCCTTCCCTTCCCCATGCGCCGCCCCCGCTCCCCTCACCGAATCTCCGCGGTTCCCGCTATCGTTCCGCGCGCTTTTCAAGTCGTTTTTTCGGTGTCCCCGCGATCAGGCCCCCCACACTTCCTTTCTGGTGTTCCCCCGATCCGGTCTTCCCATCCCCACGTGTTGCCTCCCCCACTTCTATTAGCATCGTTCCGCGCACCCCTGCGCGTTGGCGGCGCGGAGTGCCGCTCGCGATGCGCAGTGCAGTCCTCGCAAGATTTTTCGTGTCCCACCAATCTAGCTCTCGGTATTCGCGCACCCGCATCGCCCAGCGCCACCCCCAACTTCTCAATGGACCTTTTACCGTCCCGCCATCGCGCCGCCGCGTTGCGCCGCCCTCGCAGATTCTATTCTATTTTTGGCGTTGCCACGGTCACGTTCGCCATCTCCCGCGCGTCGGCGGCGTGCAGCGCCGCTCACGCACTTACAACTCCCCTCATCCTGTTTGCAACGCGCCGTACCGCCTCGCAACCCCTCTTCTGCATTTTTTGAGTCCGGCTCTTCACATCAACGCGCGCGCGGCGCGTTGCCCCGCTCCCGAGCTTCTCAATAGTCCTTTCACCCTCCCGCCATCGCACCGCCGCCCCTGAAGCTCTCGATGGACTCTTCGCTGTCCCGACCGCTGTGCTGCGCTGTCCTCGCACTTTTTCTATTCAATTTTTCGTGTTCCGGCTGTCACCTTCGCGCGGCGGCTCCGCTGAAACGCGCCCCATCTTGCGCTCGGCGCGCGTCTTTGGCGTACCAGCTCCCTGCGCTCGTAGCGCCGCTTGTCCTTCGCGCCTGTATGCCTTCGACATCGTCGCTGCTATTTTTGCGCTCCGGCCGCATCTCCGCTGCGTTGGCGGCGCGCAGCGCCGCTCACGCCGTTCCACACTCTCCCCATCACCTTCCCGATGCGCGACGCGGCCTTGGAATTATTTTTAGCTGTTTGGGGGCCCCGCGAGGCCGCCCCCGCCTTTCCCCGATGCGTTGGCGGCGCGCAGCGCCGCTCACGCCACTCGCACTTCTCCTCACCAACTTCCCGCCGTGCGCTGCAGCCCCCGCGGCCATCTTTTCAGTTCCTGCCAGCGACGCATAGCGCCGCTTGTTCTTCACCCTCCAAATCCTCGATCTATTCTTCGTGTTCCCGCTGGTAGTTCTACGCCTGCCCACCACCTTACCGACACCTTACCGCCACGCGCCGCCGCCTTCGCCAGTATTTTAGGTTTTTCGAGTCCCCGCGAGGTGGACTTCATCCCCAATGCGCCCACAGTGCGGAGCACCCCTCCATCGCACCGCACCCATCCCCGCTGTCCTCCCTGCCGCGCGCTGGTGCCTTTAACGCGCCGCCCCCTTTATTTTTATTCGATTTTTCGCCGTCCCCGCAGCCCGCTTCCCAGCGTCGCGACCTCCCGGCGGCGCTGTGCGCCGCTCAATCGCGTCCGAGTCCCCGCGCTCCCACGCAACATCACCCACCACCACGCCTGCTTTTTTATTCGATTTTTCGCGGCTTCTCAGCGTCGCGATGCCTTGGCGCTGCCCTGTTCCTTTTTATTCGATTTTCCGCCTCCCCGCGGCCGGCTCCTCTGCGTCTCGATGCCTCACCAGTGCACAGCGCCGTATACTTGCGTCCGGGTCCCCAGGCTCCTATGCAACGCCCTCATCGCGCCTGCGCCGCCCTCGACTTTTTTTATTGGAATTTTCGCATCCCCGCGGCCGACTTCTCAATGTCTCGATGTCTCGGCGGCGCGCACCGCCCTTCAATCGCGTCCGAGTCTTCGCGCGCTTGCGCAGCGTCCTCACCGCGCCACCCTCGCTTTTTTCAATCGATTTTTCGCCGCCCCCACGGCCGCTCTGCCCCTCGACGTTTAAGGCGGCCCGCAGCACCATTGGTACTCGCGCCCGATTCTCCGGGCTCCAGCGCGACGTTCTCAACGCGGTGCAGGCCACGCATACCCACCCGCATATATACGTACCAACTATGCCGACTCGCTATTATTGGAGTTTTCTTCCGCTGCGCGGCGCCGGTCCACCTCCACGAACGCCACGCGCTTCGAGTCCCAAATTCCTGCGCTAGGTATACGACATTTTCACTATATTATGCGTGTCCTAACGCACTTCCAGTCCACCTACGCGAATTCACGCATTTCGCAATTTTTCTCTGCTGCGCGGCTCAAGTACGTACGTCTTTACTTCACTGTATATATAGGTGTTTTTTGACGCGTTTTCAGGGTCAAATTTACGTTTTTTTTTTTCGCTGCGCGGCCTAGGCAAGTATAGGCTCGGTTTACTGGCTATATGCGCGCTAATTGCGTGTTTGGGCTGTAGATCCTCGTTTTTTCTTTGCTGCGCAGCCCCAGTCTTACGAGTCAGTAAACCCAACGCGCTCAAGCCTACAACTTAGGGATGCGCTCTGCGCGTTCCAACTCGGTTTTTCTTTCAGAAGACGCATTTACTGACTTGCGCGCTCGTAGTAGTTAATTAGAAATATATTGTATTGTAGATAGACTACTACATGCCCCCGAAGTACGGGGAAATCTGGCGTCTCGAACACACTAAACACGAAAACTTTCTTCCCAGCAGCACGAGACCTTTATGGTCTGTGTGCGTGCGTGAGATGCATAAAGCTGAGGGTCCTGGGTGACAGGCGCCTTAGCGTGAGGGGGCCGAGGGAGGTGTTTGGTGGCACATGGTGTGGGAGGCGAAGAGGACGGAGCGGAGGGCCGGAGCGGAAGGCAGAGAGCGTGGCGTCGACGGAGTAGCGTGAGGGGGCCGAACGTGGTGTGGAAGGGAAGGGAGGGACAAGAAGAGGCAGAGCGGCGGAGGAGAGGGACAGAGCAGAGTAGACGCACCTGTACTGTAAACGGCTCGTCGTTCAGCAGCACATACGGGTAGTGGTGCCATGTATTGAAGCGGTCCTCTATGCAGCGCATCGAGCGCACGGCGTTGTCCATGTCCGAGTTCCTCGCTAATATAATAAAGGTCGCATTGGCCTTGTCGCGGAACTTGACATCTAGGGTTTGGTTGTAGGTGTAGTACTCTTGCGGTTGCCTTAGCCGCGACCAGGACGTGGCGCGGGTGTAGGTGTCGTGGGTCAGCGATAGCAGGAAGTGGCTGCTCAGAACAATGAGCACGATGAGCAGCAAGTATCGCCCAGAGGACATCAGCGCCATGGTGGTAGAGAGAAGAGTTATTTTTATTGTTTTATTTGTTTCGCTAAGTATATACCCCGGTTACCTGCGCTAAGTGCTAACCCTGCATAGAAGGGATGGTTACAGCAAAGGTTATAGCGTTGCCCCTGTGCTGCTGGCTAACGCTGGCAAAAAACCGCCCTTGCCCGCCTGCTGCTGCGCATAATGTCATCACCATTAGGCGCGGATCGTTTTGCCCGAGGATATACAAGATGGCACACACACACACATGTGATGCGAGGCCAATGCGAGGCACATTTATAGCAATGTGCCTCACTTGCTTATGAAACCCAGAGAAATTTACACCCTTGTTTCCTCATTTGCGGAAGGGGACCAGCCATTCAATGCCCCTCCCCTCCCTCGCTGCGCTCGGGGGGTCCCCCAAGCCGGGGCATTTCAGGCTGGTACACTAAAGCCTCGTTCCGCGTAAATATCTTTTCGGGACAGATATTTGCCTAACCCGAACCCGAACCCGAACCTCTAACCCGAACCACTAACCTCTAACCCGAACCTCTAACCAGTGGATACCCGCAGTTAGGGCGCGCTGCGCTTGCCCTAACTGCTCGAAAGGGGTATTTTAAAGCTAATAAAGAGATATTCAACGCGTGAGAATGTGCCTCATCTTCCTAAATTAGCATCATGTTGCCATCATGTGCGCCTTCTCAGCCGAATGTGCCTCACATCAAATTTATGTGTGAGTGCCATCTCGTCGGTCCTCGTTTTGCCCGTTTCGGCTTTCTCCGCTCGACAACCGACGATCTTCTTTCCGCGGCGCCGGAAAATTGAGAACTAGCTTCCTCGCCCCTCCTGACGTCCCTGCCTACCTTCTACATGCATATCCTTCCCCGTGTCCACTTTGTATACTGGCGCGCACCTGGACTGTAATTATTTTTCCTCTGATTCGCCGCCTCAACTGCCAGTCACTCGACGTCCACACCAGAGTCGACAAACAGCAAGACTATTCCATTGATTCCCAGAGGAACACCTCTGGATGAGGTTTCTATGGGGGCACTACTATGTATACTGTCCCAGAGTTTATCTTTCACGCCACCTCCATGTTTTTCATGAATTTAAAATGACACAGTGACACAACACAACTACCCAGAGTCACACATGCAATTGCAACAGACCTTCTGGCAGACCTGTGTGTTTTTTGGGTGTAAATTCATATGAAAAAAAATGCCATAATTATTACCCTATACTATTGGGGCAATCTGCAGTCAGTGGAAATTCAACCAGATATCAGGCAGCACCCTGGAAATCCTCCGAGATTTGTCTAACAATGAGTGGATTCGATGCAATGCTGGTTTCATAGGGGAGGGATTTTCAGAACATTTGAATACATGATGGAGCAAAATAGTGTCCAGGTTACTGACCCCTACATATGGTCAAATTTCATCCTCGTGCATTTCAACCTCATCGACTGCTTCAATCTGTAGACCAGTGTTCAGTTGTCTTCACACTCAATGACGAGAACGGGTCCACGTACCTTGCCACCATTAATAAGATCATTCAACTGATCCACATTGAGGAGTGGATACCCAAGTTCAATGGCAACATCTTGGCTGGCAGGATCAAAGCCTTTTGCACGATGACATGTGGCAATTGAATCATAGATCTCCTGGCTCCAGTGGAAGGCCGCTACTCGGGCCCGTAATCTCACACTGGGAAGGGCAAACTTGTCCAAGGAATCCTGAGGTAAGTGCTCGGTACCCTCAGGATCGAATGACCAGTAGTATGTTTCGGTCTCCAGAGGCAGGTGCACAGCCAAGTGACCCCTTGAGTTGGCTACATTGGCGGGGAATAGGAAAAGATAAACTTCATCTGTCGGGGAGTCGGCCATGAATGTTCCTTGCAATGTAAACTCATCCGCATTGGATGATATCGAGAATTGTAAAATAAGAGCCATAAGCAGGTCTGCAAGGGATTAGACAGTTGTGAATTGCATGAACTGTAACATACAATATTCATCTGGAAGATGCATCCTTGAGCCAAGGATTGAAATTGTTTTTGAATAGAACTTACCTGCATCCAAGCCCGTTTTATCCATGATGTTGTTTGCCTGTGAGAGCCAAGACTTTTGAACTTCTCGCTCTGTTTCCATATCCAGTGATATGTATTTAAGTAGACGACACTTTTCATTGATGGGTAAATCTGCTAGTGCAACACTAGCTTTCTGGTCAGTGATAGTCCAGGGGTTGAAATAATAGGGAGTCATACCGTGTCCAGCCATTTGGTAATATCACAAGGCCCTCATGCAGGGATGATGAGCCCTGCATATATGAGTCTGCGACTTCCCAACCACGTACATCCACATCCGGCAATCCCAGACTATCCGATAAAGAAATTTCGGAAAATGGATTGAACAGATGTACGCAGCTAGCAGTGGGCCAGGAAAGAGATCCAAGCAGAATAGTGCCAGGATCAGAAATCTCAATTTGATCCCACCAGGCAGAGTAGCAAAATATGCTGTGGATATCATGAAGAGACATGTTGGAAAGAAGTTTATCCTCCAAGTTGATGTCAGATGTCAAATGAACTCTGGGTGAGATGGGGCCGCTGTAATGTGCTTGAGGGAGGTGTGCATAGTTCTCCTCACTATCATTGACCTCAATGCACAACTGCCCAGTGGAGTTGCGGATCCACAGCATTGTGCCAGTCTCAAGCCGAGACACAAAACCATATGAATTCCGGACAAGGAGCCATTTTCTGGTCACTTCATTCCAGTGACAAAGTGCAGCCTTGAGACTGTGAGTTGAATATCAAATTATCCCTGACTGGAGCTCACCCAGAAGTGCCTGCCCTAATCAATTCACATTGAGGGAAATTATTGAGCCAAAAAAGGTGAAAACACACGAATTCATACTCCACATAAGCGGACCCTAGTCGGGATTGCTGATGCATTTGGCGAAATTCATCCAGTGGCACCAATCCTGGAAGAATATAAAATCCACTTTCTTGATAGAGTGCAGGTGCCCACTTACCATCATGATATATTAAAGCTTTGAGGCGGGTGCTGGAAGTCACACCGAATAATTGAATCAATGATGGATGTCTGAGGTATGATGTAAGATAGTTAGATCCAATGCTTGGCAGAAAATATTGCACCGGAATTCTTCTTGCTGTTCCGCATGGGCCCGGTGCTGTCGAATTTTCTGAGGACCATCACTCTACTAGCATTGTAACAGCACTTGCCTTCTCAAAATCCGAACCCTCATACACAACCGCAGTGAAATCCTCCTGGCTCCCATGGACACGTGCCAGATGGATTCTCCGGACACCAACCACCTCAGGGACATGTTTTTTTACAACTTTCGTCTTCTTGTGTAGAACTTTTCGATATTCGATAATGTTTTGTTTTGCAACTTCTTCCACGAGCTTGAGATGGCCCAGTTTGATAGTTGGAAAATCTATTTTATCAGAAAGCTTAGCTAGGAAAACTCCAGGGACATGGGGAACCTCACCGTATTCATCAGAGTCACTGGCATTCACCTGAAGATTGATGACACCCCCGCTGATGGTAGTATTCCGGCAATTTTCGAATACCGCGTGTCTAGTGCGCATCAGTACCGCCGAGATCCATGTAGCAGATCATACCTAGCTGCTTGGGGTATAGTTGCATTCGTCAGAGGCCCAGCTCGAGATCGTCGGGGCATGGTGTCGGTATGGGTAGTGGGTGAACGGTACTGGTGGTGGTGGAGCAGAGAGTTGGGCAGAAAGGCTGTGCGTAATAGCTTTATTTTTAACTTGACGGGCGGCTACGTGCGCCGAGTGTTCGGGAGTATTGCTGTATGATCGGACGATGCCAAATTAACCGTTCTTTAAGCAAATCCTCGGTGATTCTTTACATCTGTTTGCACGTCTGTTTGATTCATTTCCACCGAGATTATCCCCTTCTCTCTTTCTCCCTCTTTCTGCTCTTTTTCTCAACATCAAATTACCAACGCGCAGACTCATTAAGCTCCAACGCCACCGCCTCTGCATGCCTCAAGGCTGCATTTTATTCCTATACAGTCAGTTTGTTCCCACTGGAGGCGCCGTAACCTGGTGAGTCACAGCAAGCTGTGCGAACAACACGAATTGGGCCAGTGGAGGTAAGGATGCAAGGCGCGTGAGTCCACAGCTCCGTAACAGCTCCTCAGACGACACGTTGGCCGCAGTAGTGATGCTGCGGCCACGTATGCTTTTGAAACGTATAAAAAAGATGCATCCCAAAGTTATTTCTGCATCGCCTGCTTCCTCACTTCGCTCTCGCTTATAATTTCCGTGTCCCTGCTCTGTTTGCTCAAATGCACCAATGTCCTGTTTTATTGATCATGAATCGGCCTTTGAACCACATCCCTTTGCTTTACTTTGCACTTTGACATAATTATATATTCGATTTGAACACGACAATGATATCACACTATTTCCTACAGTTTCCGGAGCGAAGCGGAGGCACGTCTTGTACAAGGACCCGAAGTTCAAGTCAGAAAAGGGTTCGCTCAACCTCGAGCTAGAAGGGTGTAATTGAAGGACTCACTCGTCGTTCAACTCGTACCTGCATAGTTTCAGCATAAAATCTGAAAGAAAGAGTCAGCGAGCAACAAATGAGTCAGTATGAACACTTGCTTTGATTGTTCGGTGTCTTGAAGTAGGTTGAACCCGAACTTAGCATAAGATTTGAACAACCTATGTAAGTGGTAGGCATCAAAATAAATGGAGCACCTTGAAGCAGAGAGGTCTTGAATGAGATTGGAGTCGACTTGCATAGTAACGGTATAAATATCTGAATGAGATGAGATAGTTAGCCTGCGACGAAGTAAACTGAGTAAGAACCTACCTGGAAGTAAAAGGGCATAGTCCCGGTCTTTTGAAGGAAACTGGGTCCGGACTTGCATAGTCACATTGTAATTATCTGAATGAGACGCAAGATAATAAACTGCGTAAGAACATACCTGCAAGTAAAAAAGGGCATAGTCCGGTGCGTGAACACGACAGGCATAGTTTTGGTACGAGGATCTAGATAAAACAGTCAGTAGGCAACGAACGACATGGGTCTTGAAGCAGGTTGAAACTGGACTTGCATAGTTGGAAGGTCTGAATAAAGCGGCGAGTAAGCTAAGCAACAAATCAAGCATTAGAAATTGAATATAAATCCATACCTGAACTCGGACGTCCATCGTTTCGACGCGAAGAACTGAATAAAACGGTCAGTTAGCGTTCAAGTAAGGATGAGATGAGAATAGAGATGTACCTTGAATACAGGGGCATAGTTTCGCCCTTTTGAAAGACTTGCGAGTGGTTGGACGGACTTACATAGGTTCGGTGTGAATCTGAAGTACACAATCAGCGAAGTATCAAAGCTTCAACAATAACCCTCACCTCGCTTCAAGTGCATAGGGCTTTGAAAGTCTTCAAGACCTGAGCCCGAACTAACATAGTTCCAGCGTAAATATCTAACAAAGCAGCAAGTAAGCAACGAAATAAATCGAACGAGAAAGCATACGTACCTTGAAATAGATAGGGTTGTGGTAGTTGAACCCGGAATCACATAGTCACGGCGTAAGTTTGTGAATAAAAGGTCAGTGAGCAATGAACCAGGCAATATGAAATGAGTAAGAAAGTGTACATTGGGGCGTTGAAGGTTCGTTGGACTTGCATTCTGAAGACCAACGGGGTCAGTAAGCGATGAACCAAGTAGTACAAATATGTAAGAAAACAGGACCAAGTCTCGACGCATTGAAGGAGCGAGCACCTGCGAATTCACGGCACAAAGACCTGAATAAAAAGGTCAGTAAGCGACAAATTAAATATTAGAAACTCAACGAGACAAACAGCATATTTTCTGCGCGTTGGAGTACTTGTATAGTCACAGTATAAAGTCTGTAAATAGAAGGTTAGTGAGCAATGAACCAAGCAAAATAACATTAGTAAGAAAGCGTACCTTTGAGCGGAGAAATAATGGTCCAGGCATTGAAGGACTCCCGAGTATTGAATTGAACTTGCATAGTTTCAGCGGGACAATCTAGAGAGTCTGTAAACCACGAACCAAGTAGTAAAAGTGCGTAAAAAAGCTTATCTCCGTTCAACGGGCATAGTATCGGCGTGTTGAGTACTTGGGAGCGGGCCAAAGTCATACTTGCGCGGGTTCAGCGTGAAGATCTGAATAAAATCAGTGAGTATGCTAGGAAATAAGCATTGAGGATGAGAAGAAAGCGTGCCTTGAAGTCAAACACGTAGTTTCCGCGTGTTGCAGCATTTGCGAGCGGGTTGAAGTCGTAGTTGCATAAGAACGGCGTGAGATCTGAATAAAATGGTCAGTACATTGAACAAGAAATCATACATACCTTGAATTAGATGGAAGACCACGGTCTGGACGGGCGAGTTGTTTGAACCCGGCCTAAAGTCTGTGAATATGGTCAGTGAGCAATGAACCAAGTGATATAAGATGAGTAATAAAGCGTACCTTTGAATCGAACCTGCATAGTTTCTGCGGGAGACTAACGAGGTTGACATGTAAGGTCCTCAATAATGCGGCCAGTAAGCAATGTAATGAAGATTAGACCGAGACCTAAGTACCTTCATATGTCCGAGGCGGGTCAAGCTTGCACTCACATAATTTCGCCGTAGATATCTGGATACCGCATCAAAAACTGAGTAAGAATAGGCGGTAGGTCCTAGTTTCCGCGTAAGAACTGCGAATGAAAGGGTCAGTAAGCAAAGAAATGAACATCTAGTCCCCAACACATACCTAGAATTTCAAGGCCATGGTTTCGGTGTATTAAAATCGTACTGCACAAGAACGGCATCTGAACAAAGAGGTCAGTAAAGGACGAAGCAGCCCATAGAAATATTAGATCACATACCTTGATATCAAGGGCAAAGCCACGGCGTGTTGAACTTGAACTTGCAAAAGAGCGCGCGCAACAGATCTGAATAAAACAGTTAACAAGCAATTAACAAGTAATAGAAAGAACCTATTAGTAAGACCGAAAGCAAGAGTTCCGTTGAAAATCTTCACGTTCAGAGTTCGCCAACCACATCTAATGACGCTATTGAAGAGTCAATAAAGTAGCTAGTAAGATCATTAGGCAAACGTACGAAGTCCAAGTCAGTTGAGTTATGGAGTCAATACGACTAGCAAAGCGACTGTCGGTTGACGCGCCTGTGGACCATATAAACAAACAAGTTCTCATCTTGCTCTCTTACCACCATCCACGCAATTTCCCCCCAATTCCTCCCCCTCACCCACCCGATCGCCCGCCAACAAGCACTTCAACTTGAACATGCGCACCCTTCGCCACCAATAAAACTCTTCGCAGTCGCATGCGAGGTCGTTTTAAGTCATCTATGAGCGCGCGCCTTCGAGGTTCCAGCTCACCCTGCTTGCAGATATCGATAACGACCGTCGAGGTCAAGATCAGCGGAAGCTGCTGGCAAGCACTCGTCAACAACAGCAGCACCCTCACCAATAACGGTCGTGTCGAATTTTCGCGCACGTCGTGGGCTCAAGCTCTTCAGCCGCGAGTGGTTCAGCGAATTCAATGTTCTGGTAAGCTTTTCGCGACTGTCTTATCCTTGACTTTATTCTAATTATGAAATTTTGCAGATTTTCATATTCAGCCTCCCAGCCGTTCTCGACGCGTTATTCGACATTCTTTGCGCCCAGAAGTCATGTCCCATGTTCCACGAAGGCTTTTCGACTGGCTAAACCGGCGCCGCTCCGCGGACCGGCGCCTTCAAATTTTGATTTGATTTTTTGCCTTCCCGCACCATGTAAGCCCCAAATCTCGCAGGCATTAGTCTTCGTTTCACTGATCAAACTTTTCTTAGAATGTCTAAACCCCATTACGCTTCCATTCCGGTGTCCCCGCGCGGCGGTCTTGTCACTCTCACTCGCCTGCGGCGCGCAGCACCGCCCTCAATTGTTTTATTCAATTTTGGGCGTTCCCGCTGTCATACTCGCCACATCCCGTGCCCCGCAACGCCTCTCAAGCGCTTTTTGAATTAGTTTTTCCGTGTTGCCGCGATCACGCCCAGCAAACTTCTTTACTGGCATCCCAGTAAGCTGGTCTTTCCATCTCCACGCGTCTGCGGCGCGCAGCGCCGCCCTTGCCCGTTTTCTTCGATTTTTTGTGGTCCCGGCGTCGTTCCGCGCACCCTGCGCGGTATGGTGGTCTCCCTTCCCGACGCGCCGCCCCCGCTCTTTTTCATTGAATTTTCGCGGTTCCCACCATCGTTCCGCGCGCTTTTCAAGTCGTTTTTTCGGTGTCCCCGCGATCAGGCCCACCACACTTCCTTTCTGGCGTTCCCCCGATCCGGTCTTCCGATCCCCACGCGTCTGTAGCGCGCAACGCCGCCCCACTTCTATTCGTCGATTTTTGGCGTTCTCGCCATCGTTCGGAGCACCCCCGTGCGTTGGCGGCGCGGAGCGCCGCTCGCGATGCGCAGTGCAGTCCTCGCAAGATTTTTCGAGTCCCACCGATCTAGCTCTCGGTATTCGCGCAGCGCCGCACCCAACTTCTCAATGGACCTTTTACCGTCCCGCCATCGCACCACCACGTTGCGCTGTCCTCGCATATTTTATTCGATTTTCGGCGTTGCTGCGGTCACATTCGCCATCTCCCGCGCGTCGGCGGCGCGCAGCGCCGCTCACGTACTTACAACTCCCCCCATCCTGCTTGCAACGCGCCGTGCCGTCCTCGCAACCCCTCTTCTGCATTTTTTGAGTCCGGCTCTTACCCCATCAACGCGCGCGCGGCTCGCTGCCTCGCACCCGAGCTTCTCAATAGTCCTTTCACCCTCCCGCCATCGCACCGCCGCGTTGCACCACCCCCGCGAGCGGTGGCGTGCAGCGCCGCCCTCGAAGCTCTGCATGGACTCTTCGCTGTCCCGACCGACGCGTTCCGCTATCCCCGCACTTTTTTTTTCGATTTTTCGCGTCCCCGCTGTCACCTTCGCGCGGCAGCTCCGTTGAAACGCGCCCCATCCTGCGCTCGCGCGCGCGTCTTTGGCGTACCAGCTCCCTGCGCTCTTAGCGCCGCGCCTGTACCGCCCTCGACATCGTCGCTGCTATTTTTGCGCTCCCGCCGCATCTCTGCTGCGTTAGCGGCGCGCAGCGCCGCTCACGCCGTTCCACACTCTCCCTATCACCTTCCCGATGCGCGCCGCGGCCTTGGAATTATTTTTAGGTGTTTAGAGGGACCACAAGGCCGCCCTCGCCTTTCCCCGATGCGTTGGCGGCGCGCAGCACCGCTCACGTCGCTCGCACTCCTCCTCCCCAACTTTCCGCCGTGTGCTGCAGCTCCCGCGACCATCTTTTCGGTTCTTGGCGACGCATAGCGCCGCTTGTTCTTCACCCTCCAAATCTTCGATCTATTCTTCGTGTTCCCGCTGGCGCTCACGTAGTTCTATACCTTTGCGCCGCCGCCTTCGCCAGTATTTTAGGTTTTTCGAGTCCCCCGCGAGGTGGACTGCATCCCCAATGCGCCCGAAGCGCGGAGCACCCCTCCATCGCACCATGCCCCTCCCTGTCCTCCCTGCCGCGCGCTGCTGCCTTTAACGCGCCGCCCCCCCTTTACTTTTATTTGATTTTTCGCCGTCCGGCAGCCGGCTTCCCAGCGTCGCGACGTCCCGGCGGCCCTGTGCGCCGCTCAATCGCGTCTGAGTCTCCGCGCTCCCACGCAATATCACCCACCACAGCGCCTACTTTTTTCTTCCATTTTTCGGCGGGCTTCTCACGTCGCGATGCCTTGGCGCTGCGCAGCGCCGCTCGCCGCGCTGCCCTGTTCCTTTTTATTCGATTTTCCGCCTCCCCACTACCGGCTCCTCTACGTCTCGATGCCTCGCCGGCGCGCAGCGCCGTATACTTGCGTCCGGGTTCCCAGGCTCCTGCGCAACGTCCTCAAAGCGCCTGCGGCGCCCTCGACTTTTTTTATTGGAATTTTCGCATCCCCGCGGCCGGCTTCTCAATGTCTCGATGTCTCGGCGGCGCACACTGCCCTTCAATCGCGTCCGAGTCTCCGCGCGCTTGCGCGACGTCCTCACCGCGCCGCCCTCGCTTTTTTCAATCGATTTTTCGCCGCCCCCACGGCCGCTCTGCCTTTCGACGTTTTATCCGGCCCGCAGCGCCCTTGTCCTCGCGCCCGACTCTCCACGCTCCAGCACGACGTTATCAACGCGGTGCAGGCCTCGCATGCCCACCTGCATATATACACACCAACTGTGCCGACTCACTATTATTGGATTTTTCTTCCGCTGCGCGGCGCCGGTCCGCCACGCGCTTCGAGTCCCAAATTCCTGCGCTAGGTATGCGTCGTTTTCACTATATATGCATGTCCTAACGCGCTTCCAGTTCACCTACGCGATTTCGCAAATTTTCTCCGCTGGTACGCCTTCACCTCACTGTATATATAGGCGTGTTCTGACGCGTTTTCAGGGTCAATTTTCCGTTTTTTTTTCTTCGCTGCGCGGCCTAGGTAAGTACGGGCTCGTTTTACTGGCTATATGCGCGCTAATTGCATGTTTGGGCTATAGATCCTGCGCGGCCCCAGTCTTACGCGTCAGTAAACCCAACGCGCGGCGCGGCGCACCATTGTTCAAGCCACGAACTTAGGGATGCGTTCTGCGCGTTCCAACTCGGTTTTTCTTTCACAGGACGCATTTACTGACCATTAGAAATATATTGTATTGGTAGACTTTGAAATACATTGTATTGGTAGACTCCCCGAAGTGCACGGAAATCCGGCGTCTCGAGCACACCAAACACGAAAATTTTCTTCCCAGCAGCACAAGACCTTGTTTATGGTCCGTGCGCGCGCGCGAGATGCATAAAGCTGAGGGACCTGGGCGACAGGCGCCTTAGCGTGAGGGGGCCAAGGGAGGTGGTTGGTGGCACGTGGTGTGGGGAGGCGAAGAGGAGGGCCGGAGCGGAAGAGCAGCGGAGGGGAAGGCAGAGAGCGTGGCGTGGACGGAGTAGCGTGAGGGGGCCGAACGTGGTGTGGAAGGGAAGAGAGGGACACGGAGAGGCAGAGCGGCGGAGGAGAGGGACAGAGCAGAGTAGACGCACCTGTACTGTAAACGGCTCGTCGTTCAGCAGGACATACGGGTAGTGGTGCCATGTATTGAAGCGGTCCTCCATGCGCCGCATCGAGCGTACGGTGTTGTCCAGGTCCGAGTTCCTTGCTAATATAGCAAAGGTCGCATTGGCCTTTGCGCGGAACTTGACGTCGAGAGTCTGGTTGTAGGTGTAGTACTCTTGCGGGATCGGCGTGGGCTGCCTTAGCCGCGACCAGGACGTGGCGCGGGCGTAGGTGTCGTGGGTCAGCGACAGCAAGAAGTGGCCACTCAGAACAATGAGCACGATGAGCAGCAGGTATCGCTCAGACGACATCAGCGCCATGGTGGTAGAAAGAGAAAGAGATATTTTTATTGTGTTATTTGTTTCGCTAAGTACAAAAATACCCCGGTTACCCTCCTGGCAAAGGTGGCTCTGCTAAGTCACAGTGTGGTTGCAGCGTTGCCCCTGTGCTGCTGGCTGCTGGCATAACCGTCCTTGGATGCCCGCCTGCTGCTGCGCACAACGTCATCACCGGATCGTTTTCCCCGTTTCGGCTTTCTCCGCTCGACAACCGACGATCTTCTTTCCGCCACCCCGGAAAATTGAGAACTAGCTTCTTCGCCCTCCTGACGTTCCTTCTAGATGCATATCCTTCCCCGTGTCCACTTTGTATACTGGCGCGCACCCGGACCATCCGGAAAATCAAACTCGTCGTTGTAATTATTTTTCCTCAGATTCGCCGCCAGTCACTCGGCGTCCGCACCAGACTTGACGAACAGCAAGATTATTCCATTGATTCCCAGAGGAACTCCTCCGGATGAGCTTTCTATGGGTGTCTCTAGTCTCTCCTAGACAGACACTACAACCGTTGAAGCTCGTATCTCGCATACATACTTACGCAAATATATTTCATTCGAAAGAAGCACATGAGCACCACCTACACGGCGAAATTTCCGCCCACGCGGATATTTCTGGCAGACCTGTGTGTGTTTTTTTGGTGTCAATTCACATGAAAAACCCGCCATAATTATTACCCCATACTATTGGGGCAATCTGCAGTCAGCGGAAATTTAACCAGATATCAGGTAGCACTCTTGAAATCCTCACATGGGGTCCGAGATTTGTCTAACAATGAGTGGATTCGATGCAATGCTGGTTTCATAGGGGAGGGATTTTCAGAACATTTGAATACATGATGGAGCGAAATAGTGCCCAGGTTACTGACCCATACATATGGTCAAATTTCATCCTCGTGCATTTCAACCTCATTGACCACTTCAATCTGCATACCAGTGTTCAGTTGTCTTCGCACTCAATTACGAGAACGGGTACATGTACCTTGCCACCATTAATGAGATCATTCAACCGATCCACATCGAGGAGCAGATACCCAAGTTCAATGGCAACATCTTGGCTGGCAGGATCGAAGCCTTTTGCATGATGAAATGCAGAAATTGAATCATAGACCTCCTGGCTCCAGTGTGCGACCGCTATTTGGGTCCGGAAACTCACGCTGGGAAGGGCGAGCTTGTCCAAGGAATCCTGAGGTAAGTGCTCAATGCCCTCGGGATCAAAAGACCAGTAGTATGTTTCGGTCTCCAGAGGCAGGTGCACAGCCAACTGACCCCTTGGGTTGGCTACATTGGCGGGGAATAGGAAAAGATAAACTTCATCTGTCGGGGAGTCGGCCATGAATGTTCCCTGCAATGTAAACTCATCCACATTGGATGATATTGAGAATCGTAAAGCAAGATCTATAAGCAGGTCTGCAAGGGATTAGACACTGGTGAATTGCATGAACTGTAACATACAATATTCATCTGGGAGATGCATCCTTGAGCCAAGGATTGAAATTGCTTTTGAACAGAACTTACCTGCATCCAAGCCTGTGTTATACATGATGTTGTTCGCCTGTGAGAGCCAAGTCTTTCGAACTTCTCGCTGTGTTTCCGGACCCAGGAATATGCGTTTAAGTAGATGACACTCTTCATCAATGGGTAAATCTGCTAGTGCAACACTAGCTTTCTTGTCAGTGATAGTCAGGGGTTGAAATAATAGACAGTCATACCGTGTCCAGCCATTTGGTAATATGACAAGGCCCTCATGCGGGGATGATGAGCCCTGCATATATGAATCTGCGACTTCCCAACCACGTACTTTGACATCTGGCAATCCCAGACTATCCAATAAAGAAATTTCGGAAAATGGATTGAACAGATGTATGCAGCTAGCAGTGGGCCAGGAAAGAGATCCAAGCAGAATAGTGCCAGGATCAGAAATCTCAATTTGAGTCCACCGGCTAGAGTAGCAAAATATGTGGTGGATATCATGAAGAGACATGTTGGAAAGAAGTTTATCCTCCAAGTTGATGTCAGATGTCAAATGAACTCTGGATGAGATGGGACTCCCAACATGCCATACTGTAGGGTGGTGCGCGTAGTTCTCCTCACTATCATTGACCTCAATGTGCAACTGCCCAGTGGAGTTGTGGATCCACAACATTGTGCCAGTCTCAAGCCGGGACCGAAAACTATATGAATCCCAGAAAAGGAGCCATTTTCCGGTCACTTCATCCCAGTGATTAAGTGCAGCCTTGAGACTGTGAGTTGAATATCAAATTATCCCTGAGTTGATCTCACAAAGAAGTGCCTGCCCTAACCAATTTGCATTGAGGGAAATTATTGAGCCAAAAAAGGTGAAAACACACAAATTCATACTCCATATATGCGGACTCTAGTGGAGATTGCTGATGCATTTGGCGAAATTCATCCAGTGGCACCAATCCTGGAAGAATATAAAATCCACTTTCTTGATAGAGTGCAGGTGCCCACTTACCATCATGATATATTAAAGCTTTGAGGCGGGTGCTGGAAGTCACACCGAATAATTGAATCAATGATGGATGTCTGAGGTATGATGTAAGATAGTTAGATCCAATGCTTGGCAGAAAATATTGCACCGGAATTGTTCTTGCTGTTCCGCATGGGCCCGGTGCTGTCGAATTTTCTGAGGACCATCACTCTACTAGCATTGTAACAGCACTTGCCTTCTCAAAATCCGAACCCTCATACACAACCGCAGTGAAATCCTCCTGGCTCCCATGGACACGTGCCAGATGGATTCTCCGGACACCAACCACCTCAGGGACATGTCGTTTTACAACTCTTGTCTTCTTGTTTAGAACTTTTCGATATTCAACAATATTTTGTTTTGCAACTTCTTCCACAAGCTTGAGATGGCCCAGTTTGATAGTTGGGAAATCTATTTTATCAGAAAGCTTAGCTAGGAAAACTCCAGGGCCATGGGGAACCTCACCGTATTCGTCAGAGTCACTGGCATTGACCTGAAGATTGATGACACTCCCGCTGATGGTAGTATTCTGGCAATTTTCGAATACCGCGTGTCTAGCGCGCATCAGCACCGCCGAGATCCATGTAGCAGATCATACCTAGCTGCTTGGGGTATAGTTGCATTCGTCAGAGGCCCAGCTCGAGATCGTCGGGGCATGGTGTGGGTATGGGTACTGGGTGAACGGTACTGGTGGTGGTGGAGCAGAGAGTTGTGCAGAAAGGCTGTGCGTAATAGCTTTATTTTTAACTTGACGGGCGGCTACGTGCGCCGAGTGTTCGGGAGTATTGCTGTATGATCGGACGATTCCAAATTAACCGTTCTTTAAGCAAATCCTCGGTGATTCTTTACATCTGTTTGCACGTCTGTTTGATTCATTTCCACCGAGATTATCCCCTTCTCTCTTTCTCCCTCTTTCTGCTCTTTTTCTCAACATCAAATTACCAACGCGCAGACTCATTAAGCTCCAACGCCACCGCCTCTGCATGCCTCAAGGCTGCATTTTATTCCTATACAGTCAGTTTGTTCCCACTGGAGGCGCCGTAACCTGGTGAGTCACAGCAAGCTGTGCGAACAACACGAATTGGGCCAGTGGAGGTAAGGATGCAAGGCGCGTGAGTCCACAGCTCCGTAACAGCTCCTCAGACGACACGTTGGCCGCAGTAGTGATGCTGCGGCCACGTATGCTTTTGAAACGTATAAAAAAGATGCATCCCAAAGTTATTTCTGCATCGCCTGCTTCCTCACTCCGCTCTCGCTTATAATTTCCGTGTCCCTGCTCTGTTTGCTCAAATGCACCAATGTCCTGTTTTACCCCTCATGTTGTATGCACGACTGGCCCAATTTCGCATACCTGGGTGTATTCAACTGCAAAATTCTATCCTTCAACCGGCAATTCTTTGGCCCACAAATCAACGGTTTTTTTTCGTTCTTTCTAGGAACACTTGCTATTGGGAACTACAGGTTGCAACTTGGGCCGGTCTCATAGTTGCTGCCAATTTCTAGTATCGGATTCTCTCTCTGAACTATGACTCTGGTATTTGGTTCCAAAATATTGATCATGAATCGGCCTTTGAACCACCTCCCTTTGCTTTACTTTGCACTTTGACATAATTATATATTCGATTTGAATACAACAATGATATCCCACTATTTCCTACAGTTGTCGGAGCGAAGCGGAGGCACGTCTTGTACAAGGACCCGAAGTTCAAGTCAGAAAAGGGTTCAAAGAAAAACCTCGAGCTAGAAGGGTGTAATTGAAGGACTCACTCGTCGTTCAACTCGTACCTGCATAGTTTCAGCATAAAATCTGAAAGAAAGAGTCAGCGAGCAACAAACGAGTCAGTATGAACACTTGCTTTGATTGTTCGGTGTCTTGAAGTAGGTTGAACCCGAACTTAGCATAAGATTTGAACAACCTATGTAAGTGGTAGGCATCAAAATAAATGGAGCACCTTGAAGCAGAGAGGTCTTGAATGAGTTTACATTCGACTTGCATAGTAACGGTATAAATATCTGAATGAGATGAGATAGTTAGCCTGCGACGAAGTAAACTGAGTAAGAACCTACCTGGAAGTAAAAGGGCATAGTCCCGGTCTTTTGAAGGAAACTGGGTGCGGACTTGCAAAGTCACATTGTAATTATCTGAATGAGACGCAAGATAATAAACTGCGTAAGAACATACCTGCAAGTAAAAAGGGCATAGTCCGGTGCGTGAACACGACAGGCATAGTTTTGGTACGAGGATCTAGATAAAACAGTCAGTAGGCAACGAACGACATGGGTCTTGAAGCAGGTTGAAACTGGACTTGCATAGTTGGAAGGGTCTGAATAAAGCGGCGAGTAAGCTAAGCAACAAATCAAGTATTAGAAATTGAATATAAATCCATACCTGAACTCGGACGTCCATAGTTTCGACGCGAAGAACTGAATAAAACGGTCAGTTAGCGTTCAAGTAAGGATGAGATGAGAATAGAGATGTACCTTGAATACAGGGGCATAGTTTCGCCCTTTTGAAAGACTTGCGAGTGGTTGGACGGACTTGCATAGGTTCGGTGTGAATCTGAAGTACACAGTCAGCGAAGTATCAAAGCTTCAACAATAACCCTCACCTCGCTTCAAGTGCATAGGGCTTTGAAAGTCTTCAAGACCTGAGCCCGAACTAACATAGTTCCAGCGTAAATATCTAACAAAGCAGCAAGTAAGCAACGAAATAAATCGAACGAGAAAGCATACGTACCTTGAAATAGATAGGGTTGTGGTAGCTGAACCCGGAATCACATAGTCACGGCGTAAGTTTGTGAATAAAAGGTCAGTGAGCAATGAACCAGGCAATATGAAATGAGTAAGAAAGTGTACATTGGGGCGTTGAAGGTTCGTTGGATTTGCATTCTGAAGACCAACGGGGTCAGTAAGCGATGAACCAAGTAGTACAAATATGTAAGAAAACAGGACCAAGTCTCGACGCATTGAAGGAGCGAGCACCTGCGAATTCACGGCACAAAGACCTGAATAAAAAGGTCAGTAAGCGACAAATTAAATATTAGAAACTCAACGAGAAAAACGGCATATTTTCTGCGCGTTGGAGTACTTGTATAATCACAGTATAAAGTCTGTAAATAGAAGGTTAGTGAGCAATGAACCAAGCAAAATAACATTAGTAAGAAAGCGTACCTTTGAGCGGAGAAATAATGGTCCGGGCATTGAAGGACTCCCGAGTATTGAATTGAACTTGGATAGTTTCAGCGGGACAATCTAGAGAGTCTGTAAACGACGAACCAAGTAGTAAAAGTGCGTAAAAAAGCTTATCTCCGTTCAACGGGCATAGTCTCGGTGTGTTGAGTACTTGGGAGCGGGCCAAAGTCATACTTGCGCGAGTTCAGCGTGAAGATCTGAAAAAAATCAGTGAGTATGCTAGGAAATAAGCATTGAGGATGAGAAGAAAGCGTGCCTTGAAGTCAAACACGTAGTTTCCGCGTGTTGCAGCATTTGCGAGCGGGTTGAAGTCGTAGTTGCATAAGAACGGCGTGAGATCTGAATAAAATGGTCAGTACATTGAACAAGAAATGTGAATATGGTCAGTGAGCAATGAACCAAGTTATATAAGATGAGTAATAAAGCGTACCCTTAATCGAACCTGCATAGTTTCTGCGGGAGACTAACGAGGTTGACGTGTAAGGTCCTCAATAATGCGGCCAGTAAGCAATGTAATGAAGATTAGACCGAGACCTAAGTACCTTCATATGTCCAAGGCGGGTCAAGCTTGCACTCGCATAATTTCGCCGTAGATATCTGGATACCGCATCAAAAACTGAGTAAGAATAGGCGGTAGGTCTTAGTTTCCGCGTAAGAACTGCGAATGAAAGGGTCAGTAAGCAAAGAAATGAGCATCTAGTCCCCAACACATACCTAGAATTTCAAGGCCATGGTTTCGGTGTATTAAAATCGTACTGCACAAGAACGGCATCTGAACAAAGAGGTCAGTAAGGGACGAAGCAGCCCATAGAAATATTAGATCAAAAACCTTGATATCAAGGGCAAAGCCACGGCGTGTTGAAGTTGAACTTGCAAAAGAGCGCGCGCAACAGATCTGAATAAAACAGTTAACAAGCAATTAACAAGTAATAGAAAGAACCTATTAGTAAGACCGAAAGCATGAGCTCCGTTGAAAATCTTCACGTTCAGAGTTCGCCAACCACATCTAATGAAGCTATTGAAGAGTCAATAAAGTAGCTAGTAAGATCATTAGGCGAACGTACGAAGTCCAAGTCAGTTGAGTTATGGAGTCAATACGACTAGCAAAGCGACTGTCGGTTGACGCGCCTGTGGACCATATAAACAAACAAGTTCTCATCTTGCTCTCTTACCACCATCCACGCAATTTCCCCCCAATTCCTCCCCTTCACCCACCCGATCGCCCGCCAACAAGCACTTCAACTTGAACATGCGCACCCTTCGCCACCAATAAAACTCTTCGCAGTCGCATTCGAGGTCCTTTTAAGTCGTCTATGAGCGCGCGCCTTCGAGGTTCCAGCTCACCCTGCTGGCAGATATCAATAGCGACCGTCGAGGTCAGATCAGCGGAAGCTGCCGGCAAGCACCGATCAACAACATCAACACCCTCACCAATAACGGCCATGTCGAATTTTCGCGCACTTCGTGGGCTCAAGCTCTTCAGCTGCGAGTGGTTCAGTGAATCCAATGTTCTGGTAAGCTCTTCGGGCCTGTCTTTTTCCTGATTTTATTCTAATTATAAAATTTGCAGATTTTTCATATTCAACCTCCCCGCCGTTCTCGACGCGTTATCCGGCATTTTCTGCGCCCAGAAGCCATGCCCCATGTTCTACGAAGGCTTTCCGACTGGTTAAACGCGCGCCGCTCCACCGAGCGGCGCCTTCAATATTTGAGTTGATTTTTGGGCTTCCCGCAATCCACGCGTTGTGCACCATGTAAGCCCCAATCCTCGCAGGCATTAGTCTTTGTTTCACTGATCAAACTTTTTTTAGAATTCCTAACCCCATTACGCTTCCCTTCTGGCGTATCCGCACGGCGGTCTTGTCATCCTCACGCGCCTGGCCGCGCCCTCAAAAATTTTATTCAATTTTGGGCATTCCCGCCGTCATACTCGCCACATCCCGCGCGGCGCAGCGCCGCTCATGCGCTTTTTGAATTGGGTTTTCTCTGTCGCCGCGATCACGCCCAGCAAGCTTCTTTTGTGGCATCCTAGCAAGCTGGTCTTTCCATCTCCACGCGTCTGCGGCACGCAGCGCCGCCCTTGCCCCTTTTCTTCGATTTTTCGTGGTCCCGGCGTCGTTCCGCGCACCCTGCGCGGTGGTCTTCCCTTCCCCACGCGCCGCCCCCGCTTTTTTTAATTGAATTTTCGCGGTTCCCGCCATCGTTCTGCGCGCTTTTCAATTCGTTTTTTTCGGTGTCCCTGCGATCAGACCAACCACACTTCCTTTCTGGTGTTCCCCCGATCCGGTCTTCCCATCCCCGCGCCCCCACTTCTATTAGCATCGTTCCGCGCACCCCTACGCGTCGCCGGCGTAGAGCGCCGCTTGCGATGTGCAGTGTAGTCCTCGCAAGATTTTTCGAGTCCCAGCAATCTAGCTCTCGGTATTCGCGCGCCCGCGGCGCGCAGCGCCGCCCCCCAACTTCTCAATGGACCTTTTACCGTCCCGCCATCGCACCGCCGTGTTGCGCCGCCCTCGCATATTTCATTCGTTTTTCCGCGTTGCCGCAGTCACGTTCGGCATCTCGCGTGCGTCGGCGACGCGCAGCGCCGTTCACGCGCTTACAACTCCCCCCATCCTGTTTGCAACGCGCCGTACCGTCCTCGCAACCCTCTTCTGCATTTTTTGAGTCCGGCTCTTCCCATCAACGCGCGCGCGGCTCGCTGCCCCGCCCCCGAGCTTCTTAATGGGCCTTTCACCCTCCCGCCATCGCACCGCCGCTCTCGAAGCTCTGCATGCACTCTTCGCTGTCCCGACCGACGCGTTGCGCTGCCCTCGCACTTTTTTTTCTTTCGATTTTCGCGTTCCTGCTGTCACTATCGCGCGGCCGCGGCTCCGCTGAAATACGCCCCATCTTGCGCTCGCGCGCGCGTCTTTGGCGTACCAGCTCCCTGCGCTCTTAGCGCCGCGCCTGTACCGCCCTCGACGTCTTCGTTGCTATTTTTGCGCTCCCGTCGCATCCCCGCCGCGTTGGCGGCACGCAGCGCCGCTCACGCCGTTCCACACTCTCCCCATCACCTTTCCGATGCGCGACGCGGCCTTGGAATTATTTTTAAGTGTTTGGAGGCCCCACGAGGCCACCCTCGCCTTTCCCCGATGCGTTGGCGGCGCGCAGCACCGCTCGTACTCCTCCTCACCAACTTCCCGCCGTGCGCTGCAGCCCCCGCGGCCATCTTTTCAGTTCTTGCCAGCGACGCATAGCGCCGCTTGTTCTTCACCCTCCAAATCTTCGATCTATTCTTCGTGTTCCCGCTGTTAGTTCTATACCTTCCCACCACCTTACCGCCACGCGCCGCCGCCTTCGCCAGTATTTTAGGTTTTTCGAGTCCCCGCGAGGCGGACTGCATCCCCAATGCGCGCGCAGCGCGGAACGCCCCTCCATCGCACCGTGCCCATCCCCGCTATCCTCCCCGCACCGCGTGCGGCTGCCTTTAACGCGCCGCCCCCCTTTACTTTTATTTTATTTTCCGCCGTCCGGCAGCCGGCTTCCCAGCGTCGCGACCTCCCGGCCGCGCTGCGCGCCGCTCAATCGCGTACGAGTCCCCGCGCTCCCACGCGATGTCACCACCACGCCTGGTTTTTTCTTCGATTTTTCGCGGCTTCTCAGCGTCGCGATGCCTTGGCGCAGCACCACTCACCGCGCCGCCCTGTTATTTTTTATTCGATTTTCCGCCTCCCCACTACCGGCTCCTCTGCGTCTCGATGCCTCGCCGGCGCGCAGCGCCGTATACTTGCGTCCGAGTTCCCAGGCTCCTGCGCAACGTCCTCAAAGCGCCTGCGGCGCCCTCGACTTTTTTTATTGGATTTTTCGCATCCCCGCGGCCGGCTTCTCAATGTCTCGATGTCTCGGCGGCGCGCACCGCCCTTCAATCGCGTCCGATTCTCCGCGCGCTTGCGTGGTGTCCTCACCGCGCCGCCCTCGCTTTTCTTGTTCGATTTTTCGCCGCCCCCGCGGCCGCTCTGCCCTTCGACGTTTTAGACGGCCGGCAGCGCCATTGGTACTCGCGCCCGACTCTTCCCGCTCCAGCGTGACGTTCTCAACGCGGTGCAGGCCTCGCATACCCACCCGCATACATACGTACCAACTGTGCCGAGTCGCTATTATTGGATTTTTTCTTCCGCTGCGCGGCGTCAGTCCACCTCCACGACCGCCACGCGCTTCGAGACCCGAATTCCTGCGCTAGGTATGTATCATTTGCACTATATATGCGTGTTCTAACGCGCTTCCAGTCCGCCTACGCGATTTCGCCAATTTTCTCCGCTGGTACGCCTTCACTTCACTGTATATATGGGCGTGTTCTGACGCGTTTTCAGGGTCAATTTTAGGTTTTTTTTTTCTCGCTGCGCGGCCTAGGTAAGTACGGGCTCGTTTTACTGGCTATATGTGCGCTAATTGCGTGTTTGGGCTGTAGATCCTCGTTCATTTCTTCGCTGCGCGGCCCCAGTCTTACGAGTCAGTAAACCCCACGTGCGGCGCGGCGCGGCGTGCGATTGTTCAAGCCACGACTCTCAGTTTTTCTTTCAGAGGACGCATTTACTGACTTACGCGCTAGTAGTTCATTAGAAATATATTGTATTGTAGATAGACTACTACATACCCCCGAAGTACGCGGAAATCTGGCGTCTCGAGCACACCAAACACGAAAACTTTCTTCCCAGCAGCACGAGACCTTGTTTATGGTCTGTGTGCGCGCGCGAGATGCATAAAGCTGAGGGTCCTGGGCGACAGGCGCCTTAGCGTGAGGGGGCCGAGGGAGGTGGTTGGTGGCACGTGGTGTAGGGAGGGCCGGAGGGGAAGGCAGAGAGCGTGGCGTGGACGGAGTAGCTTGAGGGGGCCGACCGTGGTGTGGAAGGGAAGGGAGGGACACGGAGAGGCAGAGCGGCAGAGGAGAGGGACAGAAGGAGGAGAGAGAGTAGACACACCTGTACTGTAAACGGCTCGTCGTTCAGCAACACATACGGGTAGTGGTGCCGTGTATTGAAGCGGTCCTCCATGCGCCGCATCGAACGCAGGGTGTTGTCCATGTCCGAGTTCCTCGCTAATATAATGAAGGTCGCGTTGGCCTTTGCGCGAAACTTGACGTCGAGGGTCTGGTTGTAGGTGTAGTACTCTTGCGGGATCGGCGTGGGCTGCCTTAGCCGCGACCAGGACGTGGCGCGGGCATAGGCGTCGTGGGTCAGCGACAGCAGGAAGTGGCCGCTCAGAACAATGAGCACGATGAGCAGCAGGTATCGCCCAGAGGACATTAGCGCCATGGTGGTAGAGAGAAGAGTTATTTTTATTGTTTTATTTGTACAAAAATACCCCGGTTACCTGCTGCCAAAGATGGCTCTGCTAAGTGCTAACCCTGCGTAAAAGGGATGGTTACAGCAAAGGTTACAGCGTTGCCCCTGTGCGGCTGGCCTACTGCTGGCTAACTGCTGGCAAAAACCGCCCTTGGTGCTGCGCACAACGTCATCACCATTACCCGTTTCGGCTTTCTCCGACGTTGCGATGATCTTCAGATACTCCCTCGATACTGCACCGAATCCCTTGACAATGATTTTCGTTGCTATATAATGCGCTGTGTACGTCGGAGTACAATCGGTGCAAAATTGGGCCCAAACCACTTGCAAACGACTCCCCCGGGCCGTTTCATACTCTGGCCCGCCCGAAGTAGGTGGTGCTCTTTTCCTTCCATCTCGCACCTGGACACGCCGGAAAATTGAGAATCACCTTCTTCGCCCCCTGACGTCGTTCCTGCCACACATATCTTCCTTCCACATAGGATCCTTCCTTGGCACATATTGACGCGACGTCTCGCACAAAATCAAGCTCGCCCTGCTGATGTGTGTCCCTTATCCTTTTTCCTCGGATTCGCCGCCCTAACATCAGCACCAGACGCGAGGAACATCTCCGTGCTTCCATCCTAGCGAGCGTAAAAGACACTTTTGCTAGTACCCATGCGCCCCCAACTCTGCGGACAGACGATAGTCCCCACGGGGCACCTCTCGGACAATTGCGCACTTTGAGTATCTGTCGAACTGTTTGCAGGTGATATGGGTGATATACTGATTTTATCTACAACTCCTAGACCTCTCTATGCGTGTCTCATACTTATGCAAATATATTTCATTCGAAAGATGCACAGGTCTCCTAGACACTACACGGCGAATAAAAACACACATATTGTCTCAAAACCCACTCGTGTTGAGTATTTTAATTTTATCAACGACCCAGATAAGCCGGCACGGCACGCCTGGCAAGTTCAAGTTCAACCCTGTATGTAGTCTTGCTGATTGCTTTATTTTTCCCCACCTGGATGGTGGTCACGGCTGGCTGCTTCCTGTATGCGGCCCAAGCGTCTATCGCATCGATCGAAAAAAAAAATGATACTAGCCTTAACCATGCAAAAATAGGTTGCGGCAGCACTGAAAATAGTACACCGCCACCGAAATCCGAACCTATTCCGCCGAGTAATCATTTTTTTTTGGTTCTATTTTGAATCCCATGGCCACATCGAGCTAAAAGTACCGCGTTCATTTCATGCCACAGGGATTTTTCAACACCTGAATTAATTAATCTACACAACTCAGTACACTGTGTACGTCCCTTCCCAGAATCCGAACACTTCCGTCCGAGTCTTGGCAGAATCATTCCATTGATTCCCAGAGAAACTCTTCCAGATGGTTTCTATATATGGGGGTACTACTATTAGTATGGCTCTTACATGTATATTGTCCCAGAATTTATCTTTCACACCACCTCCATGTTTTTAAAATGACACAGTGACACAACACAACTACCCAGAGTCGCACATGCAATTGCAACACACCTTCTGGCAGACCTGTGTGTGTTTTTTTGGTGTAAATTCATATGAAAAAAATGCCACAATTATTACCCTATACTATTGGGGCAATCTGCAGTCAGTGGAAATTCAACCAGATATCAGGCAGCACTCTGGAAATCCTCTGAGATTTGTCTAACAATGAGTGGATTCGATGCAATGCCAATTTCATAGGGGAGGGATTTTCATAATATTTGGATACATGATGGAGCGAAATAGTGTCCAGGTTACTGACCCCTACATATGGTCAAATTTCATCCTCGTGCATTTCAACCTCATCGACCGCTTCAATCTGCAGACCAGTGTTCAATTGTCTTCGCACTTAATGACGAGAACGGGTACACGTACCTTGACACCATTGATGAGATCATTCAACCGATCCACATCGAGGAGCGGACACCCAAGTTCAATGGCAACATCTTGGCTGGCAGGATCAAAGCCTTTTGCACGATGACATGTGGCAATTGAATCATAGACCTCCTGGCTCCAGTGTTTGGGCCGTACTTGGGCCCGGAAACTCACACTGGGAAGGGCGAGCTTGTCCAAGGAATCCTGAGGTAAGTGCTTGATGCCCTCAGGATCAAATGACCAATAGTATGTTTCGGTCTCCAGAGGCAGGTGCACAGCCAAGTGGCCCCTTGAGTTGGCTACATTGGTGGGGAATAGGAAAAGATAAACTTCATCCATCAGAGAGTCAGCCTTTTGAACAGAACTTACCTGCATTCAGGCCCGTTTTATCCATGATGTTGTTTGCCTGTGAGAGCCAAGTCTTTTGAACTTTTCGCCGTGTTTCCAGATCCAGGACTATGCATTTAAGTAGATGACACTTTTCATCAATAGGTAAATCTGCTAGTGCAACACTAGCTTTCTGGTCAGCGATAGTCAGAGGTTGAAATAATAGAGAGTCATACCGTGTCCAGCCATTTGGTAATATGACAAGGCCCTTGTGCGGGGAAGATGAGCCCTGCATATATGAGTCTGTGACTTCCCAACCATGTACACCCACATCTGGGAATCCCAGACTATCCGATAAAGAAATTTCGGAAAATGGATTGAACAGATGTACGCAGCTAGCAGTGGGCCAGGAAAGAGATCCAAGCAGAATAGTGCCAGGATCAGAGATCTCAATTTGATTATACTGGCCAGAGTAACAAAATATGTTGTGGATATCATGAAGAGACATGCTGGAAAGAAGTTTATCCTCCAAGTTGATGTCAGATGTCAAATGAACTCTGGATGAGATGGGGCTGACACCATATGCTGGAAGGCGGCAGGTGTAGTTCTCCTCACTATCATTGACCTCAATGCACAACTGCCCAGTGGAGTTGCGGATCCACAGTATTGTGCCAGTCTCAAGCCGGGTATGAAAACTATATGAATCCGGGACAAGGAGCCATTTTCCAGTCACTTCATGCCAGTGATTAAGTGCAGCCTTGAGACTGTGAGTTGAATATCAAATTATCCCTGAGTTGAGCTCACAAAGAAGTGCCTGCCCTAACCAATTTGCATTGAGGGAAATTATTGAGCCAAAAAAGGTGAAAACACACAAATTCATACTCCACATAAGCGGACCTCAGTAGAGATTGCTGATGCATTTGGCGAACTTCATCCAGTGGCATCAATCCTGGAAGAATATAAAATCCAGTTTCTCAATAGAGTGCAGGTGCTCACTTACCATCATGATATATTAAAGCTTTGAGGCGGGTACTGGAAGTCACACCAAATAATTGAATCAATGATGGATGTCTGAGGCCCAATGTAAGATAGTTAGATCCAATGCTTGGCAGAAAATATTGCACCGGAATTCTTCTCGTTGTTCTGCATGGGCCCGGTGCTGTGGAATTCTCTGAGGACCGTCACTCTATTGGCATTGTAACATCACTTGCCTTCTCAAAATCCGAACCCTCATACACAACCGCAGTGAAATCCTCCTGGCTCCCATGGACACGTGCCACATAGATTCTCCGGACACCAACCACCTCAGGGACATGTTGTTTTACAACTCTCGTCTTCTTGTGTAGAACTTTTCGATATTCAACAATATTTTGTTTAACAACTTCTTCCACGAGCTTGAGATGGCCTAGTTTGATAGTTGGAAAATCTATTTTATCAGAAAGCTTAGTTAGGAAAACTCCAGGGCCACGGGGAACCTCACCGTTTTCGTCAGAGTCACTGGCATTCACCTGAAGATTGATGACACCCCCGCTGATGGTAGTATTCTGGCAATTTTCGAATACCGCGTGTCTAGCGCGCATCAGCACTAGCGAGATCCATGTAGAAGGTCATACCTAGTTGCTTGGGGTATAGTTGTGTTCATCAGAGGCCCAGCTCGAGATCGCCGGGGCATGGTGTGGGTATGGGTACTGGGTGGATGGTGGTGGTGGAGCAGAGAGTTGCGCAGAGAAGGCTGTGCGTAATAGCTTTATTTTTAACTTGACGGGTGTCTACGTGCGCCGAGTATTCGGGAGCATTGCTGTATGATCGGACGATGCCGAATACAAAGACGCGAAGTTCAAGTCAGAAGTTGTCGGATGGTCAAGGACCGCAGAGAAGAGCAAGATATATAAGAAGAGAGAGAGTTTAGTGTCCACGGAAGCCTTTGGCATGTCGCCTAGCTTTTTCACTCAGTAGTCTGAGCCAAACCCGAACAAGTCTATGGGGAAGGTTAATTGATCACGTCGGGTCACGTATCAAGACACTAACTAGCAAGAACAAGTTGACAATTGTTTCTGACGCGTTGAAAGCACTGGGCAGATTTTCAGAAGTAAAGGATCCAGGCATTATAGCCAATAAAACCTGATATTTGAAGCTACAATCTTGCCACAATCAGACCGAGAAAAATGTGCGCCCAATCATTTGCAGCATGGGCTCCGTATGAAATTTGGAGGCAGATGTACAGTTCAAGCCGGGCCGAGAGAGGTTGATCCGAAGCTATGCTGCCGAGGCCAGGCCGGAGGTGATGGGTGGACACGGGGGAGGCAGCAATACATGCACAAGCATCGGCATGCCCAGAACGGCAACTCTCAAAAGGCGCACGAATTTTGCACCGGTACCTTGCGGCGCGAACTCACGTACCCGTCCCTGGAGATGCTGATGGCCTTTGTTGACCTGTCTCAACGCGACTTGAACAGGCTGTCGTTTACCCGCCCGCGGTGACCGCTTCTCCGCACAATGGAGCCGGCGCTCTTCCCCATTGTCTCGTTGTTCTACCGCAGTAAGCCTCTGGTCGGCCTACCACCTTTCCGCCGGCCTCCGGCTCGCGATGCGCTATGTCTAGGCACTGCACATCGATTACCGCGCAGGCGCAGTGGGCGAAGACTCATCATGCTCTTTGTCATCTTGTTTACTGCGATAAGGCTCCACCACGCAGGTTGCGATTGGTATCATATGGTAGGTCAGGTCGCACCATGCACGGGGCTGCTCGCGGCGGGCGCGGATGGCAGGGAGGCGCTGCAGGTGGGGGAGGTGGAGGAAGCGGCCACAACGTTCTGCGGGCTCGGGTCCCCGATCGCCGAGGTGCCTCTGAGGTTGCTCTGAGGTGACAGCTTCACTGGATTTACGGAGGCCACTGGTGTCTACGGAATATCCCGGATTTGACTTGAGCGACCTCCGTGTCCTATTTTAAATCTCTCTGATCGCCGTCGGGGTCCCTCTGAGGTAACAGGTTCCCTTCGTTTACGAACTTGAAAGGATGTAGGACTCGGAGCCGACTCAGGAGCGACTGAAGTTGATTATAAGTGTATTAATACTACGGAATATCAGTACTGGATCGATCAGTATAGCTCGGCTCAACACCAACTCCTTTTTCTGGAATTCTATTTCGGTCCAGCATAATCCGAGATCGGGACGCGTTTGACGCGTCAACTTCCCTTGGAATTGCATCTTCAGAAGTCCCTCAGAGTGGTCCTCGTAAGTTATAAAATATTAGTGGAGACTTGTTACGGTTTCATTACATCAAATTTATTATATTACATTTTATGCGTGTATGTTAGAACTTCAGTGTGTTTATGTCTAGTCAAGAACAGTCACCTCCCCCACGCGGCGCTTTATGTCGAGGTGGAGGCAAAGTGAAATTTACATTGTTCAAAGACTTTCCACCGCAGACACACACAGGTACACATTTTTCAGAACCATTTAGACAGTTCAACAAATAGATTTTACAATTAAAATCAATTATTATCATAGTGATACATTTTTGCACCTGGAAATTGTTTGCCATGGAATTTCAAGGCGTTATTTGGCCTTGCTGCCACTAAACTTTTTTGTTATATTTTTCAGCTTTTTAGTTTTGTCTGTTGGTGGATACTCTGAGTCTCAAAAAATTATGTGGAATGAATTCACGCGGCACCCGACTTCTCGGTGTTACCACTCCAATGGTCCGCCTTCGGTTCCTCATTGGGAAGTCCGGGATCGTCGGGCTCACGACGGCCTCACGGAATATGCCGGAGGATTTGACTATACCTCCGAGAACGGGCTTTGTTGCGTTCCCAATGCGTTCCCAACCTCCGGGTCCCATTCCCAGTTCGCCGTCGGCCGAGATGCCTCTGGGTTTACGAACTTGAAAGGACGGGGGAGCCAACTCAGGAACTGTCAAAACACTTCGTTGCAACATAATAACGATTCGAGGGCAGTTATTCTTGAATCAGGACGCACTGAATGCCCAATACTCCGTCAACTTGAAGGCCAAACGAACTTAATTGTAACCTAACAATCAATTACCGTTTAATACTGCACTCACTCTAGAGGGCCAGAGATCTTAAAATATAAACACGCCGTCATGGCGTTATAATTGTTCTTGACGTGCTCTCATGGAGATGGCCGGCAGTATCCGTGATCGGAACAATGGCTAATCTTAGAACTAGCTATTTTTCTAACTTCCCGAGTGCCACTCACAATATTCTAATTGATTTCCGTCAACAATTTTGCCCGATTATGCCGACCGCCCGACGCCGGTCGATTGAGTCATTCTCCCTGCCATGAGAATTCTGCCGATAGAACTAATTGCGCTTATGCCTTTATGAGGGTTTTTCTTTTCTTCCCGCCATTCAATTGATATGCCACCTCTCCCAGTTGTAACGTATGTTCTTGGCGGTTGGGTGAGTAGGGCGTGATTCCTCAGCATCAAGATGCTGACCAGTCAGGACCTCGGTACACACGGGGACCTCATCCTCCAAGGGATTCTTTTCGCACAATTCACCAATTATTGGTCTCAGTATTATAAGTCGGATTCTCTCTCCCTGAAGCTGTTTGTTCTTGTCTTGTGCCTTGCGACCACCTTCAAGAGCGCGCACTCAATGTATGCCCTTCGCTACTCTTAAAAAAGTTCGCTAATCAGTGGATTCACAGTGCTCTAGTTTGGTTCCAAAACGTTGAATACTTCATGGATATCGAGCAGGCAGCCACCATGTACTTCACTAACTGGCTGACCCAAAGCACTGTACTGATAGGGGAAATAATCGCGTTTCTGTGCAAGTATTCTTCTGTCGGAGGCTCTGGGTATTGAAATTCGTTGCCTCTCACTATTGACGCTGATCCCAGTCCTTAGATTTTATCGAAGAATATCTACTTGGTGGCCTTCGTTGTTTTGCTTTTTCTCTTTGGCCTCATATCAGGGATAGTATATGTGGGGAATCTTGTCATTGGTTATCTGCCTTGCTTATCCAGGCGTCGCAGACTGTGTTTATATTTTCTGGTCAGCTGTACCGAGACCTCGCGACGCAGACTGTTGGGCATTACCACGAGCCCACCGATAAAGTAATCTGGGGTAAGATTCGAATGATCCTCGTTCCAAGTTCGGGCCCCAGTCTCATGATATTCCAGGCCCGATTCATTACGGAACAGTGGTTACGGGAGATGTGATTTTATCTGGAACAACCATCTATTTCTTGCTGGTCGGTGAACAATTTTCTATTACTTCTCGAGTTCTAAGTATCCCTCTGTAGAAACGATCACGAGAGGCGGAACCGGAACCGGAAGTGGCGGGGGCACTGAACCGACGTATGAGGATCGTTTTCCAGGTATGAAGCTCGATCATCCTGAGTTTCATTCCTGACGAAAGCTGTACGATATAGTCGGCGGTACCGGTCACTCTCTGCGCCTTGGCCAACTTCATCACCGGAGAGTCTTCTACTCAGTCCACTTCCAGTGCGACACTGTTCCTCCAGCTAACCAACATGATGCTCCCAAAACTATAAGCCATGTCGGCCATGTGGACGCTCAACGCACGCAAAGAACTGAGTTCCTGTTTTGGTACAGATGCTAGGAGCAGCTCGGATGAATCTACCAGTCGCCACATGGAAACGATAATACCACTTGGGCGACTCGATGGTGGCCCCACAGTTCGAATTGAAAGCCACGAGGAGATTGAGAATATGTTCGAGCGGCGCATAAAGTCAAATCCGGATGATATCAACCGATCCAAGGTACAACTGGAGTCTATACTAGAGTAAGTAGTAGGAGCAGTACTCGAGCCAATGCCTCCATTAATAGAACGATTACCCCTGCGACCCTGACTCAGCTCCAAAGTGGGAATGCCCGAGTCCCACCGTATATATTATGGATTGTTATTCCTGGTTCCGAAGGATACCAGGTCTAAGAACAGTGATTGTCTGTCTGTCCGCATGATATTTCCACGCATTCCCATTGGTTCTTGTGAGGCCTAGACCCGCATCTTATCTTATCTTCTCATCCACAATCTTATTTAAAAGAGCTCCGCAACCGAGGCACAAGAATCCACCACCCTCTGCCGCCCTGCTGCACATTGGTGTGGTTCAGATTGGTTGCATTATGGGCACTATTACATGCGTCTCCAAGGGAATTTTGCTACAAAACAACAAGTTGAACAGGCTCGACGGAGTCACTTTTTTATCTGTTTCTCCCGGAGGGAGACGACTTGGTTCATGATCCAACACCCTAAAATCAACATGAAAACCTGGACCCTGAGGAGCCAGGTCTGCCCTGAGGGCGATGCTACTATCATTCCCATCAATTAATCGAAGTATTTCTTGGCTCCAATGACGGACGGTTTGACAAAGTTCAACTCGCTATTTCTCCGCTTGAGGAAACAAAGGAACCATTCGGAGCTGCTCTCATAGCATGTGACCTGGGGAACTCAAAGTTATATGTAGCGGAATTGAACGGTCATGGTCACGACTCTCTTGTTTGAAGTCTGCGCAATGCAGGAGCCTTGTGGTCGAAACACCTGCCAGCGCCTACTACGTCGCAACGGAGCGAAACCGAATCAAAATAGATGGGTTCGAAGCAACACTGGCAGCAGAAGGTGCACATGCAACCTCAAAACGATACATAAGTGTGAAAACAACCTAATAACCATCTACACAGGCCACACAACATGACCGTTAAATCGGTTTACCTACTCCCGGTCAGAATAGGCCAACGAGAAACACTGCGTTCAGGGTTCTTCAGGGTTCAAGGGTCCAAAGCCATTTTTTGGATGTTTCGAGCCGCTTATTTAGAATGGCGGTTAAACGACCTCACAACGCCTAAAAATGGCTCAGCTCTCTTGTGGCTACCGGCGGGACGCCGAACGTAGTACGTACAACTTTGTGATTGGTTTTCATTCTTTCCGGAGCTCCCGGGTTAGTCTCTTCTAAACAGACGTATGAGAATTATTTCATACAGACAGACGTTCAACAGACGCGTAGCTCGCTGTTACCAGCTTCCTGGCTATGGCGGAGTCGGCGACTAACTGACGGCCGGCAATACCCGGGATCAGATCTCGGACCTCGCTTGAGTCCCATCGATGGCTTTCTGACTGGCTTCCTGAGCTATGATCATCCTCATTGCAATGTTTACTCTTCTCCAAATTCAAATTCCTGTTCGTGCGGCGGGGCAGGATTGCCAATGTGTCAAAATTTGCTCACTCTGACAAATTTTGCCCGATTCTGCCATATGGCGGCGATCGAGTCATTCTGCCTGCCATTCTGACATCCGACGGGGAAGCTTGGCAGGATTATCCCAACAGAACTAGTTCCGCTCGAAGAATTGTCTGGTGTCGGATCCTTTATGAGCATTTTTCTTCTCCTCCCGCCACCCACTTTACATTGATATGCCACCTCTCCCAGTTGTAACTTACGTTCTCGGCGGTTGGGTGAGCACTGCGTGATTCATCATCACCCAGATGCTGAGCATCGGTTAGGATCTCGGTACACATGCAGACCTCATCCTTCAAGGGATTCTGTTCGCACAATTCACCAATTATTGGTCCAAGTACTACAAGTCGGATTCTCCCTTCCTGAAGCTGTTTGTTCTTGGCTTGTGCCTTGCAACAACTTTCAAGAGCGCGCACGCAATGTGTGCCCTTCTCTTCCTTTCACTACTCTTAAAAAGGTCGCTAATCGTTGGATTCGCAGTGCATTAGTTTGGATCCAAAACGTCGAATACTTCATGGATATCGGGAAGGCATCGCAGATGTTCTTCACCAACTGGGTGGCTCAAACCACCACGCTGATAGGGGAAATAATCGCGTTTTCTGTGCAAGTATTCTTCTGTCGGAGGCTCTGGGTATTGAAATTCGTTGCTTCGGGCTATTGACGCTAATCTGAATCTTCAGATTATATCGAACAATATTTACGTGGTGGCCTTCGTCGTGTTACTTTTTGTCTTCGGCCTCATATCGGGGATAGTATATGTAGGGAATCTTGACATTGATTATCTGCTGTTCTCATCCGGGCGTCGCAGACTGCCTTCATCTTTTCTGGTCAGCTGTTTCGAGTCCTCGCGTCGCAGACTGTCGGGCATTACCACGAGCCCACCAATAAAGTAATCTGGGGTAAGATTCGAATGATCCTCGCTTCAGGTTCTGGCCTCAGTCTTATCATGTGCTAGGCTCGATTCATTACGGAACAGTGGTGATGGGAGATGCGATTTTATCTGGAACGACCATATATCTCTTGTTGGTCGGTGAACAATTTTTTATTCCTTCTCGACTTCTAATTATCTCGAACTAGAAACGATCACAAGAAGCGGAAGCGGAAACGGTGGGGATACTGAACCGACTTACGAGGATCGTCTTCCAGGTATGAAGCTCGATCATCCGAGTTTCATTCCTGACGGAACCTGCATGATATAGTCGGCGGTGCCAGTCACTGTCTGCGCCTTTGCCAATTTCATCTCCAGAGTGCTTTACACTCAGCACTCTTCTACCGGTGCGACAGTGCTGTTCGCCGAGCTAACCAACATGATGCTCCCAAAACTATACGCCATTTCGGCCATGTGGACGCTCAACGCCCGCAAAGAACCGAGTTCTCGGCTTGGCGCGGATGACAATAGCAGTCGCCAAATGGCAACCACAATACGATTTAGGCGACACTCCGTCGATGGTTTCAACTCGCGAAAAGAAATGAGTGCCCAGTTTGGCGCAGATCTCAGCAGCAGTAGCAGCCGCCAAATGGCAGCCACAATAAAAATTGGCCGACACTCCGTCGAAGGGGGCTCGACAGCTCGAATAGAAAGCCAGGAGGAGACTCATGAGATGGTGGATATCCCGGTCAGTGATATCAGCACTTAGGATTAATCCTCACTAGAATTTTCCTGGCAGTTTGGATTAAATCCTCTGGCTCTTTAGAGGGCTAAGAATTTGGTAGTAAATTGGATGACTTCCCATAAGATTTAAATATTCTGGCGCAGTTTCTCGGGGTGCCAGTGATGGGATTGATGGACAGGATAATCATGTTTATTCATACTATGTGTGTTTCCCGCAAGCAAAATAATATATTTAGTAGGCTAGTTCGAGGAAAATCCCTCCCTTTAGTAGGCAATTGACTGCGGGTTTTTTCCCCATACATCATGCGAGGAGAGCTGCAAGAGAGGTAAGAGGTGCTCTGCCTGCAGGCTTCTCGCAGGAATCCGATGTAAAAATATTCATTTGAGGTGCTAATAAACAGTGTGAATATGGTCGGAGGACGGTTGCCCATGTAGTCGAGCTTGATATAGTGACCGAGATGTGCATTTGAGGCAGTTGAGCGCTGACTGGGGGCGTTGGAGAGTTTGTGATGGGAGTAATCATCAATCGGTTCGTCTGTTATGGATATTGGAACTATTCGCCGGTAATTATTTTCTACGTACATATCGTTGGCCGAAGTTCGCCCGAGAACTTCCCACGGTTCGGATTTGACTCGAACAACCTGATGCCTCGCGCTGAGGCGGATCCGCGTCCCTTATGACTCCTTATGAGTCGTATTTTTAGAACTATATATAATGTAGCGCCCCAGAACTTGGGGACATCACTCTTGCAATACAACTATCATCTTCCGCCATATTCTGCTATGAATTAAGCATCCGAAAGGCCCGCGTCTTTGCCGTCTTTCACCTCAAGGTCTCGCGTTCTGCAGCCTTAAGTTCTCATAAAGCCCGCGTCTTGCAGCTTTCAATCAAAGGTACGTGTCTTGCAGCCTTTCAAGTCTCTCACAACTACAGCTATCGAGCACCGCATCCTGCGGACCTACTAACTGGCCGTTGAACCACAGGATCCTCTGACGGGGATTTCTGGAACTCTCAAGCTGCTCAAAATTCGAGTAGTAAATTAAATATCATTTTTCTGTAGATCTACTCCAATCCTTAACATCGTCCCAAACGGATAATCTCCACCGCAAATAATCTATTCGGGGGAGGGGGGCAGGACCCCTCATCTAGATTTGAGGATATTCGAGTGATGGTAGAATATATTTGGGGTCCTGACAGGTGCCTCGGCATCACGGCGGAAAGTGTGAAAATAATCTCCCAGAATAAAAAAAGCTTATGGGAAGTCACCCATCACAGTACAAGATTAATCGGACAGCTACGGAAAATAATAAGTGTGCTGCGAGATTAATCCGAAGGTGGATTTTGTTACACGATTAAATAATCAAAAGGCGGATTTTTCTGTAATAAATGATCTGTGGGATGGTATTTCGACCGCCACAGGTACAGCTTTATTCGGTGTTGGTGCGAAACTGGCTCAAGTTACTTTGTAGGGCTCGATGTGCACGGCGTCATGGACAACTGGGTTAGCAAGGTCAGTAGCCTGCCAACGCTTCGTCTTACCACAAAGAACTTACTTATCTCTCGGAAAGATTGGGTTCCCGCTTATTACTGTTGCGGAGACTCCGAGTGGGGTCCACATTCGTTCTTAGACAACGGTCATCCTTCAACCGAAGAAAACCAGACCATCCGGTTCGTGGAATTTTATCTCTCTCAAACTTAATTTCATGACGGACAGGAAAATACCGCTGGGAATTCTCACCGTCGACCAGAGTGGCACAGTTCATGTGGATAAGACTGTTATACTTGAAGAAAGAGAAAAGACGATTCCTCTCGACACTAGTCGGAGCTTCAAGCTTAATTCCGGAACGGTCGGTGTCTGTGCGTCTTTCATTGAATAATAATCCTACTTCTTCTCCTAATCTTAACTTCCAGCTCGTCTTCTTTACACACCAGAGTGACTTGCGAAAATAGCCAGCGACGTCGCCAATGACGACTCTGTCTTTTCAAAGGACGGCCGAATTGGCTTGATATCCGATTCGGCTGCGCTATCCAGAGCAGGTTTGACCAAATTAAGCGCTTCAGCTAATCGACATCTGGTGGAACGAGAAAGAATGTAAGTCACTTCCCCGCTTCTTGCCTGTCGATATAGTTTAGCCCCATACAGATCTTGTCTGGATGAGCATCGCTGACAGAATTTCTTCCATCGATATAACATTCTGGCAACACCCTCAACATATCGAACAACTGAACGCCTTCCGTCGTGTACGCTCTTTTTTCAAACTGTTATGAATTTTTCTAGCCATCATGTTTGAGATAATTCTTATTTGTACCTCTAGTGGAACGTCTCGGCTATGACTCCGCACCCATCAACTCTGTAGACACCATTCAGCTCAGAAAGATGGCTGTTTCAGGCGCCGTTGCCGCGAGAGCCAAAAGGCATTTGCTTACGTCGGTTGAATCCGAAAAAAAAAGATACCAGCTCTAACCAAGCAAAAATAGGTCGCAGCAGCGCTGAAAATAGTCACACCGCCACCGAAATCCGAACCTATGCCGCCGAGTATCAATCTTTTGGTTCTATTTTTAATCCACACCGAGCTAAAGTACCGCGTTCATTTCATGCTGCTGGGATTTTTCAACACCAGGCTCCAGAATTACTTGAGATTGTCTGGCACAAAGTCCCTCGAAGGGATAGCAAAGACCGGCACAGAACATTTGAATATAACGGCTCAGCTCCGGTTGAATCATCGGCGACTAGAAGCCGCATGAAAGTGTCGGTCCAAATCGCGTTTCAACGTGAAGATGTGCGGTAGAAATAGCGGCAGGCCGGACCTGGCCGAACAGAATTCCCACTTGTGGCTCTCCAAGCGACTTCTTATTCTTTAAAAATAAATTTAGCGTGGGGGTATTGGTATATTGATAATTTATCGGTCCGTTGTAGAGTGCCCAAAATATAGATTAAAAGTGTCCATTATTCCGAAAAAATCCGCGTGGCGTACATGGCAGGTAGATGCATGCATATGTGAAGCCGGGTCGTCAATGGGGACTGCGGCGAGGCGAATGGTTAGCTTTGCCGGGGACGGAAAGAAGAGAACATACATAGAGCGTACGAACGACGGATCAGTACAGGAGGCCGAGAGCGGCGATGGCGGCGACGGCGGAGGCGACGACGATGCCGATGAACTCAGCGCCGGTTCCGGGGACGCGCGCAGTGCGGAACGCCGCGCCGGAGCCCGTCGGTGGGCCGCTCGTCTGTGTCTTGTCGCCGCTGGACGTTTTTTCGCCGCTGGACGTCTTTTCGCCGCCGGACGACATGGACTGGCCTCCCTGGGAGGTCTTGGAGCCTGAGCTGCCAGCGTTGCTGTTGCCGCCGCTGCTGCCGCTGGCAGCACCGCCGCCACCGGTGACGACGGCGGCGTTGGCGATGGTCGCGACGGTGACGCAGTTGGACGAGGCGGGCGTCATGGCAGCCGCGTCGGGCGTGACGGTCGTGCCGACGGTGTACGAGGTGGGCTTGCCGTCGCCACCATTGTAGACACCGGTGAAGTACTGCGCGAACTTGGAGAAGGTGGTCACGCCGTTCTCGACCTTGGGATACCACCCGGGCGGGTAGGCAACGTCAGCGTCGCAAGTCTCACTGGAGGGTCTGTCAGCGGGCGGGCGAAAGCAAGAGGAGAAAACGCACAATGTACCGGGCGGGTGATAGGTCGCGGGCATGACGAACTGGCAGCCCATGACGTCGAGCTTGTGCTCGCACATGGCCGCGGCGCTGTACGTCCCGTTGGCGGCGACACACGCACGCAGGCAGAATTGGTCGGCGGAGATGAAGAGCATCCACTCTTCGATGTTCATGTCGGTCCCGTCGATGGCGTTGGTCGTGACGTTGCCGCCCTCGGGGTTCCCGGTTCCGAACGCACCGTGCGGGTCGAGCTCACCACCCTGGTCGCCTGCGAGGATGTTCAGCTTCGTGAGGTCACCGTTGCCCATGATCTGCACGTAGAAGGGCGTCTTGAGGAACGTGACGCCCGAGATGGTGCCGTCGGGGATCAGGCGCGCGTTGTTGCGCGGCTTTGTGCACCATGCGACCTCGATGGTCTGTATCGGAGATGTTTCAGCGAGACCAATAGAGGGAAGAAAAGCCGCGAACCTCGGTATCAGCAACCTTGTTGGGCGTGGGCGGTGCGAAGAGGCAGAAGTCATCCACCGAGTTGATGCTCAGCAGGCGGGCCATCGACTGCTGGTTAATTGGGGTGCCCATGGTGGGCTTGGGCGGGTTGGTTTTGCCCATCTATTTGTATGAAGCGTCAGAAAACAAGGACCTGGGCGGGGATGGGGGACATACAGTGCCCGTTGCGAACACGCCGGCGGATGGGCCAGCGGCGCGGACAGAGGCGACGGAGGAGGCGGCGAGGAGGAGGCCAGCGAAGAACATGGTGGTGAGCGGGAAAGAATGGCCGACTACATACTTCACTTAAGTACAGAGCAAGATCGCTGATTTACAATATATGTGCGGGGACTTGAGGCCGCATCAGGAAAACCGTAGCCGACTCGGAGCCAAGGGACCACTAAAATCCCCATCAAAATCCACCCCTTGGGTGGTCGTGAGAATGTGGCGGTGCCGCCTAACGATTTTATTCACTGTCTTACTTCTGTAGCAAGAAATTTTTTGAAAAATGGGTGGGGGTGGGAATAATCCCCGCACCTGATAGGTAATTTTTCCTCGTCATTTTTGGGCCAAATTCATGGCGACCCGGTGGGGTTAACTCCGTGAGCACCGCCACATTCCCACGACCACACCAGGGTGACAGGTTTTGATGGGGATTTTAGTGGTCGCCCCTTGCTCGGAGCCCACTATGAGATGCTATGAAGCTCTATGAAGCCATATGCAGCGCTGTTAAGCGCTCATACCTACATACCCTCTATGCAGCCGCCTTCTAAGTTAGCAGCGCTCTCTAGCGCTGCCGAGCACTGCATGGAGCATTTCTGGTTTTCCTGATGCGGAACAGACTTGCTGCGGAGCTGAACAGTTCACGTGACGCGGGGGGGGGCGGGGAGGGTCAATCCCCCAGCCTGAATTATTGCTGATGCTATAGGTTAGCCGCCATATTCTCCTGTTAAATCGTTTTTCGTGATATGATGTCGCAAGACCGCAGGAACGAACTAATCACTGATCGATTACCAACCCGCAGCGACCATAACCCTAGAGTCTGCCCTTCATTTATTCACCAAGGCGAATAAAAGATGAGAGGGTGGGGTGGATAGGTTCTATTTCTCATCTTCAGCCCGCCAGAATGTCATCTAACAGGACAGGATTTCGGCTAAACATATTCGCTTTGCCCCTGTTGGTTGGCGCAGCTTCGGACATCGTATATTCCAAGGCCGTCATCCACGCTGAAGAAATTGTGATCCTTATGAAAACGAGGGACAGAAGAACAAGAGAAGATGCATAGCGTGTATTAGCCTAACGAGCCCGGGAAGTCGCCACAAATTCCCTATCCTCCGGGCTGAGCCCAAACTCAAACTTTGAAAACGTATCCGCTGCTTCGAGGAATTCGCGCTCGATGATTTCGGCCTTCTTGGCGGACCGTGGAGTGATCTTGCATCGAAATGGGCGCGGGATTGGCAAGAGTCCCTGCGATAAATCAATCTTGTCGACTCGCTCAATCAAGTAAACCAAGTGACCTTGTAGTAGTCAAATGTATCCAATTTGATGGGATTCCCGTTCGAGTCAGTGTCGGTCTCGAAATTGAATGCCCAAACTAGGTTCATAGCGTTTATGTTAATGGAGTTCTGTGCCAAATGAATGCCGGGGCAGATTCTCTGGTGTTGCAGGGTGGTAGGCAAAAAATGGGGAGAGACTGCTAGTGAAACTCACCCGACCGACTCCGAACCCCAAGTTGTGCCGCAAGTCGCTGCCATCAACTCCAGGCTTCGTGCCATTCTCGGTCAGTAAATATCGGTCAGGAATGAAACTCTCCGGGTCATCGTAAAGCTCTCGAAATGGCGTCAGTAAACGAATGTGATGGGAAACTCAAGGTTACCTGGGTCATGTAAAATGCCCCCTATCATAAGTGAGGCTACAACGCACAGAACGTCTTCATTGACTCACAAATGTTCACGAATACAGTGGAACCCTTGGGAATAACGTAGCCCTTGTACTTTTCATGTCAGGTCAGCGATGCACGTTGGCTGAGGTATTCCACAAACTTCTTCTTGCGCGATTGTTGCGTGAGGAATCAGTAGTGGGGCTACAGGGCGGAATCGGTGCGCCTAAATGAATTGACCAAGAGTGGGGAAAGTAATAGCATAAAAGACCCGCCTCCAAAATCATAGCACGAATATAAGGCATATGTTCGAGATCGTCCAAAGTCGGCATGCGGTGCTCGCCAACCACACGATCAACCTCTTCCTGTGCCTTCGCTTGCGCTTCAGGGTACGCGATCAAGGCCATGATGAGAGACTGGATATACGAGGAGGTCGTGTCCGAGCCGGCTTCAATCAGGATGCCGCCAAGATACCTGAATGTCAGCGTCAGCTCTGAAGGTTGTCAGTCACAAAATACAGAAATTAGACCCGGTGATTTCTCTCCCCATCCCGAATTCCTCTTGCCTGGTCAGTATTTCTTCCATGTAGCTGCCGTTTTCCTCTCCCGCGCTCAATCTCTCCTTGGTTTCATCCAGAAGGCCGAAATACAAGTCCCGTTGTAGTTTTCGGATCTTTGTGCAATCCCGCTTCCATTTCGCGAACCGTGCGGGGACATGCTTCAGTATCGGGATGAAGTCGAGTGGTGGTGTACCACCGGGCTCAAGGATTGCTTCCCATTCATGCTGGACCTTGAAGAATGCCGTGGTTTCAGGCGTTTCGTACCGCGGCGAACGCTTTCCATAGAGAACCGACATGACGACTGAACTAGAAAAGCGTCGAATGTGCGTATAGTAAGCCTGAAAAAAGAATTGTCGGTTTGCATGAAATGAGAGCTGACAATAGGAGCGTGCGCGCGCACCTGCGGTTGACAGAGAATATCGTGAAGTAGCTGTGTAGCTTCAGCCTGCTGAATTGGAAGATGGCGGGCCGATGCTTGAGAAGTAAGAATTGCATGGGCAGCCCGACGAAGGGTCCGCCAGTCTTCGGCTACAAAAAAAAGGTGAATACGAGAGTGCTATATCAGCTGCACACGCGAACTGTAACGTGCTAACGCTAGGTTCAACCCTCCAGTGACAACATCTGCCAAGTGCGACGGCGGTCTGTCTCCCGTTGTTGCGCTCCGTATATCCATGAGCTCTTTGACTGCGGCCGCGTCAGTTAGGACAACCGCCGTGCCGGAACCCAGTTTGAGCTGTTCAGCCAGTTCAGCAAGTCAGTCGAATTAAATTCTAAGGCCAAATCGATGCGCTCACCGAATAGATGCCGCCGTATTTACGTGCCCATTCTGTGAATCTATCAACATGGTTAGAAGTGAATTTCACAGTAGAACAGCACTAGCTTATAATGAGCAAATTCAGTGGGAAATATATGCAAATTTCCCAAGAGTGGTAGGGTTGCGGGTCCCGGGGGAAGTCCGGCTTCGCGCGCTCCTACTTTTCTAAACCACACGAGGGCACAAAAAAGAACCAGAGCCGCAAGTGGTACGATGGGCATGTTGGGTGGAGGGAAGGGCGAAACTTGGGTAGTGCCACGTTTGCCAGCACAGTCGTAAGCCGATTAATTTGCGGGTTTTGCGGTTCTAAGCTCTAGGTCCGCCGAGTCTAAAACACCAAGCCAGACGCCTCACTTACTATTACGAGTCGCCCCTGAGAGTGAAAGGAGTCGTGCTTTCGATAATAGCGTAGAAGTATGCATGGATCCGATTAGCAAGACAGACCAAGGTCGAAGAAGACCAGCGTAGTCTAAGCTAGAAAACTGATTCGAAGGGAAGTCGACGTGGAGCGTGTTGCCAGTGACTCGGAACCGTAAATCACGATACTTGGAATGGGACGATCCCGGCTTTACGCATTAGATATTCCCAAATTTTTGTGCAGACAGCCTGTAGACATCGAGTGGTGGCGAAGAGATAAAGAACGAGTCAATCACGGGGATTCCCGTATGGTAGCCGGATGCAATTGATGTCATTCACTCAGGTTTAGCACATCGAACCTCGCCTGAAAAAAAAAATCTGGAGCATCTACACTGCCAACCAGTCGGAGAGATAAAGAGCGAGCAGTATGAGGCAGAAAGTAGCGGGGCTTCGAACTTCATAAAAATAAAAGCGCGGGTACACAAAGAAAAAGGCGGCGGGATTCAAGGCCTTTTTCGGTGCTCTTTCGGAACTTCATTTTAGTTCATTCAGATGTTTCGAAAGAAAAGTGCAAATTCTACTGCCTCTACTGCCATTACTCCCCACGAAATAAAACACGGAACCGCAATAGGGAGGTCAAAACAACAAGCAAATATGCAACCTAGTCAGGAATCAGGTTCAGACTCATAAGATTAAATTTGAGCGCAAAGAAACGAACCTGGAAATCATCGACATATAATCAGGTCTTTTTTGCGCCCTCTTCCTGTAACCTGCTGAGCATCTGCTTCGTCATCTCGTGTTTTTCGTCGAGAAGTGGTTCTGGCGGTACTCTGGAGAACATAGCTTGGAAGTCTGCATCGAGATTCTCCGATTCCAGAAAGTCAAATAATGCACTCCTGAAGAATCCTCCCTTGAAACCGTAGTTCTCGCAGGAAACTCCCAATCTCTCGGAAAATAGATCAAAGACGTTGTCGGAGTCTGCATCTTCAGGGGCCATTAGTGCACGGAATAGTCCCCCTATCTCAGAAATTGTTCCGAGACCACATGAGACGACTCCGGAGATCTTGTTACCTGAAAAAATGTCAGTAAAGGGCAGTCTTGGGTGCGGGATCTGAACTGACGGCGGCGGGGATCGGGCCTACCAGAAGGGTCACCCCACATTCCGTCCACCAAACACTCAAGCGCGATTTCGAATTCTGCCATTTCTAAAACCTCAAGAACGCCGAACTTGCTGAAATAAGATCTGAAAGATGACAGGGATGAGAACTTTGCTTGGCAAAGGCAGGAAGATCGAACTTTGCGTATTTCTCGTCTATGCAACAGTAGGTCCAGAATCGATAAGCGGCTCGATTAATGCGCGCCCGCTCTGTAGCTGAAGGGGTTCTACCGACATAAAAAATTATGGGAGTGTACTATCATATGTTCTCTCGGACCACGTACCTCTTTTCGACAGAATTCTGGGGATAAGCGACATCCCTTCGGCAATTCCTCAACGAAGAGATGCGAAGGAGGTTTGAATCCAACTCACGCTAGCCACGACGCTTCTCCTGAAACCAGCGTCTCAAACACAGGAAGGTGGATGTCGTTGACGCTCTCCTCGCAGCACAAGAGTTGCCGAATGAATGCAGACTTGTACTTGTGGTTCTTGCAGTTATTTGCTTTACGTGGCCGTTGTCGATAGCCGACGGCCTCGAGTGTGTTTGCCAACCGTAGGACATCTCGGAGATGTTCACCAAAATGATTGTGGGCCACCGCTTTCGCAATTGACAAACGATGGGCGGAAAACAGCTGGTTATATGTGCGGGCGACCAGTATGAAGGAGTGCAGGGTGAAGAAGTCTGGAATCCACATAGCAATTTCAAGCTCTACATCAAGAGGGATGTCGACCCTCATCGTGGTTGGGAGTCAAGAGGCTTTTGGCCACGGATCATTTTTACGTGCAAGAGATAAAATCGAAGCATCAGATGATGGCAGCCAAATAGAACGTTGAACCACGTTCGATTTTTCTCGCGCTGGAAACAAAACTAGCCCATTAAATTTTCCGTCAAAATGAGTCGTGCTGGTTCACTACCAGCTCCATCCCTGTGGCGTCAGACCTATCAGCTTTTCCTCTAAAAAAAAGCACCATCTTGACAAATCGCCACCGACGTGGTAGCCCGAGAAGAATTGACATAGATATATTATCCAGAAATATCACGTCCCCTGAACAAATGGCCCGCAATGCTAGTCCAATGCGAAGATTCTAAAGAAGATACCGTCAAAAATATTAGGATGTCAAGAAAAAGGACTAGGCTGTACGCAGGTCAGAGGCAACCCCAGCAACCAGCGCTTATGCACGTTTCTTTCCCAGAATTTCAGTTATTTGGCTCTTTTCCATGTTTCCAATTTCCAGAAGAGTTGCAAAAGAGTACCATTCTCAGGCCACTGGCAGTTTCCTTGAGTGTTGCAGCTGAGTCGTCTATTGCGGAGTGACAGAACTTCAATAGAACTTCCAGGATGTCGACGTAGAATAGACTGCAGGGGAAGTACAATTCCAGGTGGCGAAGTGTTTGCCAAGCCACTTCAACCACGAGGTACGAGTTAGAACTATTGAAGCGTCTGTCTAGGAGAGACTACTGTACTAAAACGTTCAATTCGACAGTCACGCGTCACTGGGGGGGCTGTCGATTGCCAACTTTGGTGCTTGTCACGCATCACCCCGAGGACTGTCGAATAGATTTTCCGGTTCGTCACCCCAAAATCCCCAAATTTCGCGATTTCGACGAATTTTCGGCTCGGATTGTCGAAATTTTGCGCTCGGTCACGCCAAAAAATGCGGTTTGTCGAATTGTCGAACCGGAATTTTCCGTCACGCGTCACCCCCTCTGTCGAACTGAACGTTTTAGTACAGTACTGCCACGCATAACAACCGTTTGATTGGCTCAATAGCAAAAACAGAGTTGCACAGAGCTACACAACAATTCTGTCCAATAAACACTGCCATAATAGCTCACCCTTGGCTCACCCTTCCAAATAACGTGTTTCAACTTCGCATCAGACCCGGGTCGGATCCCGGGTCTGATCCGACCAAGGTTTGATCGGCTCACGCTTCTAAACCAAACAACGCGTTGTCCCTTTCTTCCTCTCATCTTTCTCCTCTTTAATCCAACCCTCTCACCTACCTTCTGTTTGCTATGCGTATGATCTGCCTGGCTGCTCTTGGACTGCTCCTCATTCTCTGGCGCTCTGAGTCTCTCTAGTCACCTCAAACAACAGAATACTAATCTAAACATGTTCTGCTCACTCAGTCCGTCGCGCGCATATGCCCATGTTGTCCACCAAATATTCTTCCTTCTCTTCCTTTCCTCCTCTCTCCACTCCCATACTATCTGACTACTTTGCAACAACTCGACCGCCCCGCAGTAATACATCCTCCTCCTCCTCCTCCTCCTCCTCCTCCTCCTCCAAATCAAAGTGATGGCCGCCCTTCAGGATTTTCGTGATGCTTGAACTGATTCCTCCATGTAGAGCACTTAGCCCGACGCGCCCCCCTGACGCGCCTTCTCGAAATGCAGACCTCACTGGGGGCCCTGCTCTAATGAGGAGCTTGCAATCATTGTTACTTTTTTTCTTGCCGCTTTCGACGCAATTTTCTCTTCGTTTCCAGCACCACTATCTCCCAGGCACGCTGAAGAAATTGTGCCCATTACGAAAACGAGGGACAAATGAATAAGAGAAGATGAACAGCGGGCATCAGCCTAGCGAGCACGGGAATTCGCCACAAATTCCTTATCCTCTCGGCTGAGCCCAAACTCAAACTTTGAAAACGTATCCGCTGCTTCGAGGAATTCGCGCTCGATGATTTCGGCCTTCTTGGCGGACCGAGGAGTGATCTTGCATCGAAAGGGGCGCGGGATTGGCAAGAGTCCCTGCGATAAATCAATCTTGTCGACTCGCTCAATCAAGTAAACCAAGTGACCTTGTAGTAGTCAAATGTATCCAATTTGACGGGATTCCCGTTCGAGTCAGTGTCGGTCTCGAAATTGAATGCCCACACTAGGTTCATAGCGTTTATGTTGAGGGAGTTCTGCGCCAAATGAAAGCCGGGGCAAATTCTCTGGTGTTGCAGGGTGGTAGGCAAAGAAAATGAGGAGAGACTGCTAGTGAAACTCACCCGACCGACTCCGAACCCCAAGTTGTGCCGCAAGTCGCTGCCATCAACTCCAGGCTTCGTGCCGTTCTCGGTCAGTAAATATCGGTCCGGAATGAAACTCTCCGGGTCATCGTAAAGTTCTTGAAATGGCGTCAATAAACGAATGCTATGGGAAACCCAAGGTTACCTGGGTCATGTAAAATGCCCCCTATCATAAGTGAGGCTACAATATACAGAACATCTTCATTGACTCACAAGTGTTCACGAATATAGTGGAACCCTTAGGAATAACGTAGCCCTTGTACTTTTCATGTCAGGTCAGCGATGCGCATTGGCTGAGGCTTTCCACAAACTTCTTCTTGCGCAATTGTTGCGTGAGGAATCAGTAGTGGGGCTACAGGGCGGAATCGATGCGCCTAAATGAATTGACCAAGAGTGGGGAAAGTAATCGCAGAAAGACCTGCCTCCAGAATCATAGCACGAATATAAGGCATCTCCTCGAGATCGTCCAAAGTCGGCATACGGTGCTCGCCAACCACGCGATCAACCTCTTCCTGTGCCTTCTTTTGCGCTTCAGGATACGCGATCAAAGCCATGAGGAGAGACTGGATATACGCGGAGGTTGTATCTGATCCGCCTGCAATCAGCACGGCGCCGAGATACCTGAATGTAAGCGTCAAAGACGTTATGCGCAGAATAAAAAGATGAGACCCAGTCATTTCTCTACTCATCCCGAATTCTTCCTGCCTTCTCAATACCTCCTCCATGTAGCTGCCGTTTTCCTGTCCCGCGTGCAATCTCTCTTTGGTTTCATCCAGAAGGCCGAAATACAAGTCCCGTGCCATTTTTCGGATCTTCGCGCAGTCTCTCTTCCATTTCGCAAAGCGTGCGGGGATATGCTTCAATATCGGGATGAAGTCGATTGGGGCTGTATCACCGGTCTCGAGGAGCATACTCCATTCTTGCTGGACCTTGAAGAACGCCGTCGTTTCAGGCGTTTCATACCGCGGTGAACGCTTTCCATGGAGAACCGACATGATGACTGAATTGGAGTAGCGGCGAATGTGCGCATAGTAAGACTGAAGAGAATCTTCAGTCTCATGAAATGAGAAGTAATTTGAGTGCACGAACCTGAGGTTGACAGAGGATGTCGTGAAGTAGTTGTGTAGCTTCAGCTTGTTGAATTGGCAGATGACGTGCCGATGCTTGAGGAGTGAGAATTGCATGAGCAACCCGACGGAGAGTCCGCCAGGTTTCGTCTACAAAAAATGTGAACACGAGATTGTCAGATCAGTTGCACACACAAACTGTAACGTGCTAATGCCATGTCCAACCCTCCCGTGACAACATCTGCTACGTGGAACGGCGGCCTGTCGCTTGTTGTTGCGCTCCGTATATCCATAATCTCTTTGACTGCGGCCGCGTCAGTTAGGACCACCATCGTACCAGAACCCAGTTTTAGCTTGTCAGCGAATTAGTTGGACTAAAATCCAAGTCAAAACGAGTCTCACCGAATAAATGCCACCATATTTACGTGCCCATTCTGTGAATCTATCAACGTGATTAGAAGTGAGCCATTTTACGGGTCAAGCAGAACTGACTTGTAATGGGTAAATTCGGTGGGAAATATATGCAAATTCCCTAAGAATGGAAGGGTTGGAGGTCCTGGGGGCAGTCCTACTTCTCGCGCTCCTACTTTCCTAAACCATACGAGGGAACAGAGCAGAACTAGAGCCGCAGACAATACGATGGGCATGTAGAGAAAGGCTATAAGCGGGGCCTCGTCCTTCGTAATCTGAATATTTCAGAGTTGCGGCCGCAGGGGACTCGGACATCCCACGCTACGTCAGCGGGCAATCACGGTGGAAATAAATGCTAAGTTAGGCTAAGTTCCTGCACCCTTTTGGATTCAGTAAAGTTTAAGCCATTAGTGTGTTTCTTGGGTGTTTTAAATAAAGATAAGTCGAAGTTGGGTCAAAAAAGATGGGCTCTTGTGCCCGATTGCACTCCGATATGATGCCCACCTTCTGCTATTCTTAACAACCGTTTCCTGATTCAAATCAGCCCAAATCATAGCATCCGAGGCAAAACCAACTTCTGCCCCAACCTGAGTCAAGTTGGCCCGGTCGAAGTTGAGCCCGGGCAGAAGTTGGGCAGGAATTGGGGCAGGAATTCCTTACTTGAAACATCCTATTTGACAACTAGTTCCTTTCGACTCGCTGGAGTAGGCAGTAGAGGCCGATGTTGATGCATTCACAGTGTTGCACCAAGTGGTGTGAGAATGAAAAGCTCGGGTCGGATCCCGAGGGTACGTTTATTTGGTTCACGCTTCCACATCAGTAAAACATGGGTCCACTATCCAGTGCTAGGTAGCGCTATGTAGTGGCCATAGTGCCATAGTGGCTGTAGTGTAGGTCTTGGTTTGCATAGTGCTCCGTAGTGAAACAGCCTCACTATGTAGAGCTCCATAGTGAGATAGGGGCTCTCCATAGTGCTCTGTAGTGGGTCGGCTCACCAATGAAAAAAAAAAAACCCCCCAATCCCGCACTTCTTTGCATCTTACACAGCACACGATAATAAAAGACGGCGAACAATTTATATTAGTGATCTCAGGTACATCATTCCATACTATTGCTACTTCGGACACGCAGCAAAGAGGTCCAGACCGAATGATACGTAGCATAGTGAGTTTCTAGTAAAAGAAGATGAGAAACGCAAAAAAAGAACAATTGCGCGCACATACCATGTACACCACTTATAATTGATACACGCCAGGCTATTAATAATATGGTCGTTAGTTGTGAAAGCAAGAATGACATAAGAGCGTACCTTGAAAGAAAGTAGTCAAAGGCCAGCGTCTTACAAGGGATGCCGCAAAGATGATGCGCGCGCAGATCTGTAGAAGAGGTCAGATAGTACCAGGATGTAGAGGGAAAGCTCACCAGACGAGGATTATTACGCTGTGGAAGAGCCTATGTCCAGACATCATGGTGTCTGAACAGCGTTAGTCACAAGTTCGGAAGAGCAGCGAACATACTGCCAGTGGGATACTGCTGTGTGTGTGAAGGACGTAGTGACTGTGTTTTGAAGATGTCACAATGGATACTGCAGTGCAAAAGTCAGTGTGGGTCAAAGTAGGCACAAGGCAGAGAACGAGCCGCAGAGGACATACTTACCGTTGCCACGGCGCCCGAAAGGCTTTCACTCCGGCCCATCCGAGAGGTAGTCGTATCTCCCAGAGTTGAGAAGAGTTGGGAGAGATGGATTGGAGGGATATTAACCAGAAGGTGGGTTGGCTGGCGGTCGTGGTGGTGGTTGAGGTGAAAGAAGGATGGGAAGACGAACCATGGCCAAATATTTGTTTTGTTCCATTCCCATCACGTGGGCGCATTGCCATTCTTCGCTAACTCTTCAATTTTCTTGCGGATCGCCTCCTCGCGCGCACGGAACATCTCCTCGGGATCTACCTCGGGCTCCGCAGGTGGTGGCGGAGGCGCAACGGCAACAACAACCGGCGGGCTGGCGGCGGAGCAGCTTGGGTGCACGGCTTGATTGGGACGGGACAGCTTGGGTTTCGACGGCAGGGGCGCAGCCTTCGGCGTAGGCAGCGTAGCCTAGATTATTACCCCAGGATCGCGTTAACATCACACTCTCCATGTGCCTGTGACTGAACGCGTCAAAAACTGGCCAGACCTGGCCAAAATATCCGCCCTAGTTCTTTCTGCCTCAACTGCCGTGCTGCAGCGACCAGTCCCTCATGATTCACAACACTGAGGGCCAGGACGTCGTTACATTTCTGGGCCACCTCGAGCCGCCCAACCGGCCAGAGTGTCTTCATGAACACACTTGATTCAACAGATCTCGATAGGCAGGAGGTAATTTGCTTGATTTTCAGCTCGATATATAAGATACTGACCTGCCCAGGCCGCATTCAGCGTCCTCGAAAAGGCCTGCGAAGACTACCCGCGCGAAATGAACGTTGAAATCAACAGCAATCGAGGCGATTGAGCCCCATCTGACGACGCTCGTACCGTATCTTATTACTACGCTTTCAGATCCAAAGGTAGAGTTTTTGTTTGGATGTTCTATTTCTTTCCGACTTATTTTTCTCTCTCTAGCCACTCGTACGCTCCGTCACCTGCTGGACACTCGGCCGGTATGCGAGCTGGACGATCCAGCCGCTTTCAAGAACCAATACTTTGTTCCCACCATGGAGGGTGTACGTCCCTGCCTTCCCATTTTTGTAATATGTATACTGATCTTGCACCCAGCTCCTCTGCATGGTCCTCGACAACAACAAACACACGCAAGAGGCGGCATTGAGCGCCTTTACCACCCTGGAAGAAGTGGGCCTCGAGCTCGTGACGTACCTCGAGCCCGTGCCGCAGAATCTCGTGGTGGCGTTCAACAAGTACCAGCACAAGAACATGCTTATCCTGTACAATGATGTCGAGACGCTCGCAGACACCGCGGGGCGCGCGCTGCAGGACCCGCGGGACGTCGAGATACTGATGCCGCCGCTGACGATCCGCTGCGCGTGGCTGAAGGACGACAAGGACCTGATCCCGCTGCTCGAGTGCCTCGCGTCCGTCACCATCGCGATCGGCGTGTCCTTCCTCCCATACGCGCCGCCCGTATTCGAGCGCTGCACCAACATCATCCACACCGTGCTGCTCAAGCAGCAGTACCAGCAGAACCCCAACATGGAGGAGCCGGACAAGTCCTTCCTTGTTGTCGCGCTCGACCTGCTCTCGGGGCTCACGCAGGGCCTCGGCACGGAGTCGCAGCCGCTCATCACCGCGTCGAACCCGAACCTACTCGCGCTGTTCACCGCGTGCCCAAAACACCCGCAGGCACCCCTGCGCCAGAGCGCGTAGGCGCTCGTCGGCGATATGGTGATGGGGTGCTTCATGTTCCTGCACCTGCACATGCCCGGCATCATGGCGGAGCTCACGCTGCAGCTCAACCCCGAGCTCAAATACGACTTCATTGACGCGTCGAACAGCGCCGCGTGGTCCGTCGGGGAGGTCGCGCTGCGCTACGGCCGGGATGACCCCGAGTTCCGGCAGTGGATGAACCTGCTCATCGCGCAGCTCCCGATTCTGCTGCACCCGAAGGCGCCGCGCAGCCTGCACGAGAACGAGGCAGTGCCGATTGGCAGGATCGGGCTGACGCACCCGGGACTGGTCGCAGTTCACCTGCCCGAGTTTGCGCAGGTGTGGTGTCAGGCGCTGTGGAAGGATAATGAGGAGAAGGAGTTGGTGTTTAGGGGCTTTTGCACCCTTGTGCAAGCGAATGCGCTGGGGACTGCCAAGGTGGGTTTTTTGTTCTTTTTATATTGTTGATACAAAGACAGAAAGCTGATGACGCGAACAGAGCCTACTGTGGTTCTGCAATGCGGTTCGTAAACGAGGGGTGCAGTAGCTGCGCGAGGACAATGAAGTTGGCATGTTGATGGGGTCGATGTGTAATGGAGTTGGTACTTCTCGAGTCTTAGAGTGGCGTGTCAGTAGCGAGTGTTCATAAAACTCATTCAAATTGGTTTTCTCGTTCACTTGGCGGAAAACGTTGGCTCTTCATCAGACATTCCGAAAATAGATAAAATAAGAAAAATCTAAGAAAAGCTACTTATAATGGGAAAAGCTCAGCCTGAACTGCAATGTATTCTGAGGCCAGTCTACTATATAAGCCTCACGATACACTAGGTAGCACTACCGAGAAATATTGGTATTGTCTTGGGGTCCAAATCGGGAAACGGCAGACTTGGTACCGACAATTTTGCACACCAAAACCTTCGCGACGCAAACGCGATGACGTAGTTCTATCTAGTCTTCTAGTCCCGTATAGGCCTCACGAGCTGCTATGTAGTACTATATAGTCCCTCATGGCCACTATGTAGCACTACCGGCCACTATGGAGACACAGCCGCACTACAGCCCACTATGGCCACTATGGGAAAAATCACGTTTTACTGATGCAATCTAAACAATGCGCCGACTAAGTATCTTTCCTCCTCTCATCTTCTATCTTCCTCTAGCAAACCTTTACTCCAACCGTCACCTAGCTTTTGTGTTATCATGTGATTATATTCCAGACTATTCCTCAAGGCTCATTCTCTGACGCCTTCCGAGTCGTTCATCAGAATCATCACTCGCCGATAGGAGGCTCTCTAAAGGCTCTTCGTGGCTCTGAAAGTTCATTCTGGACCCCAGAACTTCCCAAAATACTTCCACGCAACCTCCATATTAGCAAATTCACTGTCACTGCAAGTTTCTGGCGTACGAGCTCGATAGTACCGGATTTCCCAAGGATTTCCGCTTCGGCTCGATTTTCTGTTCTCCCCACTGGTATCACCGGTAATCTTGCGTCAACTATTAATTTTCTGAAGCTTGCTCAGGATTTCACTAACTAGTGCGCCCGGCAAATTCAAATAAACACTACTCCTCAGACAAGGTTTTCTCAGATTAATCTATTAGACATGTTCTGCTCCACTATCTTCTCCCGAGGTGATCCCAGATCCAAATATTATTCCTCTCCTCATCTCTACACTCCTGTATTATTCTGACTCTCATTCCCTCCTCCACAGGCACTTTGCAACAACTCGACCGCCAAGCCAAATCAAAATGATGGCCGCCCTTCAGGATTTTCCGCCAAGCGGATTTTCGTGATGCTTGTACTGATTCCTCCATGTAGGGCGCTTAGACCAACGCGCCCCCTGACGCGCCTTTTCGAAATGCAGACCTCACTGGGGGCCCTTGACGATTGTGGAGTGCTCCAACGAGGCATCTAAATATAGCTCGCGATCATTGTTGCTGTTTGCTTGCCCGCTTTCGACGTAATTTTCTCTTCGTTTCCACCACCACACCGTCTCTACGCCATGGTCTTCTCCTCCTCCTCTCTTGTTTTCGCCACTGCAGCCATCGCCTCTGTGCGAGCGGCCCTCCCCGCCGGCGTCATTGCGACCGGAACGATGGGCAAGACGAATCCCCCCGCCCCGACGATGGGCACGAGCATCAACCAGACCTCCATGGCCCGCCTGCTCAGCATCAACTCTGTCGACGACTTCTGCCTATTTGCCCCTCCTTCAAACAACACAATCTCCGAAACGGAGGTGGGCCGATTTTATTTTATTTTATTCAAGACGATGACGATTGACCCACACTTCGTCAGAGCTTCGAGGTCGCCTGGTGCACAAAGCCACGCAACAACGCCCGCCTCATCCCCGACGGCACCATAACCGGCGTCACCTTCCTCAAGACGCCCTTTTACGTGCAGATAATGGGCAATGGCGATCTCACCAAGCTCAATATCGCCGCAAACGACTCGGGCGGCGAGCTCGACCCGCACGTTAGTCCCTTTATCCCTCAAGTTTTCCTCGCCAGTCGCCTCATGTGTGCTTCAGGGCGCCACGGGCGCAGGCAACCCAGAAGGCGGAAACATCACTACCAACGCCGTGGACGGCACGGACATGAACATTGAAGAGTGGATGCTCTTCATCTCGTCAAATCAGTTCTGCCTCCGTGCGTGCACGAACGCCAACTCCACCTACAGCGCCGCTGCGATGTGCGAGCACAAGCTCGACGTTATGGGCTGCAACTTCGTCATGCCCGGCACGTACAACCCCCCCGGGACTTTGTGCGTCATCTGTGTAGCAATTATCAAGATCGACTACTAACGACGGTCGTACAGCGAAACTTGCGACGCCGACGTCGCGTACCCGCCGGGCTGGTATCCCGTCGTCAACGGCGACTCCACGAGCTTCTCGACCTTCGCGCAGTACTTCACTGGCGTGTACAATGGCGGCGATGGCAAGCCCACGTCGTACACCGTCGGCGACACCGTCACGCCCACCGCCGCCGCGACCATCCCTAGCTCCTCGAACTGCCAGACGGCCACGTCCATCGCGAATGGCGTCGCGCTCGCGTCGCTGGGCGTGTCGGGCGGCGGCGGCTCGGGGGCGGCGGGTGCACCGACCAAGCCGGGCAGCGGGGGCGCGGGCGCGCCAACGGGGAGCGGTGCGGCCATGAGGGGCGCGAGGGTGGGTGGTGGGGGCGGCGAGTACGCGGCGATTGTGCTCGTGTGTCTGACGGCGGGGATCGCGGCGGTTGGGCTGCTCTAGACTCTTCGGTTCTGCAACTCCTCGCGTCCGCTCCTTCCTTCTTGCGTACATGCCCCTCTTCACGGACTCTTTAACGTCGTACCACTCACAGTATCACACACACACCCGCCCTCATGACGAACACTCTCCTATTTCCTATTCGCATAGCCCATATCCCGTCCTGTCCTTTCAGCACAGACATTCGTCCATTTTTTTATACCTGGCATATTTTTTGTCTCGCAATGATATCTTGAATAATTTGCGCATTTCCGATATGATTATGAGTCTTCTTTCCACTAGCGGATCTTACGCTCGAAAGGCGCCACAATTCAATTCCGTGTATAGATCGGAAATCTCCCAGAATGGCCGCGTGGGCGTTCCATTCCAAAACAGGCAACTCACGTCATCCCCGATTTGATCTGCCCACCTTAATTAGATCCATAAGTGACTGGATGGTTCAAACACGCTACTGCAATCCGCTGATTTCAGAAAGAAAGCTCTGGGGAGGTTTTGGCTAAAATATGAGAGCGATTCTTCCACGAAGTTTCTTACACGTCAGAGTACATAATAATGCTGGTTCCTGCCGCGGTTGACACCTATTTTACGTCCAGCTTTTCACTCTTGTTCTTCGCCATCGCAGGGTCCGTATTCACAGTCAAATTCTTGCTCTAAATCGTCAAGAACATAAGAATGGACACCGGAAGACCAACCGTACCACCCTTGTTTCGTTTGATGGACGGGTTCATGCGGTCAATCCAAGAGCAGGCTGGAATGCCGTATGCGCCACACGAGGATCCAGGAGTCAGCATAACATTTACTCCGGAGGTCCAGATTATCGGGTACTAGTCTCTTACCAGTGCTCAGCTCTCCCTCGATATTCACACGTTTCCCCAGAAAGAACCAGCGTATGGACATCAACTTTGAGATCGTGAAGATTGGGTGGTACGAAATATACGTGGACAAGGAGATCGAAACACTTTACCGCGACTTCATCGAGCGGATTGGTCCGGAGTTGACACGCAATTCGGAGGAGTGGGCGTGTACTTTGTGTGGTGCGCTTCTAGTAGTCTGCTCACAATGATAGTCAGCGACCTTGATATTTATCCAGGGCATCCTGCAACCGAAAGTCCCTGGTTGTCACGTTATAACTCAGGCAAGAAAAGCTATACGCGCTGCACGATCATGGTCCGGTCTCTTTTCGAACTTACCTGCAAATGTCATATTAACCCGTCGTTAGATCTTCCCTGGATGCGAAAATTGTGCGCGCAAGATGCACCAGTCGATGCGACAACTTGAACGGGAGGAGAACAGCCGCCTCGGAGAAGATTCCAAGGTGATCTACGGTACAGTATCCAAACCGGACGGGCTCGGGAGGTTCTCTGGCTCCTGTGTCTCCTGCGACGAGGAGCAGACACCCCAGCTCATTATGTCACGCTGTGCAAAATGCAAGCTAGTCAGGTGCGCCGGTGTTCAATGCAATAATCCCTCGTTCTTAACAGCGATGCCGGCAGATATTGCAGGTAGCGGCCATAACTGTGTCAGCAGGCAGAATTATTGACAGATGTACCGCTAGCGTCGCCTGCCAGAAGAATGATTGGGAGAGACACAAAACTGTACGTGTGTCGACATTTAATCGCTGGGATATTTCCGAAATTATTATACAGATCTGCCGCAAAATCATAAGTGTCTCGCGGAAGGCGACCAATGAGGATGAAGAGTCCCGCGCGATTGTTTCCAATGTCTCAAGGTATGCTCAAATCCCCCCGGCACACGACTGGGCTCTAAGAACACTCAACACAGCACCACCTGCGAGAAGTGACGAGGAACGCAGCACAACGCCGCAGTTTCCTGACCGGGAACTGCGTTTTTTGATCAAGCAATGCACTGCGTTCATCCCCTTCTTGAGCCCGAAAAGTCTATACCGTGCAAAAAGATTTTTCTTGTTATTGTATTTGAGCAGATTTGGGAGATGCTACAGTATACAGTAACTTGAAAATTGTAGAAGTCTTCCTGACTGTTCTTGAATTCTCCTACATTCTTTTTCCCACCATCTGAACCCAACAGAACATCGCCGAAGGCGTAACCCCGTCAGATTCCTTGTGTAGTACAACATTGTAATTTACCGACCCGCGGGTTTGTTTTATTTCTACATATTTCGAAATTCAAAGTCATCACTGCGAACCATAATACCCATATACTTATACCCTATAATCTTCATTACGCGGTTTTGTCACCAAAGAGTTTGAACAACTGGACGCTTATCAATTCACAGGCCGGATTGTTTTCTTTGAACATATGCGTCTCTGCGGGGTGGGACCAGACCGTCTCTTGGGTGATAGCCAACGCTTGGCCGTTAATTTTGCTGTCTCCCAGACATTTCTATAGATGGAATTGTTCATCAGTACGTCGAATTCAAGCACAGGAAAAAATCAATTAAGCACCTGGAATTGCTCGACAACGAGGTCCAGACCAGTTAGAATGCCAGTCTCGCGGAACGCCGCATAAAGGGGTTCTGGGGCAATCGCAGTCTCTGAATTACCGGAAAAATTTTAGAGTTTTCAGAACGAAAAACCAGTAGATTTACCAGTTAGGTTAGGCGCGACTGCATTTACAGTGATGTTCTTGTCCGCGTAATACTGCGCCGCCGAGCGCATAAAGTTCACAATGGCGGCCTTAGAAGCGGCGTACATCGGCATTGCTCTCGATGGGTAGAACGCAAACACCGAAGCAGTCAATATTAACTTGCCGCGAAATCCCGAAGGGCCGACTTCTTGACGTTCGAAAGTTTGGAATGCGATAGACGCAGTGTATAGCTGCCCGGTAAGGTTTATGTTTGCAGTGGACAAATCCGGTTTGGTTATGGGTCGAGATGCCGCCGTTATGGGGTCAAATGGAGCTAGCCAAGGGCGCTCGGCGATTCCAGCGTTTGCGAAGACTATAATCAGATGAGCTGAAATGGCCGCGAATATTATCCAATAAAAATATTGCAGACCGTAATCAATGCGTTTGAATGCCTGCTTGGCCTTCTCAAAAGCGGCCAACTGTTGTTCCCAAACGGTAGTATCGGCTTGAACAGCAATGGCAACCCTAAAAAGGTAATAAATTTCAACTTGATCGGGCTTTCGGACCGCAGGGCCGGGTACCCCACGGCTGCTTCCGCTGAATATGAGTAATGCTCACAGGCTGCCTGCCTTCTTGTTAAGGTCTGAAGCAAATTTGGCGCCGGCCTCGCCATTCAGATCGACAATACAGACACGTCCCCTTATCAGAAGAGGTCAAAAAAAAAGCGAAAACAAGATGAGAGCTTTGTATCATACCCTTGGCCGACCAGCATGCTCGCAAGAGCGCGGCCAATCCCTATTGAAGATTATTGATTACTCATACATACGGCAATGAAAGCTTACCGGAGGCGGCACCCGTAATGTATGAGACTTCACCTTGAGAGATGGATGGCATGGTTGAGGCTTGAAGAAGGCAGGAGAGAGGAGAGGATGATAACCAAGGGACTCGCCAAGCATTTATTGGGCGCTATTCAGTCTTGGGTATAAATAGGTAAAACAGTACAGTCCACGTTCCCTCTGACTGAATGATCATCTGATGAAGAGGCTCGTCGGTGCCACAAGAGGTACGTGGAGCTCGTTCTTTAGTCGCGGGCCATTTGCAGTTCCGATGAGCATTCACGATGTCGTAGTTTGTGGCATTCAGTTTGTGGCGTTGAATTCAAGCTGCTCCCTCGCGTCGGCAGATTGTGTTACCGGAAGGAATGCTCTCGAGGAACTGTCTGATCTATAAGCCCCATGTAGCTAACAATTCGGCTTGTGGGTCCGTCAGGGTCCGTCAATGTTGTCGGCGATCTGCAGAACGGGATCGGCCCCGCACCATTGCCGAGCCGATTCAACCGGGACTCTCGTCGCGTGTTTTTAGCCCCTATCGCCGGGACATTTTTGGCCACCGAGCTGTGTAGCAACGGTGACCGAATTCCACCGAAGGCGTGACCAAGAGACAAGAAGGATTTCCCGGGAGTTGCCGACATCTATCCGGAACACTAACTTTGCACAAGTTGCGTTGTTTGAGCTTGGGCCGCAGTTCTGCGTGTAGTGAACCGAAAAATCGGCAAATCTTCATCTGAAAATTTCTGAGGATGCCCTAAGCTCCAACGCAAAACCCTGTGCTGAGCTGTCGGAGGGAGACATAGATAGATTTTGTGCCTGAGTGGCCGCGTGACGTCATGGCAATATATCTATGGTCTGCCTCCAAACTCGGCACAGCTTCAGCACAGGGCGAAAACCTGTGCCTCGGGACATAGGAGACGGAGTGAATGTTTGGTATTTTGTCTTCCACGCTAAGTACAAGCAGTGGCGCAAACACCCAACATCAATTCACTTCCATTGCTGGACAATATCGCTCCATGCGCACACCCTTACAACACACACCGCTGCTCCCACTTGGTCAACCAATCAGATAGGTCTTCAACAGATCGCTAAAATATTATTACGTTCAGCAAATGATATCAGGCGGTCTCGTTGAATTGAGCTCACCTCAATAAATGCGATTCGAGTCCGAATCGTGTCCAACGTCTGGGCAAGAGCCATACTGTACCGACTGGTATCCTTGTCCTGCGGGATATCAGAAAACGCAGAGGCTCGACTTTAATGCAAACTCGCTTTAAAAAACTCCTTTATACTCTCGTAGTCTGCTTGGGTTGACAATGGGAGGCACACCTACAGGAAGGAGTTGATAATATCCGGATGCAGCTTAGAAAAGCACGTACTTCAACCATGTGTCTCATGCTCGAACTCGTTGCAAATCGTTTGCTAAACTGCAGAGATTTGAGCCGGTTGATATTATGGTTATATACGAAGAAACTGCTGACGGTGTCATAATTGTCCTTGAAGAACTGGACCAAGAGTCGGCGCGAAAGCGGATTAACGTGAAGCCCATGGCAGATATTCACAACATCTTGATCCCGAGGTTTAGTGAGAATGTAGGAGAACAGCTCTTGGATTAGACCCATGTCCTCTGTTGATCCAATTGCTATACTTTGGAAAAAGATATCGGATATGCGTTAGGATACAGTGAGCAAGAGAGAACTGACATGGCCGGAGTCCGAGCCGAAGGTGTAAATGGCTCTTCTATGATTTTCAGCAGGGCGTCAAACTCCGCTCGACCACCAAATCTAACTGCCTGAAGGACTGTAATCAGTGGAAGTTTACCTGAAGTCGATCCAATACCAACGTTGGTGAATATCGCTTGATAAAGATCAGGTAGAAGGTATGAAGTATCATTAGTCTTCATGTAATTATCGAAGCGACGTCTGAGCTCTTGGATCGTGCTGCATAAAACTCAGCATATTGGCCTCCAATATAATAAAATAAACGTCACCTCTTATCCCTTCCCCCGGACGCTACCGAAACCACTAACGTTCGGAGCTGGATCGTTTCTATCGAGTCTCCGACTCTAGACTCGAATCCGAGACGTTCCACCAGGGGTACAAACAACCACTACGTTGTGAAATATATCAAGACCGCAGACTCGCAGGCATATAGGAACGCACACGATGCAGGGAACGAAGCTGATCAACGAGGTGCGGATGTTCCCAGAAGTTGTATACTAGTGAACCAATCGATATTGCGATGCTGGACCAGACAAGATCTGTAGCGCAGGGTGACGACAGATAGGCAGTGTCAAACAAGTTCCACATACGTTCTTGCTCGTTTCGCCAGATTTCCACTAGTGTGAGAAGACTACTGAGCTTGGTCAAACCTGCCCTTGCCAGCGCCGCTGCATCAGTTATCAAGCCGACGCGATCGACTAATGAGAAGACCGAGTTGTCTTTGGTCGCTTCGATCGCTATTTTAGAGAGCCGCTCCGGAGTGTAACGAACATGATCTGAAGTTGAGATTGTGAAAGAAAAACGTGATAATGGGACTGAGAACGCACAGACACCGATTGTCCCAGCATTAAGTTTGTAATTTCGTGTAGTATCAATGGCGATGGTTTTCTCTCTTTCCTCTAGTATGGCAGTCTTATCCACATGTGGTTTTCCTTTATCGTCGACGGTGAGAATTCCCAGCGGTGTTTTCCTGTTATTTGATATAAATTCCCACTTCAGAAACAACATCAACGTACACGAACCAAATAGTCTCATTTTCTTCAGGTAAAGCGTCGCCGTCTTCCAAAAACCTGTCCTGGCGAACATGAATCCCATCCTGGGTCTCAGTAACGGTAATAAGGGGAAACCCAATCTTCGAAAATATGAGGCTGGTCATGTAATTTATCAAGTAAGGTGCACCTTCGTGATCCAGTTATCCATGAAACCATGAATATCGAGGCCTTCAAATGATTCAGCTCAATTTATGGGTTAAGGAGATGAGAAGCTCACCGGTGGTCGTGGAGATACCGTCCCACAGATCACTGGTAATACTGTTCCCATAGAGTTTATTCTTCAAGTAAAGAGAAACCCCTTTCAAGAATCTTTCCTCCCCGACATAGTCCGACAGCATACGAAGGACTAGGTAGGAACTGTCAAGTAGCCTGAAGATGCCTGCTACTGTGTACTTACCGGCGGCGGCCTTGGAGTAGGAAAGCGAATCGAATATCTGCAGAGATTAGAATACAGTAGTACATCGTGAAGACTGCACACCTGATTAATGAAATTCGCATCGGGACAATCAACCTCTATCGGATGACTGGAGCGTTGTGAATCTGCATTAAGAGCGTAGCGGAGGTGTTCATTGAAACTTGAATTTACGTCCCACTCGGGGAAGACTCTGTGGCATCAATATAAGGATCACAGCGATGGCTTCGGTCTTCGAAGCCCTCTTACTTGTCTGTAAAACACCAGTCAGACACGGGATATCCTGCAAGAAAGGGACAACAACTTACTTAGGACGATGCATTCTCCCATCTGAAGGTTTTTGTTTAAATTAATAACTGGAACGAAAATCAGCCCCGCTTACCAACGTTGCGAATCCTGAAGGAATCAACTCTGAATGCAGTCTTTAGGAAATAAAAATTGCACACCTTCATTGAGATACAAGTATTTCCACCACTTCAGGTGACATTAGTCCGGTCGCTGCCAAAATACGATGTTCGAACTTACCTCCATTGTCGTAATATTCCCGAACCTGCTCCAAGTGGGGCTCAAGATTTAGTAGATGAAAATGAGCTCAGATGCGCACCACATGTGAGCGATTTCATGGCTCTGTGTCCTGGCTACTTTTTTCTTGGTTGCGATGTCGGGTTTTTCAGGATCAAATAAGTAAAGGCTTCGGCGGCCAATTATGAGTCCCCAATTCTAAATGTGATTCGAACAAACGTCGAAATACGATCCATTCAGTTGAATGTTCACCTCCATTGCGCCTAGAAGTAATTAGAATCAGACACAGGGCAAAGGCAAATAAGGCTAACCCATATCAAAGTCGTCAGCCTTAAGAACACAATGAGCTCAACAACCAACAAGTCAAAGAGTGAAATTCAACATACCACCAACGTATCCAGTTTCGGAAGAGGATATTCAATATCAAATATAGTCTCATACAACGGTAGAACTAGGGCTCCAACTTCTAGAGCGAACTCTGCTTGGTGTATCGCCTCAGGAGTCGCTAGGGAGAGTATGTTAGCATGGGTTATAAACTTACAAAAACAATATTATTACTGTATATTCTAAGCGGAACTGTCTTCCCGCTCAATGGCATGATTATTCTCTTCTCCAGGTGGAAAAAAGGGCCATTGGCGTATGCTACAAGATAAGAAGACATCCGCGGAGTGATTTGAAATTTAGTTATCTTCCATTGCGCTTCCTTCGATAATGTCGACAAGAGTTTAACAAGGTCCATGCTGAGGGAGTTATTCTCGGCATCGGGTTCAAATTTGACTTCCGACGTAGCAGGCATGTTGCTTATGTTGACAGTATCGGCACGAGAAATCATGGTAACCGAGAAAGTCGCCTTGAGTGAAGGTTCATCCCAGCACGGGAATGCCGCGCGCGCAGCAATCGGCTTTTTCGTGAAGCGGTGAGACATTTATACACAGTTGACAGAGTATACCCTTACTTGAAATTGAGTCAGCGAGTGACACTCAGTTTGACCGTCCTTCTGGAAGCTAGACTTGCAGTAGCCATTCCCGCTGCTACGCAACGTGCCGTTGTATCCGACTGCAAGCTGAACCTTGGATCTAGCCGGTAATAGGTGCGGGAGATTGAAAGAAACGCGACCGATATCCTTGTCCACGACTTGCTCAGACTGGGTAATCAAATGGTCGCTTTTGAGAGCATCCGAATAGATGGTGCTGGAATGTTTTGGGTTGGTCCAATGATCACATTATAATAGGCCAACGCACGCATCTCCCAGGATAAGATCCTCCGCGCAGTTAAGAACGATATTCTTGGTTTCTTTTTCAATATCCAAGCTATCCAATGCTCGCATTATGTGACTGGAACCCCCAAATGAAGCCTAGTGCTCGCCTGATGGTAACGAAGCCGCCAAATTTCAGCTTCTTGAGGTCGGTCCACACGGTCAGCTCGTAGTGCGAAGGTTTCACGTCAGTAGGAAGCCTGTATCTGTCCTCGGAAATGCCAGCGGATTCGGGAGCTTCGTAGGACATTGCAGAGGAACGTGAATGAAGAGGATCAAGATGCGGAATCCTAATATTATACGCGATTTATATCCACCAGTCAGACTGAGCAATGATTATCACCAGAGCGGCCTAAGAGCAGCCAATTAAATTGCTTTGATAGACCGCAGGCGCTCGTCAGCCGGTCCGACAGGATCAACGATGGCAACTTAAGGGAGCTCCAGTTATCCGTTCTCTTAACGAAATCTCTCGAATTCGATTGCATCTCTTTGCGCACATCCGTTTCTCCTCTCCTGTCCTGTATTCGTTGTACATTCCACTCCACACCCTCACCAGTACCTGGCATAGTGATATATCACGTCCTTCAAATGAGAGAACCGGCGTGATGTATCATCTGGGCTAATCAGAAGGCTGGTATGATACATCACGGCAGAGCTCACCCATTCATATGATGGGAAATCATGCTACTATCATTAGCCCACCTTTGCAAAAATAAATTGATGGCGACCCTACACTCGCAATTCTTGTCGGTTTGCACTCGGAATTGACAGGGAGGTTCATTCCTACTGGAAGATGTCGAATCCAGAGTTATTTGAGCTTTGGGGCCGAATTGAGCCTGCAGTGGAGTTGCCGAAGCCAGCGATCAAAAAGGCCCACCTTTGCAAAAGAAAGTTTCGCCTTATGCTGAACTCAGTTTGACTTCATGTACTCTGAGAAAAATAGTGCTCGACTACTGGGAAGCAGGAGAATCCGAACATTCTTTGTTTCAAGTAAATTGAGGCAGTATTCATGTCGCAAAATATTCCAACTTTTTTTTGCAAAGGTGGGCTGTTTGGCAAAGGTGGGCTAATGATAGTAAGTGGGGCACATTCCCATGCATCTATATGTCTGAATTAGCCTAATAATACCACTTTCGAGCAGTTAGGGTAAGCGCAGCGCACCCTAACTGCGGGTATAAACTTAGGTTAGTGTTTGGGTTAGGAGTTCGAGGTTTGGGTTTGGGTTAGGGTTAAAGGACATAATTTAAGCGGAACGAGGCTTTAGTGTGCCAACCTGAGATGCCCCAGCTTGGGGGACCCCCCGAGTGCAGCGAGGGAGGGGAGGGGCATCGAATGGTTGGTCCTCTTCCGCAAATGAAGAAAAACCGATGTGAATTCCTCTATTTTTAGTAGCCATGTACACGCGGTCAAGAAAAATCACCATTTACGGGCGGCCTTCGTAGGTGATATATCATGCCAGTGCTGTAATTACCGTCCATGATACATCACACCACCCTTCTAACTACCACGTCCGTGATGTATCACATCGCCGCATACGACTGACACCCTCGCAGCACCACCACAGCATTTCCCCTTTCGCCTCGGCGGAACTCCATTTTCTTACCCCGTGGACGATATTGTCACGTTTGTCGGGACTACAATCGGATACGAGAATGGGCGGGGGAACGGTAAGAGGTAGGCAGGAATTCTCGATCAGACACAGACCTCTCTGACAACCCCCCCAAATTGGGATAGCCGAGCCATCAACTTTTAAAGGCCTGATATTTTGATTGCTGAATACGCCTCAAATATGTGCTCAAAAAGATCCAAGATTTTGGATACCCCTCATTTTGGGGTGACCTACATCTATCTATATAGTTATATTGTTATTATTCTAGAGAAGAGACTCAGATATCGAGTTTACAAACCTTTTCGGCCACTTCTTGCCGAAAGTCGCCGGCTTCAAACGTCAACGACGTCATCCCCTAAAGCGGTTACTGCACCGGCGTGTATGGAGGCAACATAACGCATAACACGGCCCCAAAAATTGTTGCCTAATTTACCTCCGTAACGCTGAAAATCCGACTTTGAGGGCCATTTTTGGCAAATATTCGGGCCCTGCGGGGCCGGAGTTGCCCTATCTGGAAGTCCGTCACTCAAAAAGGGAACCGGTTGCCAACTTGGGGGCAAGTTGGCCGCGTAACGCTCCCTCAGCCAAGAGGCGCCACCAAAATACATGGGCTACACGAGGTCGGAAAACTGGATTAAGGGTTGCCAGACACATACTATACTATTGGCCGATGACATATCAGTTCCCACGCCCCTGTTTTGCTTCTGCGCTTCACCTGCCCAACATAAATGTGGTCTGGAATGAGGGATTTTAACGGATGTAATGGACATTAAGACCACAAACTCGATCGTGCCCTTTTACGAGCTCTGCCTCCCACATTCTCACGACAGAAATATTAATCATCGCAGAACCAAGCCCCAGTCGGTTTCTTCTTCAAGCCACGGCCACAAATCATGAAACTAGATAAAACTTTAATTGAAGCATTATAATTTAGAAAATGTGCAGAAACATACCTTTGAAGTACAAGCGGGACCACTATAGGCAATTGTTTCAAGATCCCGTGAAATTGCGATGTCGTTGGATGTAGCGAGTGCTTGAGGCTGTTCCAATTCATCTGCATTGTGTGTATCCATCTCATCGCCGCTATCTTTCAAGTCCTTAGATGGAACTGCAGAATTCGATGCGAGGTCATTTCTATAAAAGATATCCGCAACTCAAAGAGCAATGGCTGTTGAAAATATTGCCCGAGAACCGATTGTGTACTGTGCCGCTCCGACTTGGATGAATAAAAAATACTCCTAAGGGGCAAAAAAATTGAAAAAAAAAAGTTCAGTGACATGGGCTGAACACTCGGTCGAAATGGTATAGTATTCTCTTGCACCCTCTCTCCTCCCCTGTTCTGAATTCTGCTGGCTGAATCCCCTTTCCCTGTGACTTTCACGCCTCTGAGCTGCTCTATTGGGCGTAACGAAAGCCATACAGTCCTTAACCGGGAAGCGAAACAAACGGTGAAGCGAAACACTACGTGTTTTGCCTCTTCTGCACATCCCACAGGGCCAGATTTTTTTTGAGAGCATTCTATACTATCCAAAACTCATATTCACAAAAGAGCAAAAGAGCAATGTAGCCCTTCTGGACCCCAAGAAATGTTGATATATTGGACCACTGTTTGGCCCAGTTTTCCGACCGGTTGAGCAGTCCCTGTGCCCGAGCTGCTGTCCGTAAATTTCACAGTCAAAGCATATATTGGGGGTTTTCGAGGCCGTGGATTCTGAATATGAATACCCCGAGTCTTTAAACCTTTTGCCTGAGGCCTAAATCATGAGCTTGTAGTGTTTCGCTTCCTAGTGAATCATCAAATTTGATGGTTCCACTAAATACGGCCCGTTCTCCACCACTTTAGCACCAATTCACTCAAACTTTTTAGTAGTCATGTAGCCACTGAGTAGATACATTGACTGAGAAAAGAAAGGGGCCGGAAATCGGTCTCCATCATAGAGTAATTCACGGTATCGTCTGATCGTTTCGCTTCCCGGTTAAGGACTGTATCCGAAAATCTTTAGCACTGGATCAAATTCCGTGCGAGCCAAAATAAATTAATCAGTCTCAAGGTTTTCGGAAACAGCTGTAATAGACCGCAGGCGCTCGTCGGCCGGTCCAGGATCGACAATGGCAACTTAAGGGAGCTCCCGTTCTCTTTAACCACCAAGACCGAGATCGAACTTGGTATTTGCACCTCGTTATCGCGCGACGTAGATCCATTTAATTCCTGAATCGCGGCCAAGTTTGCTCGTCATGGGAGTAGCGACATCTCGAAGATAGTCTGTACCGGAGAAGAGAAAATGCTATCGCCTTAGGCCCGAGTCCTATGCTTTCATTCCGAAGATCGATGATGGGAGCAGGAAGAGCGTGGGAAATCGGCGGACGATCGCGGGGTGATGGGTTACTTCGGCCAACTTGAGGTCTCTTTTGTGACTTTGCTGGAACATTCACGACGCCAATGCCAGTTAAAAGATTCCAACTGTTCTCCAGCAACTATCTAGTAGCGTGGAGGTTTTTTTTTTGCAGACAGGGGTACGTGGCGGCCAACTCCTCCAAGCGCCACTATAAATTCACAAGTACCTATCGAAGTTGGACTCTGTCCAATAAGTGCTCTAGCCAAGATTATAACCGAGACCTAATCACCTACGCGGTAGTACGTCCTCCTGGTACCCTCCCTATCGTTTCAAATTTGCGCCTTTAGTGATCCTCCTCGATCGAGGCTTCGAGCTGAAGCCTGAGATGGGGTAAAATGCGATTTACCGCAGCAATAATGAAAGACCTGAATAGGTCACACTTTAATGGCTCCCTGGATACATTTTCCTGCTGGTTGTAATGCTGCAGAGTACCTCAAACAGGAGTTCCCACGGTTGATCGGCAATAGATTTTAATGGTTCCTATACTTATGTTTTTCCTCGTTTGTTGGGATTTTAAGCACTTCGTAAAGTGAAAGCGGCATCTGGTGATATCTCATGGAGGCCATACCGATGAAAAAATTATCTCTCACCAGTAGTCAAAATAGACGGATACTTCTTGTTACCCCTGTCTAATGTACACCTCCTCCTTTTTCGTGCAGGCTAAATACGTCCTAGGGACAAGGGACAGAGTTATATTTGGATTTCCCCCTCTTCGCAGCCATCAGAATATAATTTCAAAATAGAAATACTTTGGCTGGTGCCACAATTATCATCTCTTTCTCCTACTCCCATAATGTTGCCCTCCATTCTTTTGGTGCCATTTGCAGTGGGCTCTGTGCGAGCCGCCTCTTCTAACTTCCCCGCTGGAGTAATTGCGACTGGAACTCAAGGCCCTACGAACCTCGCCTCCCCGACCATGGGCACGAGCATCAACCAGGAATCAATGGCCCGCCTCCTCAGCATCAATTCGATAGATGACTTTTGCCTGTTTGCTCCGCCGCACCTGGCCAACGTTGCAGACACCGAGGTAAGAGCTCTCGTATTTCCAATCGAAGCACCCTTATTTATAGGTTCTAGACAATCGAAGTAGCCTGGTGTACCAAACCGCGAAATAATGCACGACTGATACCGGATGGCACCATCACCGGCATATCGTTCTTGAAAACTGAATTTTACGTTCAAATCATGGGGACTGGAGACTTGACGAGACTTAATATCAATGCTGGTGACCAGGGTGGAGAGCTCGATCCCCATGTAAGTCCTCTTGCGGTTAATTGTCCATCAAGACGACTCAAGCAGAATGTAAGGGAGCGTTTGGCTCTGGAAACCCAATTGGAGGCAACGTTACCACCAATGTCGTAGACGGCGAGAACGAGCCGATTGCAGAATGGATGCTCTTCATCTCCGCAGGGCAGTTCTGCCTCCGTGCGTGCACCAATGCGAACTCCACCTACAGTGCGGCGGCCATGTGTGAGCACAAGCTGGATGTTATGGGCTGTAATTTCGTTATGCCCGGAACGTACAACCCTCCTGGAACCTTGTGCGCGCGCAGTTCATTGAGAATATTTTCTTCTTTTTGACATATCCATCCAGTGAATCGTGCGACGCGGACGTTGCATACCCGCCCGGGTGGTACCCCACGGTCGTCGGCGGAACTACGAGTTTCTCCACCTTTGCGCAGTACTTCACCGGTGTTTATACCGGGAACGACGGCCAACCGACTCCGTACACAGTGGGGGACACCGTTACCCCCACTGCGGTCGCCACGATCCCCAGCTCTTCCAACTGTGTTACGACAGCGACGATCTCTAATGGAGTTGCGCTAGCCTCGCTTGGTGTCTCCTCTGGGGCTCCATCTGTTGCATCCGCTGTCGCAACGAACAGTGCGAAGACACCGGCGAAAACAACTGGCTCGTCCACCGCGGCCTCTTCAGGTGATACCAAACAAAATTTCCCTGTAACCAAATATTAATTAACTCTTTTGTTTGTTTAGGCTCTCAGCCAAGCGGCTCGAGCGCCGCTTTCCGCAATGCGCGGATAGGAAATAGCGGAGAACATGACATTATTGCTCTGATCAGCCTCGTCGCTGGACTCGCCGCTATCAGTCTCTTGCACTAATTCACTGCAACACAGACATACATATTTATTTCTAAGTGTCGTTATGTTCTTTAAATTTCATGCTGGAAACACCTTTCCAGTGGTCACCACCTTCTTTAACCAAAAGCCCCTATAAGACACCAGTACGTCCATATTGACCAACAACGCGACAATGCAGTGACAACACGTGCTGTGACCTTTCACTGACATTCCCCCACCTCAAACTCTACGCCCACTTTGCTAGGACCGAATGGCATCTACGTCTGTTATCTGGGTCGACAGCGATGATGATGACGACGACCTTATCGAAATCGTCGAGCTGTCTCCTCGAAAGTTCGCAGGGCCGGGCCCTTCCACAGTCGCCAGTCGACGCGCAAACGGGATTTGCCCCGCCAGGACGACCAAAAGAAAGCGAAATCCGGTAGACTCTTACTCCTCGGACATCGAGATCGTCGAATCGCCCTCAAAATCTGCGAAAATACACAGAGAGCAGCAGCCCCTATCTACAGAGGCGGACGAAGACCGTGCGGTCGCGCTCGCTTTGCAGAAGGAATGGGAAGAAGAGGACGCAGAAGCGAAAAAGGAAGCTGAAGAGAACGATGAGCGAAGCGTCCGCCTCATCGAGCGTCTGCAGCAGATGGAGTACAATATGGCCGAGAAGAGACGCCGGCTCGCGGGCATCAAGGACGTCCCGGACGACGGGATCGTCTTCCAAGTCGTCATCAATGCGGATGGAAAGACAGTAGAGGGCGTCGAGGATCCCGATAATGCGGCGCAGTCAGACTATCTGTTTTTCATGCCAAATAAAAATGTTGATCGTGTTTTTCTTCAGCCTTGATTTGGTTAAACGCGACTTCGACCAGGCCCTGGCAGGTGGCGTTAAGCTCAAGAACGGTAAGCACGCCTTTGTCACTCGATCTTAAAATCAATCCATTGTTTAGTACACTGGTTCGTGAACGCGAACCTGGAGGCCAGGTTCGAAAAAGCTAAGGAAACGCTGATGGCGCTCGGAATCGACACCACGGAAAGGTAAGTAGGTAAACAAGATGTATGATGTTTTGACTTATGAATGCCGAAGAAATCTGTTTCATGGTACGGCTGCCACCAACATCGAACCCATCCTCAAGGTACACAATTGAAAAGTCTATCCGTTCGCGCGAGCACTAACTGCACCATAGAACGGGTTCTTGATCCCTGGCGTTTCTGCGGGTGGAACCAGGGTTCACGGTGCCTCCTGTGGTGTGGGGATATACATGGCAACGACTCCTTTGACGTCGTTGGGATATACCCTAGGCGCGGTAAGAGCGATACTCTTAATCAAATCAATTGGCTTACTCGAATGGGCCGCAGACGAAGATGTTCATGTGTCGTGTAATTACCGGCAGAACTACACCCAACAGTGCGATACATATCTTGAACTCGCCCTCGTTTGAATAACTCTCCTCAGTAAGCATGGCGGTTCCCAAACCGCTGGGCACAGATGCGTTCGAAGCCTGGGAATCTGGCGGAGTGGTGGTCTCGAAATATGTCGAGCTCGTCGTCCCAAGATATGTGAGTCCTCGTATTCCTGTTGGTGAATTGGTATTTATTGGCAGGTGGTCGAGTTCGAAATGAACAATGCTTTGCAGAATTATAATTACGGTGGACTCGCCGCACTCGCCGCCGTGCCCGGCTTTGCGATGCCTGCGATGCCAGCAATGCCCACAGTTTTCCCTGGCATGGTGGTCCCTCCAATGCCTGCAATGCCCGCTATCCCTCCGATTGGCGCCTGGGGTCTGGCTCCGCTACTCCCACCTCCCCCCGCGCGAAAGCCCAGAAAGGCAGCAACTACCAGGGCCACCAAAGCCAAAGGCCAGTCCCTCGCAACATATCTAGTTGTCCACGTATTTACTCCGTCAATTAGGCAAAGGAAAGGCCAAACTTGAACTGACTGATGAATGAAGCAGTTTATTAACTTTATTTTGTTCGTGTACCGATTTTACGGCATTGTAGCTGGCTTACTCGCTGTATGTACCACCCTGTTTTGAACACGAACCTTGTTCAGCAAATCTTTGGTTTGATTCTATGGCTAAGAATTTGTTCAGCGGCTAAGTAGTGTCGAAATTCACCGTAGCTCTGGCCATCACCGTTGTAAAATAGACTCGTAACCAGTCTGTTGCCGAAAAATGTGGAAAGTACTTTCGGTGGTTACCCGAAAGTGCTTGCCACATTTTTCGGCAATTGGTTACAGAATGGTTACGAGTCTCTAGTTGTAAAAATAGTTTTTGATTTTAAAAATAGGTTCTCTTTGAATCACTACTCCCCCGTTACCTTCAGAATTTCTGGCTATTCATCCATATCATCCTGTAGCCACGGAGACCCCTGAATCTCAATCTCCAACTTCGGTCTGATCGATCATCTGCGGATGAGGCAAATTTGCGAGCTAGTGCCGGGGACGGCAATTCGCCGGCAACGGCTGGCATTGCTGGCAAGGGCCTCTTCATAACAGATCCCCACTCTTCCCCACTGTCTTGATCCTTGCTGCTCTGATCTCCGGGCGTTTACCCTTAACAATGGGTTCGGTCTTAGGCGACTCTCTTTCGGCTTCGTCTTCCTTCCAAAACGGCGCTTTGACTCCCCGTACTCCGAGATCGTCAGTCTATGTAAAATCCGACACCGGCCTTGATGACCTGGGTAACGAGGATGAGGTTGAGGCGACGCTACTGGGCGAAGAAGAACGGCGCCGATATGCGCTGGACGACGATGGGTTTGGCTCACCCCTCAAATTACCTCCGCAGCCACTGTCGTTGGACGACAAGAAGGCAATGGTGCTCCTCTGTATTTTATGTGCGTCGACATTGCATCTCGGTCTAACACTTCTCAACTAAATGTTGAGTAGACTTGATCCAAGGTGTCCCGGTAAGTTCCGTTGGTTCTCAATGATATGCAATTCATGCCAAGAGCGTAGCTGGGACTAGCTCTAGGTCCGCATTTCCTTTCTCAAAATACGCATTTTGTCTCTGACCTCTCCTTAAGGATCCATGCCATTCATTTTGCAAAATCGGCTGTCATATTCCCAACTTGGAACATTTGCACTGTGCGGATATCCGTACTCGCTCAAATTATTGTGGTCTCCGATAATAGACTCGATCTTCTATTCGTCCTTAGGCCGACGAAAATCTTGGATCATTCCACTGGAACTCATCAGTGGAACTCTTATGTTGTACATATCTTTCAACGTGCAGAGACTTATGGACGATGTGAGTTGTGAATATTCCCCCAAGAGCCTTCAACTAATTTCTTTGCAGCCTAGCCACCATGTCACTCATTTAACAATCGTCTTTACCGCTCTTGTATTTTTCTCAGCTACCCAAGGTGCAATGTTTCATCTCTATCTTCCCGCCCATATTCAACTGGTGTCTAGATATTGCAGTGGATGGTGGGTAGTCTTTGAGAAATTAATTATGCTTCGATGTTGATCCATTTCAGGCTGGGCGTTGACGCTCCTCTCACCGGAAAACTTATCATATGCCTCCATTTGCCAAACTATCGGCCTAAACTCTGGATACTTCATATCCTATACCGTATTCCTCGCCTTCAATAATGAAGCTATCGCGTCAGTGTTTAGAAATCTTATGATTTAAAATGTTGAAATTTGCCTCAAGTCAAAGGTGGGGCGTGCCGCGGCTCACATTGAGGTAAATATTTTATAGTGACTGCGCCACTGCACTTGCAATTGACTTGGATAGTGCATATTTGATGTTTTGGTGTTTGATATCCTATTGTGTCAGCCTTTGGCTTCTCCTTTTCAAAAATGAGGTGCGTCTCACAGCTATGGGGCCAAAGCTCATATTCTCACCGCATAATTTAGAAAAAAGAGACTGCCAACGAAGAGGACTTAAGTATCAAGGAGGTTTACAAGACCATCTGGACCATATGCAAAATGCGGCGTACGTCTCTGTTGCTGCTTGTCGCAACTGTGAGCCTCAGCAGATTTTCTACAGAGGTTCAAGCTCTCGTGATCATGTTCGTCTTTGGAAAAATCGGGTTCGCGGCCAATGATGCGGCCACCTCGCTCAAGATGGTTGAAAAAGGGCTCCGAAGGGAAGATCTGGCCGTAGCCGTCCTCATCAACTTTCCGTTCCAAATTCTGGGAGGATGGCTCGTCGGGACGTGGTCGCGCGGCGAGTATCCTCTAAACCCATGGCTGCTAGCTTTCTACCCGCGCATCTTCTTCGCTCTCAGCGCGATGCTCATCGTCTACATGTTCCCGGACACCATCACTCCCGGCTTCTTCGTGTTCTTGGTAATTCACACCGTACTCACATCATTCATGTCGTATGTATTTCGGACCAGTAACTGTGTTTATCTGCTGACGTTACACAGTACCATCCAGTTCGTCGGGAGTTGCGCTTTCTTTACGCGCATCTCAGATCCAGTTATCGGTGGAACGTATATGACGGTGCGTTGACACAAATTCGCTATCGCAACTCGTTCTGACTACCAGATAGCTATTGAATACATTCTCAAATATAGGAACGATGTGGCCAAAGTGGTTCGTGCTGAAAAGTATGCGCTGGCTAGTTTTAAATTTACACCTCACTGATATTTACTTTGCAGGTGTTGATCTTTTCACCATCGCGACATGCGAGATCACCAATGATATAGATTACTTTGGTGAAGGCACGTCGTGCTGGATATTATTCTAATCCCTTCTGACGGTGTCCTAGTTGCTACTGAGTGCGTATCACAGCACGGCAAGGCGTTATGCGCAAAAATGGACGGAGAGTGCGTCGTCGAGAGAGACGGGTATTACCTAGTCACCACCTTCTGCATGGCTTTCGGGGTCGCCTTCCTTCTATTATATACTGTGCCTACAGCACGGAGACTATAGTGTGAGTAACTCGTCCATGTTATGTTTCCGCATTCCATGTATATTAATATTCGTCATAGCTCTGCCTGTCTCATCATGGCGTGCGAAGTTCACCTAGATTTGTGTCTGCTGCCAGCTGGCTTTCTCTAGGATTGGACTAGTAATGGACGTTCTGTATATATAACACACGGCTGGAAAACTCAAGAAAAATATTCAAACCAACTCATAATGGGGTGCGCATCTGTTTCGAACTGGGACCTGGATCACCATCCTCTTCTTCGAATAGGCCTTTTCTGCCTGGGGCTATTCAACAATCATCTCAAAATCGTACCCCAGGACGCGTCTTTGCGTCTCCGCATCACCGAGGAGCGCCAGCAGCTGATTTCCCTATTAATTAATCGCAGCCCACGCTGCGAGTTTCGTCACATCGGCAGATTTAGTGCCCTGATTGATGTTGGTTGAATATCATGAAACAGCATGAAACTCGTTAGTCTAGCATACCTGAAGAACATGCGGTGTTTGTTTCTTGATGGTTGTACAGTCAGCTCCCCATGGAATGGTTTTGGCCAACTGGTGCTCGAGATGCGCCCTCACTGTGGTTACTCGGGGATACTTGATGGTGCGTTGATCGGTGAGGAAGAATGCCTGGAGTTCTTTGCACTCCATGCATGTATCTGCGTGGCAGACAACATCCTGAAGGGTAACGACAGACGCCGTCCCTTGCGGTTTGTCGTACATTATGTTCTCCGCGAAAGATTTGATGATAGCCGCCAAAAGAAATGCTCCAGCTGGGCAGTGCGAAATCCAGGGTTGTCGTTGAGATAACGCATGAATACCGGTAGAAACGAGATATAGACGTCTTTGAGGTGCTGTCGGACGGAGATTCCGATGGGTGGATGAAGTAAACGGTTCGCAAATCGTTCGCATTTAGTACTGCCGCCGCTGAAAGAACGTAACCATTTCTATGGCGTTTTCGACTGATTCCCCCAGCCCAGAGGTCCATGATTGTGGAGAGACTCCACATGGAAACTATCGATGGCTACGTCGGCAAGATTGGATACTACTGCCCAATAATCGTCCATGACCGCAGTTCCCGGTAAAGGCTTAAACTGATCCCGGTTGAACGGCATTACAGAGCAATTGTGATTTACGTTCAAACTGAAGAGCATAGTAAGCCCTACGAGAGACTACCGTGCAGCGCGGTCGCCGCAACTTGCCGCAACAGAGCCACTTGGCGCCGAATCTCACATGGAGATATGTAATGGCCGGCAATATCTATGACTGGTGGGATGGCCGGCAAGCGGCAAGGCACAAACCAAACTTGAAGATATGTAATGTTACATACAGTACATGGGTGTTCAACATCACGGACAAAGTTGACCACGCTAAGACACAAAGCTATCAAACAAGTTTGGTTTGTGAATGTAATGGCCGGCAATATCCGTGATCGGAACTAATGGATGTTCTCACATCTGCTATCCAGCTTCCATCAACAATTCTGCCCGATTCTGCCATATGTACGCCGCGCAATTGAGCCATTCTGCCTGCCATCCTGCCATTCTACGGCAGGATTCTGCCCACAGAACCCGAAGAAATGTCAAGGGTCGGATATTTTATGAGACTTTATGAGACTTTCCTTCCCTCCCGCCACCCACTTCATATGCCACCTCTCCCAGTAGTAAAATTCGCTCTCGGCGGCTGGGTGAGTAGAGCGTGATTCCTCAGCATCGATGCTGAGGACTCGGTTAGGATCTCGGCACACATGCGGACCTCATCCTTCAAGGGATTCTTTTCGCACAATTCACCAATTATTGGTCTCAATACTACAAGTCGGATCCTCTCTCCCAGAAGCTGTTTGTTCTTGGCTTGTGCCTTGCGACAACCTTCAAAAGCGCGCATGCAATGTATGCCTTTTGATACACTTACAAAAGTCTGCTAATCGGTGGACTCGTAGGGTTTTAGTTTGGATCCAAAACGTCGAATCCTTCATGGATCTCAATCAGGCAACGACCATGTTCCTCACCAACTGGTTGAAACAAAGCAATTCGCTGATAGGGCAGATAATCGCGTTTTCCGTGCAGGCATTCTTCTGCCGGAGGCTCCGGGTATCGAGATTCGTGGCCTCTGACTACTATTCACAACGCTGATCTGAGTATTCAGATTATATCGAATAATATTTACGTGGTGGCCTTCGTGGTGTTGCTTTTCGTCTTCGGCCTCGTATCGGGGATAGTATATGTAGGGAATCTCGACATCGATTATATGGTATTCTGATCTCGGCGTCATAGACTGCACTCAAGTTTTCTGGTCTGCTGTTCGTCCTGTCGCACAGTGCCACTGGGGATCACCTTAAGCCCACTGCCAAAAAAATCTGGGGTAAGATTCGAATACTCCTGTGTTTCCTGTTCTAGCCTCAGTCTTACGATATTCCAGGCCCGATTCATTACGGAACAGTCATGACGGGAGATCTCATTTTATCTGGAAGCACCATTTATTTCTTGTTGGTCGGTGAACAAATTTTTATTCCCTCTCAACTTCTAATTATCTCTTTGTAGAAACAACAGGTGCTGCTGCCAAGGGTGGGGACATTGAACAGACTTATCAAGATCGCCTTACAGGTATGAAGCTCGACCATCCCGAGTGTCATTCCTGACGAAAGCCGTTTGGATATAGTCCGCAGTTCCAGTCACTCTCTGCGCCTTGGCCAATTTCATCTGCCAGGTGCTATACCTTCATAACACTTCTCTCGATGCGACACTGTTGTGCATCATCCTAACCAGCATGATGCTCCCAAAAGTATACGTCATTTCGGCCATGTGGACGCTCAACTCGCGAAAAGAAATGAGATCCCGCTTCAGCACAGATGTCAGCTGCAGCTCGGTGCACTTCAGCAGTCGTCAAATGGTAACCACAAAACAATTTGGGCAACACTCCGCTGGTGATCTCAACTCGCGAAAAGAAATGAGTTCCCGGTTTGGCGCAAATGTCAGCAGCAGCCGGGAGAACTTCAGCACTCGCCAAATGGCAACCACAATAAAATTTGGGCGGCACTCCTTCGATGGTGGCCCGACAGCTCAAATTGAAAGCCAGGAGGAGACTCGTGACATGATCAATATCCCAGTCTATATGCTCCAACGGCGCATAATGCCATATCCGGATGATATCAACCCGAGCCAGGTCACCGCGTAGGGTACAACTGACCCCGTAGATACTATGGTTATTATTAATATTTTCCCCGATGGTTGCAATGGTCTAGGTATTTCTCAAGGGCCCGGGGGTTTAGCATATAGGGTCGGAAAGTTGTTTTTTTGACATACTTAATAGTAATTATGCCTTCGCCGCGTTGTGCTGATCTTGATGTCCAAAAGATAAATATCGTCTTCCACCAAACCTGAAACCGTCGCATTACAATCTGATTGTATGAACTGACTTCAATTCAGCGGCTTCGTTATTGTCAGGGGAGCGCGGAGCATTGATGAAATACGAGCTTGCGATGCATTAGCTTGCAAAACGAGAAGGAAACTACGAACGTAGTATTAAAATGCTCAACAAACCTGGTTCTGGGAACGGCATGCGTCTCTTATTCCGTTCAATCGGTTCGAACTTTTCATACAAACGAAACCATGCAGGTCCCTTTATTCAATAAATTACTTGGTCAAGAGCTTTGACAGCCCAACGCTTGACCTGCTCACTGGTAGGCTGCTACTGGTATCAGCCTATTGAGACCAGGTTAGGTTAATCAGTACGACTCCACTGGGCTTTCCGTATTCACCACTCTTACCGCTCTGAGCGACTCTCCGCTTCAATTTTTTCGATTTGTTTCATCCCCGGACGTCGGCGGCCCAAAATTTTACAGAACACCAGTTTTGTGGCACTCGCTAAACACTCGTATCTCCTTGAGCTCGTTGACATCTAATTGACATCTAATGAGATCTAATGGTCGTCACCGATCCAGGTCTCGACACCGTCTTCGCCACTTCAAGGAAGGCTCAGCTATTTTCCTCTTGACACTGGCACCGCAACGACCTTCTATTTCTGGGTCGATTACGCCAGTATCCCAAAAAGAGGCAGCAAATTAAAGCCGACGACGCGTGCTCACAATATCAACAAACAAGACTCATCTGACCGCCGCCTCACCAAAGCCTCCCCTCATCGTTAGCTCGTCCTAGAGCCGAGGAGACCCTCGACTCCCAAGTCACAGGACCGATGCAACGGTCTCATGTTGTTGCATCGTTTTGACCGACGCTTTGACTCTCCGAAAGCAATGGCCAAAGCACAATGGCTACAATAGTGGCCAGAATACTTATAACCTCATCAGCATCCCCCATAACCTCGCCGCGCCATGTTTGAATTTGGCGTCCCTATCACGGTCGACGCTGGCCACCAGCGCAGCTTGGAAGTCAAGACTCATGGATTTCGCGCCACATTCCGCAGTGCCGTTTCTGGAGTTTTGCGGTTGCGAAAGAAGAGGCACAATGAGCCAACACCCCGGCAGGCTTTGCCGTTACCCAAGCGCGCTGCCACAGCTGGAGAGATCTACGACGCAAAAACTCCTCCCTATGTCGAGGTCGCGGAAGTACAGGAGACGCTACTATCCCACGGAATCAAAGTTAGAGACTTTGGCTACCAGCCCACCTTAGCTGGCCATCTTCACCCCGGCTTTGCGAATCCCGACTTTCCGAGTATGTTATACATATGTATACCTGGTCGACACTTATCAATGTTTCTGCAGCGAAAGAAGCCAGACCCGTCTTACGGGAACGACATGCGGAGCTCGTAGGTTCGTTTCAACCTCTGTCCACTGTCTGTCTCGTCTGACCGAAAGACTCTTTTCTGCAGAACAAATGGAGATCAATCCTCCCTGGGAGACGACGGTGACCGACATGTCAAAATGGCAACGGACCGACCCCCGTCTCCTCCCTCAAACCCGCCCCCGTCTGTTTGGTGGGCCCGTTGTCGTCCCCACCCCCGGGAAGCCGTACATCCCACTCTACCCCACGCACCGCATCCCTAGCCATTTCGATGTCTGACGCCATGGTGGCACACGACTTGCGCGTGAGTGGGTACTCCAGCAAATTCCCCATTTGCGGCCTCGTCACCCGCCGTCTACTGTCGCTTGGCCCCTTGTGGGTCGACCTTTCAGCATACTCCAAGGACGACCTCGACGCGTTGAGGAGGTACGACGCGCTGCTTCTCCGCCAGCACGGCTCGACTCCGGAGGGCGTCTACCCGTGGGTACCTACACGCAACGGGGCACAGTTCCACTACGAGGACCACTTGGTTGGACCAGATGACGACTGGCGTGTAGAGTACGTCAAAAGAGTCGGGCCGGGCAAGGTGGGATTGCATGAGGTTTTGCTGCATGACGAGGTGGCGCTGCAGGGGATGGAAGAGCTGGCCCGGCAGAAAGCAGACGCGCTGAAGGCGGAGGAGGCTGCGCGCATGACTGCAGAGGTGCGGGAGGGCAAGAAGCGCGCGCGGGAAGATACCAGGTACTCGGAGGAAGTGCGCGCGCGCGCCAAGCGGCAGAGGGAGGGTCCGCCGGAGGACGCAGGCTGCAGGGATGTCAAGGGGGCGAATGGCGCTCGGGCTGTAACAGCTGGTTCTTCCGGCTCCGGAAAGAACCAGGACGGAAAGAAGCGCGCCTTTGACCAGGTAGACGACGAGGGGATGGAGCCCCAGAAACGCACTCAGGCTGTTGTTGCGCTCGCCACAGCCAGTCCTTCCACGAAGAAACCAGGCGGCGGGAAGAAGCGCGCCCTTGACCAGGTGGAGCCGAGCGAGCAGCACGCTGAGGGACAGAAGCCAATAAAGCGAGCCAAGCGGTAGAGAACGTAATTGTGAGCGCCGCCGTTTCTTTTCTTTCTGTTCGTTGCTCACCAGGCATCCTCACAGGCGCGTCTCTGGTGCAAATTCTTCTGTCTTACTTGTATCGTTCTCTCTCCGGTTAATAGTGGATCTCTCGCAATCGCGTCCTGCTCATGTATCAAAATTGATCGCCTTTCCAGACTGACCTCACTTGGATGAACGACGCTGTCTGGACTGTTAGCCTCTCGCGACTCAGTCATTTTTTTGGTGGTACTTTAATCAGCCGCGTGATTGACGTGATATGGCACTGCCACTCATAACATAAAGCGGGTAAGGCCGACGAGCGCTACCTTCTTAAATGACAAATCCAGTGGCGCTATTATGTCCTGCACGCATGACACATTGGTGTTCAATTTTGCGTTATCAATTCCTCAGAATTTTGCTCCTAGGAAATAACAAAATATTTGTTGCTAAGTTTTTCTATTCAAATGGAGAGCGGGGAGATGGACAGGAGCCCTCCATTATTTAAATAGGTTCGCTGGTTTTCCTTGCGTCTCGCTGGATATTCGAACCGTCGGCGGCGTCTTGTTGATATTCCCAAATGTCTCGCTGCTATCAGTGGTTGATTGGGCGCCCTATAAGAAACCTTTTTACCTGAAGGTAGCGGGAATGTCTTTTCCCCTCGAGTTGTTGAAGCAAACCACCGAGGACGTTGAAGACCAGAAGAGCCTCTTAGCCCTGCGCTTTACTTCACGCACATTTAACTCCCTCACAACTCCCTTGGTATTCCACGTTCTGAACCTGAGGGACAACGCAAACAGTGCCGGACGTGTTTCGTGTCTTCAGACATGCGAAGAGTATGTCAGAGAAGCTGTTAAGGAGGTGGTTCTTCACGGAGACTCGGAAGGTGAGCCACGATCAATTCTCGTTGTGCATGCACCTCTCAATGGGCCTCAGAAAAATCATCTGAGGATATATTGACTGTTTGTACCACATTCGCAGGGCTGTCGAGGTTCCCCAATCTCACAAGCCTGCGCCTTGTGTTTCACGATGACTTCGAAGACGGCGAACGTGCGGACGGTCAGAGTTACTTTCTGCATTTGCAGCTTGGTATTTTTACGACGCTCGCGACTAGGTTCGGTCCAAGCCCCGTTCTGACGATGCCGCGCAATGCCGGACACAGAAAACATTCGCAAATAACAACCAAATAGACCACGCGCGCTTTCGTCAGAACACTGGTTTACCAACGAGAAGGAAAGCAGACATGTCAACTCCTGCTCGAAGGTTTGGAGGATAGCAGACCAAGTCTGCGAGTCCTCGGAGTCAACGGAGCATCCAACTAAGTGCAGATGTGTCAACGTCAATTTGTGGCGTATGATTAGCTTGAGCAAGTCGTTTTCAACCGGGAGTGACTGCCCGAACATGAAGTTGTGGAGGGAGAGGGATTGGAGGCAAGGGAATGGCAACACATCCTCGAAGAACAGCACCGGATGCGCGCCGACGGGTTGGTCACTGTGGAGAATGAGGGTCCTGGTATTCGAGGCGCCTTTGAGAATGCGTGTCATGGTTTGTTCCCAAAACTCTACGAAATCCTCCTGAAAATAGGAGCCTTTGGAGTCTGCATCGGAGAGCACGGAAATTCGGAGGGAGGTCAACGACCCAAAGATGGCATGGCATGTGCCTTCGGTATAAATCTCGCTCGGAACGGCAATGAGGTTATCCAGCGAAGGGCCGGCGTGCCGGGCCGGAGCGGCACAGGCTTGCTCCGAACCTAGGTCGCGACCAACCCACTCTCCTATTTGGAGTCACTCACACTGAATAACCTCATTGCCGTTCCGAGCGAGATTTATACTGAAGGCACATGCCATGCCATCTTTGGGTCGTTGACCTCCCTCCGAATTTCCGTGCTCTCCGATGCAGACTCCAAAGGCTCCTATTTTCAGGAGGATTTCGTAGAGTTTTGGGAACAAACCATGACATGCATTCTCAAAGGCGCCTCGAATACCAGGACCCTCATTCTCCACAGTGACCAACCCGTCGGCGCGCATCCGGTGCTGTTCTTCGAGGATGTGTTGCCATTCCCTTGCCTCCAATCCCTCTCCCTCCACAACTTCATGTTCGGGCAGTCACTCCCGGTTGAAAACGACTTGCTCGAGCTAATCATACGCCACAAATTGACGTTGACACATCTGCACTTAGTTGGATGCTCCGTTGACTCCGAGGACTCGCAGACTTGGTCTGCTATCCTCCAAACCTTCGAGCAGGAGTTGACATGTCTGCTTTCCTTCTCGTTGGTAAACCAGTGTTACCGGTATCTGGACCCTGGTTGGGCATACATGGTTTCGGAACAGACGCAGGATGTTCATGACGAGGATGATCTGGAAGCATTGGAAGACTCCGAATTCTGGTTGAATCTAGACCGTCAGTGTGAATGTCGCATTTGTCCCGGTACCATCGGCAGTGGCACTTTTATGTATGCACTGCCATGTTTTATTTTGGTCGCCGTCATTACTGTTTTTCATCTTTTACCAGAGTCATAGTATCCCCTTGAAGTTTCGGGCATGCAAAACACCGAAGCCATCCCAGGAATTCAAGCTGACAAGATAATACACTGACATATATGCGCGCCACCGGAACCTCACTACTGCACCAGGCGCCATAGCATTCGGGATCGTGACAAGACAAGCTTGACCTCGCCACCACGAACACGGAATATATATGTTGGCGGTCACTGGTCTAACCCGAGCCCTATACCTGACCACCGTTGAAAATTTGTGTCTGCTCCTCGTCCTGCTTTTGGAAATTGGTGTCGGAATCCGCTCGCTTGGTGACGGCCACCCACAATTTCGACCGCGACATGTACATAAAACGCAAGTAGGGTCACGCGGTTTCTTGGTGTTTCACTTACTAATTAACAATTTTAGTAAGACTTTACAGCAGTTCTAATAAAAGGAACTAAAGCACAGCAGAACTCACACACCGGAAGCTGTGATACAACCGAGCTCAACATATATAATATTGAACCAATCGACACAACTGATTTTCCAAGTTTCCAACCAGAATTCAACTGGCGCAACGGAAGTTCGATGCAATATTGCATTCCTACTACGAATCGCACTACAGTAGCAGTGATCAAGAAATATTTCTGGGACTACGGCATTGGCATCGCCATCCGAGCTCACCGCAGCAATTTTATGAAGGGGAGTAAACAGGGCAATACAAAAGGCTGTGCTTCTTGCATATACCCGAACCACAACATCGTAACTCTCAATTTAGAACCCTGTAAGCTCCGCGATCTTGGATGATACCAAATTCAACAGAGCGCAAGCAGAAACGTACAAAGCCACCCGCCTGCGATTTTTGCAGGGCCCGTCGCGTCCTGTGTCACCCGCAGCCCGATGTCGCGCCTTGTCCGCGTTGCGTGGAGAAGAACATCAGGTTCGTTCATTTCAAATCATTCACATGTGTAAGACACTCATAGACCGTGAAAGATGCACAACTACGCCGGGTGTCCGTGGGAGGCCACGAAAAAAGCCCTTGCCCTCCCTTGAGCATAGTTTGATAACTCAAGCACCCGCACAAAATCTCAGGACACAACCTTCTTGGGATTCCGTCTATTTCAACTCAGACGACTGTCCTGAGCTCAACCCTCGACTTGTACGCCACTTTTTTGACTGTGAGGCATGGAAACCAAGGAATAGATTCCACGCTGAATGATCGTCGCAGGTTTTGCCCGACTGCCCCACTATATGCACCCCATAATTCGCGAGTCCGCCATAAATGCCGCGATGGAAAATGCCTCATTCCAATTAAATCTCCTTCCACCGCAGTCTCGCGCTCTCGCTCTCTGTATCATCGCGTTCTCGTCGTTGGTATCCTTCGACGAAGCTGTGCTTGGGCCGGGGCCTCGTCCCGAGTCGTTTCTTGACACACAGTTCTTCCTCTCGGACACGGATGTGCGAAGCTGCGGCGTGAGGCGGGCAAAGGTCGTGCGTGCACTCCACTCCCAGGCGCTCAAGGCCGCGTTAGCCACTCGGGTCATGCTCGAGGTCTCGGAAGAGAACACCGCGTCCTGCTTCATCTTGAGTTTTCTTGAACAATGTACGACCTTTATTTCTCCTCTCCACTCCTTATCAAGGTCAAATTACAGATGAATTCTGTGGTCCTACCCGCCCTTGGGGCTCAGCTTTCTATTCCCATCTTCGAGGCATCGCGTCGACTTGGAAAGCCTCGGAGACCAAGCACAATGTAAATTACTGGGGCGGGTTTCTCGTAAGAGATACATCATCGAGCCTCCGATTATATATTTACGGAGGATTCATCAGATGGCGGAAGCAGTCGTTGCAACTAAGCACCGAAAACCGATGTTGATGTTCGCCGCTTCAAGTTTTTTTGTTTCATGTTCGTTCACCTTGTTCATTAGTACCAAGCACGACCACATCCTCATCTGTGGACCGGAGCCGTGTTCCTTGCAAGCTCTCTTAGCTTCCCTGGAAAAAAGCCCACGACGGCAGAACGGTTCCGTGTTGTTCTCCTCCATGCAGCCATGTACGTCCTGACGATTGACTTCATGCTTGGCTAATCGTCGGACCTCTAGACACATTTCACATTACATGTCTTGCTCGCCAACTTCACGAAACAATAACTGGAGGTGCAGTGTTGCGCAATCCAATTGCCCCATTAAAACTGAATCCAAGCAGACCCCGCGCGCCTCTATCCCTTATCAGAAGGGGCAGTCTTAGACTTGATGGGATCTCTTTCCATTGTGCAGACCATCCTTTCGCTCCTCTTCGAGCAAATCGATGCTGTGGTTCTCGACTATTCAACGAGCATGGTATCCAATAGCGCGACCGCGCGTCAGTGTGGCTTTGCAATCGCTTTGGGCTTCACAAGCATCCTGCTTCCGTTCTATCGTGAGCTGGAGCGTCGCATAAATGCGCCCGACGTGGCAACAGACCAGAACACCCTCGGGCGGCTATTTCTACTTTGCAACCAGGCGCGCAATATGGCGTGTCTCGGTGCGCGCCACCTCGCGAAAGGGATCGGATATCTACCACCGCTGACGCACCATACACACACGCAATGGCTCTATCTCACTGCCTGGGCAGAGTTCTGTTTGGACGAGGCCGGGGCGTCCCTCGCCGTGTCCCCCGAGGACATCCATGCGCTCGAAGTGTGCGTGCCGGCTCTCTGTTCGCTGGCGTACGAAATACTAATCTCTACTGATTCTCCCTCCAGAATCGCCGCAGAGGTGAACGTGGTCGGATATTCAGTGGACCTCACGCCGTATGCTGCTCTGGTTGAACGCCTTCAAGGTTACATATCTTCGCACCGCACCCCGGTTGGCCAGTCTTCTCTACTTTCCGATATCTTCCTACCCACAGATAATGACTGGTTGGACCGTTTTTCCGGTGAAGGAGGGACCATGAGTGGACTAAATTTCGACATTTTTACATGATCGAGGCGTATTCTGCTCTTGTTGTTTACGGTCGCTTAATTTGTTTTTAGAAACCTCTGCATATACAAACTCTTGATGAATCATCTCTCAATTCACGGCTTTAGTAACAGGTGAGGAGATCTCTATCGAGAGAAATTTCGCTATCTACTGCAGTACCAGCCAGAACGGCACCTTTTTAAACGGAAGACGCAACACGCGAAAAGAAATTCTAGAAACTGTCCCTGGGTTTCTCTGTGCCATGAATGCCTCGATGGCACCTTCGGCCAACGCCTCCAACTGTTTTCAAGATCTTCCGCCGATCGTAGTGTGATCTGTGCAGAAATCTGCCAAAATTGAATCTACTGAGTTTATGGCTCAAAATAAACCAGAAATGTATCAAGCAGATATCACGACCACTGCAACCTGTTCAATCACCCTTTCCACTGAATTACTCCTCTCTAGATCAGAGATAGCTGATCTCACACTCGTAACCGCCAAATCCATCCCTGCAAAAACCAAGTTAGCTCTCGAGAATCACACAAAACCGACAGCTCCCCGAATTAAGATTGGGGAAAAGAAGTCATAGAGAATAATAAAGCAGCGTACCCATTGAGACTACACCACGAATCTGGCGTCGCGATCACAGCCAAGATATTATCGACGTATGTCTGTATGTTTGTGCCGCCACAGTTCTTCGTACTAAATCCGAGTCAGCGTTCAACGTCAGTACGAGGAATGGAACAAGAATGGGGGAAGGAAGGGAGAATGGCGGGATGCTTACGTTGATGAGCCGTAGAACGATGCGAGGAACGTTGGGTCGGCTGGGTTGGTCAGTTTGTCAGCATTCGTCGTTCGACGAGATGAGGGAAGCAAGTACACCAAAGTAAAGAAATAGGAAAGCATGGATAGGTTTCAGAAGAAAAGGAAATCCTAACCGATTCTAACTCGCCCCTCCAAGTCCTCGATCAACCCGTTTATAGAGGACCAGCGGGTGGTGCATGTCACTTCTGTTTCTCTGGTGGTAGGAAGGGCAGCGGCGAGAGTGAAAACGAGTGGGAGGAAGGAGAGGAATTTCATAGCGCTGGTGGAAGGGAAGAGGAAGAACGGTGATACGATTGAAAGCACTCACCGTCACGAGTCACTTTTATACGTGAAATTAGCGCCACACGAGTCACTCGAGAACGAACGACGCCATCAAAACCGAGGATGCCCGCTGTAGCCCGCTGTTATGTGCCCGATGATTTGGGATAATCCTGCATCAGCCCTGCGGTGACTGGTGGGATGGCCGGCAAGCGGCAGGTCACAAACCAAACTTTTGCACGCTCGCTCGGGCCGCGCTTCGCGCGCCCCTCCCGAGCTCATTGGATCGGGAATTGCGGAGAGCCACGTGGAGATTACATAACGTCTTTTGGCGACAATCCTGAGCACGGTAAGACACAAAGTGTCCAAACCGCTGTAGCCCGCTGTTATGTGCCCGATGATTCACAAACCAAAACTTGTTTTGAAAGCTTTGTGTCTTCCCATGGTCAGGATTGTCGCCAAAAGACGTTATGTAATCCAGCAACCTCCGATCGATCGCGTAAAATGGCAGCGAGCGAGGGCCCGCGCGAAGCGCGGACCGAGCGCGCTGCGCGTACATTGTTAAACTTTTTGGTTTGTGCCTCGCCGCCTGCCGGCCATCCCACCAGTCATTTGGGATAATCCTGCATCAGCCCTGCGGGCCGCCGGACCATCGGAGTTTGAAAACTGTAGTCATCCTATTTCAAACTCTGCCGGTCCGGCGTAGGCCCGGATAACAGCCGATGTGATCACTGATATCGATATGGCACTGCCACTCGCAATCCCCTCGAGCAAATCGCCGAGGACGTCGAAGAGTCTGACCAGTAATCTAATAACTCTCCACCTTCCTTCATGTCTGTCAAGCCTAATCCTTTATTTACCCCATGCGTCGTCTGGCTTCTCCACGTTGCAAAATAATTCAACTCCTCACTGGCAGGAGACTGGAGCTGCGCGTCTCTGCCAGCTCGGTCGGATCATACCCTGCATCACCAACCGCCATTAACAGCGACTTGCTTGCCGCTCAAGCGATGTCGCCTCAGCCACCGAGCACGAATACTATGTCCTCCTCCAATGTCGATACCATCCGCCTTACTAGGGCCCCTCGACGAATTTCTCAAGTAGTCTCGCCACGAACGGTCCAAGTGGCTGATCGATATCGCCTACGACATTTGTGATCCTGCTGCTAAGCGCGGCTCTCTATCTATTTGGAGAGAGGCCGCACAGCTGTGACGTCCTGTCGCTCACACAGACGCCCTCAATCTACCCCCATGACGTCCCCCTCGGAGTCACAAGGTTCCGGCCTGTCCAAGATCAGTATTCGCGCTGGAAAATCCGCCACCACCGCGACAGGAGACGCGAGCACCATGGGCGATGGTGTCAGGCGCCGCGATAGAGTGTGCTGGGCGTCAGGGAACCCTATGCCCCAAGCGCATGGGCGACCATCTTGCTTGCTTCATATATCGCACTTTTTCATCAGCCTCGCCTCCCATTCCCAATCTGTCTATATATGACGAACAATTTGATATCAGCTTCAACACGGCCCTCGATACATACTGCGTCAAGTACGAAATGGGGGCCTTCGGTTTGTGTCTGTGGTAAGTCTTGTATTTTTCGGTTCTTCTAAATCATTTGCTGATAAAATTCTAGAATCAGTACGAGTGCCAGGTCTTCATAGCTGAGAAACCGGGCTTTGTGTACACAATTGTCGGAGAGTTCGAGCCCTTCACAAAAATACCCATCTCACATGGACTCATCGCTGGTCCTCACAAACCCCAGCTCGCCACTAACCACCCGCCCGAGCTCATACGCTGGCACTATCTTCAACGTGTTCTGAAGAAATTTGGGTACGCGGATTACACGATGCTGCCAAATATAGAGTATCCGGAGTTCCCTCTTCGAATGGAAGGCGACTCCGACGAAGACGGCACCGATAGCGAGGCGGATTGGCCGTCAGCGGTTTTGGACCGGGGGCGAGCTGTGCAGGCTAGCATAAAGACCGTCACAGAGGCATCGCTGATTGGACCGCAACAGTATAAATTCAAACCTGGATCCTAGTTCGTTCCGCGGCTTGAGTTGGGATTTCATGAAATAATATCGGAACTACGGTGCAGCAGAACTCGCACACCAGAAGCTGTGATGCTACAAATTTTCCAAGTTCCAACCAGAATTCAGCCAAATGATAGCAATTTAACGCAATATTGCATTCCTACCTCATACGAGTCTCTTTACAGTAGAAGTGATCAGGAAATATTTATGGGACTGCAGAATCGGGATCCGGTGCTGTTCTTCGAGGATGACCTCCAATCCCTCTCCCTCCACAACTTCATGTTCGGGCAGTCACTCCCGGTTGAAAATGACTTGCTTGAGCTAATCATACGCCACAAATCGACGTTGACACATCTGCACTTGGTTGAATTCTCCGTTGACTCCGAGGACTCGCAGACTTGGTCTGCTATCCTCCAAACCTTCGAGAGGGAGTTGACATGTCTGCGTTCCTTCTCGTTGGTAAACCAGTGTTACCAGTATCCGGACCCCGGTCGGGCATATATGGTTTCGGAACAGACCCAGGATGTTCATGACGAGGACGATCTGCCTGCATTGGAAAGACTCCGAATTCTGGTTGAATCTAGACAGTCAGTGTGAATGTCGCATTTGTCCCGGTACCATCGGCAGTGGCACTCTTATGTATGCACTGCCATATTTTATTTTGGTCGCCGTGATTACGATTTTTCATCTGTTAACAGAGTCATAGTATCTTGCTCTTCCCTTGAAGCTAAAACACCAAAGCCATCTGGGAATTTAAGCTGACAACGGATAATACACTGACAAATATACGCGCCGCCGGAACCTCACTACTATGCACCAGGCGCCATAACACACGGGATCGTGACAAGACGCGCTTGACCTCGCCACCACGAACTCGGAGTATAGTGCTGTGCAGTATATGTTGGCGGTCACTGGTCTAACCCGAGCCCTATACCTGACCACCATTGAAAATTGGTGGCTGCTCCTCCTCCTGATTTTGGAAATTGGTGTCGGAATCCGCTCACTTGGTGGCGGCCACCCACAATTTCGACCGCGACATGTACATAAAACGCAAGTTGTTAGTAATGTCACGCGGTTTCTTGGTGTTTCACTTACTAATTAACAACTTTAGTAAGACTTTACAGCAGTTCTAATAAAAGGAACTAAGGCACAACAGAGCTCACACACCGGAAGCCGTGATACAACTGAGCTCAACATATGTAATATTGAACCAATCGACACAACTGATTTTCCAAGTTTCCAACCAGAATTCAACTGGCGCAACGGAAGTTCGACGCAATATTGTATTCCTACCTCATACGAGTCGCTCTACAGCAGTAAGTAACGACCAGGAAATATTTCCGGCCGACGATATCGGCATCCACATCACCCCCGAGTCCGTAGCAAAATGGGAGTCGCCATGGAGGAGAGTAAACAGGGCAATACAAAAGGCTGTGCCTTCTACATATACCCGAACCTTGCCCGAACCACAACATTGTAACTCTCAATTTAGGACCCTGTAACCTCCACGATCTTCGATGATACCAAATCCAACAGAGGGCAAGCAGAAACGTACAAAGCCACCCGCCTGCGATTTTTGCAGGGCTCGTCGCGTCCTATGTCACCCACAACCCGATGGCACACCTTGTCCGCGTTGCGTGGAGAAGAACATCAGGTTCGTTCATTTCAAATCATTCGTATGTGTAAGACACTCATAGACCGTGAAAGATGCACAACTACGCCGAGTGTCCGTGGGAGACCACGAAAAAAGCCCGTGCCCTCCCTTGAGCACAGTTTGATAACTCAAGTACCCGCACAAAATCTTAGGACACAACCTTCTTGGGATTCCGTCTATTTCAACTCAGACGACTGTCCTGAGCTCAACCCTCGACTTGTACGCCACTTTTTTGACTGTGAGGCATCGAAATCAGGGAATAGATTCCACGCTGAATGATCGTCGCAGGTTTTGCCCGACTGCCCCAGTATATGCACCCCATAATTCGCGAGTCCGCCATAAATGCCGCGATGGAAAATGCCTCATTCCAATTAAATCTCCTTCCACCGCAGTCTCACGCTCTCGCTCTCTGTATCATTGCGTTCTCGTCGCTGGTATCCTTCGACGAGGCTGTGCTTGGGCCGGGGCCCCGTCCCGAGTCGTTTCTTGACACAGAGTTCTTCCTCTCGGACACGGATGTGCGAAGCTGCGGCGTGAGGCGGGCAAAGGTCGTGCGTGCACTCCACTCCCAGGCGCTCAAGGCCGCGTTAGCCACTCGGGTCATGCTCGAGGTCTCGGAAGAGAACACCGCGTCCTGCTTCATCTTGAGTTTTCTAGAACAATGTACGACCTTTTTTTTCTCCTCTCCATCCCTTATCAAGGTCAAATTACAGATGAATTCTGTGGTCCTACCCGCCCTTGGGGCTCAGCTTTCTATTCCCATCTTCGAGGCATCGCGTCGACTTGGAGAGCCTCGGAGACCAAGCACAATGTAAATTACTGGGGCGGGTTTCTCGTAAGAGATACATCATCCAGTCCCCGATTATATATTTACGGAGGATTCATCAGATGGCGGAAGCACTCATTGCAACTAAGCACCGAAAACCAATGTTGATGTTCGCCGCTTCAATTTTTTTGTTTCATGTTCGTTCACCTTGTCCATTAGTACCAAGCACGACCACATCCTCATCTGTGGACCGGAGCCGTGTTCCTTGCAAGCTCTCTTAGCTTCCCTGGAAAAAAGCCCACGACGGCAGAACGGTTCCGTGTTGTTCTCCTCCATGCGGCCATGTACGCCCCGACAACTGACTTCTTCATGCCTGGCTAATCGTCGGACCTATAGATATATTTCACATTACATGTCTTGCTCGCCAACTTCACGAAACAATAACTGGAGGTGCAGTGTTACGCAATCCAATTGCCCCATTAAAACTGAATCCAAACAGACCCCGCGCGCCTCTATCCCTTATCAGAAGGGGCAGTCTTAGACTTGATGGGATCTCTTTCCATTGTGCAGACCATCCTTTCGCTCCTCTTCGAGCAAATCGATGCTGTGGTTCTCGACTATTTGACCTCAACGAGCATCGTATCCAATGGCGTGACCGCACGTCGGTGTGGCTTTGCAATCGCTTTGGGCTTCACAAGCATCCTGCTTCCGTTCTATCGTGAGCTGGAGCGTCGCATAAATGCGCCCGACGTGGTAGCAGACCAGAACACCCTCGGGCGGCTACTTCTGCTTCGCAACCAGGCGCGCGATATGGCGCGTCTCGGTGCGCGCCACCTCGCGAAAGGGATCGGATATCTGCCGCCGCTGACGCACCATACACACACGCATTGGCTCCATCTCGCTGCCTGGGCCGAGTTCTGTCTGGACGAGGCCGAGGTGTCCCTCACCGTGTCCCCCGAGGACATCCATGCGCTCGAAGTGTGCGTGCTGGCTCTGTTCGCTGGCGTACGAAATACTAACTTCTACCGATTCTCGCTCCAGAATCGCTGCAGAGGTGAACGTGGTCGGATATTCAGTGGACCTCACGCCGTATGCTGCCCTGGTTGAACGCCTTCAAGGTTATATGTCTTCGCACCGCACCCCCGCTGGCCAGTCTTCCCTACTTTCCGATATCTTCCTACCCCCAGATAATGACTGGTTGGACCGTTTTTCCGGCGAAGGAAGGACCATGAGTGGACTAGATTTCGACATTTTTACATAATCGAGGCGTATTTTGCTCTTGTCAAGTTGTCTACGGTCGCTTAATTTCGTTTTTAGAAACCTATGCATATGACGAATCATCTCTCAATTCACGGCTTTAGTAACAGGTGAGGAGATCTCTATCGAGAGAAATTTCGCCATCTACTGTAGTACCAGCCAGAACGGCTCGTTTTTAAACGGAAGACGCAACACGTGAAAAAAAATCCTAGAAACTGTCCCTGACTTTCTCTGTGCCATGAATGCCTCGATGGCACCTTTGGCCAACGCCTCCAACTGTTTTTAAGATTTTTGCCGCCGATCGTGGTGTGATCTGTGCAGAAATCTGCCAAAATCGGATCTACTGAGTTTATGGCTCAAACTAAACCAGAAATGTATCAAGCAGATATCACGACCACTGCAACCTGTTCAATCACCCTCCCCACTGAAATACTCCTCTCTAGATCAGAGATAGACAACCGAGCAGTCGTAACCGCCAAATCCATCCCTGCAAAAACCAAGTTAGCTCTCGAGAATCACACAGCTCGCCAAATTAAAATTGGGGAACAGAAGTCGTAGAGAATAATAAAGTAGCATACCCATTGACACTACACCACGAATCTGGCGTCGCGATCACAGCCAAGATATTATCGACGTATGTCTGGATGTCTGTGCCTCCACAGTTCTCCGTACTAGATCCGAGTCAGCGTTCAACGTCAGTACGAGAAATGGAACAAGAATGGGGGAAGGAAGGGAGAATGGCGGGATGCTTACGTTGATGCGCCGTAGAACGATGTGAGGAACGTTGGGTCGGCTGGGTTAGTTAGCTTGTCAGCATTCGTCGTTCGATGAAATGAGGGAAGCAAGTAAACCAGAGTAAAGAATAGGAAAACATGGATAGGTTTCAGAAGAAAAGGAAATCCTAACCGATTCTAACATGCCCCTCCAAGTCCTCGATCAACCCGTTTATAGAGGACCAGCGGGTGGTGCATGTCACTTCTGTTTCTCTAGTGATAGGAAGGGAAGCCGCGAGATTGAAAACGAGTGGGAGGAAGGAGAGGAATTTCATAGCGTTAGTGGAAGGGAAGAGGAGGATGCTGGGCGACCAGTGATACGAAAAGCATTCACTTTTATATGTGAAATTAGCGCCAAGCGAGTCACCCAAGAACAAAAGACACGTAGCTGAGTATAATATATTGTTCCTGACTTATCCATCAAAACCGAGGACTCTGCCCTCGCCGAAGCTAGCCGCGGCTACAATGACCTAAAAATGGCTTCGTCTATCCGGCGCCTGAACGCAGTGAAGTTGAAAATAAAGACATTGCGCACATCCTTCTCTGCGCGACTCTCACCCAGTACCCATACCCACACCATGCCCCGGCAATCTCGAGCTGGGCCTCTGATGAACGCAACTATACCCCAAGCAGCTAGGTATGATCTGCCACATGGATCTCGGCAGTGCTGATGCGGACTAGACACGCGATATTCACCAATTGCCAGAATACTACCATCAGCGGGGGTGTCATCAATCTTCAGGTGAATGCAAGTGACTCTGACGAATACGGTGAGGTTTCCCATGGCCCTGGAGTTTTCCTAGCTAATCTTTCTGATAAAATAGATTTTCCAACTATCAAACTGGGCCATCTCAAGCTCGTGGAAGAAGTTGCAAAACAAAATATTGTTGAATATCGAAAAGTTCTACACAAGAAGACGAAAGTTGTAAAACGACATGTCCCTGAGGTGGTTGGTGTCCGGAGAATCTATGTGGCACGTGTCCATGGGAGCCAGGAGGATTTCACTGCCATTGTGTATGAGGGTTCGGATTTTGAGAAGGCAAGCAATGTTACGATGCTAGTAGAGTGACGGTCCTCAGAGAATTCCACAGCACTGGGCCCATGCGGAACAGCGAGAAGAATTCCGGTGCAATATTTTCTGCCAAGCATTGGATCTAACTATCTTACATTGTACCTCAGACATCCATCATTGATTCAATTATTTGGTGTGACTTCCAGCACCCACCTCAAAGCTTTAATATATCATGATGGTAAGTGAGCGCCTGCACTCTATCAAGAAACTGAATTTTATATTCTTCCAGGATTGATGCCACTGCATGAATTTCGCCAAATGCATCAGCAATCTCCACTGGGGTCCGCTTATGTGGAGTATGAATTCGTGTGTTTTCACCTTTTTTGGCTCAATAATTTCCCTCAATGTGAATTGATTAGGGCAGGCACTTCTTTGTGAGCTCAACTCAGGGATAATTTGGTATTCAACTCACAGTCTCAAGGCTGCACTTAATCACTGGGCTGAAGTGACCGGAAAATGGCTCCTTTTCTGGGATTCATATAGGAATCCTCAGCTCCGGCTTGAGACTGGCACAATGCTGTGGATCTGCAACTCCACTGGGCAGTTGTGCATTGAGGTCAATGATAGTGAGGAGAACTACGCACACCGCCCTATACCACATGGCGGCAGCCCCATCTCATCCAGAGTTCATTTGACATCTGACATCAACTTGGAGGATAAACTTCTTTCCAACATGTCTCTTCATGATATCCACAACATATTTTGCCACTCTGGCTGGCAAACTCTAATTGAGATTTCTGATCCTGGCACTATTCTGCTTGGATCTCTTTCCTGGCCCACTGCTAGCTGTGTACATTTGTTCAATCCATTTTCCGAAATTTCTTTATTGGATAGTCTGGGATTGCCGGATGTGGATGTAGATGGTTGGGAAGTCACAGATTCATATATGCAGGGCTCATCATCCCCACACGAGGGCCTTGTCATATTACCAAATGGTTGGACACGGTATGACTCTCTATTATTTCAACCCTTGATTATCGCTGACCAGAAAGCTAGTGTTGCACTAGCAGATTTACCCATCGATGAAGAGTGTCATCTACTTAAACGCATAGTCCTGGGTCTGGAAACACATCGAGAAGTTCGAAAGACTTGGCTCTCACAGGCAAACAACATCATGTATAACACAGGCTTGGATGCAGGTAAGTTCTGTTCAAAAGCAATTTGAATCCTTGGCTCAAGGATGAATCTCCCCAGATGAATATTGTATGTTACAGTTCATGCCATTCACCAGTGTCTAATCCCTTGCAGATCTGCTTCTGCATCTTATTTTACGATTCTTGATATCATCCAATGTGGATGAGTTTACATTGCAAGGAACATTCATGGCCGACTCCCCGACAGATGAAGTTTATCTTTTTCTATTCCCCGCCAATGTAGCCAACTCAAGGGGTCACTTGGCTGTGCACCTGCCTCTAGAGACTGAAACATACTACTGGTCTTTCGATCCCGAGGGTATTGAGCACTTACCTCAGGATTCCTTGGACAAGTTTGCCCTTCCCAGTGTGAGTTTCCAGGCCCAAGTACTGGCCGTACACTGGAGCCAGGAGGTCTATGATTCAATTACTGCATGTCATTGTGCAAAAGGCTTCGATCCTGCCAGCCAAGATGTTGCCATTGAACTTGGGTATCCGCTCCTCGATGTGGATCGGTTGAATGATCTTATTAATGGTGGCAAGGTGCGTGAACCCATTCTCGTCATTGAGCGTGAAGACAACTGAACACTGGTCTGCAGATTGAAGCAGTTGACGAGGTTGAAATGCACGAGGATGAAATTTGACCATATGTAGCCGTCAGTAACTTGGACACTATTTTGCTCCATCATGTATTCAAATGTTCTGAAAATCCCTCCCCTATGAAATCGGCATTGCATCGAATCCACTCATTGTATAGTATAGGGTAATAATTATGGCATTTTTTTCATATGAATTTACACCAAAAACACACACAAGTCTGCCAGAAGGTGTGTTACAATTGCATGTGTGACTCTGGGTAGTTGTGTTGTGTCACTATGTCATTTTAAATTCATGAAAAACATGGAGGTGGCGTGAAAGATAAATTCTGGGACAATATACATGTAAGAGCCATACTAATGGCAGTACCCCCATATATAGAAACCATCCGGAGGAGTTTCTCTGGGAATCAATGGAATGATTCTGCCAAGACTCGGACGGAGGTGCTCGGATTCTGGGAAGGGACGTACATAGTGTACTGAGTTGTGTAGATTAATTAATTCAGGTGTTGAAAAATCCCTGTGGCATGAAATGAACGCGGTACTTTTAGCTCGGTATGGCCATGGGATTCAAAATAGAACTAAAAAAAATATGATTACCCGGCGGAATAGGTTCGGATTTCGGTGGCGGTGTACTATCTTCAGTGCTGCCGCAACCTATTTTGCATGGTTTAGTATCATTTTTTTTTTCGATCAATGCGATAGACGCTTGGTCCGCATACAGGAAGCGGCCAGCTGTGACCACCATCCAGGGTTGAACTTCGACTTGCCCGGCATGCCGTGCCGGCTTATCTGGGTCGCTGAAATTAAAATACTAAACACGAGTGGGTTTTGAGACGATATGTGTGTTTTTATTCGCTGTATAGACCTGTGCATCTTTTGAATGAAATATATTTGCATAAGTATGAGCCACCCATAGAGAGGCCTAGGAGTTGTAGATAAAATCAGTATATCACCCATATCACCTGCAAACAGTTCGACAAATACTCAAAGTGCGCAATTGTCCAAGAGGTGCCCCGTGGGGACTGTCGTCTGTCCGCAGAGTTGGGGGCGCATGGGTACTAACAAAAGCGTCTTTTATGCTCACTAGGACGGAAGCACAGAGATATTCCTCGCGTCTGGTGCTGATGTTGGGGCGGCGAATCCGAGGGAAAAGGATAAGGGACACATCAGCAGGGCGAGCTTGATTCTGCGCGAGACGTCGTGTCGATATGTGCCAAGGAAAAATCCTATGTGGAAGGAAGCTATGTGTGGCAGGAACGATGTCAGGGGGCGAAGAAGGTGATTCTCAATTTTCCGGCGTGTCCAGGTGCGAGATGGAAGGAAAAGAGCGCCACCTACTTCGGGCGGGCCAGAGTATGAAACGGCCCGGGGGAGTCGTTTGCAAGTGGTTTGGGCCCAATTTTGCGCTGATTGTACTCCGACATACACAGCGCATTATATAGCAACGAAAATCAATGTCAAGGGATTCGGTGCAGTATCGAGGGAGTATGAAGATCGTCGCAACGTCGGAGAAAGCCGAAACGGGCAAAAATATCCGCGCCTAATGGTGATGACGTTGTGCGCAGCAGCAAGAACGGTTTTGCCAGCAGTTGGCTAGACTCGAGCCAGCGCTATTTCTTAGTATTGATGACAGTCGATCAATAGCACACTAAAATAGCGACTGGAATCAAATCCGACGTTTTAGGACAGTCGGAGTTTGCCGGCCTGATTTAAATGTCTTCGTCGAATTTCTCCTAGGCCGTGCTACATTTTTTCGAAATCGCAAAAACTGAATCGGCAGTTCTCTAGCTACTACATTTCTAAGGCTCTGTATGTTCTCCGAATTTAAATACGTGAGGAATTGAGCTCATTATGACCTGTTTACGCTATTCAGGGGTTTTCTTTAAAATCTCGCCTTTCTCTCGAATACAGCCGCCACGATGGTTTACAAGAAGCACGCTCGCGACGACTCTGATTTCGACTATCGTCCTGCGCGCAAACGGCACCAGAAGGCTCGAGCAGCGTCCCCTCCACCTGTTTTGGCGGGCGACATATTCGATCTCCCCAAGTCCAGTCCTCCACCAGAGAGCCCATCCTCGCCCACCTCAGACCACGCAGATATGGACGACATCTCCGGTCCTCTCCCGTCGCTCTTGCGCCATTTGACGCCGGAGGTGCAGGCTGATTGGAACGTGCAGACACCCAGCAAGAGGGCGCATTCCGTCGAGCCTCCAGCGTCATCTCCAATGTCCGTTATGGACCCCGACCCCGTTACTCCAACCAAACCGAAGCGGGGCCGTCCGGTTTTCACGCCCGTTACTCGGAAGCTGACTGCGCGCTTGAGCAAACTGGGCAGACGCACGATCCAGACTCCCGAGATCTCGCAGGAAACCAAGACAATCATGGATCAAATCCATGAACGTCGCACCACGAAGCAGGAAGCCGCCGCCGCCGCCGCCAAACTCAAGGAGGAGGAAGAGGAGCGTGTCGCAGCCGCTGAGCGCAGGGCCATTCTCATAGAGAAAACAAAGCGGGTGCAGGAGCTGGTCCAACAAATCACCGAGAGCCAGGATGAGGGCGGGTTCGGGTTCGACGACCTAAACGACTTCTTTACCTCGATGTGGGCATCTGGGAACGAAGGTGATGCACAGATCTCCGCGAATCTCAGCCGCTACGTGAGGGACCATGGTGCTGAGCATGCGCGCAACATGTTTGCGCGTTCAGCTCCCGCAAAGGAGGAGTTCATATCGGGAGAATTGGCAGAGATATTCCAGCGGGAGGGAGCGGCCATCCAGGAGGTACTGACTCGCAACTCGACGACCTCGGTGCTCGAGTTATTGAAAAGCTTCTCAATGAACCAACTGGCCGGCGAATTGCAAGCTGTTGCTCCGACACTCTGGGAGATGCTCGTGGAAATTTCTGTTCCCGCAGCCTCCACACGCAGCGAACACCTTGACGAGCCTCACCGTGACAAGGGACTGGTAAGCCTGACCTCCATTTCTGTCTTCATTTCTGTGTCTCATGTCTGTAACAGGTCTTCACAACAATCTGCGCACTCATTAGCATTCTGCGCTCTCAAAAGGCGAATAATTACCAGCTTGTTATTGGTCTCTTTCTGCTGGGGTCTGGAGCCTCCAAACGCGAGATGGAGGTGCTTGCGCATGCGGGATTATCCATCTCGTACACCTCGATCACCCGCCATGTAAAGTCCCTTTCGGCTGAGGGGATGGAGCGGATCCGCGAACTAGTAAAGAGCTGCATGTGTCAGCTCGTTTGGAACAATCTGAACATCGCCTTTCGTGTCGGCTCTGAACGCCTGAACTCCAAGAACCACTTCGACAACGGGACAACTGCCACCGTCATCCCTGTCTTTGATCCAGCTACCGGCAAAAATGCCGAGCACGGTACTTTACCCTTGGACATGAAGGAACCTCGCGAGCGCACACTCCCCGTTCTCGACTGGTCGCCTGACGATGTCCTCCCGTCACCCAAGAGCGCCGCAGCTTTGACGAAGTTGTCCTTCTGGCAATTCAAGCGACTGGCTCTCGAAAACATCGCCGGTCTCTCAGAGCTGAGAAAGCTGCTTGAGGAGTGCCCTGAGGTGTTTCAAATCCCACTTCATAAATCCGAGCAGTATCCGCTTCCCGCCATGAAGGAGGATGAGTCCACAATTGAGGGAACACTCCGAGTTTATTTGACTATCCTGCGTCATCTGGGCATGAGCGACGCCGACTTGGAAACTCACGGCCTAATGTTCGATGACGGTGATCTTCTTACTGACTCGCTCAAAGAGAAGGTGAGTATTATTTTGAGCATGAAAAAATATGTTCCTGACATTGGTGACAGATCGAGTCGGCACGCAGAAACAGTACCACACCAATTGCCGGGATGCGTGCCTCTGTCCGGCGTTGGGGTCTATTCCACGGCGAAATGGCTGGTGCACGACTTACGGTAAATGAGCACTGGGGAAAGCCCAACTCGCTGTGGCCGGGAGGACTGTGGTGGGAACACAATAAGCTGCTCAAGCGCAAGCCGATTACAGCTGGTTGGGGAGCTAAAAAGGCGACGCCATGGAAGCCATCTCACGAGTTAATCAATGTCTCTCTTCCCGCCCATATCATTGACGGATTCCGCATTTACTGCGGGAAACTGACGCTCGACGAGTGGGCCAAGACTGCCACATACAGTGGTTTCACTGCTGTGGCTCAAGTGGTTTTCGACAAACTCTTTTCGACCGCAGCGGTCGATGCCCTGCGCGAGCGACCCGACTCTGAACGCGATATCACACTCGAAAATTCCATTCTTTACAACCGCGACGCACTTTTCTACATTGAATTTGTTCACGCAATCAAGAAGGGTGATATTGGGAGGGTGCTCAATGTCCTCAGCATCTGGATGGTCATGATGCGTTCCCCCAAGACCATGCCCCGTTATGCCGACGCGATGTTCGAGACCCTTGTTCGCCTAAAGGGGTTCCCTCCCAAGCTTCGGTAAGTGCTTTCTAATGTTTACGAGCATGAATCTGACCATTTTCAGGGAGCTTTATCTCGTGAACTGGCTTGTCAATTTGACTGGTCTCCCAAACCGCTTCAAGCCTGTTGACCTTCTTCAAGAGCACCAAAATTTTTGGGCGAAGATCATCTACACCGCGAAAGGGTCAAACAAAAGTTGGGAGTGGCTTTCGATGATCACCGTATGCATCTTCACACTCCGGGACGCAATGCGCACCGTGCAGACGGCGTTCAAAATCCCTGCCTACGGCGAGAAGCATGCTACACCATCCCTCGTTGCCGACATTGCAGAGATTGTCAAGGCACTCGAGGCTGAGCAGATCCAGCAGTTCGTGCAAGATCGTCCCGGCAATGACCACATATCGGCCGCCCGCGACCTTATTTGGGAGGGCGCCTTGTACCCCAACACCCGGAAAGCCTTTTGGCGCTTTACTCGTGACACTCGCACCGCGGAAAATCGCGGCTTCACCGATGCGGTTCCGGCGCCGCAGGACGATGAGCACGAAGGAGAGGAGGACGGACAGGAGGAGGACTACAATCCTACAGAGGAGGACTTGCGTGCAGATGATGAAGAGTTTTTTGATATGGCTGAGCCTCGGGACCTGCTCATGCGGGCGGAGGCCATGGTGTCTGATATCATGAGCAAGTAATGGAAACAATAATTAAATATTTATTTGGTTCGCTTCTACATTGTCGTCTACAGGTGGCGCGGGTGATACACCACGGCTGCTCGGAGCCCGGGAAGGAATATCCTCTGTGAAGTTGGTTAGTGCCGACAGAAGTAGATGATCAGATAGGTACATACCAGCAAGATCTTCGTGTCCGGGGATGCGGTGGATCGTACTAAGCATATACAGCTGCTGGTCGAAGACCTGTTGCAGCTGGTTTGCATCTGCGTAGATAGCCGAGTCCGCGCGGTTATACTTGCGGGCATTGTCGAACAGAAGGTGCCAGGCGCTCCGGTACTCTTGGAGAGTTTGATAATGTGATGGCCGGTCAGAGAGTGTCTTGATATTGGTGATGGAAATCGGCTCGGTAATGATCTGCGAGTAATCTGGGTATTGCTGAGACAGCCAGGATTGAGATCAGAGGTGGTACATGAAAAATAATAGACACTTACATCGCTCCGTGGAAGCCTCATGAAAGGTTTACAAAGCTTGTACGGGACCGTCGTCCTCTTCGGGCCCCGGATGAATCGCTCCTCCGCAAGCACGGGGGTATGGCAGCCCTCGAAGACAAGAACGAGACGTGCGCGAAGTTCTTTCTGTGCCGCCACATCGACAACTTTCTTCGCGCGGACCGCGGCATCTTGTTCTTTGGCGGCCTTGGCGAGGTCAGGAAAGTCGACGAGCACCTCTTGGATCGATTTGATGACTACAGGGCCATGCTTCGCCGCAAAAACCCAGCGGACTTGCTCCAGGAGGGTCGAGACGGAAGTAACCAGGCGCGCGCGCTTTGCCAGTGTATCGATTACAGTGTCCGGCAGGATTGCGCTGCCAGTGAGGAAGTGCTGGTTTGGAAAGTGCTGCGTGATGATTTCCTCCCTGGTCGTCTTCAGCTTCTGCCGCACGGCTGCTTCCAGCTCAGGAGAGCTTTTATCTCTGCGTCCGGTCTTGAGCTGTTGCCCACCAACAAGAACGATGGTCTCTACTCTGAGTTGCTCGGCATGGCAATTGTCGCAGCAAGGACCATCGGGTACTGGCACCGGCTCGAATGCGGCTGGGGGGAGGGAGGCTCAGTCACCCGGGCGACACGGAGGTGAACAACAGCAAACCTTTGCTCCTGTTCCCAAAAAACCTATCCCAGACCAGGCGTCGACATTCGGTGGTGGTGATGTATTCCAGAAGATACCGCCTGTCTCGCGCCTCCATCGGCGGTAATACCTTCTTCCCACGTCTTCGGCGCTTGGCAGGACGTGCGAGTTCTTCTTCGTCCTCCGATATGTCCTGTGCAGCAATGACCTCGTCGCGATCCACTGCAACCTCGTCACCGGCTTCGTCTTCGTCTTCGGACTCGCTGGCGGCATCATCTTCCTCACGGCGCAGCATCTCAAGCTCAGCAACGCATCTCGTGTACATGGCCTTTGTCAAATACAGCACACACTCACCTCGCCTGGTGGGGTCTCGAACGCAGCGGCCGTATTTTTGCACTAGCGATAGGAATGTGCGCGGTACCATCCAGAGGTACACGCGCATAATGTGCGGGAAGTTCATGCCCTTTGAAACGGTGAGACAGGCCATGCGGATTGTTACCCCACTCACCAGCCCTAGAGCGTCGGTGGAGGGGACACCCCGTAACTCACCGTTGTGAATCCGGATAGCCATCGCGAGTTTTTCGGCTTCGTCGATGTCTTTGTGATAGAACTCAAATGCTTCCGCAGGTATTGTGGCTGGTCGATTATCACGCAAAAAATCTTGCATTTTTTCGGTGTCTTGGCGGCCGTTGGCATAAAACAAGCTCTGCTCGAAGTCCCGGGGCGCAGCCCCTTCTTTCTTCAGGTACACGACGAGAAGATCGGCAAACGAGGCCGGCTCGTTTTGCAGTATGCGTACAGAAAGTGAGATATTCCTCTTCGCATTCGACACCTGAACCCGTGCACAGTCCTCAGGGAGCCCTAGACGGTGCAGGATATCCTTGATAACATCTCGCGGGAGGGTCGCAGATGCCGGCACGATGGGCAGGCCGGTCGGGAGACGTGCTGCCATCTCTGAGATGTCGCGGTATTGCTGGCGGAAGTCCTCGGTTCCCCACTCGGAAATGCAATGAGCCTCGTCGACGACGAGCTCGATAATATTACGGGTGAACTTTTTATTATTGCAGACGTGCTGGTGGAATGGCTGACTGAGTGCCATTTCAGGGCCGACGAACCCGACGCGATAATTGTTATTCCCCAAATCCTGTCAACGCGAAGTGAGTCTCTCTCCGCCCCTAGTGATCTGAACTCACAACGAGCATCTTCTCGGTGTTGTCGCCGGCAGACGTGATGGCCAGGGCGGGAATGCCGAGCGCCGTCAAAGTCCGCGCCTGCTCCTCCATCAAGGCAATAAGGGGCCCAATAACGAGAACAATCTTCTGGCAATCCGGCTGTGTATTCCCTGGGCTCCAGAAGTAGAACAACGGGTACCAGAACGCGATGGTCTTGCCCCCGCCAGTCGGGACATCCAGGAGGGTATTGATGCCTCGCAGAACATTTCGCCCGACTTCCACCTGATGTGGGTGCAGAGAAGGTATCCCGAAGGTGTCGCAAAGGTTCTGCTCGGCCACTCTTAGTCGCTCGGGGTCCAGGGACTTCACGGGGGTGAACGGCATGTAGTTGTCTCAAAACCCCTAAAATTTGCGCGATCTCATTTTTTGAGCTCAATTTTTCATTTCTTTTAAAAAGGAGAACATACAGAGCCTTAGAAATGTAGTAGCTAGAGAACTGCCGATTCAGTTTTTGTGATTTCGAAAAAATGTAGCACGGCCTAGGAGAAATTCGACGAAGACATTTAAATCAGGCCGGCAAACTCCGACTGTACTAAAACGTGTGATTAAATTCCAGTCCCTATTTAGCATTGATCAAACGACTGTCTTTGATCTTAACGAAAATTGGACTGGTTCGAGTCTAATTTTTCCATGGATATTCAAGATATGATCATCTACTCTGATTTATGCAGCCAGACTATCTGTGCATTTGCCCATTTCGTTTTCGGCTTCAGCAAGTACAGTGTAAGTCACATTATCGTGTTTCGGTATTTCCCGGAGCTTGCGACCAATGAGGGAAATGCCAGAATACTTTTACCTAATCTCAGGGTCTTGGCTCTTGGAAGTGCTTGCGGGCGTTGAATTGAGCGGGTACTTGTAATAAGTGGTTTCTTGCCTCGTTTGCTTGACTATGTGTACTCTGACTGAGAGGTATATACTGCCCATACTATTGAAGGTTGGGAAGTTTCTAGTGTCGCGTGAAATAGACTTCCGAAATTTACCTGTGCAAATTAGCCCGGCTAATTAGCTGCTAATTTACCGGGAGGTCACCGAAGGGTCAAATGGGGGTGTAAATTACAGGACATTGGGTCAAGCAGCGGCGGTACTTTAGGGCTGAATACTGGTCGTATTTTCGGTCTGCTACTACCCTGTCTCAGTCCGACTAAATTATGTGCTGGTCAGTTGATCGCCAGTCACTTTTTTGTCACTTTCTCAGAGCTTAGGTGTGATTGCTTGTGTGATTGTGTGACCAATGCATTGCTTTCGGCAACCCCCATATCGGCGGATAGGTATGGACAGCTAGTTGAACTAGTTGACCGGTATATTAGCATTTTCAGGCTAATTAACGGCGGTGAAATGGCTTTTTTTCCCCGGGGCTCCGCCCCGGACCCCGGGAAAACACGGGTCAATTAGACCGTAATTTACCACGGTAAAATAGGTCAAGCAGCTCCTCGCTAGGACCTAAGGGTAAATTACCCTGGTCAAGCAGCCTCCAGAGCTGCTTCACGCGACACTAGAAGTTTCGCGTCACTCACATCATTGCCATCAACAGCTGTCATCTGTCAACTAAATTCGAACCGTGTCGATCCCGTCTACCGTACCTGTTGCTCATCGTGCTCATTGTTCTGAGCAGCCACTTCCTGCTGTCGCTGACCCATGACGCCTATGCGCGCGCCACGTCCTGGTCGCGGCTAAGGCAGCCGCAAGAGTACTATACCTACAACCAAACCCTCGATGTCAAGTTCCGTGCAAAGGCCAACGCGACCTTTATTATATTAGCGAGGAACTCGGACATGGACAACACCGTGCGCTCGATGCGGCGCATGGAGGACCGCTTCAATACACGGCACCACTACCCGTATGTGTTGCTGAACGGCGCTTCAGGGACCAGATGGTGCGTCTACTCTCACTCCTCCTTCTGTCCTTCTCCTCCGCCGCTCTGCCTCTTCTTGTCCCTCCCTTCCCTTCCCTTCCACACCACGGTCGGTCCCCTCACGCCACTCCGTCCACACCACGCTCTCTGCCTTCCGCTCCGGCCCTCCGCTCCGTCCTCACACGTGCCACCAACCACCTCCCTCGGCCCCCTCACGCTAAGGCGCCTGTCGCCCACAACCCTCAGATTTATGCATCTCGCGCGCGCGCAAACCATAAACAACGTCGGCCTGAGAATCAGATGTCAGGTATGTAATTTAGAAAATAAGACAGGTGGAACTCGCCTGCTGCTCCACAAGAACTTTCGTCGGGACAATAAGGAAGGCTACCCCCTTTTCCCCGCGCGCATCCACCAAAATGGCACCCGCCTGCAAGACCACCGTTTTTCCCATGGCTGTCGCAATGACAACAAATACATCGCTCCCCCCCGTCAATGGCCTTCGAAGGCTCGAGCTGGTATGGCCATAATTTCGCGACCTGGCACCTGAGCGATAGAATGTCGTCGACCCATCCGGCGTAGTCCTCGTCGTTGCGGTTGCCAGTCCCCAGTGGTGTAAGGCTGCTCATCGGAGGTATTGAGAGAAACAAGAGTGTTTTGGGGCGCGCTGGACCGCTCCAGGCGGAGGGATGCGCTGTAGACAGAAACGACGCGACGCGTTTTTCACTGAACTGAAAATTACCCGATTGGGCGAGCACGTGCGCACGGCATAGGCTGCCGCGCTGATCATCATTGATGGATGTCGACTTTCAGAGGCGTTGTGTGCAGCCAAGGGGCCGTCGGCTTTCGAAAAATGGAACTAGGGTTGAAAAGTTTTTTAAGGTCGACTTCGGAGACCCCCCCCCCCCCCCCCCCCCCCCCCCCATACCCCCATCAAAATGCCTCCCACGCCTTCAAAAATGACCCAAATCCCAAAGTTTTTTTACAGGGCACCTCTACCTATGTGCCCGCTCCTTCCTACAGCATCTCCAAATTTTCCGGGCTGTTCTCGACGTCGTTGAAAACTCGGCGGCTAGGTCCGAGAATCACTCACGTGATAAATTACCGTCTTCGGAGGGGCTGTACACGTCAAATGCCCATCATTTCACTCAATCGGGTAATAAAGTATTGTGTTCTAGTTCTAGTGCCGTGAATACTCATCCTAGAGCTTAGGTGAGTGTATTTTCGGATTCAGCATCATTATTCTCGTCAAAGCCGAACATTATATCCAAACTTCGAATTCCGACGGCCCCTTGCCCGCGCCACGTCCTGGTCGCGGCTAAGGCAGCCCACGCCGATCCCGCAAGAGTACTACACCTACAACCAGACTCTCGACGTCAAGTTCCGTGCAAAGGCCAACGCGACCTTTATTATATTAGCGAGGAACTCGGACATGGACAACACCGTGCGCTCGATGCGCCGCATGGAGGACCGCTTCAATACACGGCACCACTACCCGTATGTCCTGCTGAACGACGCTTCAGGGACCAGATGGTGCGTCTACTCCCACTCCTCCTTCTGTCCCTCTCCTCCGCCGCTCCCTCCCTTCCTTCCACACCCTCCGTCCACGCAACGCTCTCTGCCTTCCGCTCCGGCCCTCCGCTCCGTCCTCTTCGCCTCCCCACACCACGTGCCACCAACCACCTCCCTCGGCCCCTCACGCTAAGGCGCCTGTCGCCCAGGTCCCTCAGCTGTATGCATTTCGCGCGCGCGCACAGACCATAAACAAGGCCTCGTGCCGCTGGGAAGAAAATTTTGGCGTACTTCGGGGGCATGTAGTAGTCTATCTATAATACAATATATTCTAATGAACTACTACGAGCGTGCAAGTCAGTAAATGCGTCTTCTGAAAGAAAAACCGAGTTGGAACGCGCAGAGCGCATCCCTAAGTTCGTGGGCTGGAGCGCGTTGGGTTTACTGACTCGTAGGACTGGGGCCATGCAAAAACGAGAACCTACATGCAAATCAGCGCGCATATAGCGAGTAAAACGAGCCCGTACTTACCTAGGCCGCGCAGCGAAGAAAAAAAAACGGAAAATTGGGCCTGAAAACGCGTCAGAACACGCCCATATATACAGTGAGGTGAAGGCGTACCAGCGGAGAAAATTTGCGAAATCGCGTAGGTGGACTGCAAGCGCGTTAGAACACGCATATATAGTGAAAATGAGACATACCTAGCGCAGGAATTTGGGACTGGAAGCGCGTGGAGGTCGTGGAGGTGGACCGGCGCTGCGCTGCGGAAGAAAAATCCAATAATAGCGAGTCGGCACAGTTGGTGTGTATATATGCAGGTGGGTATGCGAGCCTGCACCGCGTTGATAACGTCGCGCTGGAGCGCGGAGAGTCGGGCGCGAGTACAAGGGCGCTGCGGGCCGCCTAAAATGTCGAGGGGCAGAGCGGCCGCGGGTGCGGGGAAAAATCGATTAAAAAAAGCGAGGGCGGCGCAGCGTGGACGTCGCGCAAGCGCGCGGAGACTCGGACGCGATTGAAGGGCGGTGTGTGCCGCCGAGACATCGAGACATTGAAAAGCCGGCCGCGGGGATGCGAAAAATGGAATAGGAAGAAAAGAGGGCGGCGCGCCGCGCCGCAGGCGCTTTGAACACGTTGCACAGGAGCCTGGGGACTCAGACGCAAGTATACGGCGCTGCGTGCCGGCGAGGCATCGAGACGCAAAGGAGCCGGTGGTGGGGAGGCGGAAAGTCGAATAAAAAGGAACAGGGTGGCGCGGTGAGCGGCGCCGCGCACCGCCAAGGCATCGCAACGCTGAGAAGCCGCGAAAAATCGAAGAAAAAAACAGGCGCGGTGGCGACGTCGCGTGGGAGCGCGGGGACTCGGACGCGATTGAGCGGCGCGCAGCGCCGCCGGGACATCGCGACGTTGGGAAGCTGGCTGCGGGACGGCGAAAAATAAAATAAAAATAAAGGGGGCGACGCAAAGGAGCCGGGGGTGGGGAGCCGGAAAATCGAATAAAAAGAAAGAGGGCGGCGCTGCGCGCCGTTGGTGACGTCGCGCACGACCACAGGGACTCGGACGCGATTGAGCGGCGCGCAGCGCCACCGGGACATCGAATAAAAACGCTGAGGATGCGGTGAGGTGGACGGCGAGAACTCCAAGAACCGAAAAGCTGGCCGCGGGGGGTGCAGCGCACGGCGGGAAGTTGGTGAGGAGTGCGAGCGGCGTGAGCGGTGCTGCGCGCCGCCAACGCATCGGGGAAAGGCGAGGCCGGCCTCGCGGGGCCTCCAAACACCTAAAAATAATTCCAAGGCCGCGGCGCGCATCGGGAAGGTGATGGGAGAGTGTGGAACGGCTTGAGCGGCGCTGCACGCCGCCAACGCGTCGGGGATGCGGCAGGAGCGCAAAAATAGCAGCGAAGATGTCGAGGGCGATACAGGCGCGAGGGATAAGCAGCGGTAAGAGCGCAGGGAGCTGGTACACCAAAGGCGCGCGCCCAGCCAGCGCAAGATGGAGCGCGTTTCAGCGGAGCTGCCGCGCGAAGGTGACAGTGGGAACGCGAAAAATCGAAAAAAAAAAGTGCGGGGATAGCGCAGCGGGTCGGTCGGGACAGCGAAGAGTCCATGCAGAACTTCGGGGGCGGCGCTGCACGCCACCGCTCGCGGAGGTTGTGCAACGCGGCGGTGCGATGGCGGGAGGGTGAAAGGACTATTGAGAAGCTCGGGGGAGGGGCAGCGCACCGCGCGCACGTTGACGGGAAGAGCCGAAGAGGGGTTGCGATGACGGTACGGCGCGTTGCAAACAGGCTGGGGGGAGTTGTAAGCGCCGCTCATGCCGCCGACACGCGGGAGATGGCGAACGTGACCGCAGCAACGCCGAAAATCGAATAAATATGCGAGGGCGGCGCAACGCGGCGGTGTGATGGCGGGACGGTAAAAGGTCCATTGAGAAGTTGGGGGGCGGCGCGCGAATACCGAGAGCTAGATTGCGGGGACTCAAAAAATCTTGCGAGGACTGCACTGCGCATCGCGGGCGGCGCTTCGCGTCAGAGGCGTGGGGATGGGAAGACCGGATCGGGGGAACGCCAGAAAGGAAGTGTGGTGGGCCTGATCGCGGGGACACCAAAAAAACGACTTGAAAGCGCGCGGAACGATGGTGGGAACCGCAAAAATTCAATAAAAAAAAGCGGGGGCGGCGCGTGGGGAAGGGAAGACCACCATACCGCGCAGGGTGCGCGGAACGACGCCGGGACCACGAAAAATCGAAGAAAGGGGGCAAGGGCGGCGCTGCGTGCCGCAGACGCATGGAGATGGAAAGACCAGCTTGCTGGGATGCCAGAAAAGAAGCTTGCTGGGCGTGATCGCGGCGACAAGGGAAACCAATTGGAAAAGCGCGTGAGCGGCGCTGCGGCGCGTGGGATGTGGCGAGTATGACGGCGGGAACGCACAAAATTGAATAAAACAATTGAGGGCGGCGCGCGTGAGGATGACAAGACCGCCGCGCGGGGACGCCAGAAGGGAAGTGTAATGGGGTTTAGGCATTCTAAGAAAAGTTTGATCAGTGAAACGAAGACTAATACCTGCGAGGATTGGGGCTTACATGGTGCACAACGCGTGGATTGCGGGAAGCCTAAAAATCAACTCAAATATTGAAGGCGCCGCTCGGTGGAGCGGCGCGCGTTTAACCAGCCGGAAAGCCTTCGTAGAACATGGGGCATGGCTTCTGGGCGCAGAAAATGCCGGATAACGCGTCGAGAACGGCGGGGAGGTTGAATATGAAAAATCTGCAAATTTTATAATTAGAATAAAATCAGGAAAAAGACAGTCCCGAAGAGCTTACCAGAACATTGGATTCACTGAACTACTCGCAGCTGAAGAGCTTGAGCCCACGAAGTGCGCGAAAATTCGACATGGCCGTTATTGGTGAGGGTGTTGATGTTGTTGACGGGTGCTTGCCGGCAGCTTCCGCTGATCTGACCTCGACGGTCGCTACTGTACTAAAACGTTCAGTTCGACAGAGGGGGTGACGCGTGACGGAAAATTCCGGTTCGACAATTCGACAAACCGCATTTTTTGGCGTGACCGAGCGCAAAATTTCGACAATCCGAGCCGAAAATTCGTCGAAATCGCGAAATTTGGGGATTTTGGGGTGACGAACCGGAAAATCTATTCGACAGTCCTCGGGGTGATGCGTGACAAGCACCAAAGTTGGCAATCGACAGCCCCCCCAGTGACGCGTGACTGTCGAATTGAACGTTTTAGTACAGTATTGATATCTGCCAGCAGGGTGAGCTGGAACCTCGAAGGCGCGCGCTCATAGACGACTTAAAAGGACCTCGAATGCGACTGCGAAGAGTTTTATTGGTGGCGAAGGGTGCGCATGTTCAAGTTGAAGTGCTTGTTGGCGGGCGATCGGGTGGGTGAAGGGGAGGAATTGGGGGGAAATTGCGTGGATGGTGGTAAGAGAGCAAGATGAGAACTTGTTTGTTTATATGGTCCACAGGCGCGTCAACCGACAGTCGCTTTGCTAGTCGTATTGACTCCATAACTCAACTGACTTGGACTTCGTACGTTCGCCTAATGATCTTACTAGCTACTTTATTGACTCTTCAATAGCTTCATTGGATGTGGTTGGCGAACTCTGAACGTGAAGATTTTCAACGGAACTCATGCTTTCGGTCTTACTAATAGGTTCTTTCTATTACTTGTTAATTGCTTGTTAACTGTTTTATTCAGATCTGTTGCGCGCGCTCTTTTGCAAGTTCAACTTCAACACGCCGTGGCTTTGCCCTTGATATCAAGGTTTTTGATCTAATATTTCTATGGGCTGCTTCGTCTCTTACTGACCTATTTGTTCAGATGCCGTTCTTGTGCAGTACGATTTTAATACACCGAAACCATGGCCTTGAAATTCTAGGTATGTGTTGGGGACTAGATGCTCATTTCTTTGCTTACTGACCCTCTCATCCGCAGCCCCTACGCGGAAACCAGGACCCACCGCCTATTCTTACTCAGTTTTTGATGCGGTATCCAGATATCTACGGCGAAATTATGCGAGTGCAAGCTTGACCCGCCTCGGACATATGAAGGTACTTAGGTCTCGGTCTAATCTTCATTACATTACTTACTGGCCGCATTATTGAGGACCTTACACGTCAACCTCGTTAGTCTCCCGCAGAAACTATGCAGGTTCGATTCAAAGGTACGCTTTATTACTCATCTTATATCACTTGGTTCATTGCTCACTGAGACTTTAGGCCGGGGTCAAACAACTTGCCCGTCCAGACCATGGTCTTCCATCTAATTCAAGGTATGTATGATTTCTTGTTCAATGTACTGACCATTTTATTCAGATCTCACGCCGTTCTTATGCAACTACGACTTCAACCCGCTCGCAAATGCTGCAACACGCGGAAACTACGTGTTTGACTTCAAGGCACGCTTTCTTCTCATCCTCAATGCTTATTTCCTAGCATACTCACTGATTTTATTCAGATCTTCACGCTGAACTCGCGCAAGTATGACTTTGGCCCGCTCCCAAGTACTCAACACGCCGAGACTATGCCCGTTGAACGGAGATAAGCTTTTTTACGCACTTTTACTACTTGGTTCGTCGTTTACAGACTCTAGATTGTCCCGCTGAAACTATGCAAGTTCAATTCAATACTCGGGAGTCCTTCAATGCCCGGACCATTATTTCTCCGCTCAAAGGTACGCTTTCTTACTAATGTTATTTTGCTTGGTTCATTGCTCACTAACCTTCTATTTACAGACTTTATACTGTGACTATACAAGTACTCTAACGCGCAGAAAATATGCTGTTTGTCTCGTTGAGTTTCTAATATTTAATTTGTCGCTTACTGACCTTTTTATTCAGGTCTTTGTGCCGTGAATTCGCAGGTGCTCGCTCCTTCAATGCGTCGAGACTTGGTCCTGTTTTCTTACATATTTGTACTACTTGGTTCATCGCTTACTGACCCCGTTGGTCTTCAGAATGCAAGTCCAACGAACCTTCAACGCCCCAATGTACACTTTCTTACTCATTTCATATTGCCTGGTTCATTGCTCACTGACCTTTTATTCACAAACTTACGCCGTGACTATGTGATTCCGGGTTCAACTACCACAACCCTATCTATTTCAAGGTACGTATGCTTTCTCGTTCGATTTATTTCGTTGCTTACTTGCTGCTTTGTTAGATATTTACGCTGGAACTATGTTAGTTCGAGCTCAGGTCTTGAAGACTTTCAAAGCCCTATGCACTTGAAGCGAGGTGAGGGTTATTGTTGAAGCTTTGATACTTCGCTGACTGTGTACTTCAGATTCACACCGAACCTATGCAAGTCCGTCCAACCACTCGCAAGTCTTTCAAAAGGGCGAAACTATGCCCCTGTATTCAAGGTACATCTCTATTCTCATCTCATCCTTACTTGAACGCTAACTGACCGTTTTATTCAGTTCTTCGCGTCGAAACTATGGACGTCCGAGTTCAGGTATGGATTTATATTCTATTTCTAATACTTGATTTGTTGCTTAGCTTACTCGCCGCTTTATTCAGACCCTTCCAACTATGCAAGTCCAGTTTCAACCTGCTTCAAGACCCATGTCGTTCGTTGCCTACTGACTGTTTTATATAGATCCTCGTACCAAAACTATGCCTGTCGTGTTCACGCACCGGACTATGCCCTTTTTACTTGCAGGTATGTTCTTACGCAATTTATTATCTTGCGTCTCATTCAGATAATTACAATGTGACTATGCAAGTCCGGACCCAGTTTCCTTCAAAAGACCGGGACTATGCCCTTTTACTTCCAGGTAGGTTCTTACTCAGTTTACTTCGTCGCAGGCTAACTATCTCATCTCATTCAGATATTTATACCGTTACTATGCAAGTCGAATGTAAACTCATTCAAGACCTCTCTGCTTCAAGGTGCTCCATTTATTTTGATGCCTACCACTTACATAGGTTGTTCAAATCTTATGCTAAGTTCGGGTTCAACCTACTTCAAGACACCGAACAATCAAAGCAAGTGTTCATACTGACTCGTTTGTTGCTCGCTGACTCTTTCTTTCAGATTTTATGCTGAAACTATGCAGGTGCGAGTTGAACGACGAGTGAGTCCTTCAATTACACCCTTCTAGCTCGAGGTTTTTCTTTGTTGAACGAACCCTTTTCTGACTTGAACTTCGGGTCCTTGTACAAGACGTGCCTCCGCTTCGCTCCGGAAACTGTAGGAAATAGTGTGATATCATTGTCGTGTTCAAATCGAATATATAATTATGTCAAAGTGCAAAGTAAAGCAAAGGGATGTGGTTCAAAGGCCGATTCATGATCAATAAAACAGGACATTGGTGCATTTGAGCAAACAGAGCAGGGACACGGAAATTATAAGCGAGAGCGGAGTGAGGAAGCAGGCGATGCAGAAATAACTTTGGGATGCATCTTTTTTATACGTTTCAAAAGCATACGTGGCCGCAGCATCACTACTGCGGCCAACGTGTCGTCTGAGGAGCTGTTACGGAGCTGTGGACTCACGCACCTTGCATCCTTACCTCCACTGGCCCAATTCGTGTTGTTCGCACAGCTTGCTGTGACTCACCAGGTTACGGCGCCTCCAGTGCGAACAAACTGACTGTATAGGAATAAAATGCAGCCTTGAGGCATGCAGAGGCGGTGGCGTTGGAGCTTAATGAGTCTGCGCGTTGGTAATTTGATGTTGAGAAAAAGAGCAGAAAGAGGGAGAAAGAGAGAAGGGGATAATCTCGGTGGAAATGAATCAAACAGACGTGCAAACAGATGTAAAGAATCACCGAGGATTTGCTTAAAGAACGGTTAATTTGGCATCGTCCGATCATACAGCAATACTCCCGAACACTCGGCGCACGTAGCCGCCCGTCAAGTTAAAAATAAAGCTATTACGCACAGCCTTTCTGCACAACTCTCTGCTCCACCACCACCAGTACCGTTCACCCAGTACCCATACCCACACCATGCCCCGACGATCTCGAGCTGGGCCTCTGACGAATGCAACTATACCCCAAGCAGCTAGGTATGATCTGCTACATGGATCTCAGCGGTGCTGATGCGCGCTAGACACGCGGTATTCGAAAATTGCCAGAATACTACCATCAGCGGGAGTGTCATCAATCTTCAGGTCAATGCCAGTGACTCTGACGAATACGGTGAGGTTCCCCATGGCCCTGGAGTTTTCCTAGCTAAGCTTTCTGATAAAATAGATTTCCCAACTATCAAACTGGGCCATCTCAAGCTTGTGGAAGAAGTTGCAAAACAAAATATTGTTGAATATCGAAAAGTTCTAAACAAGAAGACAAGAGTTGTAAAACGACATGTCCCTGAGGTGGTTGGTGTCCGGAGAATCCATCTGGCACGTGTCCATGGGAGCCAGGAGGATTTCACTGCGGTTGTGTATGAGGGTTCGGATTTTGAGAAGGCAAGTGCTGTTACAATGCTAGTAGAGTGATGGTCCTCAGAAAATTCGACAGCACCGGGCCCATGCGGAACAGCAAGTAGAATTCCGGTGCAATATTTTCTGCCAAGCATTGGATCTAACTATCTTACATCATACCTCAGACATCCATCATTGATTCAATTATTCGGTGTGACTTCCAGCACCCGCCTCAAAGCTTTAATATATCATGATGGTAAGTGGGCACCTGCACTCTATCAAGAAAGTGGATTTTATATTCTTCCAGGATTGATACCACTGGATGAATTTCGCAAAATGCATCAGCAATCTCCACTGGGGTCCGCTTATGTGGAGTATGAATCCGTGTGTTTTCACCTTTATTTGCTCAATAATTTCCCTCAATGTGAATTGATTAGGGCAGGCACTTCGTTGTGAGCTCAACTCAGGGATAATTTGATATTCAACTCACAGTCTCAAGGCTGCACTTCATCACTGGGCTGAAGTGACTGGAAAATGGCTCCTTGTCCCGGATTCATATAGTTTTCATACCCGCCGGCTTGAGACTGGCACAATGCTGTGGATCCGCAACTCCACTGGGCAGTTGTGCATTGAGGTCAATGATAGCGAGGAGAACTACGCACACCGCCCTCCAGCACATGACGGCGGCCCCATCTCATCCAGAGTTCATTTGACATCTGACATCAACTTGGAGGATAAACTTCTTTCCAACATGTCTCTTCATGATATCCACAACATATTTTGCTACTCTGGCTGGTGGACTCAAATTGAGATTTCTGATCCTGGCACTATTCTGCTTGGATCTCTTTCCTGGCCCACTGCTAGCTGCGTACATCTGTTCAATCCATTTTCCGAAATTTCTTTATCGGATAGTCTGGGATTGCCGGATGTGGATGTACGTGGTTGGGAAGTCGCAGATTCATATATGCAGGGCTCATCATCCCCGCACGAGGGCCTTGTCATATTACCAAATGGCTGGACACGGTATGACTCTCTATTATTTCAACCCTTGATTATCGCTGACCAGAAAGCTAGTGTTGCACTAGCAGATTTACCCATAGATGAAGAGTGTCATCTACTTATTAAACACATAGTCCTGAATCGGGAAACAAGGCGAGAAGTTCGAAAGACTTGGCTCTCACAGGCAAACAACATCATGGATAAAACGGGCTTGGATGCAGGTAAGTTCTGTTCAAAAGCAATTTCAATCTGTGGCTCAAGGATGCATCTCCCAGATGAATATTGTATGTTACAGTTCATGCAATTTACCAGTGTCTAATCCCTTGCAGACCTGCTTATGGATCTTGCTTTACAATTCTCAATATCATCCAATGTGGATGAGTTTACATTGCAGGGAACATTCATGGCCAACTCCCTGACAGATGAAGTTTATCTTTTCGTATTCCCCGCCAATGTAGCCAACTCAAGGGGTCAATTGGCTGTACACCTGCCTCTGGAGACTGAAACATACTACTGGTCATTCGATCCCGAGGGCATCGAGCACTTACCTCAGGATTCCTTGGACAAGTTTGCCCTTCCCAGTGTGAGCTTCCAGGCCCGAGTACCGGCCATACACTGGAGCCAGGAGGTCTATGATTCAATTGCTGCATGTCATCATGCAAAAGGCTTCGATCCTGCCAGCCAAGATGTTGCCATTGAACTTGGGTATCCACTCCTCAATGTGGATCAGTTGAATGATCTTATTAATGGTGGCAAGGTACGTGGACCCGTTCTGGTCATTGATTGTGAAGACAACTGAACACTGGTCTACAGATTGAAGCAGTCGATGAGGTTGAAATGCACGAGGATGAAATTTGACCATATGTAGGGGTCAGTAACCTGGACACTATTTCGCTCCATCATGTATTCAAATGTTCTGAAAATCCCTCCCCTATGAAACCAGCATTGCATCGAATCCACTCATTGTTAGACAAATCTCGGAGGATTTCCAGGGTGCTGCCTGATATCTGGTTGAATTTCCACTGACTGCAGATTGCCCCAATAGTATAGGGTAATAATTATGGCATTTTTTTCATATGAATTTACACCCAAAAAACACACAGGTCTGCCAGAAGGTCTGTTGCAATTGCATGTGTGACTCTGGGTAGTTGTGTTATGTCACTGTGTCATTTTAAATTCATGAAAAACATGGAGGTGGCGTGAAAGATAAACTCTGGGACAGTATACATAGTAGTGCCCCCATAGAAACCTCATCCGGAGGTGTTCCTCTGGGAATCAATGGAATAGTCTTGCTGTTTGTCGACTCTGGTGTGGACGTCGAGTGACTGGCAGTTGAGGCGGCGAATCAGAGGAAAAATAATTACAGTCCAGGTGCGCGCCAGTATACAAAGTGGACACGGGGAAGGATATGCATGTAGAAGGAAGGCAGGGACGTCAGGAGGGGCGAGGAAGCTAGTTCTCAATTTTCCGGCGCCGCGGAAAGAAGATCGTCGGTTGTCGAGCGGAGAAAGCCGAAATGGGCAAAACGATCCGCGCCTAATGGTGATGACGTTGTGCGCAGCAGCAGGCGGGCATCCAAGGACGGTTTTGCCAGCAGCAGACTGTCACCGTACTTGGCAGAGCCATCTTTGCCAGTAGGTAACCGGGGTATTTTTATACAAATAACACAATAAAAATAACTCTTCTCTCTACCACCATGGCGCTGATGTCCTCTGGGCGATACCTGCTGCTCATCGTGCTCATTGTTCTGAGCGGCCATTTCCTGCTGTCGCTGACCCACGACGCCTACGCCCACGCCACGTCCTGGTCGCGGCTAAGGCAACCACAAGAGTACTGCACCCTCAACCAAACCCTCGACGTCAAGTTCCGCGACAAGGCCAATGCGACCTTTATTATATTAGCGAGGAACTCGGACATGGACAACACCGTGCGCTCGATGCGCCGCATGGAGGATCGCTTCAATACACGGCACCACTACCCGTATGTGCTGCTGAACGACGCTTCAGGGACCAGATGGTGCGTCTACTCTCACTGCTCCTTCTGTCCCTCTCCTCCGCCGCTCTGCCTCTCCGTTGTCCCTCCCTTCCCTTCCACACCACGGTCGGCCCCCTCACGCTACTCCGTCCACGCCACGCTCTCTGCCTTCCGCTCCGGCCCTCCACTCCGTCCTCTTCGCCTCCCCACACCACTTGCCACCAACCACCTCCGTCGGCCCTCACGCTAAGGCGCCTGTCGCCCAGGTCCCTCAGCTTTATGCATCTCGCGCACGCGTACGGACCATAAACAAGGTCTCGTGCCTCTGGGAAGAAAATTTTGGCGTACTTCGGGGGCATGTAGTAGTCTATCTACAATACAATATGTTTCTAATGAACTATTACGAACGTGCAAGTCAGTAAATGCGTCCTCTGGAAGAAAAACCGAGTTGGAACGCGCCGCATGCCTAAGTTTGTGGGCTTGAAAAATCGTACGCCACGCCGTGCGCGGGGTTTACTGACTCGTAGGACTGGAGCCACGCAGCAAAGAAAAAACGAGGATCTATAGCCCAAACACGCAATTAGCGCGCATCTAGCCAGTAACGAGCCCGTACTTAGTAACTTACCTAGGCCGCGCAGCGAGAAAAAAAAAAGTAAAATTGACCCTGAAAACGCGTCAGAAAACGCCTATATATACAGTGGAGTGAAGGCGTACCTGCGGAGAAAAATTGCGAAATCGCGTAGGTGGACTGGAAGCCCGTTAGAATACGCATATATAGTGAAAATGGGACATACCTAGCGCAGGAATTTGGGTCTCGAAGCGCGTGGCGGTCGTGGAGGTGGACTGACGCCGCGCAGCGGAAGAAAAAATCCAATAATAGCGACTCGGCACAGTTGGTACGTATGTATGCGGGTGGGTATGCGAGGCCTGCACCGCGTTGATAACGTCGCACTGGAGCGCGGAGAGTCGGGCGCGAGTACAAGGGCGCTGCGGGCCGCCTAAAACGTCGAAGGGCAGAGCGGCCGCGGGGGCGGGGAAAATCGAATAAGAAAAGCGAGGGCGGCGCGGTGAGGACGTCGCGGCGAAGACTCGGACGCGATTGGAGGGCGGTGCGCGCCGCCGAGACATCGAGACATTGAGAAGCCGGCCACGGGGATGCGAAAAATCGAATAAAAAGAAAAGAGGGCGGCGCGCCGCGCCGCAGGCGCTTTGAGGACGTTGCGCAGGAGCCTGGGGACTCGGACGCAAGTATACGGCGCTGCGCGCTAGTGAGGCATCGAGACGCAGAGGAGCCGGTGGTGGGGAAGCGGGAAATCGAATAAAAAGGAACAGGGTGGCGCGGTGAGCGGCGCCGCGCAGCGCCAAGGCATCGCGACGCTGAGAAGCCGCGAAAAATCGAAGACAAAAGCAGGCGCGGTGGTGACGTCGCGTGGGAGCGCGGGGACTCGTACGCGATTGAGCGGCGCGCAGCGCCGCCGGGAGGTCGCGACGCTGGGAAGCCGGCTGCGGGACGGCGAAAAATAAAAATAAAAATAAAGGGGGCGACGCAAAGGAGCCGGTGGTGGGGAGGCAGAAAATCGAATAAAAAGAAAGAGGGCGGCGCTGCGCGCCGTTGGTGACGTCGCGCACGACCACAGGGACTCGGACGCGATTGAGCGGCGCTGTGTGCCGCCGAGACATCGAATAAAAACATTGAGGATGCGGCGAGGTGGACGGCGACGACTCCAAGAACCGAAAAGCTGGCCGCGGGGGGTGCAGCGCCCGGCGGGAAGTTGGTGAGGAGTGCGAGCGGCGTGAGCGGTGCTGCGCGCCGCCAACGCATCGGGGAAAGGCGAGGGCGGCCTCGCGGGGCCTCCAAACACCTAAAAATAATTCCAAGGCCGCGGCGCGCATCGGGAAGGTGATGGGAGAGTGTGGAACGGCTTTGAGCGGCGCTGCACGCCGCCAACGCGGCGGGGATGCGGCGGGAGCGCAAAAATAGCAGCGAAGATGTCGAGGGCGATACAGGCGCGAGGGATAAGCAGCGGTAAGAGCGCAGGGAGCTGGTACACCAAAGGCGCGCGCCCAGCCAGCGCAAGATGGAGCGCGTTTCAGCGGAGCTGCCGCGCGAAGGTGACAGCGGGGACGCGAAAAATCGAAAAAAAAGTGCGGGGATAGCGCAGCGGGTCGGTCGGGACAGCGAAGAGTCCATGCAGAGCTTCGGGGGCGGCGCTGCACGCCACCGCTCGCGGAGGTTGTGCAACGCGGCGGTGCGATGGCGGGAGGGTGAAAGGACTATTGAGAAGCTCGGGGGCGGGGCAGCGCACCGCGCGCACGTTGACGGGAAGAGCCGAAGAGGGGTTGCGATGACGGTACGGCGCGTTGCAAACAGGCTGGGGGGAGTTGTAAGCGCCGCTCATGCCGCCGACACGCGGGAGATGGCGAACGTGACCGCAGCAACGCCGAAAATCGAATAAATATGCGAGGGCGGCGCAACGCGGCGGTGCGATGGCGGGACGGTAAAAGGTCCATTGAGAAGTTGGGGGGCGGCGCGCGAATACCGAGAGCTAGATTGCTGGGACTCAAAAAATCTTGCCAGGACTGCACTGCGCATCGCGGGCGGCGCTTCGCGTCAGACGCGTGGGGATGGGAAGACCGGATCGGGGGAACGCCAGAAAGGAAGTGTGGTGGGCCTGATCGCGGGGACACCGAAAAAACGACTTGAAAAGCGCGCGGAACGATGGTGGGAACCGCAAAAATTCAATAAAAAAAAGCGGGGGCGGCGCGTGGGGAAGGGAAGACCACCATACCGCGCAGGGTGCGCGGAACGACGCCGGGACCACGAAAAATCGAAGAAAGGGGGCAAGGGCGGCGCTGCGTGCCGCAGACGCGTGGAGATGGAAAGACCAGCTTGCTGGGATGCCAGAAAAGAAGCTTGCTGGGCGTGATCGCGGCGACAAGGAAAACCAATTGGAAAAGCGCGTGAGCGGCGCGTGGGATGTGGCGAGTATGACGGCGGGAACGCCCAAAATTGAATAAAACAATTGAGGGCGGCGCGCGTGAGGATGACAAGACCGCCGCGCGGGGACGCCAGAAAGGAAGTGTAATGGGGTTTAGGCATTCTAAGAAAAGTTTGATCAGTGAAACGAAGACTAATACCTGCGAGAATTAGGGCTCACATGGTGCACAACGCATGGATTGCGGGAAGGCCAAAAATAAAATAAAAATTTGAAGGCTCCGGTCTGCGGAGCGGCGCGCGTTTAGCCAGTTGGAAAGCCTTCGTAAGACATGAGACATGGCTTCTGAGCGCGGAGAATGCCGAATAACGCGTCGAGAACGGCTGGGAGGTTGAATATGAAAATCTGCAAAATTTCATAATTAGAATAAAGTCAGGGAAAAGGCAGTCGCGAAGAGCTTACCAGAACATTGAATTCGCTGAACCACTCGCGGCTGCAGAGCTTGAGCCCACGACGTGCGCGAAATTCGACATGGCCGGTATTGGTGAGGGTATTGATGTTGTTGACGGGTGCTTACCGGCAGCGTTGATCTTGGCCTCGACGGTCGCTATCGATATCTGCAAGCAGGGTGAGCTGGAACCTCGAAGGCGCGCGTTTGTAGACGACTTACAACGACTGCAAAGAGTTTTACTGGTAGCAAAGGGTGCGCATGTTCAAGTTGAAGTGCTTGTTGGTGGGCGATCGGGTGGGTGAAGGGGAGGAATTGGGGGGAAATTGGGTTTCTTCAGTTCTTCGCGTCAGTCTTTAAAAAGGGCGAAATTATGCCCCTGCATTCAAGGTATGTCTCTATTCTCATCTCCTCATCCTTACTTGAACGCTGATTGACCGTTTTATTCATTTCTTCGCGTCGAAACTATGCAGGTCCCTTTCAGGTATGGGTTTATATTCAATTTCTGATGCTTGACTCGTTGCTTAGCTTACTCGCCGCTTTATTCAGATCCCTTCAACTATGCGAATCCGGTTTCAACCTGCTTCAAGACCCATGTCGTTCGTTGCCTACTGATGGTTTTATCTAGATCCTCGTATTAGCAGTTAACGGTCGCTGCAGAAGTGCCTATGTACCAAAAATAGCCAATGTACCAAAAATAGACAGGTTGCCAGGTGGTTACAGCCTGCGGCGGCGGGCCGGCGGCATTACGGAGCCTGTGCCAGTGCAACGAGTCAGGAGATGGGGAGGAATGTATCCTGCTATAGAAGAGGTCCTGGGTCGAGGTAGTTGACGTAGACGAAGGTCGCAGCTATAGGCACCTAGGTATGCTAGGCACGCCTAGGCAGACGGCGTCTATTCGGCTAGACCCACGTGCCCGGCTAGGTGGCGGCTATCACCGTCGAGCCACCTCGACAGAAATTCAGAATGCAAGTCTACTGGGGGGCTGAACGCAGTGACTAACAATGCTCCCGAACACTAGCAATGCTCCCGAACACTGGGCGCCCGTAGACACTCGTCAAGCACTGCGTTCAGGCCCCAGGTAGCAGGGCCCCGTGGCGAGCCATATAGCCAGGAAGTAGCCGGTCCCAAATGTTGAGGTCATGCTAGCCACCTCGACGAGATCCGTCTAGCCGTGGCTAGCCATCTGGCCAGAGCTAGCCAAGGACTTTGTCACGCTCGCATCTCTAGCCATGCCTCATAGCATTCAGAAGGTAGGTTATTATAATTATAAGCATGCTAAGGTTTGCCGAATGGTTGTGGCAAGTGAGTGGATGTTTGTTTGTCCTGTATCAAGTGGCAGTGTTATGTGATCCAAACGCTCTTGTTCTGGTGCTCGCGCCACTTAATCTATCCGTAGCAGGCTCCTCTGTTCCATTCCCAAGGTAAAGGGCCATCTTGAGCTTTTGCAGCAGAATTTAACTTGCAATTTGCAATATCTTATTAGTACTTACAGCGGACAGAACCACGACTTATAGTAGCCGGAGGAATAGCTAGCTCTGGCGGACCTAGCAAATGGCTTCGAGGTATGCTACCAGGCTAGAAAAGCTGCGTCGAGCTGAGCGTCGCGGACCTACAATCGTCTCGCAATTGCTCCGGCTAGCCGTTGTCTAGGTGACTGGGACGAGCTATTTCTGGCAACTAGCCGGACCTGCCCGACAGTGCCCGATAAATTGGAATAATTCCATTTAGGAAAGAGATTTCTGGTCACAATAAGTCCGTCTTTCATTGCCACTCGCAATCCATCTCTTTGTTGGAACAAATCGCCGAGGACGTCGAAGAGTCTGACCTGTAATATAATAACTCTTCACCTTCCTTCACGTCTGCCAAGCCTAATCCTTTACCCCATGCGCCGTCTGGCTTCTCCGAGTTGAAAAATAATTCAACTCCTCAGGAAGTTGTAACTCACAACCCAACTGGGGCCGCACGTCTCTGCCAGCTCGATCGGATTATACCCCGCGCTACCAACCGCCATCAACAGCGACTTGCTTGCCGCTCAAGCGATGTCGCCTCAGCCACCAAACATGAACGCTATGTCCTCCTCCAATGTCGATACCATCCGCCTTCTTAGGGCTCCTCGACGAATTTCTCAAGTACTCTCGCCACGAACAGTCCAAGTGGCTGATCGATATCGCCCACGATATTTGTGATCCTGCTGCTAAGTGCGGCTCTCTACTTGTTTGGAGCGAGGGGGCCGCACAGCTGTGGCGTCCTGTCGCTCACACCGACGCCCTCACCGCGTCCATCTACCGCTATGACGTCCCCCTCGGAGTCATTTTCGGCCTGTCCAAGATCAGTCAGTATTCGTGCTGGAAAATCCGCCACCACCGCGACAGGAAACGCGAGCACCGTGGGCGATTGTGTCAGGCGCCGCGATCGAGTGTGCTGGGCGACCATCTTGCTTGTTTCATACATCGCACTTTCTCATCATCAGCCTCGCCTCTCATTCCCAATCTGTCTATATATGACGAACAATTCGGTATCAGCTTCAACACAGCGTACGAAGTGGGGGCCGAGTTCGGTTTGTGTCTGTGGTAGGTTTTGGTTCTTCTAAATCATTTGCTGATAAAATTCTAGAAGCAGTACGAGTGCTGGCACGTCTTCATAGCTGAGGACCCGGGCTTTTGTGTACACACTGGTTGGAGAGTTCGAGCCCTCCACAAAAATACCCATCTTGCATGGACTCATTGCTGGTCCTCCCAAACCCCAGCTCGCCACTAACCCCCCCGCCCGGCCTCATACGCTAGCACTACTTATCTTCAATGTGTTCTGAAGAAATTTGGGCACGTGGATTACACGATGCTCCCAAATATCGAGTATCCGGAGTTGCCTCTTCGAATGGAAGGCGGCTCCGACGAAGACGGCACCGATAGCGAGGCGGATTGGCCGTCAGCAGTTTTGGACCGGGGGCGAGCTGTGCAGGCTAGCATAAAGACCGTCACAGAGCCATCGCCGATTGGACCGCAACAGTAAGTATAAGCTGAAACCTGGATCCTAATTTGTTCCGTGGCGTCAGTTGGGATTTTGATAAAATAATATCGGAACTACGGTGCAGCAGAACTCACACACCAGAAGCTGTGATGCTACAAATTTTCCAAGTAATTATAATTTTCAACCAGAATTCAACCAAATAAGAGGAGTTTGACGCAATATTGCATTCCTACCTCACATGAGTGTGGCTACAGTAGCAGTGATCAGGAAATATTTATTAGACTTCAGAATCGGCATTGAGTCCGCAGTAAGAAAGCCCGTTTTTTTATACCTTAGCCCACTGCTCATACGCAACGCGCGAAATAAAATGCTGGAAGTTGTCCCCTACTTCCTCCCTCGATGGCAGCTTTGGCGAATGGAGGTGTACCAGTAAATCCCACTTTGTGGATTACTGAGCAACTACTTAAAGTTACACCAGCCAGTTCGGGGAAGCAAAATGGAGCTGTCTGCCAAAAATAGCCATTTTGGGTAACTAGCCCCTATCTGTCCGGCGGTGGCGTCGATCGCGACTCCTACGCGTTTTCTTTGTCTTGCGACCCTACGCCTCTTGCCTCTTGCCTCTTGCCTCCTACCACCACCACGACCAAGTCCTACCCGTCACCGCTGCTACTGAGAACTGCTCTGCTGGCGACTTCTTCGACGACACCTGGCATGACGGGTGGCCACCTGGGCCAGACGCTCCTCGATTCTTTGCTCTGGCAGATCCTAGGACCACGGATCTGGGTCGGGATGATCCCTCTACCATACCCGAGCCGTATATGGCGCAGTTGACCCAGGAGCTCCCCGGTTGGCGACGAACAGATTCTAATCTGGGACTTCTCAAAGACCTGACGGCGGCGGTGATAATTTAGATTGAGCCGCAAGGATGGCACGATTAATTAACGAAGGGCTTGGCTCGGGTCGTGGGTCGCTGCTGGTCGCTGGGATTTAATCCTACTGGGCGAACGTACGGACGCGACTCTTTGACGAGTCTGGTCTCCATTTCTTGTCCTCGACGCTGTAAACGACCCAGGTTCCCGTAACGTTGGTGCCGGCAATTGTGGCCTCGAAGCTACACCGAGCCAATCATCTGGCGTGTGAATGGGGGTAGCGCACGTGATGCTTCTGGCTGGCGGTCAGCTACGCGGAGTGGTGTGGCAGGCTCTGTTCATCATCTCCCATTTGTGCATCTCTCTCTCGACTCTCGAGCACGACTCCGACACGCCTCGATACGTTCATTGACACCCATACCCTGCGCCGACGATACCACTACTCTACTCGAAGCTACACAAAAAATTTTACTAAATGCCTCCCAGCTCTGCGCTGTTTCTGGGCCTCGAGCTGGCCACCGACCAGCTGCGCGCGTCCATCGTCGACGAGAGCCTCGACCTCGTCGGCGTCGAGTGTGTCGACTTTGACTCTGAGCTGTCCGAGTATCAGTGCGTCTTTTTGTCTACCCCCAGTTCCATCGATTGATCTCTGCGTTTGCCTCCGCCAGGACCCAGGGTGGTATTTTCACCACTCCGGGAGATGCCTACACGACCCCGGTGGAGATGTGGATAAAAGCGCTAGGTGAAGATCGTCCTTTTTCCTTATCCTAATCGCTCATCTGCAATTCAATTTTGCTTCCGTCTTTCCACGTGTCCCCTCGATCAGACACTTTGCTTGAGAAACTGCAGCGCAACTATGACCTGACACGCATAAAATCCATCGGCGGCGCCGCGCAGCACGCCCTCGTATGGTGGAAGTCGACCACGGTCCCGTCGCTGTCGTCGCTCGACCATCACTCGCCCCTCGTTTCCCACTTCCCCGCCCACTCCTTCTCGCTCCCCAACACCCCTGTCGCCCAGGACATCTCCTCCCACACCCATGCCCTCACAATCGAGGCCCTCGTCGGCGGCCCCGACCACATGGCTGCCCGCGTCGGCGCCTGCGCCCACCCCTCCAACGTCTCCGCGCAGCTCCTCCGTGTGCGCGAGACCTGGCCTCAGGACGTCTGGGCCCGCACCGGCCGTGTGCAGCTCGCCTCGGCCTTCCTCGGCTCCCTCATCGCCGGCAAGTGGATGGGCATGGGCGAAGCCGAGGCCTGTGCATCCGGCATGTGGGCGCACACCGCCGGCCAGTGGGACGAGGGCATCCTCGACATCGTTGGCGGCTCGCGCGAGGAGGGCCGCCGCGTGCGCGGCTGGCTTGGCGACGTCGACGTCAGCGGCGGTGGCCGCCGCGCTGGTTCCGTCTCCCGCTACATGGTCGAGCGCTATGGCTTCGATCCCGAGACGATGGTCACGCCCTTCACGAGCGATGCCCTCGCCACGTACCTCTCACTGTGCCCCTCGCCTGCAGACGCCGTGCTCCAGTTCGGGCCGATGGACGTCATGATGGCGCCTGCGCAACATTATATTCCCACCCGGCTTTACGCGCTGTATCCGCACCCCGCCCAGGACCCGAGCGAGAAGCGGCGGTACATTGCCGTGCTCACTAACCGCAACGCGGACGTCCCCCGTGCGCTCGTGCGCGACATGTACACCAAAAGCTGGAGCGCGTTTGACCGTCTCGTGGCCATCGTCCCTCCCGGCGGGTCTATCGGGTTTGTCTTACGTCCGTCTGATTTTTTTTTTGATTAACCAAGGTGATTTTTTTAGCCTCGACGACAAGCTCTTCTCCTTCTGGCACCTCCAGGGCGACGCGCACCCGTTCTCGCACGTCAAGGGCATCTACCGCTTCGAGACCGGCATCAAAGTGAACGAATTCCGCGACCTCCGCGCGAACCCGCGCTGCCTGCTCGAGTCGCAGGTCCTCTCCCTGCGCGTCAAGTACGCCAAAATGCTTGCCACCGGCGTGCTCGGCACCCCGCGCACCACCGCCGTGCAACGCCCCCTCCCCGGCCGCTCCACGTCTCTCAACTCCCCGCTCGGCCTTGCGTTCGACCCGTACGACCCCACGCCGCTCCCGCAGCGCGTGCTCGCGACGGGCGCGGCGGCCAACTTCCCCAGCGTCGCGAACCTCGTGTGCGACGTGTTCAACAGCGCGGTGTTCGTGCCCACGACGCAGGTCGCGTCCGCGCAGGTCGTGCCGCACCGCAACGCGCCCGCGGCGGGGTATCCGTCGCGCGCGGCGCTCGGCGGCGCGTACGTCGCGCGGTGGGTATGGGGGAAGGAGTGGGGCCCGCCCGGGGGCTTTGGGTTCGAGGAGGAGGTGAGGCGGCTGCTGGGGAAGCGGTGGGTGGGGAGCGGGGGCGTGGCGTTGCGGACGCACGTCAACGGGGGCGCGGTGCCCACGGGGAGTGTGTCCGGGAGCGGGGCGAGCACGCCGTTCGGGAGCGTCGGGGTGAGGTCGGGCCTGGGGGACTCGGTGTTGCTCGAGGAGGAAGAGGACGAGGAGAATGCGCGCGAGCTGGAGCGCCAGCGCAATGCGAATGGGAGTGGGGGCGCGGTGAACGGGGGCGGGCGGAGGAGCCCCGGCGTCATTGGTGGAGGCAATGGCGGGTCGTATGGGTTTTCTGGTAGGAGTTTCTTCCCCCTTGGATTTCTCCTTCGTACTGACAGGACCTCTTAGAAAACTCGCTCACACCCAGCACGAGCACTAACAGCGTCACGAGCAGTACAGGCGCGGCGCCCTCCACGGCGTACACGACGCCTGAGCTGAATCTCGGCAGCCTCGGGCTGCTGAGCCCCGGGCTCATCGGCACGAACGGCAGCGCGTCCGCGGGCACGCCCACGACGCCCACGCCGCTCACGCCCGTAGTCGCGCTCCCCACCGCCGAAGCCGAGGCGCAGCTCGGCCTCGCCAAGGTCGCGGAGCCGGACCTCGACGCGTTCATGACCTACGCCGCGATCGTGCCCGAGTACTGCCGCCTCGAAAGCATGCTCGTCAAGGGCATCGTGTGAGCGCCGACGAACGATAGAGATATCACCATATTATATCTTATTGCACCTATCTTTTTGCTTACGAACTGCGTTCATACTTACTCACTTACATCTACAACTCATATCTACTGTCTACGTAGCGTTTTATTTTATTCTTCTCCTCCTCTCCTTGCTTTGCTTTGCGTCTAGACCCCATCTTCGTACTGCTTACTGTCGCTTTCCTTTCTCTCCATCTTTTGGGTGTATTTCTCGTCCCTCAATTCCCTCTTTTCTTCTGTCTGCCATCGACCTCGGGGTGGGGGTGGAAAAAGTATATATTCGTGGCAGGCCTTCGCGCACTCCCCCTCACCTCCGTTCCCTAATTCCACGTAACGTATACCAGTATATCGATGACATTTCCCATTTCATATCGACTGGAAAAGCAATTGGGCCAAAGCCTCCCGTGCGTCGTGGATTCTTCGGCACATGGTGGCGGCTGCTTTGGGCAAACGAACGACACCTCGGACAATTACTAGCGCTCAACGGTTTCTGATTCAGGCCTCGATGCGGAGTAGCTACGGACATATTCCCCTGCCCCATGCACGTCACTGCCGCACGTACGGTTTGACCAGCAGGGGCAGCTGGGGCCCCGCTTCGGGGTCGCTCCGGAGAACAGGCCGCTGGACGATAGACGTCTTCGACCTGATGTCGTGTGCCGGGACCGCCAGCTCGAACTCGAATGCGCGGATGAGCGTGAAGAGGAGGGCCTTCGTCCTGTGGGTATCGTTAGCGTGGTGTATACAACACGGAATATGGCGCAGCGTAACTCGACCAGGGAAAACCGGAACCCAATGCAGGAGCGGGGCCCGCCGAGGAATGTCAGCATATTACCCCAAACGCCGGGCACGGAGTTGGAGATCGGCGTTTCCCATCGTTCGGGACTGCGTGGAAGTGAGAGGGTCAGACGCATGGTTCTTGGACACGGACCTACATGAATTCCATGGCATCGGAGCCCCAGATGTTTTGATCACGGTTCATGGCCAGTATTGGGATCAAGACGGTCTGGCCCTTGGTGATTCTGTAAACGAGTAAACAACGAGGACAAGCATGGGTCCGGTCGTTCGCGTACTTGAGCGTCTCGTGTATCTTCCCGTTCAGGTCTGTGAACGGCGCGCTTAGCGGCACTATGTCGTCCCTCGTGGCTACCCGAACTTAAAGCACCAATGTCAAAACAGAGGTGCACGGCAAAGGATACTGCGTACTGGTGGTTGGGACCGGGGCGTACAGGCGGAGAGTCTCGCGGACGACGCACTCGAGGAATGGGAGTGCGTTGAGCTCGTCCATGGTGGGGTTGTCGGTCGAGAGGCCGAGCAATTCCTTCCGCAGCCGAGCCTGCGCGGCGGTATTCTGTGTAAGCGCAAACAGAGCCCAAGTGGTGGCCGAGCTGTGAGGCGGTCAGTAGTATTCAGTGCGGTGCCCACCAAGTTTGACCTTGTAGTTTCGTGTCCTGCGACCAAGAACGTAGGCACCTCTGATCCACCATCAGTCGCTGCTAAAGCAGAGGCTTTGAAATTCTTACGAGCAAGGAAATCGTCATCGGACAGTTGTTGGTGGGCTGGGATGTCCTTGGCTGTGTTGGCACGGACAAGCAGGGATAGAAGATCGCGCCGGTAGCCTCCATTATCGAAGGTGCCGCTCTCAGCCGCCTCTTTCTTGCTTTCCTGCAGAAGCTGTCGAGCAATTCGCATCGTAGTGGCTCGGGAAATTTCCATAAGCTTGTCTAGTTCCGTTGGCTAAAGTAATGAATAATCAAAGTCAAAACTCGGACTGGATAAGCCAGGCAATACTTACTATCCGGCGAAAAACTGGAAATCGTAATTGAAGGATTCGGAAATAGCTCATCTTAGTCCCGGCCTTGAGCATCGTCGAAAATGCTTTGGCGAGCTCATTAGGATTTGCCGTATCTTCGGCGCTTAGGGAATCGAATTTGTGGTGGAAACCTGATACGGAAATGAGCCGATGTGCAAAGAAAAAAAGGTGAAGAAGCTACCTGCGAGCCCGATGATGTCGAGAGTGGCTTTGGTAAGCCAGGATCCAATCTCCACGCGGGCGACGCCCCCTTCATGTTCCGCTTGAGCCACCCAGATATCGCGCAACTATGGAGGTGGTGAGGATCCTTCTCCGCACGATTCCTAGAACACTCGCCTGGATTGACTTTTCGACGAATATTCCGGTAAGCTCCCTCACTTGTGGCGCTCCGAAGGCTGGGTTCTGCGAAGACATACGTTGGTACTCGGGTTCGAGTGTGAGGTAAGGGACATATCAATACCATGATCTTCCGCTGTTTAATGCAGTCAGTTAATTTATATGCCTTCATACAGCGCGGAATGTCTGACCTGCCGTTTGTGGACATCCTCCTCAGTAATGAGAAGACCTGAATTTATTGTCGGATGCGCAGCATTTGGCGAGACAACGACGGCGTACCAGGTCCAAGTACACGAGTAAGAGTATACCGGGTGGGCTCAGGCCGCTGGTAAATGTAGCTATTGACGAGGAAGTGGTTCAGTGCCTTGGCGTCGTGGGTGTACAGACGGGTTAACTTTACCAAAAGATGAGAGTTACTCCAATTTATTTGGAGATTAAAACTCACCCCGAGAAACGCCTTATATTTCAAGACAGGGCCATACTTCTGCACCCATTGCTCGTGCAAAACAGAGTTGTCCTGCAAGACACAAGAGTCAAAACATATCAACGGCAAAGAAGATTATAGCGCACAGCGCGTTGTATATCACGTAGATTGCCGTAGAACCAGTGCGTGGATTTTGGCCCCGGGAGATGTCGGAGAGGTGGCCTGAGGTCTTGGTATATCAGTTTCAAAATCTCGTAAAGAGCATAGGCTCCCAGAGTCCCAGCAACGGTGGCGACCAGCCTCAGCAACATGAGAACAATGTGGTGAGTGCTGAGCTGTCTATAAATATGAGCGCCGCTCAAAGTCGCTGGCACCTGTCGACGGTCCGCAGTATTCCTTCCGGATCGCCAGTGGTCAACTTCGACTGCAAAAGAGAAAAGCCAACGTCATACTCGGAATCTGCTCAAATCTGAGGTAGTTGGCATCGCATAGTCTCAGTAGTCGGCTCTAGTCGGGTGGACCTCGGAGAAAATAACCGATCAAAAGAGGAACGAACACGTGAGTATAATTTGTCAATGTTGTGAGACGCGTTTGATTCCGGAGACATCATTTCGATGCGTTGACTTAAATAAAATTAAGACACGTCCGAAACTAAACCTTAATAAGCTGCTCAACATTGTCATGCTCGTAGCAGTGCCAGATCAGAGACCGGATCAAAGCCTGACAGCGGACCTCTTCTTCCACCTGCGCGTCCAATTTTGGAAGTTGAATGGCAGGCCCCCTCGTGAGTGAAGGGAACCTCATTGAAACGGCTTCACATTTTTTAATGCTTTCCCTCGTTGAAATTTTTCGGTGTGGCCACTTCATGTGCCAGTGGATCCCCGTCCCCACAGTACGCCAATAAGAGCAGGCGGCACACTCTTCTCCCAGTTTAAATCGCTCATCATAGCAATTTTTGGTCGCTGTTGCGATGATCACTTTACTATCACCATTGCAATGATGATGGAGGTACGTAGGTGGCATTACATTTCCACGGCACAGTCCCGCTCGGTTTAACTTGCTGCCGCTCTCCCGCTGACAATCTGTTTTTAGACTTGGGTATAAACCCAGTGAGAAGCATTACATACAGTTCTTCGTAGAGACCAACATCACTTCCCCCCTCCCCCTCCCTCCCGCAACGACCCCTCGCTTGGTAGGATGCATATTGACTTGCTTCCGCTCTCCTTAGCCATTTTTTTTGACATCCGCATCTTGGCCATTTCGCGTTACCGCATCTCCGACTACCGGCGCTTTAATCAACCAAACTATTGATGATACCAACACCACGTTTTTCACCTGGGCTCAGCTTGGACAGCAAACGTGGAACGCTGTAACGCCATCTACACCCTGTCCCAAATGCGCCGAACAGCCAGACCCCACCAGAATACATAATACATCATGGCACGATGCCAGTAGGGCTTATGGATCGTGTACTTTCCAAGGTGCACTGGTCCCTCATTTATTCCCAGCGCAGCCAATGGACCACCGACTTATACTTATACAGGGGCGGCCATATACCTTTATGGTATAGACGGAGTAGGAAACCTCAACCCCAATATATCTTTCGTCCTAAAGACCCCGGGTCAAAACACTCCAATAATACAATCCTTCCATTATTACGACGAGGGAAGTTACGTGTACGACTCCCTTTTCTTCCAAGCGACAGACCTGGATCCGAATATCCCGCACACGCTGACATGGTCACTCAATCCCAATCCCCAAACTGGAGGCACAATCGCAATGTTCGATTATGCCATTATCACTGAGTACTTATCTCAATTTTTAAAGGATGGCTATTTTATTACTTACTGTTTCACTTGAGGCTGGCGCCAAGCGCCAACAGCGGGTCAAGCAAATCCCTGATAGGTCCAATTATCGGTGGCGTATGTGGAGCCATCTTGGTGATGGGCATCGGGTTTTTCCTCTGGCGAAGAAAACGTGCAGTGAATAATATTAATTCAGACGCATTGTCGTCTTTGTCGATGGAAGAGCTTTACATGGAGCATGGCCAGTCTACACCCTTGGTCGAGCCGTTTACTCTGCGCTTTCCTGCACCCATTGCGGACAGAAAAGTGCGCAGTCGTGTTACTAGTGAAGTACTTCGAGGGGGCCAGTACGAGTATTTAATTTACTGCACTGTAAATAAGCTAATCAAACTCACAGCACGACAATTGCAAGTTCGCCTTCAGTTTCTGTGGCCACGCCGAATCCACCAGTAAGCGCCTTGGAGAGGCGGCTTAGGCATGTTGAAGACAAAATGGGGATTGAAACTCCTCCGCCATACTAGCTCTCAAAATGTCGGATTGCTTTCCTGTCACTTGTCGTTAATCAACCCCCTCCCTGGCATGTGCGGTTGTAGCACCGGACAGAAATGCGGATTTTCAGAACTATGTAAGTGGTGAGTGCGAGCTGTACCGATCGTCTCGACATATCTTCGTCATGGCTATTATTTATTTGACTTGGACAACAAAAGCATGTCCCTCACGTCCTCTTCAACCAGATGCCGAATACTCCGTCCATGATTTAATACCCACTCCAAGAATGCAATGCAAACAACCTGATTTTGAATCTTCTCGAGAATATTTGTTTGCGCCCCAAAACCAAGCTTGGCAGAAAGCGTCGCAAATAAGCAGTCCGATGTAGTTCTTGGAAGGGAATCTGTAAGGATGGATGGGGATATAGGGAATGCTGGGAGAGACTGCAGAACTGTGCCATATTTCTGGATTACGCCCGAGAGAATATGCTGATGCTCTTCGGCAAACTCGGATGTCGACGCGTTCAGTGGAACCAAGATCGCCTTCGCGCGATCATAGTCCGACCGAAATTCGAGGTCCTTCGTTACAATTCCAAGGAGTATCTCGAACAGAGACAACCCGATCCGGGGTTGTGCTGGAGTCGCCGCAACGACTCGGGTCGAGGGAGACAAACATCGAATGAGGGGAGAAAATTTATTCGGAGCATGAATGCGTCCAGAGATGGACCGCTGAAACAGGCGGCATGTTCGAAGTATACTGCTCTTCGAGGTGAAGGTAATGGAGCCCGTGGGCGGAACATTTAGGAGGATGACGGAGTTTAATGCCAGAGTTTGTGAGGAGGTGAGTTTGGTGATTTTAAAAGTGAATAAATCGTTTTCTGCCGGCGAAGTTGCCCTATACGAGTTCAGGGCATCTGGATCGATGGAAAGGCCATGAGATCCATCTTGGTAGGTAGCGACCGGAATGGTATGTTTAATATCGATGAGATCGCTGTTGGTCGGGATGTGGTGTCCCTGGTTAACTTCGTCCCGCAAGAATCCGCTTCGAAGGACGAGTGTAAGTCGGGGACTGATGACAAAGATGCGATGGACGGCAGTACCCGGACCAACGCCCTCCCACAACCCGAATCCATTGCTCCCCAGAATGAATTCCTCCCCGTCCGCTGCTTCCCATACACACAAGAAGTAGTGTCCGGCCTGCAGCTGGTACGCTACGGCATGATAATACTCCGCTTCGGGAGGAATTGGACCGCCGCTCGTCATGGCAAGCAAGCCAAATTTTTCGTACATCTGCGAGGCATCCAACGCTATCTGGGCGTGCGACGTGTCCAAGAAGTATCTCAGACAATGGAGCCACATATCCGTGGCGGAATCCAAGTGATGTCTTAGGCGATATTGTTCCGTCCAATCTCGCGCTGCCCTCGATTGTGGGTGATCCTCTTGGAAGTAGGTCTTCGACAAAGTGCTGTTTCGATAGTGCATCAGAAACAAGAACTTTCTGAGCCGATCAAGCGCCCTCCGTTTGAGGCCAAAATCCCGTTTCTCAGCAAGAGCGGTATGCAGATCGTTTACGATCTTCGCCGCATCTCCTTCGAGTTTTGAAAGCTTCTCCTCCAGCTCATTGATATTGAGGGAGCTTCGCACGTCTTGGTACAGGTTGCGAACACCGTATACGCTGCCAACAGGACAAAGGGTGAGGGACTGCGTTTCGAGCTCATAAACAAGAATGCTTTCGGAGTCTGATCGAGTGCGAGCGTATTCGCGCTGGCGTTCAACTCGAGACCTGACAGCGTAAAATGTTCATTGGGAGGTTCTTGGCCGTGAGACAGCTCACATACTTTCGGATCCCACCAGGCTGGAATCGGCGCAGGATAAATCTTGGGATAAAATGCTGGTACTGGTCCTCGCGGGTTTGGGGAGTCATGGTAAAGATTCAAGAAGGGCACTGCGCTGATAGAAGGGCTTACCACTGGCAGTTTGGTCGAGTATAGTAATACGCCGAAGTTCGTACGTAAACTCGGTATCAGTAGTATAATCCAGTTTCCCTTAAGTTACAGGAGGACATGCATGATACCACCCTAGTTCAATGGTTGAGCGGTGAGCTCGGCGCTTCAACTTGCTCGGAGCTCATTGCCACTGGCAAGCTGGAGTCCCGGTGACCCGGCCGGCGGGTGACTCGGAACATTGAAGATATAAGCCGCCGTTGGACATGCATATTCAAAAGTCCGGGAGAAGCGTCAAGTCATTTGTATCCCAGCTGCAGAAAGACAACGTTGCGAAGATACCCGGTGGCGGTGCAACGACGTGACGAGTGACCAGAACACGTCACACCGCTGTTGCCTAACTTTTTTGCTTTGAGTTGGTTGCTCAGTGGCATTCCCACTTTGATCCTACTTCCGCATCCTTACAGCTGTTCTCATATTTGTAGACGTTTTTGAGAAAAAGTTTAGTTGATCGGGAAGTTCCGGCTGATTGATGTGATCAACTATGCTCTACTCCACTTCCATGACGCCGCAACCAAACCACCATGAGCAATTACCGCTACATCCATCCTGAGCGCAAGAAGGCCGTCATTATATTCGTAGTCTCCCATTGTAGTTAGTAGCGGGTGCTAGTGGGTGCTAGGATGTCCTACATCTATATAAATAAATTGTTTGCCAGCAAAGATGCGACGAATCGATGACGCATTGGCGTGTCATGCACTATTTTTGCAACCGCCGGAACTTCCCGATCAACTAAACTTTTCTCAAAAACGTCTACAAATATGAGAACAGCTGTAAAGGAGAAGATTTCAATCTGGCGCATCTACTACTCAAAATTCAGAAGACGCCTTCGGATCGATTGACTCAGTCTCGGATTCGTCTGGTGCCAGCGAAAATGTCGTCCGATGAGGTTTGTTCTAGTTTCATTTTCTGCAATATATTCAACTATTCCATATTCAGGTGAATCAGGTCGAATGCGACTCGTTTGAAGCTGTTGCAGAGAATGATTTTTGTTTTCCTGGCGATTTTTGTATCGCTGAAGAATATCCTGTGGACAGTGCTTGTAATCCCTGTCTAAGGTTTGGGGCAGATCGGACTTCCGTTGAGTGAAATGGAGGCTCGACGCATCATTGATGTGTCTGCCTCTGCGGAGTCCCATATCTGGGAGGTATCCTCTGACAAGGTCTGATGTATTATTGAACTCGCCCTTTCTCTTCTGACAACCCCGCACAAGGTTCGTTTTGAAAACCCGGCATGGAACACCTTTGTGAGGATGCCTGTCGCTCGGTCTGCAAGGTTCTCGTTGGAAGTGACGATGTGCAGCCAACGTTTCGACTTTCTAAACTGTCATTACACGAAGTTGGATCTGCGTAAGTCATTACCACATGCAATAACCAGCCTCCGAAACTGAGGGATTGTCCCAGATTCGTAAAACATCGGGGCAGGTGAGCACAACACCTACCATAACAGCTACATTGGTAATTTTATGTTTCACAGCCAACGGTCGCAGCTCGTATTCGGAACAGTAGATATTCTGCTTCCGTCCTTGTTCGAGGGCGGCAAGCTTACTGTGCGACACGGCCTCCGGATGAAGACATACGACCTAGCCCATGACAGTGGATTAAATACCGCTGTGGTTGGCTTGAGGGATGTTACGGACTACGAGCTCTCGCCTGTAACATGTGGATATCGGCTGTCCCTCACATATGACATTCTCCAGCCACCCCTTCCTTCCGACCACTTGCCTCCTCTTCCCATTATGGATGGTCCACATAACAGGCTTAAAGACGCATTGATTTCCTGGAAAGCAGCCCAGCGCGACAATATTAACCACTTCTTTCACCTACTAGAAGGCAGTTATACCCACGATTCAGGGTTTTCTTCCGTGGGACCGCACGCTCTTCTCATATCTCATACTCAGCACCTGGCCGACGAGCTTGGGCTGGAGCTGTGTGTGGTTCGCATTCACTTCACCCAATACGGTCTCGGCAATTATCACTACATAGCTCCGACGACTCTTCGGATGAAAACCTTGATGAGGACAAATTCAGCGACGCGGGTGTGTTGGACCATACCTTGGATTTGTCTACAACTACCACGGATGTCGATGGTAACTCCACCGAAATTGATGGATTTAACTTGGAAGATTGCTGCAAGAACTTGATCGATTGCCGATTTCCCGAGCCGATTAGTCGTGAATGGGAAAAAAATGAGTGGGATCGATACTGGGGAGATCGGCAAGTAAGTCAAGTTCTGCATGGGAAGTGCGATGAACTGATATGTCCTCACAGTCCACATCACTTACGAAAAGTACGTCCTATTCGACTGCATGACGGAAGATCCCTAAATTCCTATATAGAGTTCGAATGCGCGGCACTGCTCGTCCTGGACCCCAACCGCCCAAGCGCAACCTGCAAAAGCAGCTGTGTTTGGGATTTGAAGAACGCTTGCCAGGACTTGAAGAATACTCAGGTTAATTCTCCTCCAAGGGATGGGATGGAAGTCATCGATTCCATCGTCAGTGGCTGCGAGGAGAAGAGCATTCCAAGAAAAGAATGGGCCTGGGTAATTCAATGTGTACTATTGGCGGCCTGGCGCTGGAAAGACGTCGACCCTTTGCTGCGTGTTTTGAGAGTATGTCGAGTGGACTCCAATATCGATCGCGTGAGCGCCGAGGACTTAGCACTTGCAATCCAGGATTTTGGATGGAAGCCACTGGCGACTTTGTAAGTCGCTGCCTCAATTCGTTTCATCCTTATTTAGATCGACGCCCCAGTTTCGAGGATACCATTATAAATGAACTTTCCAATTCGAGACGTCGTGTTTTGCTTCAACAGCTTCTAAGTATTGCTGTGGAGCAAGGAGACATCGGTTTGCGGCAATGGTGCCACAAGCATGAGGACGCTATGCTCCTTTCTCTTCTTTCTATCACTGCGGCTGAGGTCGGATGGGTGATACAAGTTGCCACTGATCGAAGTTGGGAATTCCTCCGAGACTCGTAAGTTGCGACTTGATGGACTGCGGGTGATGTGCTCACCCGAGACTTAGTATTTTCCTCCAACTTCGGGCTCAAAGTCTCACCAAACGGACGTGGTTTGCGTTGCTGAAAGCTTTGACGACAGACTCCGATAAAATCCGCACTTCGCCACGGAGTCTTGTCAAAGGTTTGGTCACAGAGTGTGTCGAAGAGCTTGTCGATTCCCTTCTCACCCTTTCTACGAAGTTGTGGAACCACAAGATGAGGGCGATCATGGACGTCATCCGCATCTGCATTCGCACAGACAACACGGCACTGTGTGAGCGGGTCGCCCAACACGTTGCCGGAATTTCTGACTGGATACATCATCTCAAACTTTCCCTGCTCGTTGAGTCCTATCTGGAGAAGAACCATATCCCATTCTCCCACTGTCGATCTCTGTTCATTGGCGCGCTGGACTCAATACTCTCATCTGGGTCGCAATTTAGCACTCTGAATCCTCGAGATGTCACAGCGAGAGATTTGGTGGTACTCATGCGCTCCTTGAAACAGGCGTCGGGGATGGCCATAATCAAGGAAAGGTGCGACTTGATAATGTCAGTTTGTTTACGATTGAATCAAATTTGACCAGAATAATTATGCACCAACATTCTCTCAAGAAACATTTGACAAAATCCGTGAAGGACCTTGCGACAGCCCTCATCGAAGCTGCCGCCCCCGCGGACATTGATCCAGATTACTCCGATGCAATGGCCGTTCTCTTGGATTGTCTCGCTGAGTCCGTTGACATTAACTCACTCCATCCCGATGGATCTTGGTATCGGGAACTCGATCCATCCATATTCTCGGACCTGCTAGATGTCACAAAGCTCTGCATCGACGGCGGAGATTCAAAAAAAGTACATGGAGCTTTTGTCGCGCCTTTCAACGACGCCGACGGGGATTCCAACAGCGCGCCACATGTTGAAGTTCCACGCACGATTCGCGCCGATGCTGCGGGAAATGCTATTACAACCACGCCTGTCCACTTTGCAAGCGGAGACCTCTTCTACTACAGAGATCTATTTCGCATCAGTCGTTAAAGCCTTCGCTCGGGATGTGATGCCACAAAAGCCGCAAGATAGGCTGCCTATGGACACAGTCGGATGCGGTGATTGCAACGACTGCAAGGTGCTTCGCGAATTTTTCGCCCATGACCAATTCTCCATTCTTTTTGCACGGTCGGCCGCGATTCGATCACATCTTGAAGAATTGATTCCAGGCGAATTGCGAGATCTGCATGGAGTCTGGTATCAGACCCTCAAGAAGAAAATACCCTACACTTTAAAGGTCCACATAAAAACTCTGGCGTGACATTCTCTGACCTCGCTTTCAGGTGAACAAGCCGGGCAACATGACCGCTTTTGCCGTTTGGACCGAAAATAGTAAAATCGGCAAAGAGCTATTGAGGCTTTTGGGAGATGAAGAATCGCAAAGGAGAGTCCTTGGAAATGACTATGAGATGGTGGCCGCTACTATAACTAACTTGGACGCTCGATATGAACCGGCCTCGCAAAAGTCCGAACTCGGCATTGGCCAGAAGCGACTCCAGGAATTCCTTCCTGAGGGGCAGCCTGTCGCCAAGAAATAAAATCTGACTACATGACTGGAAAATTTCTTGTTACCGTTGTTAAATTTGTGTAATACTTACTACTTATCCCTCGTATTCCTGGTTCCAAAGCAATGCCGGAAGTCAACATTAGGGGCAGTCAGAGTAACTATTTTGGACGGTTCTGACAGTCGGTTCTGTTGACGGTTCTCGATTTATTAAAGCATGGGAGAACCGTCCATAAATCAGAACCGACTCGAAATGCAGAACCGACTCTGGAGGCGGTTCTGCAGACGGTTCCGGTTCCGGTTCTGGTTCTCCGCCTCTCTCGCCTCTCTTCTCATTAATATTATTTATTTGCTGAGTATTATTACATAGTTCGGAGTCATCCAGTCGCCGTATCCGTACATGGCGTCTGTCAAACACGTCCCCTATGAATGTGCCGCCATCGCCGTCACTGAGGCTCGTAAAAAAAATAGGGAAGCCAAAAAAAATCCCCCGAGCCGCGTGGCCATCCTGGGGAATACAAGCTCTCTGTTGCCAGCGCCGACCATCAAGCCAGAGGAGCCAGTGGATGTGTAGAATATACCAAGGAGGGTGTTTAATTGAATGTATATTTTTTTTTAAAAATGGAGAAGTGCGGGATAATATTTCTACATGAGAACCGACTCGAGAACCGCCTTTCAAAAAGGGTCGGTCAGGATTCGGGGTCGGTTCTGGTCGGTTCTGTCAAAGTTTTGATCCAAATCAATTTTGAGAACCGTCGACAGAACCGACTGCAGAACCGTCCGAAACCCGCTACTCTGACTGCCCCTATTGGATCGAAATTTGGATTGGTTAAATTCCAAACTTTGTGTTCCAGATGCGCCAAACGGTTACAGTAATAATAAGAATAATAAGTGATTTTATGGTCTTCATACTCGTGTCTTGACCGGGCCGGTGAGGTCCGACAGGCTGAGTCAGTTGTTTTCACCAGCCCGCACCAAACAATCACCAAACTTGAAGCGCTTCGCTCTTTCCACTCACAACGAAGTCCCAGAAGGCCGCGGGAACTTGTATATCATACAAAGGCCAGTTTTCTAATGAAACAAAGCCGCAGTCCTTCCCCGAAACGAATCAAGCTTGACCTGGCAGTCCCTACAGTGCCCATAAAATCCGAGGGCGATGAATCTGCTGAACTACCCGAACCTGAGGAAGAGCCGGAGGAGGAGGATCGGTGCAGCATATGTCTGCAAGAGGTCGTTGATAGGACGGTCGTTCCCATTTGCTCTCACGAGTTCTGCTTTGAGTGCTTAATTGAATGGTCGGGTACGTCGTTTCGCCTCAAGTTATTAACGTTAGGCTGATTATTTAGTGGACTTCTCTCAGCCCAGTCGCGACGTTGCCCACTGTGCTCGCAAGCGATAGGAGACTTCCTCATTCATAGAATACGCTCGCGGTATGATTACCAGAAGCATTACTTGAATCCGCTACGAACGTCGCCTACGCCTCTGCAGCCGTTAGTCCCACGGCAAGCACGACCCTCGAGACGGCGGGTACGAAATCGCGAGTGGGGGAGGAGAGAAGCAACGGAAAGAGACGAGGCCGACAAACTGGATCGATCTATAGCTAAACGTCGATGGATTTACGAGCACGATTTATATGCCAAGGTTCGCTCTTCGATTCTATTTCTGACTTCATTTGACCGCCTTCTAGCACGTTGCATCCAATTCCTACACTCGTTACCGTCCGTATCCTGCCCCGGCGCAATTTGCAGCCTCGCCAGATCTCATTTCTCGAACGACTATGTTTCTTCGCAGAGAGTTACAGGTCTGGGTAAACCTAGACGTCGAGGTAATAAACTCACGCGTTCTCCGACTCATGATGCAACTGACTTAATACCCGGCAGTTTCTGACCACCTTCATAATATCCATCATGAAAGCCATAGACATTCGCTCCGAATCTGCTGTAAAGCTTCTTTCCGAATTTCTCGACCTGGATGCGCCATACATTGAGGGTGGCCGACACATCAACGCTGAGCACTTCGCCCATGGTAAACATGAATATCTTCTATTCCGCATATTTCTGATTAAACGTCCAGAGGTTTATTCCTACGTTCGCTCTCCGTACAAAGACCTGTTTGTCTATGATAGTGTGGTCCAGGTTCGTCCATCTCGTAACTAATCGAGCTGAACATTTCAACTGATTCAACCCCGTTCAGTATGAGGTCTCTCCAGAGGTTCCGCCTCCCCAAGAAGAACCCCGCCGGAGGTGGCGCGAACCCACACGTTCGGCGTCGCCGTTGCCTCGTGATTCCCGTGGCGAAGGAACCAGTCGAGCGCATTCCTATTCTCGTTCTGTGTCTCCATCACCCTCTCGACGCTATACCAACTCCGGAGATACACAGCTCGAGGAGCACACCTCCCGCGGCAGCAATGACGGGACACGTCATTCCAGTCGGCACCCTCGCGATACTTCCGTCGTAGCCGCGGACCAACCCCAACCCCCAATCCATCCGAAGGTTGAAATTCAACTTCCACCTCTGGGAGTCTCCACGATATCTGAAACCTTAAACCCAAACGGCAAAAACCCGAGTATTCTTAGTGCTCTGTCTTCAGATGAATGCATTGTCGTGGATGCGCTCCCCTCGCCCATAGCAAAGGATTCCGTCACCGTACCTCCATTAGGTGCTCGCAAGCCTGCACGGGTTAGGAATCGTAGCCTGTTCGAAAGCGTACAGGCTCATCTTGCACTTCCTACCCGCGAGGATCGCGCGACCACCACGGGCAATTCAATCCCCGCACCATCTAGATTCTCCTCTACCTCACAGCCGCGGCGAACTGACCTTCCCCCCTCGTTGTTAACGCGGCTGTCTGACCCCGTTTCTCACCAATCTATGGTCAATGACAAAGGCAGTGTTGGGACGGGCAATATTGCTCCCTCTGACGATCTGCTTAACGTAGCCCGTGATAATGGGCTGAGTCTTCCGGTCAAAACGTCGCTGTCCCCTCCTGAAATAATGGCTCGAACTCGGGCGCGACTAGCCAAGTCAACCAATCAAGAGATTGATCAAACACATTTAACCTTAAATAGACCTTCTGTGCCGCTTCAACGGTCTTCGGTGCCTGCATTATCTTTGGGTATGTACTTCTCGGGCTTTCCCTTTGTGAACTGACTGAGATATGTGTATAGGTTCAGAACAAGCTTCTGGACCAGATGGCAACGTTGACATCTCAACATCTCTTGGACATGGCGGAGACGCCCGTCCGTCTAAACTGCGCACTAGACTGTTGAATCGTCTCGAGGAAGAAAGACAACGCGCTTGCAATCTGTCGGACATAAATACCGTCGTGGGAGGGATTGTCACGGGTAAATCCGAGGAGGCGGCAGACGTTGACGACAGAATCTCTCAAGGACAGCCGCCGGGGCTAACGTCTCAACCAACGCTGGTCGACGCTGCGGAGGCACGCCTGCGACGGCAAGCTCAGTTGCGAGTCCGTCTCGCCGCTGAAAAGCGGGAACACTCTTCTAAGTAGTAACTAAATTGTTCATTCTTGACAATGAGAAAAACAAATATTGCGAGTGACTACAAACAACATTATTATAAACTAAATACTGATATAGTAAGTATGCTATTCCGAACAGGTACTACATTACAGGGATTGTTGGTTAATTTTATGGTGATACACGATATTTAAGGTGGTTCTGCAAATTACGAGTAGCGACGGGCTGATATTTAGTCATTAGTAAGATCGTAAAGTAGGCCCGCAAGTTAGTAGCGAGCGGCATCGTGTACTTGATAAAAGAGGGACGTTAAGCAGTATTATCGAGGCAAAAGAGAGAGGGCGCCGTAGAGTCGACGTGACGAGAGTCGTGAAAAGACATTACACCAGCGATTAGGGGTGTTGTTTGGTGGACTGAGATGCGCCAGCGGAGGAGGTGGCCGACGGATCTGCAGAGGCGTATGGCACAAATACGGCGCGCACAGGGTCGTAGCGCCCAGCTCGCGAGGGCTGGGCCGAGCCGAGGCGTGGCGTATCTCCGTCCTCATCTGGGGCGAGCTCATTGATGAAGCTCGTTGGCGGAGAAGACGAGCTGGTGCGCGTAGAATGCGAGCCGGAGAGCGACCGCGATGGGGAATGCTGCCGATGGCTGGATGATGAGTCCCACTGCGGCTGAGGCTGCAGGGTGAAGGGCGGCGGGAGGCCTAGCGCGGAGTATGGGCGCTCTTCGGGAAGGTTGTGAGCAAACGTGGGCGACGGGGAGGGGGACGTCCGGAACGTGTCGTGTGATGGTGTCGTGGGCGCTGAGCGCGCGAGTAAGGATATGTCTTGTGATCCCGATCCTGAGTACAGCCGGCGGGAAGAGGGCTGATTGAAGAAAAGGGGAGGTAGTGTCCTTGAAGGATCGTGTCCGTGGCGGAAAGAGAAAGGTCCCTCCGGGTTTTCAGAATCCAGAGTGCTTAGACCAGGGAGCGACCGACTGGAGTGCGGAGGGGCGGGGAGGTCCCGACCAACGTAGTCGCGGCCGGGCGGTCCGTGCGCTAGATTCAGCACTGGTCGCCCTCTTTGTGATGATCGGCCGGGCATTCCAGGTCCCAACAGCTGTAGCGGTGTTTCAACGAACTGCGAAGGGGGGTACCCGCTGTACGAATGGGGAACAGCCCGCTCCTCCGTCTCTACACGCGTTATCTGACCCTCGGGTAGAGCCGAGTAGGGAGTCGCGTTCTGGAATGAGCTATATTGCTGAGCGGCGCCGGATTGGGACGTGTCGCTTTGGCTCCCAGGACGGCGCGCCTTTTGGCGCTGATTCTATTAGAAGGACATGAGTAAGTGTTTCGGAATATGGGAACGATTTAAGGCGTACTTGAAACCATATCTAAAATCGGCGCGTGAGTTTAGAGGTGGCAACGACGTGACTGATAGTCGCTCACCTGTACTTTTCGCGCGCTCAACCCAATGGAACGTCCAACTTCCTCCCGCATAGCTGTAGTGGGGAATCGGGACTAAATCATGAATTGAGATCAGCTTGTAGCAGTTGATAGCACGCGACATACCTGCGCCAATAAAGCGTGGAGCACAGCAGATTGGTGAGGCGTAGTAAGCGTGCGAGTCCGTTTCTTCTTGAGAGGCGCAACAGATGGTGGTGATGTCTCGGAGTAGGGACTCATGTCTTCGAGATCCTCTGTGTCGGCCATCCCGCTCTGAGAATCAGAAGATTGGGAACGAGACGTGTCTTCGGGGGATTGGTGGCGGAGACGTTTGGCCATTGGTGGGCTGTCGGGGGAAGGGCGTCGATGGGTAGGTTCGTCGGAGGTCTGGGAGGATACAAAAGAATGAAAGTGGGTGAAGTGCGTAGGTGAGGGGTTTAAGCTTTCTTCGGAAGCAGTTGTTGCCCTAGGATCGTGTATAGATGTTCGTGAAGGTGCCGGTGCAGAGGGAGACGAGATATTAGTCGGAGAGTAGAAATTAGGTGTGGGGGTAACTGAACGGGATTTAGACATGCAGTGAAGGGTCACAGGAACAGCAGTGCAGACGAAAGACGTCGACGCACAGTTTCAACGCATTGAGGGACCCAAGCACATGCAGAAAGAGAGGACCGAGAGGGAGAGGTGATGGTTGAAGAGAGAGCAGACTGGGTGCCAAATGTGGAACCCGGTAACCCCGTCTAGTGTCCAGTTTATGAATCGCAACCATTGCAAACAGGCAGCCAAATGAGCATGGGAGATTTCGTAACACGATCGGGACCAATAATATAGTTCCCAAATTCAAAGTTAAAGTTCAGTACTGCGATGTTTGCGAAAGGTTGGGATAATTATCGTCTGGAACCTTGTGAAAGCCCCCCAATAACTCTTTCAGCGCAGCCAAAAGGTCTCATCCCAAGTTAACCTATTGGCACCGAGGTGTCCGAGAATGATTCCGAGTGCCAGCGAGGTCCTTGGACATCGTAACGACCGTTGCGCGCAGTAGGAACGAATGTAGCAACAAACAATTCTATGTGACGTGGTGACGTGTGACCAACATAACCAAATGCGGAGACAGAAGTGATCGGCGGTTGCGGCGTTGAGGCATGAATGCTATAAAATTGCTGGAATATACAAGGAATATAAAGCTGAGATTCTGCTGAGATGCAAGTACAGACGGTTTGGGGGCGAAACGCCGACGAAAGATTTATTCCGGAGTCCGGTTTCAATGTTTCAGAGGAAACCTTGATTCTGGGCCGTTCCCCGAAAACCGAAATGAACACAAATGGGCGTGGAGAGTCCGTGATTTAATTCTATAAATGAAAGAAGACAGCACCAGTACAGCATAGTACAGCTGATTATCCGCTATCGCACCAAGTACACAGGCGGAAGCTGTAAACGGAATCCCACAGCGATCATTCGCCGAAGCTCAATCTAAACAAAGGATCGGCGAGTGCTGTCTTTTGAAAGCCGATCATCGGAGAGACATGAAGGGTTCAGTGGGACAGATTGTATACACAGACAAGGCAAGACAATGGCAGACCAGAGCGCAAAATAAATTTATTGCCTGCAGATCCTTTGTACAACGATCTCGGCTGATCCCACGTTACCAGCCGCGCGTGCTGACCACATGGCGGGAGAGAGAAAAAATATAATTCTGAGAGCTTATCAACTGGCTTTAATTGGAGCTTACAGCCTCTTACAGCATTTTAATAAACCCATGCAGAGAAAATGTCGACCACGCGACCCCGAGTCGAGGTCGCTTCCCGAAGTTCCCGTTACTCCCGTTGCCCTCTGTTGCCAGCCAATTAAATACTTCTTCTGCAGGGCCGACTTGCCCGACAGATCGTGGCGTAATTCCCGTAAGTACTTAGCAGGGCAAGCCGATAATGAGTAACCTAAGCGGTCGCGATGGTCCAGTTTTGGATTGCGCTGATGACGAGGAGTTGCCAGCGGCATCTGCAACCTTGCTTGGGGGTAGGCAAAAGTTATGGGATCATAGAAGGTACAGGAACGCATATGTGTACTTAATCACGTCGTAAATTAGTTCTCATAGATGGCAAGAGCGCTACATAGATCGGTCGCTCAGTGAAGAGTTTGGCCAGAATAGTATTTGGGGTTATTTGGTTTTGGCAGAAAGGGATATTGACGGTTGAAGTCAGTGTAGTATTTGGTTATGTTTTGTTTTGTCAAAGTTGATAGCAATTCGATAATTTCAACGGAGGGAGACCTAGACAAGCAAGGTGATCGATGATGATCGATGATCCCGCGGAGCGGAAGAGGGCGGAACCGGGGTAGCGTGGCCTGCCGTTCCTGAAAGAAGGTTGCTGACAGCGTGAGCGATTGATTGCCGGGCCACTTGAACCGCAGTTGTCCCTTTGCGTTCCCCTTTCTACATACGGGACATTTTCAGTTGCTTTTCGGTTTGTTTCCTTGACCCTTTGCTGATCGGCGGTAGCTTAAACCGGCCCTGTATAATGTATATAAGAGCCAGTATTTGGATTTATTTCACTCGGATGCAATTCACTGCCCACAACTGAAACGAAGAGCTCAGCTGCGCTAAGTTAAGTTCTTCGGTAGCTATAATGATAACTGCTAATAACTTTCGGAATGGAGGGTCAGATCATGGTAAGATCCGTGAATTACGAAAGTTATAGCAGTTTATAGCCTACTCAGCTTCGTTGATCTTCTCAAACGAGTCAACCACGAAACCGAGGAGATATCGACAAATTGGAACTGACAACAATATGCACATTCTAAAACTCTGCCGACTAGTACGGACTTACGGTGCGCAGATAAACGTTCGCATTCAGTGTTTGGAAGATAATCACGATCTCCAAAACCAGACACCCATATCATAGTATGGCATCCACTCGAGGTGTTTCAAACGTGGCAGTCTCTGCATTGATTGGGAGTGTCGTGCGTCGAAACGCAATGTCTCCTCATCATCATTGTTTATGGCGAGAAAGCTGTGTAGACTGCGAGAAGCTCCCATTCTGGCGCATCATCAACGATTGGAGGTTAAATTTTCTTATCTTTTTTCTTCCAATGTAACACGAACATCTGAGGCTGAATACTTCGATTGCCACCCAGTTTTCTTTTTTCTTTGTGTCTCATCTTTTTGATAGGAATTTTAGCCGTCGTTTCCGCTGTTACCACACCTGTTGATTGTTATCCCCAGGTCAGGTATGTATGAGTTCCAGTAGATTTTTGGCTTCCGTCGCGAAGCCAAAATTTCCGTCGTCGCATGATTTTTTTAGATTGCACAGTTCAGGTTAGCCGCCCTCTGCGACAAGCTACTGCCACCGACGGCGGCCGTTAATCTGGAGTTCAAACAATATTCGGCACGCAAGTCGGTGCGTTTCCGCACACTCTTCTTTTCTCGGAGGTTGCTTGGAAGGGTGTGTTTAATTTATCCAAAGGAAGGTTCAAGGAAAGTACGAAAATGGGGATACAAATTAGGGAAGTGGGGCACATAAATGACGGAAATAAGCCATCGCTGCGCACATTCGCTCTATGCCTGCATGCCATATACCAATGAACCGGGACAAACTTCCTTAATCTAATAGCAAGATTCCTACCAGTCTTTCCCGCTGTTATCGTTCACTTTATCCGAGTTGAAGTCCCGGAACGCGCAAGTAAATTGTTTCAGATGAGGCCTCCTGTCGAAGTTGAAAGATGAATTCAGGGATGGAATTTCTTGGTAAGGCTTGAACCATTTTTTCATGTCGTCATAATTTCTAACTTATGGATTCTACAAACATGGATGTCATTCATAATTATCCCATATACTCCACGGCTCAAAAAAGAGTGTTCGAATCATAAGTTTGCGCTTCGTCCCGTTGAATTTATCCCCACAGGAACAGCACAACCCTAACCCTATTTAATCTCATTTATTCCTGGAACAGTACATTCATTCTAATACTTCTGACGATGGACAGTTGTATTTCTTCTGAGTTTTTTGCTTGAAGAATATGCAAAATTACATGAAATGAACTTTATGACCAATGCCACACCGGTGCTGTAAAATTTTAATTACTTTTCAACGCAAGGTCAATGAAACAATTTGGCGGAGTAGAATTTGAAGTAGAAAGATGTCGCAGCATGAGCTCAGGCGCTGCAGGTTCAAAAAGCCGTCAACAGCAGGAGTTCCGGTGACGGCCATCACTGTCAGTTGCCTACAGGCAACTTGAGGCGGGTGTAATTTAGACAAATAAAGCTTCAAAGTTCAAGGAAGGTGCGAGCCTGAGTAGGAGATACTTAGGACCCTGAATCCCCTATTGCAGTGTAATTGTTCCCGTTGGTCGCTGAAATATCTATTACATAATAAACACATTTGTATCCTGGGCCATTTATTTGGTTTGAGTTTCGCTTGAAGCCCGAGGTTACACCTAACGCCTACAGGTGGAGCTCCTTGGGAAAGGTTACATAAATTGCAATTGAGCAAAATCCTCCGAGCCGAATTTCCTGACATGAACGTCATCATCGTCCGCCTTCTATATCCACTGTCCGGTGGGTGTAAGTTCAAGCACCGGGAGTGCATCAATGTTCGGAAGTTTGTGCGCCGGGGAAAACCCATCTCCCTGTCGTGGCCATAGCAGCTACTAGGGACAGAAAATTTGTATGTAGCCCTGCAATCTGGATAGGTAATTACCAGAAGATTTTCATCTATGCTACACATGGGGATTTATTTCTAAACACGGTGACATAATGCCGAGACGAAGAACCCCCGGTCATGGTTTAGAATGGGTCCTGCCGTCGACAGAATTAGCACTTATCATCAATTCGATATATGAATGTACACGGAACGCGTGCAGTTGGTGAATTTATAGAAAATGAATCCTGTCGTTTCCTGGTGTTAATGAAACGAATGCGGCGCCGAGATTCATCGAATTTGCTCCCGCTTCTGTCAAAGCTATTCTTTTGACGTCGTATATATTTAGAAGGCAGGTTACGCCGTTTGCAACTGAGCCAGAAGTCCTGCACCAAGCACTGCCTAGAATAATAGTAAATACGTGCCGCGCACCTGGACGACGCGGACTAGACAGAATATGAGTCGTGTTAACAGCGACAGATTACAAGTGTGGCTTGAAAGTATAATCTCGGGAAAACCCCTCTTTTGCTAGAGAAATTTTTCCCGCAACAGAGGGCAACCGCTGTTTCACGTATGCCAGGTCGGGCGGCTCATCAGTCTCGGAGTAAGCAGAGACGAAGACAGCCTCGAACCCATCCCCAGCTTGCGTAAGGCTTGTGTTTAGTTTCTGCCAATCTACCTCATTCCGATCGTTGTCCACATCGAAAGCTGCCTGCACGAAGTGTAACGAAATCGTTTTGAGCGCTTTTAAATGGCCAAGGGGGCCAAAGAGCCGAAGGCAGGGAGCCATGCTACCGTCGACTTCCATAACATCTATGGAGCGCAGAGTCTGGTTTCCTTCCAAGATGTCAAGGTCAAAGGGCGTCTCTAAAATGGAATCCGTCAACGATGTCGAAGACAGCACATGGACGATTTAAACGGACCTTCTGAGAAAGCAATCCGGACTTTTTGAAGTGTTTGTGCATTTACCTTTAGCAGTGCGAACATAGGTGTGGAGACTAGCACCAAGGATTGTAGATGTTTGATGTCAACAGTGCTGAAACTGGACACCATGGCGTCCACAGCATCGAATGTGTCCAGTGTGAGGGATTCAATGACGACACGAGGTTCACGACGGAGATCCACGCTCCAAACGGATGAATCACTAAAAGTGATGTCGTCCAAGACCAGCGCTTTCAATCCTATTGCGTGGCTGAGGAGCGACTCCAGCTCCGAGACATTGGCAAAATGCAAGTTGGCAAGGCAGAGACTCCGGAGAGAGTGGAGTGAGCACGCCGCCTGAACGCCTGTTTTGAGAAGGTCGGACTGTGACTCCCAAGGCTGGTCGTCATCGCAGTCGAAGTCGAGGAAAACGTGTGTCAAGCCAGGTAGGAGACGCAGAATGCGTGGAACCACGATTGTCTTATTGTGGGAGTGGGGAGATGTCTGGCCTTCGAGTTGAAGGGCAAAGTATTTAACGTAGAGTTCGCCGATGTGCGGAGACTCTGCAAGGAGGCGATCGAACTTCATCATATCCAAAGAATCGTGGCGAAAAGTGATCGCAGCGAACAAGTGCAGTTGGCTCCGAGGTAGGAATGAACGAGCGGTCAGGGAACACGCCCGGAGCGCTCGGCGTTCGGCAGTCAAGTTATCGAGTACGGCAACTTTGTCAATAATCGCATCGACAAGCTCCGAAGGGACCCGCATGTGGAAGCCTGTGGAAACTGCAGAGAGGGATCTGCGTACGCCGTGCGAGTTGAAACTGCTGAAGCGTCTGTCTAGGAAAGACTACTTACTACTTAGAAACCGCGTAAGCGAGGACCCACCGGCAGAACAACAGTCAACAGTACCTGTTGTACCAAAAACTAAGAGTCCGAGGGGTCAAATATGGGGAAAATACGGCGCGCGAACGAGCGACGTGAGGAAAGGAAAAGAACGATGTTACTGCGGTTGCGATGTTGACATCTCTTTGGTTCTGAGCGGTCAGATAAGATAAGACATGAGAAAGGAAGTCCACGTGGTGTTACTGTCACGCGTCGCGTTTTTGGCAGTCTGCTTGATTCCCACCATCGCCCTCCTTTCTTCAAGCCAAATTTAAAGCAGAGCGTACGCGTCCAATTTTAATCCCAGGGACTCGAAGTATTATTATCGAATGTCTAGGGCGAAAATAATACTCTAACAGTTTTTCTTAGCTTCTACAAATGGACTCAGTGGCGCGTTCTGCGGACGTCATTGAAATCGACGATTCTGGAGACGAAAGCTTACAAGCGGCGGCTACCTTACCTCCGGGGATATCCACAAACCTTGGTCTTGAGAACGCTTCCTCGGACTTTGAGTCTGACGATGATACAGACGAGCACAACGAGGTGGAGCAAAAACCCCTGATTGCTCCTTCCACAAACATCCAGGTACGCGACGCGTCAGATCGGCGTATTCATCTGACTTTTGTTGCAGGGAGATTTTGAAGATGCTCTGGTGGACGGATTTGATTTTGACGGCGTCTTCGCGTTCTCCCAAAGATATGCTATGGGTGCAGCGCCGAACCCCTGTCTCAATATTGATGGATTGGGAGCAGTTGGGCTGCCTCTAAGTGAAAGGGACGCGAGCGCCATCATTTCCGTTGGCGTCTCCGTGTCTGGCCCCGGAAGCGAATCGAAGTCCTCGGGGATGTGGGAGATACCGGCGGAGAAAGTATGAGACAATCACTCCATTTGTAGGCGGTTATCTGATGATCCTTGATAGGTACACTTCAACAACCCTGCTTGGGATACTTGGATTCAGGGAACAGCCGGATTCGCGGCGTCAACTGCTCTGACAGCGTTTTCATCGGTCAAACCACTGTACACATTACAAAAGCTGGTCATCCATCAGCAAGGCTCCCCGTAAGTGAAGCTGTCGCTGGCTTAAACTCCATGCTCATCTCTTCCCAGAACGACAAATTTCAAAGAGTACGCGTTTTTTTTATCTGCATGCGCCACTCCTTATGCGCATTTATTTTATTTAGGCCGATTGACGACGACGAGTCGAACACGAAAATCGGAGACTTCGTCGCTATTCTCCCCGGTTTATTCGACGGCGGCCAACTTCAGCTCCGCCATGGAGGGCAAATTAAAAAACTCAATTTCGCCCACCAAAGCGCACTTCTCACGTCCATATTCGCCGCATATTCAGGTGTCGAGCACACCTTATCCGGTGTGACCTCTGGCTATCGCCTGTCGCTGGTATACAACATCGTCCAGCCCATGACGCTCGCAAATTTTCGCCCGACACTGCCGGAACTGCAGGGGGCTACCCAAAAACTCCGCCACATCATGCTCTCCTGGAAACAGGACGCCTCTGGCGAGGCGCCGGAGTTTCTAGCGTGCTTGTTACAGCATAAATACGCCAAGACCAAGAACTTCCGAGCAAAGTCCCTTACCGGCGCCGATGCGCTGCTAGTATCCCATCTTCATCCGATCGCGCGCGAACTCAAATTTCGTCTCCACCTGGCTCATATCACCGTCACCGTCACCGCGGACGCTGTGGCCGAAGATGAGGGCCGGTATGATCGTTATGACTGCTTTGGTGGACGCCGTGGCTGGGGTCGTGGAGGCGGCTGGGGACGCCGCGCGTACGATTACTATGACGACGAAGACGACGAAGACGATGAAGACATCGACGAGGAGGACTTTGAAATCGATCATGCGACCGAGGAGACATCTTTGGGGATCACTAAAGTCATGGACTTGAGAGGAATGCCTGTGGATGTTGACCTCGATCTCACCGCGGACGATCTGATGAACGGTTCCGTCACGGAGGGCGATCCAGATAGCGAAGATTTCGAACGGGACGACCGAACAGTACGTGAATAGCCAATATATCTTCAGCAATACCTATTTCTTCACGCAGAGCGCAACAAAGACTAAAGGTACATTCCTGCACCGCTCACCCTAACCTTACTAACGTCGGTGCTCGATAGTATACAAACGCACCGTGCTGCTTATATGGCCGAAGGATGGGGACCTGGATTCGACCGTGACAATCGGCGACGTCTACGAGTACGCGTGCAACGCCCTACGCAACTCTCTATCCGTGTCAGCAACGGACAAGGAGATTACCTTGGTGGATAAACTTCTCGAGTGTTGTCAGGTTCACCGGCAGGAAGACAAGCTTCAGCGTGTCGTCCAAGTCCTACGGGAGTCTGCTGACCGCTGGAACGACGTGAATATCCTTTTACGGACGTTGAGGGCCTGCGGGGTGGACAAGAAAACCGACTTGATGGGCGTTGAGGGCTTCGTGTCCGCGTATCAGGCGTTTGGCTGGGACTCTCTGAAGGACTTGTGGGTTTTGTCACTCTCTCACTTCTCAGCTGATCGCAGTGGACAGTTATGACGATGCGATGAAAAACGACGAGTCCAACGCCCGCCGACATACCCTCCTCGCGCGATTGACCCGAATGGCGGAGGAAGAGGACGATGCTGAGGTCGCCGGATGGTGTAAACAGCAAGAAGAGACTGTGCTTCGTTCCCTCAGCAAAGTCGACGCCGCCCAGATTCCTTGGCTAACAGAGCTGGGCCTATCCCGTGGTGGCGAGTTCTTGCGCGATATGTGAGTTCTAGGTCGTCCATGTGACCATTCCTCGCTGACGATTCCCAGTATTTTCCCGCAACTTCAGGCGCAGACGCTGAACAAGACATTTTGGATGCCTTTCCTACAGAAGCTTCAGCAGAGCATGGCCGTCATACCCACTACGTCCTCCGATGTGGTTGGAGGGCTGATTGCGCAATGTGTATCCGAAACGGCGCGGAATCTCCCTGCGTTTCCTACGAAACCTGCTTCATATAGCTACTATGGGGGGACGCAGGTAGACAAATCCTCGGACGCGATCCTGGAGGTGATCAAACTCTGCGTCCAAACCAACAATGCCGTTCTTTGTACCGGTATCTTTGCCAAGATGAGAGATGCAGCGCGCCTCGGAGATTTCACTTTGCAATATCCACCGTGGCTGTACTACGCAGAGCTTTGCCCTTTGTTGATTGAGTACGCTCAGACCGCTCCGGGATCCGCAGCGTTGTTCGCGATTTTGCAGCCCTTCTTTGTCGACGTTGTGGTCTCGTTGACCTCTCCTGTGCGCACCACTGCTAGTGGCAACTTTACACCGTGCTCCCTCACGCCGCAACACGTTACGACGGTGATGATCGCAGCGAAAAGAGCCGGTGGAATTGCAATCCTGAAGCAGAGGTACGTTCACCTATTACCATCCAGGCACCCATCTGACAGTATCCATGTTAGCTTAACCCCAGCTAATCTCAAAGGCCATGATACAGCGACGCTGCAAAAGGTCGCTCGGGCCATCGTGGCGGACTTCCAGCCAAGCCGACACCCGACAGACGAGACAGGAAAGAGGGATTATGCTCAAATCATCCTGACCCTTGTTGTCACAGTTATCGACACCTTCGACACATCCCTGCTAGGCATTCACCTGCGGCCACAGTATCCCTATAGCTATATGGCCGTCACATCCCCCTCCGAGCACATGCTCGCGATCCTCAAGTTTTGTTTCGAAGTCGGTGCACAAAGCCAGTGCCAACGGCTCCTCCTCCGGTTCGTTCCGCCTCCGGCGGGCTCTACGGTCGCGAAGCATGTTTCCGGTGTCCTCGCGCCATTCTTACCCGTTCTTCGCCAATACCTCGCCACGCAGAAACTGGACTTCCGGAGCGAGCCGTACAGGATGTTCTCGGCTGCCGTCGTCAAGTCGTTCGCGGACAAGGTCATGAGCCAGAAGCCCACCGAGGTTGTGCCCGTCGCGCAGCTGCAAACGATCGGATGCGGCATCTGTTCGGAATGCATTGCACTCCGACAGTTTTTCCTCAGTGAGGCGCAAACGATCTCATTCCCCCGAGCCCAGGTCATCAGGACACATCTGGAGCGTCAGCTTTTGAAAGCCCGAGCCTGGGGAGTTGTATCCGAGACTCTCAGGCGCGGCAGTCCCCACACATTGCGGGTCTGTCGTTTTCGCAGAGATTGGTTTACGCTGAGCTGACAGTGAATTGTTTTTATTTTTTCAGATCACGAAGCCCGCGAGCATGACAGCCCTTGGCCTGTGGTCTGCGAACAGTCTGGCTGGGAAAGCCCTGTTGGCTGGCCTGGGCGATGTTACGGCCCAGACGCATATCCTCGGCGCAGATTACCACTGGATCCAAGCTCGGATGACGGGGATAAACACACCTGGCTTACCGCTTGCCAGCGCGAATCAGAACGTGGCAGCTCAGAAACGCGTTGCAACCACCATGCTCACCACCATCCCCGCTGCCAAGAAGCCCCGCATGTCGTAGAACCGTCTCAATACTCAAATTTTCTTGAAGTGTACATATTAATTGATTCGATAATCTACTGTAGCTCCTGTACTTACGATAATTGGCACAACACACACTGTACTGTATCTAAGATGCTGGAGTGCCCGCGACTGACGTCAAGGTCGGTACAAATGGCCTGATGTGTTCCGGCACTAGGTCCAAGGGGAGCCGCGCAATGGTGTCTAGCGGTGCGCGCTTAACGAGCGCGAGCAAATTCAGCCGCAGATTGCGCATTACAGCGCTCTCCGTCTCCTCCGCCGCCGACTCTGCTTCGACTTTGACTTTGGTGTCGCGCTCCGCCTGTTGCAGCCGGCAGATTTCGCCCGCGACGTACTCGAGCACGATGTTCATCTCCGCGGGCCCGGCCTCGGCCGCAAGCGCTGTCGAGCCGTCTGGCGTGCGCTTGCCGACCCACTCCTGCTCGCTCTGCACGAGGTCGTCGGGCGTGCGGATAAGCGCGGCCATGTCGATCTTGTGCGCGTGGATTTGGAGGAGCACCGCGAGCGCAGCGGCGGCACGGGGCCGGACGTGCAGCGCAGAGGCAACGCGGGCGGGAACCTTGTCGTTGTCGGCGGCCGACCGGGAGGGCGCCATGAGCTCGCGCCCGGTGCGCTGCAGGAAGGTGTGTCGGCCTTCAGTGAGCGGCCCGACGACGTTCTGCTCCACCCACGCCGCGAGGGGCACCCCGAGAGGGAGCACAGACGGAGTATCCTGATAAATGTGTAAGGAGGCGAATATATAGAGGTAGAAAAACGGACCTCCATGTCGACATCCTCGTCAGAGTCGTCGGCAGCTGTGTCGAGCGGAGGGGTGCCCACGAACTCCGCAAGGCTCCGCACGTACGCCAACCCATCTACGCCGCCATATACGACGTCGCGCACATACGCCTCCGCCTCGAGCGCATTGGGCGTGCCCCAGTACTCCGTCGTCGGGTCTGTGTTCTCTTCGAGTTCCACACTCTCCCGCACGCGCTCCTTGACCAGCGCGTCCGCCTCCTCGACGGCCTCGGGCAGCGCGGCATTGCGGCGCCGCATGTCCGCTGCGAGCTCGCTGGCGAGAAGGGCGAGCGAGCCGTAGTCGAGCGCATGCGGCTCACGCGTGGGGGTGTCGTCCGCATCCTCCGGCAGCTCGTCCCGGGGCTTGCGCACGCCGCCGTTGCGCGAGAGAGACCAGTGCTTCATTTTGGGGGGCAGAGGCGGGAGGGGTGCGGGGTGCGAGAGGAGCGTGGGGATGGGATATATTTGCGCAGGCGGGGCGGGTGTGCTGGCGTCGGGTACGCTGTGTGGCGGAGGATAGAGGGGGATCAGCTGGGGGCGCGAGGGGGGCTCAGGGACAAGCGCGGAGAGGAAGGTAAACGGGTCTTCAACCTCCGTGTAGTCGAGGCTACCGTCGGGGCGTAAAGGCGGGCCCTCTTTTTCGACGCGCATGCGCTCCTTTTTCGTTTTGTAGCGTTTTCCTGAGATACATGAGAATGAAGGCACTTGAAGGGACATGCGGACTCACCCTTGAGCTTGAGCGCGAGCATTGTACGTGCCATCGCCGACCCCGGGGGGAATGCACCAAGACCGTCCTTGGAGCCGGGCATCCTGCCTTCCGCATCGATGATGTCTTTTGTGGGGTTCTCCTTGGAGGACTTGGTGTTGTATGGACCGCGTGGGCCGCGGCGCAGCATCGCAAGATGCCCGCCACCATTCATTCCCACAGACGGCGACCTGCTGCGCTCCTCCATCTCTGGCGCGGGCTCGGGGTAGTCCTCCGCGTCGTCCTCGGCATCGTCCTTCTCAATCTCGATGTTCCAGTCTGTCTCATACTGGATGACCGTCGACGCCGCCTTGGAGATCTGGTCCAGCCCCCAGACTTCCAGCTTTTCCGCCTCCGTGTAGTAGATCGACCCTGGGGGGTTGAAGATCTTAGCGTTCATCGTGACGAGCCGAAAGTCGTTCTAAATAATTCTGCTCAATTTGTGTGCGCATTCCGGTACAAGACATAGACGAACGGCAAAGTCCTCCAGCGAGCGATAGCGACCACGCTGCACCTTCGTGGCCATAGTCCCCAGATCCATGGGCCGTTTGACGAGGTCTGCATAGCCAGGCACCTGCGCCGGATTCACTGGCTTGAGGAAAAAGGCGTAGTCGTCCTTTCTGTGTAAATGCTCGTTCAGGAGTCCGCCGAGCTGGAAGGTAGCTGACCCACTTCTTTAGTTGTACAATAAGCCGGCCTATAACCTCCTTCAAGGGCTTCAACTTGACTGGACGAGGCGCTTTCTGCGAGGCCAAGGGGTCGGTGCCATCCTGATACTCGGAATACGCAAAGGCCTGTTTTGACTTGCGCTTTTTGCTGCTTTTGAGTTTGCCGTCCTTTAGTGGAGGAAGAACGAGAGTAAGCCTAGTCGGTGGGGGTGGTGGGGACGCGGATTGACTGAAGGATTCAACAGAATCGGTCATAAGGTAAAGGCTATGGCTTCAAATCTCAACATCAGCAAACATCGGGTGGTCCAAGCGTCCGTTCTTGTTCAGGAACTTCATTTCACGTGCGCTGCAGATTATATCGTCGTGGCAGGAGTCAAAGGGAGAATCCCCTACAAATAGACAACATGTAATTTGCGCCGAGGAGTGAGTCTCCCATATCGGCATAAAATTATAATTCATAGCCACCAGTAGTACCAAGAAATTACCCCGTCGAAATATCGACTTGCCAGAAAATGATGTCTTCCACTCTTCGTACCCCTTGATGGGTTCAATTTCAAGTGAAACTGGGGTTGGGCAAGACGTTTACTACTCGTTGACAGAAAACCCTCACTAATATATGTACGCTGTGCCTTCATATATAAATCAGAGCTAGCAAAGCACCCATAAGCGCTGTTACTGCGGATTCGTCTGGGCCGAGCGCCGAGACACCATTTGGCTTTCCACTTGGAGACGCCGATGCGGAGTTGGCCATTGAATCGCTCGTCGAGGCGACTTTGGCGGCATCAGAAGCCTCGTCTTTTTCACTGGAACCAGGAGAATTGGTACTCGTAGACACAGAAGCCGATGATGTCGGGTTGACGGCCCCCAGTGTCGACAAACCAGGAGCTGCCACTGAAATGCCGCCAATACGACACATGCCCTCCCATTCTGTACAATTTCATATTGGTTGGGTGCCAGATCAAAAAAGGGCTTTACGAACCGGCCAGGACCATTTTCGCGGTGCCGGCGGCGGCGGTAGTGTTGGCGACGCCGGAGAGGCAGGAAAAGCACTGGCTGATGGCGCTGCCCATAGCGATGCTGCATAGACATTTTAATTCTGCTGTGCACTTTTCCTGCATTTGCGGAGTCCGGTCGTCCGTTGGGTTAAATATGAATCTCAGGACGTACATTGATTGATAACTGCTTGGTAAAAGTAGTGCACACATTATCGCAGTTCTTGGGAACTGACGTGAGGACAGTGGTGAACTTCCCAAAGTCAATTGCGTCGTTCGGCGTGGTCGAGGGGAGAGCTAGGAAGCGCATGTGAGCTTCACGCAGCTAGCAGGAGAAAAGGGTTCGCTTACCTGCACAGAATGGGATAATTGACCAAGCAAGGAACGCAACGGAAACCGAAAGCATGACGTGGAGAATGCACAGCACTCGGGTCTTTAAATAGCTGAGAGGATCCAAGACCTGCAAGGATACCTAGAGAACGCGCTTCGAGCACCGTCCTTTTATTCCCGAGTCCGTGATGGTAACAACAACACCTCCCCGGGAAGTTTTAGCCCCGCTCTGATGCCTCTCGGTATCATGACACCCTCTCTAAACAGTCGGTGGTTTCAATCGGGAACTGGGAAGGTATAGTGTTTTCCAAGTACAATGCACAAAGTGACTTTGAACATCAACGCAGCGTCAAGACAACCAGGAATGATACAGCAATGCAGCTCGGCCATAGCAAAAAATGTCTATCACGATGAGCAACAGCAGCTGAGGAGGATGGGCTGGGGGACGACGGGGTTATCGACGTCGTAAATGGTTGAGAGGAAGTTGTGATCGGCGCTGAAGGAATTCTGATGCTAGACGTTGTCAACCCAGACACAGTCGCGGCACCGGATGCGCTCAGAGAAGATATCGAAAGGCTACGTATGTTGCACTGCGTAGCAAATTCTATCCCGACCACAATTCAATTGGAGCAGAATATAGGCCGATGAGCCGTGACTTACGGTTAAGGATATCCTGTCCACTAATAATAACCGAGCCCGTGCGGTTGAAGGAGATCACGCAGTCGACACATGATAACACGGCGGCGTTGTTCTTCGGGGTACACAGGCACTGAAATGTTGTGCAAGTCTGCCCAGTGGGTACTAATCAAAGTCGGCTATAGAAAAGGAAAAACCAAGCACCCACGTTTGCGTTATTAATGACAAAAGCGCAAGGATCTTGGCACGTCGTCGGTATCTGACCTGGATCGAATGCCGAAGATTGTCGGTTAACGAACAGTGCTGAGGAACATGCTACGGGGATACGAGCCTTTGTATGAGTTCGAGTCTGTATCACCAAGTATAGGGGCTCACCTCGTATGAGTGTAGCGACTATGATGAAGCGGCCCAGAGGTCTTATCAAAGAAGTTGCTGCGAACAAGAGCATCTTTGCGGGGAATGACGCTGCGTCACAAGCACCCCTCTGGGAGGAGTGCGACTAGGATGGCCGCGCAGTCTTGGGCCGACGATGGCAGAAGGTGACCTTGTGCTACACTGGCCAGTTCCCAGGTCATCAGCACCGAGAACGCAGCGGTGTTAGGAAGGCAAGTCGGAGTTGGTCGGAGTTTGAATCTGGGTTCGGCTACGGCGGCATGTTTTTGCAGTAAGCACAGCCCCTGTTTAAAATGCTCTGAATATAGTATGAACGATTCCTTGCTTTGAACTCGGACAAATACTGCTGGCAGGCAAATATTAGGTAATTAATATTCAAGCAGTGGATATTCCATAACGATAAAAAATTCCTGAGGATTATTTTCGCAGTTTCCACCGCAATGCCGAGGCAGCTGTCAGGACCCCATCAACTGCAATGTAAAGCATTTAGTGGGAATCTATTCGAATCTGCAGAGATCTGTCTAGGGGGTACCTACCCCCCCAACAGACTTTAATATCCGCAACATTTCTTAAATAACCTAATTGAGTCATTCGTTACCTTCCCCGACTGGGCCCGAGTGACTCTGGTCAAGCCTTTGCGACTATCAATCGTCCACAAGAGGCAGACTGCTTGGTTACAGCCTCCTGCACATCTACGGCACGTCGATACACGTCTACCCCGCGTCCCGACGCGCTTGTTCTGCATTCCGACCTATCCATTACACGTCCCCGACGCGTCTTTGACATCCTTCTTTCGCATCAATCTCGCATACTGCAAAGTCGAGCCTAAGCAACTTGAAATGGCTTCTCCTCAGTAGGTAATGTGTAAGGTGATGCAAGGCCCTATCCATGGGGGCATGCATAGGTGAAAGAATGGGCGATATAATATATTTAAATGTCTTGCTGTGTTTCCCGCAAGAATATTACGGCCAACTAATTTGACCCCATCAATGGCACTCTCAAATAAGCTCAGATATTGTGCAAGACTATTCTATTGTTATGGAAAGTCACCCATTGGTTGACTTTCCATAAGCATGGAAAAATGTTTTGGAATATCTGCGCATTTTCGCCGGGATGCCGAGGCAGCTGTTACTTGGATCCTCTAATAAACTCTAATTTATTTTAATCTCTTGGTGGGGTAGGGACCCCCCCTCCAGATGAGATTAGATGCGCATAAAGGATTCGCTCTGGACATTTGGCCGGATTGTGATGCATGGCATACTGTCATCTTCTCAGCAAACGACGGACGTCTGGTCACCCCTTCACCTCAAGATGAGGATCAACTTTACACCGTACAGTATTCTGTGGCAGAAGACCGCTGATTTCCTCCGCTTCTTGCGCAACCCGTGGGCTTCTAATACCCTGAACTTTTTGAAAAGCACGGCTGTTCTTTTATTTCGTTTCCTCTCGCTCATCATTGTGAATTGACGCGTCGATGGCCAATTATCGGGAGTGGAGGCGCGTACACGGGTGGTGGATGCAGCTGAGACGTGCTGATTGGCGTTGTTTACCGACCAAAAGCCACATTGAGGGATTATTATATTCTGGAAGACACAATCTATTCTACCGCTTGTGGGAACCCAGGACGACCAGATTTTCGTAATATAATGTCATGCATGTCGACGCTCGGATAAGTCAGGATAAATACAAACTGGGACCAGGGATCAATGTAAATGTCATTTGTGGATGCACCCTCAATTTTACAGGTTAAACATGTTGGCATTCATTGGGCGGCGATAAGTAGGGCACAAACATGTGAATGGTTGAGATATCGCAGCGCCATTATTGGCTCTGCGCAAGACCTGTTCCAACATAGTTTTGTTGCCTCTCAAACACAATGCAGATCCGAATCTTCTTGGTGAGCATTTCAGTTTCTATGATGGACTAAAGCCTAATATTACGAGACGGTGAATACTCCACGCGGTGAATACCCACGCGATGTCGCATAAAGGCTATCCGGGTATGCTTCTGCAAAACAAAGCAGGTGTAAATATATTCAGTCAGCCGGTCTTATCATTCCGCGGATATACCCTGACATATATTACACTCAGCTCGGTATTTCCAATTCCCAAGGACCTCCATGGCCTCTTTTACCGCAGTGGTTTTCACGTTAATACCCTGTGGCGTCTCAGTGCCATGGAGATAATGGTCGGCAATGGCCGTGATCGGAACTGGATGTTCTCACTGGCCATCATCTGCATTCCAGCTAGCTCTAGTTTCCTATCGAGTGCTTTACTGGCACAATGTCTCTTCATTGTTTATTCTTCTCCAAATTTAACTTCCTGTACATGTTCATGCGTCCAGGCAGAACTGCCAACTGGCGACAAATTTTGCGATTCTGTCATACGGCCAGCGTACGGCACCATTCAGTGCTTGCCGTTCTGCCATCGGGGAAGCTTGTCAAGATTCTTGCAGCAGAACTAGTTCCGCTACAAGGAATGTCTTCGGTCATATCTTTTACGAGCACTCTTCTTCTCCTCCCGCCACAGTCTTGATATGCCACCTCTCCCAGTTGTAACTTTCGTCCTCGGCGGCTGGGTGAGTGGCAGCTGATTCGTTCGCATTGAGATGCTGAGCATCGGTTAGGACCTAGGTACACATGCGGACCTCATCCTTCAAGGCATTCTTTTCGCACAATTCACCAATTATTGGTCTCGGTACTACAAGTCGGATCCTCTCGCCCAGAAGCTGTTTGTTCTTGGCTTGTGCATTGCAACAACCTTCAAGAGCGCACACGCAATGTACGCCCTTCACTACTCTTACAAAAGTCCGCTAATCGGTGGACTCGCAGAGCTTTAGTTTGGGTCCAAAACGTCGAAAATTTCATGAATCTCGATCGGGCAGCGGGCATGTTCCTCACCAACTGGTTGAAACAAAGCAATTCGCTGATAGGGCAGATAATCGCGTTTTCCGTCCAGGTATTCTTCTGCCGGAGGCTCTGGGTATCGAGATTCGTCGTCTCTGACTATTCACGACGCTGATTTGAGTATTCAGATTATATCGAAAAATATTTACGTGGTGGCCTTCGTTGTGTTACTTTTCGTTTTCGGCCTCATATCGGCGATAGTGCATGTAGGGAATCTCGACACTGATTATCTGGTGTTCTGATCTGCGCTTCGTAGGCTACGTTCAAGTTTTCTGGTCAGCTGTTCGTTCTGACGCACAATGCCAGTCAGACTGGGGATTACCTCAAGCCCACTGGTAAAGAAATCTGGAGTAAGATTCGAATAATCTTGCGCTTCATATTCTGACCTCAGTTCCAGGCTCGATTCATTACGCAACAGTGGTGACGGGAGATATGATTTTGTCTGGAAGCACCATCTATTTCCTGTTGGTCGGTGAACAAAGATTTTATTGCCTCTTGAGTTCTAATTATTCCGCTGTAGAGACGATCGCGACAGGCGACTCTGGCAACGGTGGGGATACTGAACAGACTTATTAGGATCGCCTTCCAGGTATAAAGCTCGACTATCCCGAGTGTCATTCCTGACGAAAGCTGTATGATATAGTCAGCCGTTCCAGTCACTCTGTGCGCCTTGGCCAATTTCATCCCCCAAGCGCTTTATCTTCATCACACTTCTATCGATGCGACAGTGTTGTGCATTCTCCTAACCGGCATGATGCTCCCAAAAGTCTACGCCATTTCGGCCCTGTGGACACTTAACGCCCGAAACAAGAGTTCCCGATTTGGCACGGATGTTCACAGTGACATCAGCAGCAGCCCGGTGCACTTCAGAAGTCGCCAAATGGCAACCACAATACAACTTGAGCAACACTCCGTCGATGGTCTCAACTCGCGAAAAGAAATGAGTAACCGGTTTGGCGCAGATGTCAGCGGCAGCCCGGAGAACTTCAGCAGTCGCGGAATAGCAACCATAAATCAATTTGGGCGACACTCCGTCGTTGGTGGCCCGACAGCTCGAATTGAAAGCCAGGAGGAGATGTATGAGATGGCGGATAACTCGGTCCATGTGTTCGAACGGCGCATAAAGCCGTCTCCTGATGATATCAACCCCACCCAAGTCGACGCGTAGGGTATAACTGACACCGTAGATATTAAGGTTTATTATTAGTATTCCCCCTAATTATTGATGTACTTTCACACTTTCGAACTCGATATTTTCTCCGCTTGAGAAAATAAAGGAGCAAAGTCCTGAATTCGTAGCTATGCGGACTGATAGAGCTCAGCAAATCATGTGTAGCGGGATTGAACTTGGTTATGTGCTGTTTTGTGTATGTAAAGTCTGCGCCAAGTCCGAGCCGAGAATATTCATGCAAGTGCCCTCGTTTGCATCTAATACTCTCTACTAATAACTCGTAACAGGTTGCACATGTGCGCGTTTTCTTTCAGTACTATACTTACCGCATTAACGTCCCAAATTCAGGCCATCATTGACGGAAGCACGTTGCTATTCAGCTCCTTGTTATTTTCCCTCTGACATGAACTCCCAGGCATCGCAACTGCAATTAATCACGGAGAGGTCGAACGAAAGCCCACAGACCCTGTCGAAAATCCCACTCCGAACTCGAAGTTGAGGCCAGAAAGCATTGCTGCGGTAGGAGCCTTTCCGCCTTTTTTTTTCCATTTTATTGAGTCGCCTCGCAGTCGTATCTATATTCGCAAAGCAAGACAGCTCTGCGTGGACATGGGAGTTCGACTGTGAGTGGTGTCTGCATAAAATAAATCGAACATATGTGCTCACTTGAACAATAGTTCGCCCTGCCCATGAGAAATGGTAATTGCTCTAAGAAGGGGATTTTAGTGGCATGTATAGTGAAATGGTATGTCAATAATAGTGGCGATGAAAGAAAATACGAGTGGAAGTGGGGCTTACATGGTGCACAACGCGAGGATTGCGGGAAGGCCAAAAATCAAATAAAAATTCTAAAGTGCCGCTCCACGGGCGCGCGTTTGGCCCAAAAGCGACCGCTCGCTCGCTGGCTCCGCTCAGACCTCGCAGGCCGGGCATCTTGCAAGGAATAACATGAGAGATGCGGAAACGCATATGTGCGTGCGTTCTTTGCCGTTTCATTCCGGGATTAACTGCTGACTTGGCTAAGAAAGTGGACACGGAAGGAGGGTAAAGGAATATATTCATGCTTGTAAGTACGTAGCACACGCCCGGACTCTGTTACCTGCACCCCCGCCCGCTGTGATCGCGGGGTCCGATGGCGCGGAGCCGGCCATTCTCGTGACGGCGAGTGAGAGGGGATGGGTTGTCTCCCTTTGTCCACGCCATGCCCACCGCCACACCAACGGCTAGCTCATCACGCGGATCGCTGAGGCGGACGTCGACACTGCCGGGAAGGCTGCGCAAAAGCGATTGAGATGATGTGGGTCGGCCTGCAGAGCGCACGGCGCTGCTGAACAAGGCGCGTGTAGCAAAAGGGTTTGCGGCGCGGTTAGGGGTGCGGTGGGCGAGACGCGACGACACCATTGTGGTGGTGGCGGAGACGAGGAAGGGCGGGAGTAAGGCGGCGACGAGAGCGGGACGGCATGCAAGACGCGGATATGCGTTCTTTGCCGTTTTGTTGCGGTGGATACGGGTTAGCGAGTGTGAAGACTAGCAGTAAAGCAGACGCGCCAACAGGCTCTCATCGGAAGAAGCAGCGCGCAAGGGCTGGGCGTCGTGGCAGCGCGGCGTGGGCGTTGGCAGGTGGACAGGGCGACGGGGACTTCGTATGTTGTACTGCGTAGCGAACTCTAACCCGAAGAAGAATACAGACCGAGGACGCCGTGATTCACGGTTAAGGATGTCCTGTCGACTAATAATAACCGAGCCCGTGTTGGCCCGCGGGGATTAATCAAAGTCGGCTATGGAAAACCAAGCACCCACGATTGCGTTATTAATGACAAAAGCGCGAGGATCCTGGCACGTCGTCGGTATCTGACCTGGATCAAATGCTGAAGATTGTCGGTCAACCAACAGTGCTGAGGTGCATGCTACGGGTATATGAGCCCTTGTATGAGCTTCTGTATTGCCAAGTATATGGGCTCACCTCGTATGATGATGCGGCCTAGAGGTCTTGTCAAAGAAGTTGCTGTGAACAAGAACATCTTGCGGGGAAGGACGTTGCGTCACAAGCACCCCTCTGGGAGGAGCGCGACTAGGATGGCCGCACAGTCTTGCGCCGATGATGGCAGAAGGTGACCTTGTGCTACACTGGGCCACTGGCCAGTTTCCAGGTCATCAGCACTGAGAGCGCAGCAGTGTTAGCAAGGCAAATCGGAGTTAGTCGGAGTTTGAATCTGGGTTCGGCCACGGCGGCATGTTTTGCAGTGAGCACAGCGAAAGCAGTCCCTTGAACTCGAGAAACAGACGAATACCATAGAACTGAGCCACAAGTAGGTAAATATTCAATACTTACCTTTGATGAAGTCTAAATCGCGTCGTGGTGTGAAACAAGCAGCCAAGCCCCTGTCTAATACGTCAAAACAATGAGTAAGTACGCAGGACTAATCCACCCGGATCCTCTACTCAACAACCTTAGTTTCATAAAACCGTACCTTACACCCCCTCCCGTAGCCCCCAGCCCTGCCGTCGCAACCTTTGATATACAGAGCAGTGGGGTTTTCTCCAGTGGATACAGAAAACCTTGTTTGCATCATCCAAAATGTCATGCCCAGGCATTTATATACTTGTATCTTAATCCCGTCATATAAAGGTGTTTACGAGACTAGCCCAGCGGACCCGTCGTGCCACATTCAATCTCCACCTGGTCATACCGGTATGATTGACGCTCGGTATTTACAACTCCCAATGCAGGACCTCCGTGTCCTATTCAAATCTCTCCCAGATCGCCGCGGCCTCTGAGGAAACACACTACCAGGGTTTACGTTGAATATACATTCGGAACTAATAATCAATTACCGTTAAATATTAGTCTGCCTGACACCTGCTCGCTTGCTGGTCGCTCTCCAGAGGGCTAGAGATCTCTTTTTTCAGTAAAAGGCAAACAGTTTTCATGGCAAATCAAGGCGGTGTCAATATTCGAATTTTGGAGAATCCGAAATGCCCGCGTTTTTCGGTGATCGGCGGCATGATCGCGGGCATTTTTGAACGATCACGGGCATTTGAGGGCATTCTCACAGGGATTCAGCCACTGTCTGCCACCAAATAAAAAGCACCTCAGTGCACTTTGACGCGTTGGGGAGTTAGTAGGTAGGACTATAAATCAAGTCTTTCTCTCTGCTGTCTAGACCAAATATGCAGTGATGGGTATGAGACTCATACCCATCGCTGCATATCACCTATGAGTTGACCCGCCGAAAGCATACAGGGGTCAAATTGATTCGAAACAAATAATGCCCGAAGAGGAAGCCGGGCGCTTGGCGCACTGGAACGCTACCATACACAGTGTACCTGTAGGCAAGAATCCTGAGAAACGAGTACATACTATGATTTGTGCTCGTAAGCCCTCACACTGACTGCACGCGCCGTAAATTGGTGGCTGACAACCTATCGGCGGCTATTCCTGATGGCGGCCTCAATCGGCGGCATTTCGAACTCCCAAACTTTCTGGAACGGGGTGCCAAATGGCTTTAAATATGGGGTGCCGATTGATATCCAAAAATTCAAATTCCGACACCCCCTTGGGCGAATTGCCTAGTCTCGATCTTGGTCATGAGAGTCTGATCTCGAGTACCATTGTGCTATCAAACTTGATGGCAATTTCTCACGATGCCGCATAGTACTCTGCCTCGTTTGAATGCACAGATGTTCTGCAATGCCCTACTTTTTTGATATTTATGTAATCACCCAACGACGATGACGACCAAAAGCGCGACAGGCGGGATGACAGGGTTCCCAAGTTGGGATGTGATGGCGTCTCAGCGCCAAGTGGAGATAATGGCCGGCAATATCCGTGCTCGGAACTAATGGATGCTCTCACCAAAGTTCTCACTGTGCAGCTGGAAGGCATTCCAGTTAGCTTGTGCTTATTCTCCAAATTTAACTTCCTGTACATGTGCATGCGGTCGGACAGAATTGCCAACGTCTGAAAAATTTCCTCGCCCACAATTTCTGCGATTCTGTCATACGGCACTTGTACGGCACCATTCGGGTTGCCATTTTGCCATCGGGGAAGCACGACAAGATTCTTGCAGCCGCTACAAGAAATGTCTTGTGTCGCATCCTTTACGAGGACTTCTCTTCTCCTCCCGCCACAGTCTTGATATGCCACCTCTCCCAGTTGTAACTTTTTCCCTCGGCGGTTGGGTGAGTGGCGGCTGATTCGTCCGCGTTAAGATGCTGAGCATCGGTTAGGACCTAGGTACACATGCGGACCTCATCCTTCAAGGCATTCTTTTCGCGCAATTCACCAATTATTGGTCTCGGTATTACAAGTCGGATCCTCTCTCCCAGAGGCTGTTTGTACTTGGCTTGTGCATTGCGACAACCTTCAAGAGCGCACACGCAATGTATGCTCCTCACTACCCTTACAAAAGTCCGCTAATCGGTGGACTCGCAGAGCTTTAGTTTGGGTCCAAAACGTCGACAATTTCATGGATCTCAATCGGGCAGCGGGCATGTTCCTCACCAACTGGTTGAAACAGAGCAATTCGCTGATAGGGCAGATAATCGCGTTTTACGTCCAGGTATTTTTCTGCCGGAGGCTTTGGGTATCGATATTCGTCGCCTCTGACTACACGCCACTAATTTGAGTATTCAGATTATATCGAAAAATATTTACGTGGTGGCCTTCGTTGTGTTAGTTTTCGTTTTCGGCCTCATAGCGGCGATAGTGCATGTAGGGAATCTCGACACTGATTATCTGGTGTTCTGATCTGGGCGTCGTAGGCTGCGTTCAAGTTTTCTGGTCAGCTGTTCGTTCTGTCGCACAGTGCCAGTCAGGCTGGGGATTTCCTCAAGCCCACTGGTAAAGAAATCTGGAGTAAGATTCGAATGATCTTGTGTTGCATGTTCTGACCTCAGTTCCAGGCTCGATTCATTACGCAACAGTGGTAACGGGAGATATGATTTTGTCTGGAAGCACCATCTACTTCTTGTTGGTCGGTGAACAAAGATTTTATTGCCTCTTGAGTTCTAATTATCCCGCTGTAGAGACGATCGCAACAGGCGCCTCTGGAAACTGTGGGAATACTGAACAGACTTATTAGGATCTCCTTCCAGGTATGAAGCTCGACTATGCCGAGCGTCATTCCTGAGGAAGGCCGTATGATATAGTCAGCTGTTCCAGTCACTCTGTGCGCCTTGGCCAATTTCATCCCCCAAGCGCTTTACCTTCATCACACTTCTATCGATGCGACAGTGTTGTGCATTCTCCTAACCAGCATGATGCTCCCAAAAGTCTACGCCATTTCGGCCCTGTGGACACTTAACTCCCGAAAAGAGAGCTCCCGGTTTGGCACGGAGGTTAACAGTGACATCGGCACCAGTAGCAGCTCGGTGCACTTCAGCAGTCGCCAAATGGCAACCACAATACAACTTGGGCAAGACTCCGTCGATGGTCTCAACTCGCGAAAAGAAACGAGTAACCGGTTTGGCGCAGATTCTAGCGGTAGCCCGGAGAGCTTCAAAAGTCGTGGAATAGCAACCATAAATCAATTTGGGCGACACTCCGTCGTTGGTGGCCCGACAGCTCGAATTGAAAGCCAGGAGGAGACGTATGAGATGGCGGATAACCCGGTCCATATGTTCGAACTCCGCATAAAGCCACATCCGGATGATATCAACCCTAGCCAAGTCGACGCGTAGTGTACAACTGACGCCGTGGATAATGAAGTTTATTGTTAATATTCCCCCTAATTATTGATGTGCTTTTCAGTTCCAACTACACTTCCGAACTCCATATTTTCACCGCCTGAGAAAATAAAGGAACAAAGTCCTGAATTCGTAGCTATGCGGACTGATAAGAGCTCAACAAATCATATGTAGCGGGATCGAATTTGGTTATGCTCACTGCTGTCTGCGGACCCGTCGTGCCACAATCAATCCCCACTTGGTCACACCGGGATTATTGACGCTCGGTATTTCCAACTCCCAATGCAGGACCTCCGTATCCTATTTCAAATCGGAGGTGCCTCTGAGGTGACACACCACCAGGGTTTACGTTGAATATACATTCGGAACCAACAATCAATTACCGCTAAATACTGGTTTGCCTGACACCTGTTCGCTCGCTGCTCGCGCTCCAGAAGGTCAGAGATCTCGTTTTTCAGTAAAAGATCAACACACAGCAGTCGTTAAATTTTAATCGCCTTGTGGCATCTCGGTGCCAAGTGGAGATAATCGCCGGTAATATCCGTGATCGGAACTAATGGATGTTCTAATTCTCACTGGCCGTCCCACGGAATCTGCCTCCCAGGCTGCGCAGTAAATTATCCGTTCTCTTAACGAGATGTCTCGAATCAGTTTGCAGATATTTGGCCCCATCCCCTTTAGTCATATCTCCATTGCGATTCCTCCTCAGTAGTTCTTTTCGCAACCTGATTTCAGCTCCCACCATCCCGTAGTTAACTCCATATTCCTGCTGTGCTCCAGGTCAGCTGGTTGATGGCGAGAAATTACAAAGACCTCATGTGCTGAACTCACGACACCATGACCAACTGTGCCGCAGTCCGAGTTTGAGGCATTGACTCTGGAGTCTGCCGTACCTCGCAAGCTCCGGTGCTGTACTCTTTTTGGTCTCATCCCCTTTAGTTGTATCTCCTCCATACATCCTTTCCCCATTCTCCTCAACTCAGCGCCGCATCCACTCCACATTTCCAGCTGAAATAAATCTCCTGGTCAATATATCCCCATCTCCCCGACCTCGTGGTGCCTCATGTTCAACTTGCACTGCGCTGTGTGTACTATTTCTACTCAGCACTGCCATATCGTCTTAATTCGGCTGCATCTACGTGCTGAGCTACTGCGCTGCGATTCAAGATCCGGATCTTCGTCATTTATATACAGCATTTGAAGCCTTTCGCATCGTCTCCCCTCTGCTCTCCCCACATTGTTTCAATGTCCCAACTGAACCTTGCTGAATTCTCGCTACGATTTCTGATTTCCCGTTGCTTTCTAGTGGATCTCTGACACAGTTTAATCAATAGGAAAATGGGCCCATACCACATCCTTTCTCCAAACCTCCGATGCCTGGTGCCTAAATATTCATTTCACAATTCATGACATCGTTTCTGATTAATCCCGCAGGAAAGAAGACACCCTCAGTCATAGTGGCCCTAACTGTCCCCCAGAACGGCCACCGGACACCTTCCACAACGTGAAACACGCCAAAACCCGATTCAACATTCCTCTTCCCACTACCCAGTACCAGACGGCGCTTTTCCGCGCGTCATCCCACATCCCCATGCCGAGTTATGCCTGGACGCTCGCATCTGCTGTCTTGGATTCTGCATTGGACCAGCGAGTTTTCTGTGAATGTTTCAGGTGAGTGAAGCCTTTATAAAGCGCTAAGGTTCTAAGACTGACTGGTTTTTCCTTTGAAAAACATTGCTGCCTATTTGCCTTGGAAGCAAACTTGAACATTGCTGTTTTGTTCTAACTGTGAGTTCCCTCAATTCCTCCTCATTCCGATATTCGATTAATATGTCCTTCAGGACGCCTGAACTCCCCAACACCAAGTACACCCTAACTTGCCTTACTCCTGCTGCTAAATTTGAGAATGAAACGCACTTCACATACCAATTCAACTGTTCAGTGTGCCGCGGATGTAATGTCCTTAATCTGTACTTAATAGCTCCAATTTTGCTTCTCATCTTCCAATTTGTTCGTTTTCTTCCTTTGAAAGAAACAGAAGTCTGTGTATTTGAATGCTACACCCTATCGTTCTGCCAAAAATACCACTGACATCCTCCCCACATAATGAGGCAAGAAAACTCAATGTCCACGCAGCTCTTCGGAGTCAGTTATGACTCAGGCTGTATCCGATGCCAGTTTGACACGTTGAAAGGTTCTAACCTCCACATATGATACCAGCTGACCGTCTTTTCCCGCAGCGCATAATGTAGCTCAGATCTCGATGTTCTTTTTCACTGCCTCCGGAACCATTGAGATCGAGATCTATGCAGTCTCAACTTTAAAATTCCTTCCTGCTTCTTCCGCAGTCCTATTGGCTCGGACCGTGAATCAACCCCTAAATCTAGGTGCATGAATAGCCCAGGTTTCAAAAGATCTCTCACTGCTCAGCCATCGAATTCTTGACACACTTCCCAAACAATGCGCCAAATCAAGCTACGGGTGTAGAATCATTTGCCGGAGCGAAGCGAAGGTATGTCTTGTACTAATCAAATAATTCAAGGCATCGTTAGCTCCAGCTTCTTAATACTGGTACAATGTCTTTACTCTTCCCCAAATTTAACTTCCTGCGGCTGGACAGAATTGCCAGCGTATTAAAAATTTCCTCAGTGCTCACCCGGCGACACTGAATTTTGCGATTCTGTCTTGATTCTGTCATACGGCGGCATTCTGTCTGCAATTCTGCCATTCTTCTTCGCATCCCTTATGAGCACTTTTCTTCTCCTCCCGCCGCAGTCTTGATATGCCACCTCTCCCAGTTGTAACTTACTTCCTCGGCGGCTGGGTGAGTGGCGGCTGATTCGTTCGCGTTGAGATGTTGAGCATCGGTTAGGACCTAGGCACACATGCGGACCTCATCCTTCAAGGCATTCTTTTCGCACAATTCACCAATTATTGGTCTCGGTGAGACGGCTGAAATGAAAACACGCTTACAATTTGGCGAAACTCAGTCTAAACCGATCATCTTACCGCTCGGTGGTACACAATTAGAGTCAGAGTGAGCTCCGAGCTGCTGATTGAGTCTCAAAGATGTGATGGAATACAAAGGATTGACCATACTGCGACTGTATACAATACTCTAAACAATGTGGGGTCAGTACAGTGTTCAACGAGTTAGTCATGAGTAGTCGTCTGATAGTGGCCATAACTCATATGTGAGGGTGGTATCACGCAGGATCACTAGAAACCATACCAAGGAGATTGTATGAATATCCATATTTATTTAAACACTGCTACACAAAGATCATAGACCTCTAGCGGGGATTTTGGGCCAATATAGTCTTGTCGTGACTAAAGATAATAGTCATGACTCCGAGTCGTATGGGAAATAGTAATTCTCAGGCACAGATAAACAGTCGTGAATAATGGAAGAGTCGCGACTACCAAAACAGACCTTCGGGCGAGCTCCGAGAGTATGATCACATGTCAGATGATGAACCGGTTGACTAAGCGAGTCAATCCGAGGATTCCCGATGAAGTCCGAGAAGATCCGACGATCTGATCAGACATTCACATGAAAGATATGGTTGTCATGATTAGGTCGAAAGCACGCAATATGGCGTCAAGGCGGTCTAGATCGCTCCGGATCTTGCCTTGACTAAAGATAGATGATGCTGAAGGCTCTCCGGAACTTTCGGAACTAGTCTAGACTGTCGGAATTGAATCCTATAGGCCACAGGCCGCAGATCTCCGATCAAACGCGGTTGATAGACGGATAAAAGGACCATATACCTCATTTCTATTACTCATTTTCCTTATCTGGCATGTACTAAAATAGATTGTAAATTAGTATAAAGTCTCAGTAGAATAACGCGATTCTGGACTGTATTTTCCTCCCAGCTACTATAGCCGTGACTATTGTCGTCATTGGTTGTGGGTCACGGGGTCAGTGCACGTCTGGGTTTTACGCGGAGATTTGTTTAAACACATTTCGAAGTTGTACTACTTTTAGCAAAAGATATATATAGAACCAGAACATAGTTGTTTGATAACCAAAGTCCCAGCAAAGTAAGCTGAATAAGAAAGTCATAAGAAACAGTCAAGTCTGTACCGAAGTGGTCCTTTAAGAGTCGCGACTAAGTGTCAAGACGGAGGATAGCTGTTGATATCGTTCCTTTGAGTTCGGTTGCAGTCTAAGTACCAAGAAGTAAAGTCTAAGACGGTCTCAAGTGACCTAAAGTTCAGTCCAAGTGTGGCTTAAGTTGTCGGAGTTGTTCAAGTACACTCGCGACTGTGTTTCATTCCATCCAAACACCCCAAAGATAGTGTTTCTCTTGTGAGAGACTATAGTCAAGATTCTCGAGTGATACTCGTGATTATTCCAAAGGGCACAGTTGGATCTATAGTCATTTATTGCAACTGTCTACGGTTCATCTTACTCAATTCTGATTGAGAGGACCCTAGTTATAGAAGCACCAATATAGTCAAGTAGTAGTAGTGTGTGTGTGTGTTAGGTGTAGTTCATTTTGTGTGCGTCTTGCACATATCTTGAGATTATACTTTTCACGACTATACTTGGGTGCACCGTTTCATCGGTATTACAAGTCGGATCCTCTCTCCCAAAAGCTGTTTGTTCTTGGCTTGTGCATTGTGACAACCTTCAAGAGCGCACACGCAATGTATGCTCCTCACTACTCCTACAAAATTCGGCTAATTGATAGACTCACAGAGCTTTAGTTTGGTTCCAAAACGTCGAAAATTTCATGGATCTCAATGGGGCAGCGAGCTTGTTCCTCACCAACTGGGTGAACCAAAGCAATGTGTTAATAGGGGAGATAATCGCGTTTTCCGTGCAAGCATTCTTCTGCTGGAGGCTCTGGGTATCGAATTCGTGGCCTCTGAATATTCACGACGCTGATTTGAGTTTTCAGATTATATCGAAAAATATTTATGTGGTGGCCTCCGTTGTGTTGCTTTTCGTCTTCGGCCTCATATCGGGAATAGTATATGTACGGATTCCCGACATCGATTATCTGGTGTTCTGATCTGGGCGTCGCAGACTGCTTTCAAGTTTTCTGGTCAGCTGCTCGTCCTGTCGCACAATGCCACTGGTATGATCTCAAGCCCACTGATAAATAAATCTGGAGTAAGATTCGAATGATCTTGTGTTTCATGTTCTGACCTCAGTTTCAGCCCCGATTCATTACGCAACAGTGGTGGCGGGAGATATAATTTTGTCTGGAAGCACCATCTATTTCCTGTTGGTCGGTGAACACATACTTTATTGCCTCTCGAGTTCTAATTATCCCGCTGTAGAGACGATCACAACAGGTGCCTCTGGCAACGGTGGGAATACTGAACAGACTTATTAGGATCTCCTTCCAGGTATGAAGCTCGACTATCCCGAGTGTCATTCCTGACGAAAGCCGTATGATATAGTCGGCTGTTCCAGTCGCTCCGTGCGCCTTGGCCAATTTCATCTGCCAAGCGCTTTACCTTCATAACGCTTCTCTCGATGCGACAGCGTTGTTTGTCCTCCTATCCGCCGTGATGCTCCCAAAAATCTACGCCACTTCAGCCTTGTGGACACTTAACTCCCGAAACGAGAGTTCCCGATTTGGCACGGATGTTGACAGTGACATCTGCAGCAGTAGCAGCTCGGTGGAATTCAGCAGTCGCCAAATGGCAACCACAATACAACTTGAGCAACACTCCGTCGATGGTCTCAACTCGCTAAAAGAAATGAGTAACCGGTTTGGCGCAGATGTCAGCAGCAGCCCTGAGAACTTCAGCAGTCGTGGAATAGCAACCATAAATCAATTTGGGCGACACGGCCCGACAGCTCGAATTGAAAGCCAGGAGGAGACTTATGAGATGACAGATATCTCGGTCCATACGTTCGACGGCGCATAAAGCCGTATCCGGATGATATCAACCCTACCCAAGTCGACGCGTAGGGATATTGAGGTTTATTATTAATATTCCCCTTAATTATTGAAGTACTTCTCAGTTCTAACTACACTTCTGAACTCGATATTTCCTCCGCTTGAGAAAATAAAGGAACAAAGTCCCGAATTCGTAGCTATGCGGACAGAGCTCAAAAATCATATGTAGCGTGATTAAACTTGTGATCACTGTTGTCTTATTTATGTAAAGTCTGCGCCAAGTTCAAGCGGCAAGCTTGCGTGGAAATGTGATCACGAGCACATTTGCGTCAGGCAAGTTTTGCGTTGAGAGCGCTTTCCCAAAGTCCGGCTAAAGAATTTGGGAAGCAAAATATTCATGCAAGTGCTCTCATTTGTATCCAATTCTCTCTGCTAATAACTCATAACAGGTTGTACACGTGCGTGTTTTCCTTCAGTACTATACTTACCGCACTGACGTCCCAAAATCAGGCTATTATTGAAGGAGGCGCGTTGCTATTCAGCTCCTTGGTATTTTTTGGCATCGCCACTGCAAATAATCGCGGAGAAGTCGAACGAAAGCCCGCAGACCCCGTCGAAAATCACACTCCGAACTCGAAATTGAGCCCAGAAAGCATTGATATCGCTGCGGTAGGAGCACTTTGTTTTTCTATTTTATTGACTCGCCTCGTAGTCGTATCTATATCTCACATAACAATACAGCTCTGCGTGGACATGGGAGCTCGACCGTGAGCGGTATCTGCATAAGATAAGTCGAATATATTGCTCATCTGAACAATAGTTCGCCCTGCCCATGAAATGGTGTGACCATAATAGTGGCGATGATGTTAATGTTCTGCTATTTTTTTCAGCTTTTCCCTGCAACTGCGCTATTATTCGTTTTGAACACATTCCCCGCTACTTTGAGATTTCAAAATGGAAAAAAAAAGTGTCGCAAAGTTGCGACTCATGGTTTATTGTATGACATCAGTGTTGGTATGGCGAATGCACTACTTTTTTTTTTTTCGCGCAACCATTTTTGGGTGAGTTCAAATCCCGCCACTTTTTTTCTTGGAACCAACATCACTAGGACTCGAAAGAGCGGCGCGACGCGCTGGAGATGGCCGAGGTGCCAGCCGGAACGCGAAAGATAGAAAAGCATGGGCGGCGCTGCGCGCCGCAGACGTGTGGGGATGAAATAACCGGCTCGCAAGGACGCCAGAAGAGAAGTATGGTGGGCCAGAGCGTGGGAACACGGAAAAAAAACGACTTTGAGAGCGCGTGAGCGGCGCCGTGCACCGCTAACGCAGAGAGGGTGCGGGGGATGATGCCGGGAGCGCGAAGTATCGAAGACAAAAAGTTGGTGCCGCCATACGCGCCACAGAGACGCGTGGGGATGAGGAGACGGTCGCGGAAGGATGTCATAACAAAAGCGCCACGCGCACGAAGCATTCTAAAAGAAGTGATCAGTTTATGAAAGAAAATACGAGTCACGCTGGAAATAAAGTGGAATACACTGAGAGGAAAAGGAGTACGAAATGGTAAGTTTAGACCAGTGAGGCTGAAACCATTAGTTTCGAGAGCTCTGAAGCTAAATATTTGGGCAGAAAGCATCCGTTTCGGCCAGATGTCCCCGAAACAATAGGATTGAGGTTACCTGAAATGGTAACCAATTGGTTTCAGTGTTGTTTTCTTGAGCACCCAAACTAGCCATTTAGCACTTAATTTCGGCTCAAATGATTCCATCACATTTCCAGTGTGATCCGCGGGGAATCAACAGCCCATGTTTCTGGAGGTGGCCCGCCGGCCGCGATCCCTGTGAAAGTGAACACACCTTTTGAAAATAACACTCCCGACTATTTTTTAGAAGTAAGTGGACAGAACATTGTCGCAAAAGGGCCTGGTCGCCTATAAGGGGTTAGGAAGGGTTACAGACTTACTTGGTTTGTGGCCATTGCTGCGCATGGCAGTACGAGTCTTTATTACCTGTCAGTACCATTATTACCAGGTGTCAGAGCTATATGTGGGTCTTCCTGAAAAAGCATGGATTAGATTGGATTAGATTGGTGTGAGGCCATTGCGACAACAAGTTCTCATCGCCCGTGATTACCTATATTACTGACAGCCAATCAGGAAACTCATAAGAATCAGTGTTTCTTTTTTTTTCGGTTCCGAAACTTGAAGGAAAGTCCCATCATTTCGGCCCACTTGCCATTTATACAACGCAATACCACTGACTTTGGCTGTAATTTCCTTTTTTGCCCACCTACCCAATCATGAAAGTTACAAGTTCTAACTTGTTAGGTATCATTTATTATAAAGCCGTTACAGCGACTTTTTGCAGCTAGGTCAGACAAAATTGTTTGACTAATCGTGGGAATTACCACTGGCTTGGTTTGCACTGCCTTTTTCACGCGTTGACAGTTGCTTGGGGCCTGCGGGCCGGGCCCTGGCAAGCAACTGTTGAGAGCGGGCCCGCATTTAATGTCTTTTCAACCTTTGACTTGACAAGACTCAGAAGAGTGGCTACACAACATATTTGGTGAGCCATCAAATGGATGGCAGAATTATCTCCTGATTCGCTTAATGAGGCTTTTTTTTAGTATGGGTCGGGCTGAGTCACCGGTCCTGAGTCACCAATTACTGCCCCCGTGGTCGGAACAGCTTCCGGGTGGTCCTTGATGTGAGTCTTGCTTGTATTTTTGAGTCAGTATTTGGTCATGGCTTTGAGCCATTACTCCGTAACTGTCAATAAATAGGAGGTCCAGTAGAAAAACAAGGTTTGTTGGCCTCCTCACTCCGTAGTTATGGTTGCACCATCAGACTCGGATTCTTGGGACAGTGCAGGAGATCCTCATCTTGGCCATGGGCCGGGTTCAAACTCGACTGTTTCCATGCAAGTCTCATACTCAGCCTGAGCTGGATGAATAATATGAACACTTTCAGACACATTCTCCTCTAATTAAACCTGGCCGGGGACAAATCGAGATGGATTTTGGGCACCTGGATGAAGCACAACAAAAGCTTTCAGTTCTCGTTTCAATTGACAAGAAGACACTGAAATTGTGTTTTCAGGTGGCAAATATGGAACTGCGCTGCAAGCCACAGCCTTCCGTGGTAAAATTGGCATTTTTGATTAATGCTGATGCCGGTGTTCTTCGGGTTCAAGCGCTGACTGATATTAACAGGTGGCAAATTTGGCATGGTGCTCCAGGCAGCATCATTCAAAGGTGATATCGCCGTGGTGCAGCGGCTTCTTGAAGGCTGACCCCCAGATTATCGGTGAGAGTGTATTCAATGTTGAGCAGACCAAAAAGTGGCACTCTCAGGCGGCCAATATGGGACAGCGCTCGAAGCAGCATGCTTGAGCAGAAACCTCGACATCATCACCTTTAATATCCATGAGCGAATACTCAATGATCCTGGCGGAAAATATGGGACACCACTTCAAGTAGCATCATCAGTGGACAAGACCGACATTGTGAAGTTACTTCTCCAAAACCATGCAGACTAATATCCTCGGTCAGAGCGTCCTCTATTTCGAGTATCGAACACTGAAGTCGCTGTCTGACCAGGTGGCACATATGGCACAGTGCTTCAAGTGGCAACATTGTGACCTACATGGTGGGAGTGATCATGATTATCGATTTGCAGGTATGATGCTGACTCTCATGCACTGGACGTGTTCGACTTCGATGCAGAGGAATCTCCGGAGGTGGTGGAGGAGGAGGAAGATGTGGATAGTTAGACTGCTTTTTAGACGACAACCCGGGCAATTATGAATCTAACTACAAGGTGGACAATTAATTACTGTGACTGTGACTATTAATAAATATGGGTACTGAGAGAAAAAATGTATCTCAAGCCGCGGCCTAGGCCTCAGGTGGGCAACACTAATGCTGAGTTGATGGAGTAGATGCCACTTTTATAGTTCCCATCCATTAATCTATATCTGGCCTCTGTCTTACCCTACAGGTAACCACAGACAACGGCTCCGAGGTCGAAGCAGGATTCACAGGGCTGATGAAACGCATGACCGTCCTGCACGTCAAGATTTCCCCATACAACAAGCATGCGAATGGCATTGTAGAGGGTGGACATTTTACGCTTTGCGAAGCCCTTGTTAAGGCATGGCAGGGATGGATAGCTCGCTGGCTTGATTTGCTAGCCAAGGTTGTATTTGTGGATCGTGTGACTGTCAGCAAAGTCACCAGATTCTCCCCATACCAGCTCCTGCACACTACCGACCCGATCCTGCCATCTTAACTGAGGCTATGTTCCTGGTCAAAGGGTTTCATTGTGGAATAAGCACTGCGGAATTGTTGGCCCTTCATGCATGTCAACTCGGCTGGCATGAGGACATCAAGAAAGCGGCAGAGACCCTGAAAGCCACCCGATTCAAATCAAAGGAGCAATTCAAGCGAAGATTCATCAAGAAGCTGCAGAAGGATCACTATAAATCTGGTGAATTAGTCCTGCTGCGGAATACTCATGTCGAAGGCACCTTAAATCGGAAGACTCAGCCCCGCTACCTTGGACCTTTTGAAGTCAGTTGGAAAACATGTGGAGGCACATATGAGATTCTCGAGTTGGATGGAACCCCGTACCCCCTGAACAATGTCGCCGCGTTCAGACTTCTTCTCTACATCTCTCGCGATCATTGGTTCATGAAGTGAGGATGGTTGGGCGATGATGAAGAAGACGAGTAAAGTTTTTCATTGCGCAAACCCCTGAACGCGCCAAGCATGCTAATTCGGGATTTTTCTAACATTAGCCCCACTTAACTGGACACCTTTGATGGAATTTCAAATAACCCTGCCCTTTTCTTTCATGGGCCCCACCTCCTTCCATTCGCTTACGCTTTGGGCACGCCGACGACTTGACGACAAGGCATTCTGCTACACCGGATCAGACGAGCAAAAGCGAAACGCATTGCGCCGCGAATTGAGATTTCGCATGCCCTCACTCTTCCCCGCACCTACGCGCCGCCCACTCGTGCCACCCCATTCCCTCAGCGAGTTGGAGGCTACCACCAACCAAAGCGGCTTCGAGTACGCCCCACAATACACCAGCCAGACGCATTTCGAGTCCCTCCAAGATGCAGTATTCCCCAGCGTGGATTCTCCGCCAGTCCGCGATTTCAATGGACGGATATTGCTGCACATTGAGCTCAGCGACCGGGTAACCTTCCTTGGAAGTGGTACCACTGTCCCGCACTATGCTATCCTGCACCCCAACGCTTCCGCCTGCATTGACTGTGAGGATCAACTGGTACTTGTAACACCACAAGGCAAAGTGTCTGTGGTAAAAGTCCTACGAAACCATGGACGCACTAGCCGCCTTCCCTTCACCAACGTGCTCGAATGCCTCGACTTCGCCTTCACCTATCCCACTTGCTTAATTCTACTTGCCCCGCAGCGACTCCTGCATGATACCTTCCTTCCCACACCCACACCTAACAGCCTTTTCCTAGGAAGTTCCGCCAGCAGCCATATTCTGCTTGAGACCGCGTATGATCTCATTTCAGATCGTGCCGCACTTCCACAAAGCTATTACCGAGAAGGAGAATCTTTCGGGTTGGAGCGAATCCCAGTGGTGGTACTCTCAGACACCGACGAGGAGGATCAGTTAGCAGATGAGGCGGGGAAGTGTTGGATAATTCTTTTCTGCTCATTGCCCCATACATCCCACGCAGATCCAGAGCTTGTGACCGCGAATAACACGAGGCTTCCAAAATTTACGATCTGCATCAAAATGCAAGCTTAAATTCTGGGAATAGCCAAATTCCAGTCATAATCCTTGCTTTCTTCCATGATGAGAGCCTCACACAGATAATCTCCACCCAACCGCCACGACCCTTACGACATGGTCGCCCCAGACATGCCGGCTGCCACCTGATGCTGAGCGCCCCTGCCTTAGAAGTCAACTGCCACCACACTATCCTTTATTACGCTCTTTTCTCGACTACTCCCCCCATCTTTACTCCTCCCGCTTCCACAATAATCGCTATGGAGTCATTTGTTTTCTTCAACAATCGCATCCCGCCTGTTTTCATCGACGTACCCAACGGAGTGCCTGCACCTCGCGGCACTGTATGGATGAAGAAAGATCGCCCAAGGGAGAGAACCTTCATGCATTCGTACCCTCTCCTCACCCCAAACCAGCCTTCCAACCTCCCCGATCGACAACGGATTGTGTACCCCGTCACCCCTTTCGATATTGTCGAAGTTCATCCCCAGTTCCGTATTCCGCGATACATGGTTGGCCCTGTTGCCACCTTGGTGATCTCCCCCGCCAGCTCACTCGTACCTGCCGAGGAACTTGTCCCTTTCGCCCCCATAGCCAGTCACAGCCCCACCGATGAGCTTCGCCAGATCTTCATAATTGAATGCCAGCGACAGCACGCGCCACAAGAGTCTAGGCTGATTCTTCTTGCCAAGCCGGACTTTTTCGACCGCTGCCCACTCCGTGTCCCCAACCCATGTTACACTGGGGAAGGATATCGGCTGATGCCAATGATTGCGGCGGAGCAATTCGACTTCGAACTGGATGAAGAAGAGGAGGGAGGTATGGCGGAACAGATCAACAACACCATCGACAATGCTGAGCTGCAATGTGATTCCAAGCCAGATGCGGAGGAAAGTGGAGGAATGGTGAAGTATACAGCCAACCCCATCAGCGACACCCTCGACAACACCGTCGACGACGCCATCAACCATGCCATCTGCGAATACGTAGGCAAGCGACCACGGATCATTGCAGCAGCAGCTGACCCCTGAATTTCAGAAAGCCACGCGATTTTCGAAATTCATGATTGGGAGTGCCTTGCAAGCTCTGATTTAGCTGGTTATGACTTTTGAAGCTGCCTCTCATATTACTTGTCCTGAATAAATTTTCATTCGTTATTTGGAACATGGAGCCGGAAAGCAGTGTCCCAATGCGGAAATGCCGACATTCTCATAATGAGAAGCCTCCAATCAATCGCTTAGAGTTTCTCTTCCAGAGAGTGGGCTGCCTAACTCGTGTGCGGAAAAATTTGCCGCTGCCGCATGGAGATTAACAGGCCTTTCCCACTGCACTGCATAAAAGAGCAGGCACTGTTGTGATTCCCCGCAGTATCGCTTATGGATCCGAATCCGCCCCGTAACCCCGTGCCCCGGCTAACTCCACCTACACCTGCCTGGAAGATATATGATTCGCTCCACGACAGAGTTGAGTTGATACTATCCACAGTCGCACCACTCGACCCTATTCGCTTTGTCGTGGACCGGTCCACACCCTCTCTTCCCCCATATCGAGACTACCGTATTCTCGACACACATCTCGGCCCGCCTATTCAGGAATCTGGCATGCGAACGTTCCCCGTCCATCGACTATCTGGGGGCCCACTGTATCATGGCTGCACTATCCACTGCACCGGATCACAGACGGGCATCATTATACCCTACGATTTCGGAGCGTGCAGCCGAAGTGACAATTACGCTACGCTGAAGTGCCATCAAGCCGATGCAGAGGACATATGGATCAAAGCCGCTTACAGGCTGGTGTACTGGGACATGCTCCCACTGGATCGACGACGACGACCAACAGCTGAGCACAGGAACCATACGGAAATTCTGCAGATCGTCTCACATCCCAACAACGAAACTGAGGAGTCATCCATCCTCTCTCAATGGAAGAAGAAGGGATTCGAGCAGTCAACCGAGGATGGTTGAGGTATGTTCCCTGCGGATGTCAGACTTCCACTGAAGTGGTAGTCAGAACATTGATTTTAGAGGTGAATTTCACCCAGCGACGAAGTGATGGGATTATTGATGGGATCAATTTCCTTTTTCGTTCTGACTCATTTTTAGTCATTTCCACTCATACGCAGCACAGCAGTTCACGTGGAATCATTCTGACTTTTTTTCACTGTAGTATAAATTTAGCCCGATTTGTACTCTTCCAAATTAAGTACTTTACACCCAAAAGTCTTCCCACGCATGTCTCGCCCTCCGGAACAGTATCGGTTACTGTTCCTCTTTCGTATTCTAAGTCCCTGATCAAGCACGCACATCCCGTATCCCGCACGCATGACCTGTTTCCCACATGTACAACCCATATCCCACACACATGACCCCTATCACGCATGCACGACCCATTTTCCCACACGCACGTCTTGAGCCTCGATTACGATAATCGAGCCACGCACCTGTTTCACAGCCATCCACACCACCGTACCCATACCCCCTCCCGAATCATTTGATTCCTTTCCTTTGATTCACCCCCAACTACAACCTAGCTGGTGCTTCCTGTTGAATCCTTAACCCTTTTGATTTGTTCTTGGATTTAATTTTTCGAGACTAATCCCAGTCAGAAACATAGAGCTCTGACACTCTTTTCACTGTAGTATAAATTTAGCCCAATTTGTACTCTTCCAATTAAGCACTTTGTACCTAAAGTCTTCTCACGCACGCCTACACCCTCTGGAACAGTATTGGTTACTGTTCCTCTTCCGTATTCTAAGTCCCTGATCACACACACACACCCTGTTTTCCGCATGCATACCCATATCCCACACGCACGACCTGTGTCCCACACACATGACCCATATCCAACATGCATGTCTCAAACCTCAATTATGATAATTGAGCCACACACCTGTTTCGCACCCATCCATGCCACCGTACCCGTATCCCCCTCCCGAATCTTTTGATTCCTTTCCTTTGATCCACCCCCAACTACAACCTAGCTGGCGCTTCCCATTGAATCCTTAACATTTTAGATTTGATCTTGGATTTAATTTTTCGAGACAAATTCCTGTCAGAAACTTTGTGCTCTGACAGCACCAATCAATCATGATCATGATTAATCTAATCACTTTGCCGAATTGATGATCATGATCCACATCAGTCCATATCAACCTTGATCATCAGATATTGATTGATACTTCATAACATATCTGCCAAGGATGACGAAAGCACAAAACTAGCCAACATATTGCACATGAAAACACTAGTTAGTAGAATACGGTGTAACATCGCTGCATTAATTGATTTCATCATCACCATCCTTGCTGAGGTACCGATCAGGACCACATCAACTATGATCACCATTAATCAGGACCACATCAGTCCACATCAACCATGATCGCTGGAAAGCTACTTATGTCTTAGCCTGCCAAAGACAACAAAAGCATGCAACTAACCAAGATATTGCACATCAAAACATTAGTTAGGAGAATACGGTATTGCTTCACCACATTAATGGACTTCATCATCATCATCATCATCCTTGCTGAAGTGCCGAACAGGACCACATCAACCGTGATCACCGGTAATCAGGACCACATCAGTCCACATCAACCATGGCCACCGGAAAGTTGCTTATATGTATGTGCCTGCCAAAGACAATGACTAGTTAGTTAGTAGAATACACACCACATTAATTGACTTCATCATCATCATCCTTGCCGAGGTGCCGATCATGACCACATCAACCAGGATCACTGCTTATCAGGTCCACATCAGTCCACATCAACCATGATCACTGGAAAGCTACTTATGTCTTAGCCTGCCAAAGACAACAAAAACACGCAACTAACCAAGATATTGCACATCAAAACATTAGTTAGGAGAATACAGTATTGCTTCACCACATTAATGGACTTCATCATCATCATCATCCTTGCTGAGGTGCCGAACAGGACCACATCAACCGTGATCACTTGTAATCAGGACCACATCAGTCCACATCAACCATGACCGCCGGAAATTTACTTATATGTATGTGCCTGCCAAAGACAATGAAAGCACGCGACTAGTTAGTAGAATACACACCACATTAATTGACTTCATCATCATCATCCTTGCTGAGGTGCTGATCATGACCACATCAACCAGGATCACTGCTTATCAGGTCCACATCAGTCCACATCAACCATGATCACCGAAAGCTATTTATATGTCTTAACATGCCTGCCAAAAACACTGAAAGCACACAACTGCACATCAAAACATTAGTTAGTTAGTAGAATACAGTGTAACATCACCACATTAATTGACTTCATCATCATCACCATCTTTGCTGAGGTGCCAATCAAGACCACATCAACCATGATCACTGGTGGTAATCAGGACCACATCAGTCCACATCGACCATGATCGCCACAGATGGCTCCTTTATATTCTCTGCCAACCAAATCTAATCACATCAAGGAGGACGAATCAAATCAATCATCCAATCGATCATCAATGCACATCATAATCAGCAATCAGATTCATCTGATCCACTCTGTGATAGCAATCATACAGCAGCTATTTATACTTCTTACCCTGCCACCCCAATGACGAAAGCAAGCAACTGCCCCACAGCTGATGTCGGACACCATCCCCCCTCTGAGCTCTGATTACATGAGCATGCTTGTGCAGCACTGTCCTAGACTGGGCCGGCCTCCCACTCCTCTGCTCTGCACTGCACAACATGTCACAATCGCTGCTTGCGACGTGTTTGCCATTCTGCATACACAATATAAAGAATTTATAAAGAATTTATTGGGCTCATATACATTCCAAAAGGCTTTCCCTCTTCTTGTTGCAGAGAAATCCTGAATGCCTTGAAGCATGTACCCAGCAATTGAGCCAGAGGCAGACAGGTAATGACATCAAAACCGATAGAACGGTAATCACATGTCTGTCAAGCCAAATGGGGAATCTGTGGGAATTCGGGATTCACTCAGTGCTAAGAACGAATCTTTATAAATAAAGACTCGTAATAAGCGAGTTACAGGCGACTTATACTAGGCTTACAACTAGGGTATAAGTAGTTATAATTCAATATATCCTTGAGTGATATTGTGGGGCATTGAGGCCTAGCTAGGCCTAACCTACCTTGTTAGCTGATACTTAATAATAAAAATTCTAACTAGTTAGTAAAGTAACTACTCTTGCCAAGTACGTGTACGAGGTCTAGGCTCTCTTTGATGAGACGCCTCGCTACTTCCCCGTTGCTTTCAGGATTTCTGGTTAATTCAGCGCCATTCAACCAAGTCTATTCGTGAGATGACTATTTACTATCAAGTAGGTCGGCTACCAAAGCGCCGTGACCGTTGAAACGTTGATGACTGTAGCGTACATTTTGGATGCTGTGTACGTAGGTACAGTACCTGCTTGTTCCTTTTAGGGACCTCCGCAGTAATACATCCTCCTCCTCCTCCTCCTCCTCCTTCCCGCTGGTACTACAAAGCTCCAGCGGGGGGGAGCAAGATCTTTTCGAATTTTTGCCTCGGCCAGTTATAAGCCGCTATAACCTCCTATAATCCTGTATAACCCTATAACCTCCGTAGGTCCTTATAACCCAGGATAGCGCAATTCTGAAGCTTATAGGCCCCCAAAAAACCTTACAAGCTTATACCGCCTTATAATTAGTTATACCGACTTATCTTCTACAAAGGACTTCTGCGACAATGATAAAGAGAGAAAAAAGAAAACGCGCCTGGCCAGCGCCTCGCGCCAGTTTAACGGTCCGGCCCAATTGAGCCAACGTCCATGCATCCCAATCCGGCAATTCCGACTTGTGGAGAACCATGATGTCGATTTTTTTCTGTCCTGGCTCAAAGTCTTACGCAACTCTTTTCGTTTCTCTATTTCTGGCGCTCTCCGCTTTAATCACCCCTTCCCCCCGGCCTTGAACGTTTCGAAGCCTAGGAGGGTCGCGGAACGCAATGTATTCTTACCGTTGTCATTCACATCTCTCAACTCGGTCTTATGCAAAGCGCGCTCGCAAGTACCTCAACCCGCGGAAATTGTGCCCTAGGAGGCTCTCTTACACCTTGATTCATCGCTCACTGACCGCTTTACCCTTCAGATATTTACGCAGTTACTATGCAAGTACGAGCTCCACCTACTCAGAGTCGCCACTATGACTTCTTAGCGGTATACTTTCATACCAAGTTTATCATTCTTATTTCGTTGCTTATTAGCTTCTTTCTTCAGAGCTCTTGTGGCGAGTCAAGAACGAGTTCAACCCCCTACGCTAACGGACCGCTTTATTCAGACTCATACTGAACTTATGCAACTCCGAGTGCAGGTATGTGTTCATATTCTTCTCATGTTTATTTCGTTCTCTCATACTCCGTGCGCGCTACTGATTCCATATGCAGATACCAAAAGCGACCGCTCGCTTGCTGGCTCCGTTCAGACCTCGCAGGCCGGGCATCTTGCAAGGAACAGCATGAGAGACGCGGAAACACATATGTGTGTGCGTTCTTTGCCGTTTCATTCCGGGATTAACTGCTGACTTGGCTTAGAAAGTGGACACGGAAGGGAGGGGAAGGGAATATATTCATGCTTGTAAGTATGTAGTACACGCCCGGACTCTGTTACCCGTACACCCGCCCGCTGTGATCGCCGGGTCGGATGGCGCGGAGCCGGCCATTCTCGTGACGGCGAGTGCGAGGGCGTGGGTTGTCCACGTCCACCGCCCCACCAACGGCAAGCTCATCGCCCGGATCGCTGAGGCGGACGTCAACACTGCCGTGAAGGCTGCGCAAAAGCGATTGAGATGACGTGGGTCGGCTCGCAGAGCGCGCATAGTGAAAGGGTCTGCGGCGCGGTTACGGGAGTGGTGGGCGAGACGCGACGACACCAGCGTGGTGGTGGCGGAGACGAGGAAGGGCGGCAGTGAGGCGGTGACGAGAGCGGGACGGCATGCAAGACGCGGATATGCGTTCTTTGCCGTTTCGTTGCAGTGGATACGGGTTAGCGAGTGTGAAGACTAGCAGTAAATCAGACGCACCAACAGGCTCTCATCGGAAGAAGCAGCGCGCAAAGGCTGGGCGCCGCGGCTGCGTAGGGCTGTGCGCCGTCCCGTCGACGGGCACGGCCGTTGTTTCGACGGTTAGGCGACGGGCAAACCCGTCCCGTCTCCGTCCCATCGTCGAGGTTCAAAGACTCTCTACGGAACGGGACGGGCGACAGGACGGCCGTCACGGACGGCCGGGAGGCGACGGCCTCTTGTAGGAAGTCATTTTTCCTTTTGCGACGTTGTCGTAGTCGCTCGCAGCTCCGCAAAAGCGTTAGGGGACCTTTGGAGTATTTTTTTCGGGAAAATACCTGCTCTGCAACTCGATGTTGTTAGTTTTTTCATGCTGTAGGGGTGAAAATGCTCAACGGAGACAGTAGTGGTCGTTTGGGCACTTGTCTGTTCAGGGTCTGAAGGTGTTGAAAGTGTCCAAAACGCGTTGGTGCAAAAGGTGCGCGCAGAGGAAGGTGATATGCGAGCTGATTGCCGCCGCTGATTGCCGGCCAGCCTTACTTCGAGCACCGTTTTCCTGCCCACCCTCACTATAATATATGATTTCGTCTCACTTCAAACGAACTTGCGTACGCTTTTGAACCAATAAACCTCCCATTTTATGACTTAAACTGTATGCACCGTCGTGCCGTCCCGTTGCCGTCACGGCCGTCATTTCGACGGCCGTTACCCTCTCAAACCGTCCCGTCGAAAAATATTTCTGGGGCCCGACGGAACAGGTCGGCTACCCGTCGCACGGAACCCGTCGAACCGGCGCGACGGGCACGGCGCACAGCCCTACGGCTGCGCGGCGTGGGCGTCGGCAGGTGGACAGGGCGACGGGGACTTCGTATGCTGCCAGTATTGCGTAGCAAACTCTAACCCGAAGAAGAATACAGACCGAGGAGCCGTGATTCACGGTTAAGGATATCCTGTCCACTAATAATAACCGAGCCCGTGTTGGCCCGTGGAGTATTAATCAAAGTCGGCTATGGAAAAGGAAAACCAAGCACCCACGATTTGCGTTATTAATGACAAAAGCGCAAGGATCCTGGCACGTCGTCAGTATATGACCTGGATCGAATGCTGAAGATTGTCGGTCAACCAACAGTGCTGAGATACATGCTACGGGTATATGAGCCCTTGAATGAGCTTCTGTATCACCAAGTATATGGGCTCACCTCGTATGAGTGTAGCGACTATGATGATGCGTCCAAGAGGTCTTGTCAAAGAAGTTGCTGTGAACAAGAGCATCTTTGCGGGGAAGGACGCTGCGCCACAAGCACCCCTCTGGGAGGAGTGCGACTAGGATGGCCACGCAGTCTTGGGCAGACGATGGCAGAAGGTGACCTTGTGTTACACTGGCCAGTTTCCAGGTCATCAGCACCGAGAACGCAGCGGTGTTAGCAAGGCAAGTCGGAGTTAGTCGAAGTTTAAATCCGGGTTCGGCGGCATGTGTTGCGGTGAGCACGGCGAAAGCAGTCCCTTGAACTCGAGAAACGGAACGAATACCATAGAACTGAGCCACAAGTAGGTAAATATTCAATACCTACCTTAGTTTCATAAAACCGTACCTCACACCCCCTCCCGTAGCCTGCTGTCGTAACCTCTTGATATACAGAGAATGGGATTTTCTTCAGTGGATACAGAAAACTTTGTTTGCATCAGCCAAAATGTCATGCCCAGGCGTTTATATACTTGTATCTTAATCCCGTCATATAAAGGTGTTTACGAGACTAGCCCAGGCGGACCCGTCGTGCCACATTCAATCTCCACCTGGTCATACCGGTATGATTGACGCTCGGTATTTACAACTCCCAATGCAGGACCTCCGTGTCCTATTCAAATCTCTCCCAGATCGCCGCGGCCTCTGAGGAAACACACTCCCAGGGTTTACGTTGAATATACATTCGGAACTAACAATCAATTACCGTTCAATACTGGTTTGCCTGACACCTGCTCGCTTGCTGCTCGCTCTCCAGAGGGTCAGAGATCTCGTTTTTCAGTAAAAGATAAACAGTTTTCATGGCAAATTCAACGCGGTGTCAATATTCGAAATTTTGGAACGGGTGGGAATCCGAAATGCCCGCGTTTTTCGGTGATCGGCGGCATGATCGCGGGCATTTTTTGAACGATCACGGGCATTTGAGGACATTCTCACGAAGATTCAGCCACTGTCTGCCACCAAATAAAAAGCACCTTAGTGCACTTTGACGCGTTTGGGAGTTAGTAGGTAGGACTATAAATCAAGTCTTTCTCTCTGCTGTCTAGACCAAATATGCAGTGATGGGTATGAGACTTATACCCATCGCTGCATATGGACCCGCCGAAAGCACACAGGGGTCAAATTGATCCGAAATAAATAATGCCCGAAGAGGAAGCCGGGCGCTTGGCGCACTGGAACGCTTCCATACACAGTGCACCTAGGATATACACTAGGCAAGAATCCTGAGAAACGAGTACATACTATGATTTATGCTCGTACTGACTGCAAGCGCCGTAAATTGGTGGCTAACAACCTATCGGCGGCTATTCCCGGCGGCGTTCGATGGTGGCCTCGATCGGTGGCATTGCGAACTCCCAAACTTTCTGTGCCAAATGGCTTTAAAAATGGGGTGCCGATTGATATCCAAAATTCGAATTCCGATACCCCCTTGGGCGAATTGCCGGTACATCAGGAAAACCGTAGCCGAGCCCGCTATGAGACGCTATGAAGTTGCTATGAAGCTCTATGAAGCCATATGCAGCACTTTCAAGCACTCATACCTACATACCCTCTATGCAGCCGCCTTCTAGGTGGCCAGCGCTTGACAGCGCTGCAAAGCACTCATGCCTTCATTCTGGTTTTCCTGATGTACCCTTGCGTTATCAAAACTTGATGACAATTTTTCACGATGCCGCATAGTACCCTGCCTCGTTTGAGTGCACAGATGTTCTGCAATGCCCTACTTTTTGATATTTATTTGAGACCTGTAATTACTCAGTGACGATGACGACCAAAAGCGCGACAGGCGGGGAGGTGAGAGTGCACTGTTAATATTTTCAGTTGATATGTCATGTAAGATGACACTCAATCCCAAAAAATCTGTTGTGTACATCCAGGCTGTCGATAAACGAAGTATGCACTCATGCATTATCAAACCAGTTGGATAGTCACGAATGTTGGCCATTCCCGAACTCAAGGCATAACAAAAGAGCTCCCTGTTGAGCCAATGTTGAGCCAAGCCACATCGTGAGAAACTGCCATGAAGTTTTGATAGCGTAATGGTACGGTTAAAGTCGTGAGATAGACCTAGACTCTCAGGACAGGGTCCCCAAATTGAGATGTCATGAGAGGCTGGATCGAGACTACGAATTACCCTGTGGCGTCTCAGCGCCAAGTGGAGATAATGGCCGGCAATATCCGTGATCGGAACTAATGGATGCTCTCACCAAAGTTCTTACTGTGCATTCCAGTTAGCTTGTGCTTATTTTCCAAATTTAACTTCCTGTGCTTCTGCATGCGGCCGGACAGAATTTCCAACGTGTGAAAAATTTCCTCACTCACAAATTTTGCGATTCTGTCATACGGCACTTGTACGGCAGCATTCTGGTTGCCATTCTGCCATCGGGGAAGCTCGACAAGATTCTTGCAGCCACTACAGGAAATGTCTTGGGTCGCATCCTTTACGAGCCTTTCTCTTCTCCTCCCGCCACAGTCTTGATATGCCACCTCTCCCAGTTGTAACTTTCGTCCTCGGCGGCTGGGTGAGTGGCGGCTGATTCGTTCGCGTCGAGCTGCTGAGCATCGGTTAGGATCTGGGTACACATGCGGACCTCATCCTTCAAGGCATTCTTTTCGCACAATTCACCAATTATTGGTCTCGGTATTACATGTCGGATCCTCTCTCCCAGAAACTGTTTGTTCTTGGCTTGTGCATTGCGACAACCTTCAAGAGCGCACACGCAATGTATGCTCCTCACTACTCTTACAAAAGTCCGCTAATCTGTGGACTCGCAGAGCTTTAGTTTGGGTCCAAAACGTCGACAATTTCATGAGTCTCAATCGGGCAGCGGGCATGTTCCTCACCAACTGGTTGAAACAAAGTAATTCGCTGATAGGGCAGATAATCGCGTTTTACGTCCAGGTATTCTTCTGCCGGAGGCTCTGGGTATCGAGATTCGTCGCCTCTGACTACTCACGACGCTGATTTGAGTATTCAGATTATATCGAAAAATATTTACGTGGTGGCCTTCGTTCTGCTGCTTTTCGTTTTCGGCCTCATATCGGCGATCGTGCATGTAGGGAATCTCGACACTGATTATCTGGTGTTCTTATCTGGGCATCGTAGGCTGCGTTCAAGTTTTCTGGTCAGCTGTTCGTTCTGTCGCACAGTCCCACTCAGGCTGGGAATTACCTCAAGCCCACTGGTAAAGAAATATGGAGTAAGATTCGAATAATCTTGTGTTTCATGTTCTGACCTCAGTTCCAGGCTCGATTCATTACGCAACAGTAGTGACGGGAGATATGATTTTGTCTGGAAGCACCATCTATTTTCTGTTGGTCGGTGAACAAAGATTTTATTGCCTCTTGAGTTCTAATTATCCCGTTGTAGAGACGATCGCAACAGGCACCTCTGGCAACGGTGGGAATACTGAACAGACTTATTAGGATCTCCTTCCAGGTATGAAGCTCGACCATCCCGAGTGTCATTCCTGATAAAAACCGTATGATATAGTCAGCTGTCCCAGTCACTCTGTGCGCCTTGGCCAATTTCATCTGCCAAGCGCTTTACCTTCATCACGCTTCTATCGATGCGACAGTGTTGTGCATTCTCCTAACCGGCATGATGCTCCCGAAAGTCTACGCTATTTCGGCCATGTGGACACTTAACTCCCGAAACGAGAGTTCCCGGTTTGGCACGGATGTTAACAGTGACCTCGGCACCAGCAGCAGCTCGGTGCATTTCAGTAGTCGCCAAATGGCAACCACAATACAACTTGGGCAACACTCCGTCGATGGTCTCAACTCGCGAAAAGAAATAAGTGACCGGTTTGGCGCAGATGTCAGCGGCAGCCCGGAGAACTTCAACAGTCGCGGAATAGCAACCATAAATCAATTTGGGCGACACTCCGTCGTTGGTGGCCCGACAGCTCAAATTGAAAGCCAGGAGGAGACGTATGAAATGGCGGATAACCCGGTCCATACGGTGGACCTCCGCATAAAGCCACATCCGGATGATATCAACCCTAGCCAAGTCGACGCGTAGGGTACAACCGACGCGGTGGATATTAACGTTTATTACCAATATTCCCCCTAATTATCGAAGTACTTCTCAGTTCCAACTACATCGATATTTTCTCCGCCTGAGAAAATAAAGGAACAAAGTCCTGAATTCGTAGCTATGCGGACGGATAGAGCTCAACAAATCGTATGTAGCGGGATTGAAGTTGATTATGCTGACTGCTGTCTTATGTATGTAAAGTCTGCGCCAAGTCTGAGCCGAGGTGGGTTGAACTTTGTCCGATTCCATCAAAAAGAACGGTATGGCTTGTTTTGTGCCAAAACTCGGTTTTAGCAAGTCAATACGTCCAGAAAAAACGTATATCTCTCATATTATGGTACAATATTTTGAGCTCATATACAACTAATTACAACCTGCGCCAAACCTGCGCCGTACTTTGGCGGCGACATTGCCTAATCGGGGTTGCTCCGAGAAACCGTTTAACCGCGGAATCTTTCTTTCCAAGCATGCCGTAAAACTCCTGCACCATCTCTTGAAAGGCGGCGTTCAGGGCTGCTGATTGAGCTCCGTGACCAGTCCGGCACCTTTTTAGCCGACATCTCCGATTCTGACCCTCCCATGCAAATGGTATCTTCAGTCGCTATTATTGCAGGTGTGCCATTCAACTCTGTAATAGTCCGCTGCCAAACGTCACATAGGAGTCGGGAATGGATCGGGAACTGGCGCGGCAGCAGCGTAAGCATTTATTGGAGGTCCAGATTGTATCACTGGGTTTAAGCCAGCCGACTCGGCCTGTCCGCCAAAGAAGGGTACACTGTAGCAGACTGTAGCCCTCATCTGTATATAAAGAGACGATTTGACAGAAAATCACATGATAAGTCACGCGGAATTGCGTAATTTCGGAGTTTCGGGCTTCGGACATTTCGGATGTCGCATCAGGAACCTCCGCCGCGAAGCGGCCGTACGTAAAGATGTTCTACCCATTTTCCGGTCATTTCCGGCTCGCTTGAAAGGTTGCTATGACCGTCCGCTGTTGGTGGTACACCAGTTCAAGTTGTTTTGAAGGCCTGCATACACTTTAATGGAATTAATAAATAAATCCAACAGATCTTATCAGTTGTTGAAGGAACTCTGAATAATAGAGCAAATTGGACCCTGCCACAGAAGAAGATTGAACTGCTCAGTGACAAGTGACACCCATTTTTTTATGTGTGCAAAAAAATCAACTTGAATCAGAACAATTTTTTCAGCCATCCCTGACATCAAAATTTCTGAAATTGATGAACACATAGGTGAAATGGTCCCAATAAGTAGTTTGAAGGAGGAGGGGGATTTGCAAAGTGGGTACTTGGTATTAGACATGGCAGAAATTGGGACAAAGTTGCATTCCCAATCATCTCCCACTGCACCTCCTGTCTACGCAAAGTACTTTTCAAGGACAAACTGACACAGCAAAAATGTTGTGTTTCCTGAAGTGCTCCTTTAATTCATAAGTAAGTAAATATCTGTGTTGGTCTTTTCATATGTCTAACAAGTTGCATGGAGTAATAATATTTAGAGCAATGTACCCTGTATGGATTCTAATATTTGCGGTACTATTCCGGGGTTTGGGGCAGGGCCCCAACAAGCTGTCGGCCGGCCAACGTGACCGCCGGCGAGTCGGCCATGCCGGAGGCACAGGTTAAGCTTGGGGCACTCTTTTTAATCAGATGTGAGTGATATCTTCATGTGTTGTCGATTTTCTAAATTCCTTATCCAGTTTCCTGTGTCTATGATGTACGTACTGTCAGTATTTTCTTTTCCTACATGTGAATTTAAATTTTTGAAAGTAAAAAGACATAACAATCTACAGTCCCCCCTGGGGTTTGGGGCAGAGCCCCAACAAGCTGTCGACCCGCTGTAGGTACGAACGCGAGCGCCAGCGAGCCGGCCGTGCCGAAGGCACGGGTCGTAAAGCTTGTTTTACAGAATTGAACTTTATTTGCATCAGCCAAAATGTCATGCGTGGGCGGGCCGGTCATACCGGTATGATCGCCGTAACTCCCAAATGCAGGACCTCCGTCTCCTATTTCAAAGTGCCTCTGAGGTAACAGGTTCCTGGTTTACGAATTGACATTCGGAACCCACAATCAGTTGCCGTTAAATACTGGTTTGCCTGGCATCTGCTCGCTCGCTGCTCACTCTCCAGAAGGCCAGAGATCTAGTTTTTCAGTAAAAAATCAACACACAGCAGTCGTTTAAATTTTAATTCCCGTCTCGGTGCCAAGTGGAGATAATCGCCGGCAATATCCGTGATCGGAACTAATGAATTGTTCTCACCAATTCTCACGGCTCCGTTGACATCTTGTAGTCTATGTAAGGATAACCACCCATACATTACTACCCGTTTGTCTTCGGTAAACTCGTTGTTCAGACATTTGGACCACATGAGTATAATATATCCCCCCCCCCCCCCCCCCCCCATCCTGCAACTGGAAGGGAACGTTAGCTCCAGCTTCCTATTACTGGTACAATGTCTTTACTCTTCTCCAAATTTAACTTCCTGTGCATGTGCTTGTGGCCGGACAGAATTGCCAACGTATCAAAAATTTCCTCAGTGCTCACCCGGCGACAAATTTTGCGATTCTGTCTTGATTCTGTCATGGGGTGGCATTCTGTCTGCCATTCTGCCATCAGGGAAGTTTGGCAAGATTCTTCTTCACATCCCTTAAGAGCTCTTGTCTTATCCTCCCGCCGCAGTCTTGATATGCCTCCTCTCCCAGTTGTAACTTTCATGCTCGGCGGTTGGGTGAGTGGCGGCTGATTTGTTCGCATCGAGACGCTGAGCATTCGTTAGGATTTAGGTACACATGCGGACCTCATCCTTCAAGGCATTCTTTTCGCACAATTCACCAATTATTGGTCTCGGTACTACAAGTCAGATCCTCTCTCCCAGAAGCTGTTTGTTCTTGGCTTGTGCCTTGCGACAACCTTCAAGAGTGCGCATGCAATGTATGCCTTTTACTACACTTACAAAAGTCTGCTAATCTGTGGACTCGCAGGGCTTTAGTTTGGTTCCAAAACGTCGAATACTTCATGGATCTCAATCAGGCAGCGGGCATGTTCCTGACCAACTGGGTGAACCAAAGCAATATGTTAATGGGGGAGATAATCGCGTTTTCCGTGCAAGCATTCTTCTGCTGGAGGCTCTGGGTATCGAGATTCGTGGCCTCTGAATATTCACGACGCTGATTTGAGTATTCAGATTATATCGAACAATATTTGCGTCGTGACCTCCGTTGTGTTGCTTTTCGTCTTCGGCCTCATATCAGGGATAGTATATGTACGGAATCCCGACATCGATTATCTGGTGTTCTGATCTAGGCGTCGCAGACTTCCTTCAAGTTTTCTGGTCTGCTGTGCGTCCGTCCTGTCGCGCAGTGCCACTGGGGATTACCTCAAGCCCACTGCTAAAGACATCTGGAGTAAGATTCAAATGATCCTGCGTTTCCTGTTCTGACCTCAGTTCCAGGCCCGATTCATTACGCAACAGTGGTAACGGGAGATGTGATTTTGTCTGGAAGCACCATCTATTTCCTGTTGGTCGGTGAACACATATTTTATTACCTCTTGAGTTCTAATTATCCCGCTGTAGAGACGATCGCAACAGGCGCCTCTGGCAACGGTGGGAATACTGAACAGACTTATTAGGATCTCCTTCCAGGTATGAAGCTCGACTGTCCCGAGTGTCACTCCTAACGAAAGCCCTATGATATAGTCAGCTGTTCCAGTCACTCTCTGCGCTTTGGCCAATTTCATCTTCCAAACGCTTTACCTTCGTCACACTTCTATCGATGCGACACTGTTGTGCGTCCTCCTATCCGCCATGATGCTCCCGAAAGTCTACGCCATTTCGGCCATGTGGACACTTAACTCCCGAAACGAGAGTTCCCGGTTTGGCACTGATGTTAACAGTGACATCTGCAGCAGCAGCAGCTCGGTGCATTTCAGCAGTCGCCAAATGGCAACCACAATACAATTTGGGCAACACTCCGTCGATGGTCTCAACTCGCAAAAAGAAATGAGTAACCGGTTTGGCGCAGATTTTAGCGGCAGCCCGGAGAACTTCAAGAGTCGCGGAATAACAACCATAAATCAATTTGGGCGACACTCTGGCCCTGGTGGCCCGACAGCTCGAATTGAAAGCCAGGAGGAGACGTATGAGATGTCGGATAACTCGGTCCATGTGTTCGAACGGCGCATAAAGCCGTATCCTGATGATATCAACCCCACCCAAGTCGACGCGTAGGGTACAACCAACGCTGTAGATATTAACCTTTATTATTAATATTTCCCTAATTATTGAAGTACTTCTCAGTTCCAACTACACCTTCGAACTCGATATTTTCTCCGCTTGAGAAAATACAGGAACAAAGTCTTGAATTCGTAGCTATACGGACTGACAGAGCTCAACAAATCATATGTAGTGGGATTGAACTTGGTTATGCTCACTGCTATCTTATGTATGTAAAGTCTGCGCCAAGTCCAAGCCGAGGATAAGGAGTAGGATAAAGTCTTAGCCCAGCTATGTCCCCTTTCGGAACGTGCCGGGTTGTAGCCAGAAATACATGTGGCCCAACTACTCTAAACTACGCCAATACCCAATTACCTTCTAGTCCTATTGCCATCACGGGGTTCCGATTGGAGTGCGGCCTTATGACATAATCATCGGACTTTGAAATCTCGTCGCGTCGGTTTCGCGACGCAGACTTCATAAAATGTGATTCTTTTGAAGAATTGAAACTTTCAGGCATGTATGACACATCTAGTCTCCTCAGATTTTTGATAATCCTCCCAACAAGTGCTGAAAACATTGAGCTCACGGAAATCGCCGAAAGCTGATGGCATCAGTTGATGTCTCCCACCAGCGCGTTGCAAAACTTCAGATGTATGTAGCAAGCTCTGAAAAATATAATAGATGCATAGAACACATTTAACGACTCACCAGGCTCTCTGGACGAGTTTTTAGGGTTTTAATTGTCACAAAAAGGGCACAGCGCGCGTTTGTATCGAGATTTCAAACTCCGAAGATTATGTAACAAGGCTGCACTCCGATCGGACCCCCGCGATCACTAACAGACTTCAACAAAACGAGGCACGAGTTGATACCTTGTTGAAGCGTCTGTCTAGGAGAGACTAATTGCCTTCGACGAGCTGACCACATTCAAGGCTGTAGATCTAAGCACTAGGGTACTAGCAACAGTCTCAGACTTGGGATCTAGCAGTGCAGCAAAAATATCTAGATAGACCAACAGTTAGGTTCGAGGTCGACGAGACGACGCCAGATGACGCAAGAGTAAGGAGGCAAAATATTTAAAGGTCTGAGAAGCAAGCTTTGCAATTTGACAAACAGCGTCTCTTCTGAAAACGACCATCTTCAGAACTTCTGTAGCATTACCGCCATGAGCCGACAACATCCCCGGGACTTCATCAGGAAAACCAGAAGTGGCTATGGATGCTATGCAGCGCTAGAGACCGCTAGCTAGCCTAGAAGGCGCTGCATAGAGGGTATGAAGGTATGACCGCTATGGCTCGCTTGACAGTGCTGCATATGGCTTCATATAGCTTCATAGCATCTCATAGCGGACTCGGCTTGGGCTCGGCTACTGTTTTCCTGATGTTTCGTGGACTCACTGCCCTGTAAAACACATTTCGCTTATGCACCAGGATAGGATTCTGAGAACAACAGACAATGGCGTGCTCCACAGTCTCAACCTTCGAGCATCCAAACCGGCATAAACGCATCGGGCGCTCTACACGCAATAACTTACTCGGATTCTCTTTGGATTCTCTCCCAAATCGCCGAAGCGCCTCTGAGCCTTGTGATAACAGGTTCCTGGTTTACGAATTTACATTCGGAACCAACAATCAGTTGCCGACGTCAGTGTTCTCCCTTAAGCCCTTATTCAGGGTAAAAATTTTGTTTAAGCCCTTAAGTCTTATTAAGGGCACTTAACTTAAGGGTATGTTAAGGCCTTAAGTATCACGTGTCATATATTCTTCCATAATATAACCTCTCTATTTTATTTAATCTCTTCTTTACTTCTCACTACCCCTGTGTCTATATACATCCCTACGGACAAACAACTATCCTACTGTTGCCAAATCCTGGAATCAGGTCGATCATCGATCACTGCTGTCCTATTTCCCTCGGATTGGCTGAAGTGTTTGACAAGGAAATTCACAACCACTGTAGTTCACATGGGTTGAAGTTTCTTTTCTTACACAGTAGAAATACCCTCAACAATTGGGTGTACAAGTAGGTCAAGAAAATTGTGCGAGCAAAATATAATGATGCCATCATTAAGCCTTAATTAAGACCTAAGAAATTCCGGGCCACTTGTTAAGCCCTTAAGTTAAGTGCATTTTAACCCTTAAGTGGACTTAACCCTTAAGTCTTAGGTAGAACACTGGTTGCCGTTAAATACTGGTTTGCCTGGCACCTGCTCACTCGCTGCTCGCTCTCCAGAAGATCAACACACAGCGCAGTCGTTAAATTTTAATTGCCTTGTGACGTCTACGGTCTCGGTGCCAAGTGGAGGTAATTAAAACCGCCGGCAATATCCGTGATCGGAACTAATGAATGTTTTCATGACCGGCCCCATAAGATTCCATTTCCGGCCTAAATAGTACCTTGGAAGAAATTTGGGAAGCAGCTGGAATATTTCCTACCAAATTTCCTCAAGTAGAATAAATTCTTTTATCCTAGAAGAATTTGAGGAAACAGTTCAACTTTTTCTTTCAGAATGTCCTGAGGAAACAGGCAGGATTTTTCCTCGGGAAATTCCCGGGCCGATTCTTTCTCAGGAAATAGCCGGGCTATTTCCTTGGGAGATAGGCTGGCTATTTCTTTTCCTTTGTTCGAACAAAGGAACGGAAATAGACAGCCTGTCTCCCAGCCAAAGAGCCGGTCTATCGCCAGTGGGGCCAAAGGAGGCCTGGATTTTCCCATGGAGATAGACAGGCTTTGTCAAGCGGAATATTTCTAGAACAGAGACCAGCTGTTTCTCAAAAATCTCTTTGGGTAAAAGTCAATCTATTTCCAGTAGAAATGTGAACACTAACATTCTGTCTATCTCCCAGTTTTCTTCCCGGGTAATATTTAGGCAGGAAGTGGAATTCTGTGGTACAGGGCCATTTTCCCCAGGGTATAGGTTTTTGATCGCCGCAGTGCCTGTAACTGGAAGGCATTGTTAACTCTAGCTTCCTATTACTGCAATGTTTTTACTCTTCTCCAAATTTAACTTCCTGTGTATGTTCATGCGGCCGGCCAGAATTGCCAAGGCATCAAAAACTGCCTCAGTGCTCACCCGGCGACAAATTTTGCGATTCTGTCTTGATTCTGTCATACGGCGGCATTCTGTCTGCCATTCTGCCATTCTTCTTCGCATCCCTTATGAGCACTTTTCTTCTCCTACCGCCGCAGTCTTGATATGCCTCCTCTCCCAGTTGTAACTTACTTCCTCGGCGGCTGGTGAGTGGCGGCTGATTCGTTCGCGTTGAGATGCTGAGCATCGGTTAGGACCTAGGCACACATGCGGACCTCATCCTTCAAGGCATTCTTTTCGCACAATTCACCAATTATTGGTCTCGGTACTCCAAGTCAGATCCTCTCTCCCAGAAGCTGTTTGTTCTTGGCTTGTGCCTTGCGACAACCTTCAAGAGTGCGCATGCAATGTATGCCTTTTACTACACTTACAAAAGTCTGCTAATCTGTGGACTCGCAGGGCTCTAGTTTGGTTCCAAAACGTCGAAAATTTCATGGATCTCAATGGGGCAGCGAGCTTGTTCCTCACCAACTGGGTGAACCAAAGCAATGTGTTAATAGGGGAGATAATCGCGTTTTCCGTGCAAGCATTCTTCTGCTGGAGGCTCTGGGTATCGAGATCCGTGGCCTCTGAATATTCACGACGCTGATTTGAGTATTCAGATTATATCGAAAAATATTTATGTGGTGGCCTCCGTTGTGTTGCTTTTCGTCTTCGGCCTCATATCGGGAATAGTATATGTACGGAATCTCGACATCGATTATCTAGTGTTCTGATCTGGGCGTCGTCTGGTCAGCTGCTCGTCCTGTCGCACAATGCCACTGGGTATGATCTCAAGCCCACTGATAAACAAATCTGGAGTAAGATTCGAATGATCTTGTGTTCCATGTTCTGACCTCAGTTTCAGCCCCGATTCATTACGCAACAGTGGTGGCGGGAGATATGATTTTGTCTGGAAGCACCATCTATTTCCTGTTGGTCGGTGAACACATACTTTATTGCCTCTCGAGTTCTAATTATCCCGCTGTAGAGACGATCACAACAGGCGCCTCTGGCAACGGTGGGAATACTGAACAGACTTATTAGGATCTCCTTCCAGGTATGAAGCTCGACTATCCCGAGTGTCATTCCTGACGAAAGCCGTATGATATAGTCGGCTGTTCCCGTCACTCTGTGCGCCTTGGCCAATTTCATCTGCCAAACGCTTTACCTTCATCACGCTTCTCTCGACGCGACAGCGTTGTTCGTCCTCCTATCCGCCATGATGCTCCCAAAAATCTACGCCACTTCGGCCTTGTGGACACTTAACTCCCGAAACGAGAGTTCCCGGTTTGGCACGGATGTTACCAGTGACATCTGCAGCAGTAGCAGCTCGGTGGAATTCAGCAGTCGCCAAATGGCAACCACAATACAATTTGGGCAACACTCTGTCGATGGTATCAACTCGCGAAAAGAAATGAGTAACCGATTTGGCGCAGATGTCAGCAGCAGCCCGGAGAAGTCGCGGAATAGCAACCATAAATTCATTTGGGCGACACGGCCCGACAGCTCGAATTGAAATCCAGGAGAAGACTTATGAGATGACAGATATCTCGGTCCATATGTTCGAACGGCGCATAAAGCCGTATCCGGATGATATCAGCCCTACCCAAGTCGACGCGTAGGGATATTGAGGTTTATTATTAATATTCCCCTTAATTATTGAAGTACTTCTCAGTTCTAACTACACTTCTGAACTCGATATTTCCTCCGCTTGAGAAAATAAAGGAACAAAGTCCCGAATTCGTAGCTATGCGGACAGAGCTCAAAAATGATATGTAGCGTGATTAAACTTGTGATCACTGTTGTCTTATTTATGTAAAGTCTGCGCCAAGTTCAAGCGGCAAGCTTGCGTGGAAATGTGATCACGAGCACATTTGCGTTTGCATCGAGAGCGCTTTCCCAAAGTCTGGCCAAAGAATTTGGGAAGTAAAATATTCTTGCAAGTGCCCTCATTTGCATCCAATTCTCTCTGCTAATAACTCATAACAGGTTGCACACGTGCGTGTTTTCTTTCAGTACTATACTTACCGCACTGACATCCCAAAATCAGGCTATTATTGAAGGAGGCGCGTTGCCCGCGACTAAAGAACGAGCTCCACGTACCTCTTGTGGCTATTCAGCTCCTTACATCGCAATTGCAAATAATCGCGGAGAGGTCGAACGAAAGCCCGCATACCCCGTCGAAAATCACACTCCGAACTTGAAGTTGAGCCCAGAAAGCATTGATATCGCTGCGGTAGGAGCACTTTGTTTTTCTATTTTATTGACTCGCCTCGTAGTCGTATCTATATCTCACATAACAATCCAGCTTTGCGTGGACATGGGAGCTCGACCGTGAGCGGTATCTACATAAGATAAGTCGAATATATTTGCTCATCTGAACAATAGTTCGCCCTGCCCATTAAATGGCAATTGCTCTGAGAAGAGATTTAGGTCGCATGTATAGTGAAATCGTGTGTTCATAATAGTGGCGAAATGTTCTGCTATTTTTTTCAGCTTTTCCCTGCAATTGCGTTATTATTCGTTTTGAACTAGACTGGAGGCAGACACTTTTCGTGCCAACTTAAAATTGATGACAGTCGATCAATACGCGGGCGGAAAAGCGACTGGAGCAATCTAACCGGTAGCTAGTACGACCAGAAGATGCCGTGGTCGGTTGTTTTGACTTAGAAAAATTTCGTGAAAGTGAAAATTCAAACTCTTGCAATTATAATTCTCAAGAGGCAGTCTTTCGCAGAATTCCTCCGCCAGCGCACTCTATTGGTTTTTATGAAAATTCCTCCAAAATTGAGGGCATTGGAAGGAAAATGAAACCCACCGTTCCGCATCGGGACTGCCCGGCAATATTTCGGGTGTTCTCGCACCAGCCAGTGATCTATCACATGGCATGGTGGGCATTGCTAATCCTACCTTTTTGTCCAAATAGGGCTTTCATTTCTTCACTTTAAGTGAAAAAGACCACATGCACGAGCTTGTGGAACGATTCAGAACATAACTGTCTCTTCAGAATTTTGATTCCAAGAGTTTGAATTTTCACTTTCGCGAAATTTTTCTAAGTCAAAACAACCGACCACGGCAACTTCCGGTCGTACTAGCTACCGGTTAGATTCTGCTTAGATTGCTCCAGCCGCTTCGCCAACACCGTTTGATCGACTGTTTGATCGACCGTCATCAAAGTCCAGTGTTGGCGTCTGCGGCTGGGTTCGAGCCTAGTTTTGAACACATTCTTGACACGAGGAAGCGCCGACTGCGTCGGCCGAGACCTTGCTTGTGAATCTCCTCTACGAATTTCACAACTTTGACCCGGAACCTTGTAAGCCCGGAGATATGCGGCAAATGCTTCATCAATTTACGATACCTTTTTAAAAAAATTCTTCGTTCTAAGATCAAGAAAAATAATTCTGAGCAGACAGATGTTGGTATTCTCAGCCAAGGAAGACTTTTGTAGGCTTCAATCAATTTATTCAAATAGAAACATCATCCCAGAATACGGCACTCAACACAAATTTAGTGGTTGTGATAGCAGAAAATAACAACGCTGAATGGTTTCAGCTCAGCGTCGGAATAAATTTCCTGCGTCTCTACACGCGTTTCTGGCGATCGCTTGAGAAATTAATCAATGCATTCCATTTGTTCTGAATAGTGTTCAAACACCCACTCAACTTTGGTTCGACCGCCATCTCAGTAGTTGTCAATGAACAGAACAAAAAATATTTATATCCTCGTGGATGGTTGGTTTTTCATTCACTCTTCTGCAATTTCGAACCACATGGGACACAGATGTACTGGAGAATTATGAGTTGCACAGAACCCTTTTAGGAAAAATATCTGGTTACATGCTTTGTTCACCTTCTTGTGATGTAAAATATGGCATTAGACTGGTTCATTATCAGATCCGCTGTTTGTACACCGTTCAAACAGCACATCTGGTGGAATTGGAACATAGCTTGAACGGCTATTCGGGGCTCCATCCAGCCACTCATCAAAAATAATATTTCACCATTTTTCTCTCCGTGATCGCAGTGCAAGGGGTGAACTCGTTTCGAATGATAGTCATTAGCAAGTACAGAATTTTCCCCTACATTACCGATGTATGGCTCTAATTTTCTTCCGCGCAAAGGACTTGATCTTGGCGTCCCTTGAAAATCACGAGAGGTAGCTGGAAGATGGCACCAGCAACTCTTTTGTTCGTAAAGGGCAGAAGTCCTGTCAGAGTCATTCATGAAAATTATTTTGTATGTTTCATCATGTTTCCTAGCTCTCTGAGTGACCGTATAAATGTTATAAGCGGCTAATCCTCTGTAGACTTGTTGTGGATGGCGAGTTATCTTTGGGCCGCATGGAAAGTCTGCCAGGTTGGGATTTCTGGCGGAAGCAGTTCTGCAAATGCGTAGCACGAGCTACGGAATGAAAATGAATCTTCTGAAGAGGCCATTTCTACTAGAAGTATAAGGCAATGATAATGTAATTTCTACCAAATTTTTACACATGTAGATTGTGAATTGAACTCGCAAAGAGCGTTCTCGCGGATGCGACAAAAACCGGCGAAAAGAGAGAGAAAATGGTTGTGTCCAGTGTCATTGACATGATGTAGATTTCCTGCGCTGAATTCAGACATCAGGGTATAGTATAGCTGCACAGTTAGTGCAAATTGCTGTGATCATGTCGGAAATTTGTAATTTCGCTTATAAGGTTCCGTAAGGCCCAATAAGGACATAATAGCTGTGCCCCTTATGAAAGGATTATCGGAATAAAGATATCCGTATAAGATGTTTTTTCCTCCCCAGGATCGTAGCTATTGGGACTTTTTGGTATGCAAAATTGAAGTTTCTATCTATGACACTATTCTGGATGTGGGATATTAGCGGTGTGTGGCATGGACCCAACACAGGCTTGCAATCAAGTTTTGGGTGCGTGGATTTAAGGCGCTTATGCGTTGCTGAGCTTATTATAAGCGGTTGACAAGGCCTCGTAATAGAAGGCGCTTATAAGACTAAAGATAAATTTCCGACACATTCAAGAGGTGGGTACATTCCGGACCGTGTCGGCCGATGCAATCACTCGCCAATCACTAATCGGAAAGATCCGGGACAGGGACTTCGGATCAATGGGTGAGTCGAAAAGTGCGGCAATTATGAGGGTGGAGAGACCTTGCAAGCAAGGTGACAAGGTGACTTGCAAGCAAGGTGACATTTCCCGCTACTTTGAGATTTCAAAATGGAAAAAAAAAGGTGTGGCAAAGTTGCCACTCATGGTTTATTGCATGGCATCAGTGTTGGTATGGCGAATACACTACTTTCTTTTTTCGCGCAACCATTTTTGGGTGAGTTCAAGTCCCGCCACCTTTTTTCTTGGAACCAACATCACTAGGACTCGAAGTGCGGCGCGACGCGCTGGAGATGGCCGAAGTGCCAGCCGGAACGCGAAAGATAGAAAAGCATGGGCGGCGCTGTGCGCCGTAGACGCGTGGGGATGAAAGAACCGGCTCGCAAGGACGCCAGAAGAGAAGTATGGTGGGCTAGAGCGTGGGGACACGGAAAAAAACGACTTTGAGAGCGCGTGAGGGGCGCCGCGGATCGCCAACGCAGAGAGGGTGCGGGGGATGATGCCGGGAGCGCGAAGTATCGAAGACAAAAAGCTGGTGCCGCCTTACACGCCACAGAGACGCGTGGGTATGAGGAGACGGCCGCGGAAGGATGTCATAACAAAAGCGCCACGCGCATGACACATTCTAAAAGAAGTTTGATCAGTTTATGAAAGAAAATACGAGTCACGCTGGAAATCAAGTGGAATACACTGAGAGGAAAAGGAGTGCGAAGTGGTAAGTTTAGACCAGCGAGGCTGAAACCATTAGTTTCGAGGGCTTTGAAACTAAATGTTTGGGCCGAAAGCATCCGTTTCGGCCAGATGTCCCCGAAACAATAGGATTGAGGCTACCTGAAATGATAACTAATTGGTTTCAGCGCTCCATAAGGTGCTTCTCAAACCAATGGCTTCAGTGTTGTTTTCTTGAGCACCCAAACTAACCATTTAGCACTAATTTTGGTTCAAAATGATTCCATCAAATTTCCAGTGTGATTGAATGAACCCGCGGGGAATCAACAGCCTATGCTTCTGGAGGTACCCCGCCGTGCAGCCCGCCGCGATCCCTGTGAAAAATGAACACAACTTGTGAAAATAACACTCACAACTATTTTTTAGAAGTAAGTGGACAGAACATGATAAAGAGAAAGAAGAAAAAACGCGGCTGGAAGTGCCGGAAGAAAGCGAAAAGAGGTTCCGCCTGGCCAGCGCCTCGCCCGGTTTGGCGGTCCGGCCCAATTGAGCCAACGTCCATGCAGCCCAATACGATGTCGATTTTTTTCTGTCCTTCAACGCGACCTGCGGTGGCTCAAAGTCTTACGCAACTCTTTTCGTTTCTCTATTTCTGGCGCTCTCCGCTATAATCACCCCTTCCCCGTGGCTTCGAACGCTTCGGAGCCTAGGAGGTCGCGGAACGTAGTGTAATCTTACCGTTGTCATTCACACCTCAACTCGGTCTTATGCAAGGCGCGCTCGCAAGTACTTCAACCCACGGAAATTATGCCCTAGGAGGCTCTCTTACACCTTGATTCATCGCTCACTGACCGCGTTACCCTTCAGATATTTACGCCGTTACTATGCAAGTACGAGTTCCACTTATTCCGAGTCGCGACTACGATTTTTTAGCGGTATACTTTCATACCAAGTTTATCATTCTTATTTCATTGCTTATTAGCTTCTTTCTTCAGAGCCCTTGTGGCGAGTCAAGAACGAGTTCAACCTCTTACGCTAACGGACCGCTTTATTCAGACTCACACCGAACTTATGCAACTCCGAGTGCAGGAGTGGGTTCATATTCTTCTCATGTTTATTTTGTTCTCTCATACTCCGTGCGCGCTACTGACTCTATATGCAGATACTAAAAGCGACCGCTCGCTTGCTGGCTCCGTTCAGACCTCGCAGGCCGGGCATCTTGCAAGGATCGGCATGAGAGACGCGGAAACACATATATGTGTGCGTTCTTTGCCGTTTCATTCCGGGATTAACTGCTGACTTGGCTTAGAAAGTGGACACGGAAGGGAGGAGAAGGGAATATATTCATGCTTGTAAGTATGTAGTACACGCCCGGACTCTGTTACCCGTACACCCGCCCGCTGTGATCGCCGGGTCGGATGGCGCGGAGCCGGCCATTCTCGTGACGGCGAGTGCGAGGGCGTGGGTTGTCCACGCCCACCGCCCCACCAACGGCAAGCTCATCGCCCGGATCGCTGAGGCGGACGTCAACACTGCCGTGAGGGCTGCGCAAAAAGGGATTGAGATGACCTGGGTCGGCTCGCAGAGCGCGCGTAGTGAAAGGGTCTGCGGCGCGGTTACGGGAGTGGTGGGCGAGACGCGACGACACCAGCGTGGTGGTGGCGGAGACGAGGAAGGGCGGCAGTAAGGCGGCGACGAGAGCGGGAAGGCATGCAAGATGCGTTCTTTGCCGTTTCGTTGTGGTGGATACAGGTTAGCGAGTGTGAAGACTAGCAGGAAAGCGAACGCACCAACAGGCTCTCATCGGAAGAAGCAGCGCGCAAGGGCTGGGCGTCGTGGCAGCGCGGCGCGGGCGTTGGCAGGTGGACAGGGCGACGTGAAGGGTGAGGGGACTACGGCTGTACTGCGCAGCAAACTTTATCCCGAAGACCGAGGAGCTGTGATTGTTTTCTTTCTGTTCTTCGCCGACCCTAAAACTTTGTCCCGCTACTGAGCTTCCTGCGAACCACAGCACCGCTGTATAAAACGTGTTAGGTCAACGCTAGGCTGTCTCCTAGGACACCCGGTCTTTTTGTTTGGAAATTGTTAATGAGAAAAGTTGGAGAAAAGATACCCCCCAAAAAAACGACATCCGATTTGCGATCTGTGCATCCACATGATCCAGCTCAATGTTGTCCTGAACCACTCACATGCTGTATGGGTCGCCTTTCCATTGAGCATGGGTTTGTTGGGCTCGAGTTTTGCCAACGGTACCCCGCCTCTCTTTTTACGTTCGTCGGCTGAGGCAGTGATGCAAGACCGCTGATGCTGTGTCCCAATAGTGATGCCGCGGCTCGAGCCGGTCACATCTGTCACATATTGATCTTTTCGTTCCTGCACAAGAACAACAATTCATTCCACCCAGAGGGATGTTAAGGCACACTTAAATAACACACAGGTATGATACTTGGGACAAATTTTGATCCCAAATATTTTGTAGAGCTCTGTGGAAGGCAATGTCTCATCTCAAGCCATCAAATTGAGCCGCGAGCCGTTTTGCTTCTTTTGCTGCATAGCGACTGAAGGACGAACATTGGAACAAATGTCAATTAATCAGAAACAAAACCATACATCCAATAAAGACTCCCCACAACAAAAATGTGCCCCAACAGCATGTTGGAGCACAGTGGAAGCTGAGCCGCGCCGAAGCCGGCCTGTCACGCGAGCCGAGCCGCGGCAACACTATCATCCCAACGACAATAAGCAGAAGGCAATTGTCCGTTATTGGCAGCTACATACATGGCTGAAGAACTTATGAATTCACACCGAGCATTATTATTTCCGTGGATGGGTTCAACTCCGAGAACACCGAGTGCGGATCCTACATTGGTGCGCAAATATGCGCGGTTTGTTCAGATCTCCGACATGCTATATATGTGCACGGCTCCATCGAGTCCCCAACGGGCACTTAATACTCATACGAAGATATCTTTGACTTTACAACAATCTATTAAAACAAACGGGCATCGTACCTCTCCAGGACTCCGAATGGCAATTCATCCTGCTGCTTCGGATTAGAAATCCTCCCACCTCTTGCATGAATACTTGTGAACAGCTCATTTAAGCAAGTTGGTATGGGATCCTACTGATTCAAACCCTCTATTTATGTGCATGAACCGATACCATTTTGCTTGATCCATATTGAAACACGCAAAAGAACCGATCACTTCATGCCAAATTGGATTCAGGGTGCAGTCTGCTTGTCGGCCGAGTTTATTTTACTCGGAGACGTTGTGGAAAGACCATCTATATGCACACAATATACCAATGACGAAGACCTGTTCAGATTAAACATTGAAATCAATAGTCGGTCTGGAAACATCTTGTCAGAGCTCTCGTGCCCTCAGGGTTTTCATCCGCGGCTCTCGCATGTCTAATAAGTTTATCCGAACTGAGGTGCTAATGATTATTTCTGACTTTTTGCTTCTAGTAGTCGACTGCGTTCTACAGCGTGCCAGGAGACTGGTGCGTGAGCTCGACTCGGGAGATTATTAGAGGTGGGGGATGATAGTGTACATTTTGCCTGTTGGGGATACTTCCCCGACCGGCGTTCCTAAGCGGGACCGTGCCGTGTAATGTTACCTATCTGCACGGTTAAGGATATCCTATCCACTAATAATGACGGAACCTGCTTTGGCCCAGTGGGGTATTAATCAAAGTCGGCTATGGAAAAGGAAAAACCAAGCAGCCATGTTTGCGCTATTAATGACAAAAGCGCAAGGATCCTGGCACGTCGTCGGTATCTGACCTGGATCTGGAGATTGTCGGTTGACCAACAGTGCCGAGGTACATGCTACGGGGATATGAGCCCTTGTATGAGGTCGAGTCTGTATCCCCAAATATATGGGCTCACCTCGTATGAGTGTAGCAACTATCATGATGTGGCCAAGAGGTCTTGTCAAAGAATTTGCTGTGAACAAGAGCGTCTTTGTGGCGAAGGACGTTGCGTCACAAGCACCCCTCTGAGAGCAGCGCGACTCGGATGGCCGCGCAGTCTTGAGCCGAGGATGGCAGAAGGTAACCTTGTGCTACACTGGGCAGTTTCCAGGTTATCAGCACCGAGAACGCAGCTTAGGAAGGCAAGTCGGAGTTAGTCGGAGTTTGAATCTGGATTCGGCCACGGCAGTATGTTTTGCAGCGAAAGCAGTCTCTGTTTAAAATGCTCTGAATACAGTATGAACAATCCCTTGCATTCAACTGGAGGAACAGACAACTACTGTTAGTAAGCAAATATCAGGCAATTGATATTAAAGCAATATTGGTTGACTTTCCATAAGCATAGAAAATGTTTTGGAATATCTGTGCATTTTCCGCTGGGATGCCGAGGCAGCTGTCAGGACATCGGACTTGGATCTGACCTTGACGTCGTCTTGACCCTCCAATAAACTCTAATTTATTTTAATCTATTGGAAGGGTAGGGACCCCCCTCTAGATTATATTAGATGCGCATACACGGATTCGCCAAGCGTCCTCCGGACATTTGGCCGGATTGTGATGCATAGCATACCATCATCTTCTTCTCAGCAAACGACAGATGTCTGTTTACCCCTTCACCTTAAGATGAGGATCAGCTCTACACCGTACAGTATTCTGTGGCCGGAGATCGCTGATTTCCTCCGCTTCTTGCGCAGCCCGTGGGCTTCCAATACCCTGAACTTGCTGAAAAGCACGGCTGTTCTTTTATTTCGTTCCTCTGGCTCATCATTGTGAATTAACACATCGATGGCCAATTATCGGGAGTGGAGGCATGCACACGGGTGGTGGATGTAACTAAGATGTGCTGATTGGCGTTGTTTACCGACCAAAAGCCACATTGAGGGATTATTATATTCTGGAAGACACAATCTATTCTACCGCTTGTGGGAACCCAGAACGACTAGATTTTCGTAATATAATGTCATGCCGACATCGCTGGCACCCCGTTAACGCTCAGATAAGTCAGGATATATTATACTCAGCTCGATATTTCCAATTCCCAAATGCAGGACCTCCGTGTCCTATTTTAAATCTCTCCCAGATTGCAGAGGTGGCAATACATAACAGGTTCCCTTGGTTATGTTATTCGGAGCCAACAATTAATTACCGTTAAATACTGATTTTCCTGGCACCTGGTCGCTTGCTGCTCGCTCTCCAGAGGGCCAGAGATCTCGTTTTTCAGTAAAAGATAAACACACCGCAGTGGTTTTCATGAGCCTGTGGCGATGGAGATGATGGCCGACAATATCCGTGATCGGAACTAGATGTTCTCACTGACCATTATCTCCAGCTAGTCTAGCTTCCTATCGAGTGCTGTACTGGCACAACGTCTCTTCATTGTTTACTCTTCTGCAAATTTAGCTTCCTCTACATGTTCATGCGTCCAGGCAGAATTGCCAACGTATCAAAAAAAAACTCACCCGGCGACAAATTTTGCGATTCTGTCATACGGCACTATTCTGCTTGCCGTTCTGTCATCGGGGAAGCTTATCAGGATTCTGCAGCAGAATTAGTTCCGCTACATACAAGGAATGTCTTGGGTCACATCCTTTACGAGCACTTTGCTTCTCCTCCCGCCACAGTCTTGATATGCCACCTCTCCCAGTTGTAACTTTTTCCCTCGGGGGTTGGGTGAGTGGCGGCTGATTCGGTCGCGTTGAGATGCTGAGCATCGGTTAGGGCCTAGGTACACATGCGGACCTCATCCTTCAAGGCATTCTTTTCGCGCAATTCACCAATTATTGGTCTCGGTATTACAAGTCGGATCCTCTCTCCCAGAAGCTGTTTGTACTTGGCTTGTGCATTGCGACAACCTTCAAGAGCGCACACGCAATGTGTGCTCATCACTACTCTTACAAAAGTCCGCTAATCGGTGGACTCGCAGAGCTTTAGTTTGGGTCCAAAACGTCGATAATTTCATGAATCTCAATGGGGCAGCGGGCATGTTCCTCACCAACTGGTTGAGCCAAAGCAATCTGCTGATAACGGAGATAATCGCGTTTTCCGTGCAAGCATTCTTCTGCCGGAGGCTTTGGGTATCGAGATTCGTCGCCTCTGACTATTCACGACACTGATTTGAGTATTCAGATTATATCGAAAAATATTTACGTGGTGGCCTTCGTTGTGTTACTTTTTGTTTTCGGCCTCATATCGGCGATAGTGCATGTAGGGAATCTCGACACTGATTATCTGGTATTCTGATCTGGGTGTCGTAGACTGCCTTCAAGTTTTCTGGTTTGATGTACGTTCTGTCGCACAGTGCCACTGGGAATTACTTCAAGACCACTGCTAAAGAAATCTGGAGTAAGATTCGAATGATCCTGCGTTTCCTGTCCTGGCCTCAGTCCTATCATGTTCCGGGCCCCATTCATGTTGGAACAGTGGTGGTGGGAGATGTGATTTTGTCTGCAAGCATCATCTATTTCCTGCTGGTCGGTGAACAAAGATTTTATTGCCTCTTGAGTTCTAATTATGCCGCTGTAGAGACGATCGCAACAGGCGCCTCTGGCAACGGTGGGAATACTGAACAGACTTATTAGGATCGCCTTCCAGGTATGAAGCTCGATCATCCCCCGAGTGTCATTCCTGACGAAAGCCGTATGATATAGGCAGCTGTTCCAGTCACTCTGTGCGCCTTGGCCAATTTCATCTGCCAAGCGCTTTACCTTCATCACACTTCTATCGATGCGACAATCTTGTGCATTCTCGTATCCGGCATGATGCTCCCAAAAGTCTACGCCATTTCAGCCTTGTGGACACTTAACTCCCGAAACGAGAGTTCCCGGTTTGGCACGGATGTTAACGGTGACATCCACAGCAGCAGCAGCTCGGTGCACTTCAGCAGTCGCCAAATGGCAACCACAATACAACTTGGGCAACACTCCGTCGATGGTCTCAACTCGCGAAAAGAAATGAGTAACCGGTTTGGCGCAGATTTCAGCGGTAGCCCGGAGAGCTTCAAAAGTCGTGGAATAGCAACCACAAATCAATTTCGGCGACACTCCATCGTTGGTGGCCCGACAGCTCGAAATGAAAGCCAGCCGGAGACTTATGAGATGGCGGATATCCCGGTCCATATGTTCGAACTCCGCATAAAGCCACATCCGGATGATATCAACCCTAGCCAAGTCGACGCGTAGGGTAAAACCGACGCCGTGGATATTAACGTTTATTATCAATATTCCCCCTAATTATCGAAGTACTTCTCAGTTCCAACTACTTCCGAACTCAATATTTTCTCCGCTTGAGAAAATAAAGGAACAAAGTCCTGAATTCATAGCTATGCGGACTGATAGAGCTCAACAAATCATATGTAGCGGGATTGAACTTGGTTATGCTTACTGCTGTCTTATGTATAAAAGTCTGCGCCAAGTCCGAGCCGAGGTGGGTTGAACTTTGTGCGATTCCATCAAAAAGAACGGTATGGCTTGTTTTGTGCCAAACCCGCTTTTAGCAAGTCAATACGTCCAGAAAAAATGTATATAGTCATGGTACAATATTTTGAGCACATATACAAGGGTGGTATCTTAATTACAGCCTACGCCGATGCTTTGGCGGCAACATTGCCGAATCGGGGTTGCTCCGAGAAACTGTTTAACCGCGGAATGTTTCTTTCCAAGGATACGATAAAACTCCTGATCTTCTTCGCACTCACTTAAAAAGCGGCGTTCGGGGTTGCTGCAGGTTGCTGCTTGAGTTCCGTGACCACTCCGACACCTTTTAAGCCGACACATCCGATTCTGCTCGCCTGAACCCCCATGCAAATGGTATCTTCAGTCGCTATTATTAAAGGTGTGCCATTCAACTCTACGACAGTCCGCTGCTAAACGTCACATAGGAGTCAGGAATGAATCGGGAACTAGCGCGGCTGCAGCGTAAGCATTTTATTGCAGGTCCAGATTGCATCACTGAGTTTAAGCCAGCCGACTCGGACTGGTCGCCAAAGAAGGGTGCGCTGTATGTAGCGCTCATTTCACAGAACTGAACCTTATTTGCATCAGCCAAAATGTCATGCTTAGGCGGGCCGGATACCTCGGTCCATATGTTCGAGCGGCGCATAAAGCCGTATCCGGATGATATCAACCCTAGCCAAGTCGACGCGTAGGGTACAACCGACGCCGTAGATATTGAGGTTATTATTAATATTCCCCCTAATTATCGAAGTACACTTTCAAACTCGATGTTGTCTCCCCTTGAGAAAATAAAGGAACAAAGTCCTGAATTCGTAGCTATGCGGACAGAGCTCAAAAATCATATGTAGCGGGACTGAACTTGGTTATGCTCACTGCTGTCTTAAGTATGCACAGTCTGCGCTAAGTCGGAGCCGAGTGGGTTAAACTTTGTGCGATTCCATCAAAAAGAATGGTATGGCTTGTTTTGTGTCAAATCCCGCTTTTAGCATACAGAAATAGTCATGGTACAATATTTTGAACACATATACAAGGGTGGTATCCTAATTACAACCACGCCGATACTTTGGCGGCGGCATTGCCTAATTGGTTGCTCCGAGAAACCGGAATCTTTCTTTCTAAGCATGCCGTAAAACTCATGAATCGACTGACGTCTTCTAGCATCTTCTTCACACCATCTTACAACTCAAGGCGGCGTTCGGGGTTGCTGATTGAGCTGCCTGACCAATCCTACACCTTTTAAGCCGACAGTGGCCGACACCTCTGCTCGCTTGAACCCCCACACAATGGTATCTTCAGTCGCTGTGATCGCAGGTGTGTTGTTGTCTACTATTCAAATTCTGCCCCGTACTTAGCACGCTACTAAATGTCATATAGGAATCGGGAATGGATCGGGAACTGGTGCGGCCGCTGCGTAAGCATTTTTTGCATTTCTAGATTGCGACACTGAGTTCCAGTCAGTCGACTGTTCGCTAAAGAAGGGTACACTGTAGCCCTCATTTCACGAGGCGCAGAATCTCTCGAAATACTCACAAATGCCATCAAAAATTCCGGTGGTCACGCTGAGGCATTCCCCGTGTCTGCGTATGGTTCAGATGAAATCACAGCGGCCTTTTCCGCAATCCATTCCCGATACCCGTCGCCCCAATACACAGTCAGCGTTGCAATCTTCAACGCTGGTCACGGTGTGTGGAAGCCCTTCCTCGACATCACGCCGGAGGATATTCGCGAGTCCAACAAAGTGAACATTGAGGGCTCTTTTGCCTTTGCGCGTGCAGCAATCTTGGCGTTCCAGAAGAACACGATCACGGAGGGCACCGGAAAGAAGGGGACGCTGGTGTTCACAGGCGCTACGGCAAGCTTGCGTGGAAATGTGATCACGAGCGCATTTGCTTCTGGCAAGTTTGCGCTGAGAGCGCTTTCCCAAAGCCTGGCCAAAGAATTCGGGAAGCAAAATATTCATGCAAGTGCCCTCATTTGCATCCAATTATCTCTGCTAATAATTCATAATTAGGTTGCACATGTGCGCGTTTTCCTTCAGTGCTATACTTACCTCACTCACATCCCAAATTCAGGCTATTATTGACGGAGGCACGTTGCTATTCAGCTCCTTATTATTTTCCCTCTGACATGAACTCCCAGGCATCGCAACTGCAAATAATCGCGGAGAGGTTGAACGAAAGCCCACTGACCCCGTCGAAAATCCCACTCCGAACTCGAAGTTGAGCCCAGAAAGCATTGCTGCGGTAGGAGCCATTCCGCCTTTTTTTTCTATTTTATTGAGTCGCCTCGCAGTCATATCTATATCTCGCAAAGCAAGACAGCTCTGCATGGACTTGGGAGCTCGACCGTGAGTGGTGTCTGCGCAAAACAATTCGAATATGTGCTCACTTGAGCAATAGTTCGCCCTGCCCATGAGAAATGGTGATTGCTCTAGGATAGAAATTTAGTCGCATGTCTAGTAAATGGTGTGTCAATGGTAGTCGCAACGATCTGTTCTTTCCATCATCAATGCAAAACATTGAGCACTTGACCGACAATTATGCAATTTACCGACCACACCGCACCGGCACGTCGACCGGCTGCTTCATCGCGCGAAAAAAAGAACCATGGCCGGCCGCGCTACTACCTCGACCAGGGAGCCTCGATACACCGATAAGGATGGGTCTGAAAGTCATCGTCGTCGGCTGCGGCATCGCTGGCCCATTTCTTGCTATACTACTCAAACTGAAAGGATTCGAGCCCGTCGTCTACGAGCGAGGCGAGCGCACTGCTGACGTCGGCATAAGCTTGATGTGCGATCTCCTCGTCATTTCGAGAAAAAAGCACTCACCATTCCATCCCCAAGGCTCCAACTGAATGGACTCCGCGTGCTTTCCCTTGTGCCAGGCTTGGTGGAAAAAATCTCAGGGATGGTCATAAACGAGGCCTTAGTTTATTCTATTGTTCCATCCGACGAGCGCCTCCTCGGACAGTCCGACTACCCGACCAAGCTCCGAGAGAAGTACGGCCACGGCTTACTTGGCGTGCGGCGGCGAGAATTCGCCACACTTCTTGCAGAGACGGCAATGTCGCAGGGAATTCCCTTCCATTTTGAACAGCAGGTCGTGGACGTAGAACAGACGGACAATGCCGTTCTCGTCCGTTTGAACACCGGAGAAACAGACACAGCAAGTTTCGTCATTGGCTGTGATGGGCTGCACAGTACTGTGCGTACAGTCTTATTCGGTAAAGAGGAGCCGGAATACACTGGCCTCGTCCAGGTTCGTTTCATGAATTTTTGTGTTGACTCGTTAACATCTGCTCGAAGATTGCCGGGTTTACGCCTGCTGCGAAAGTTTTTGAAGGCCAGAAGTCTACATTTTTCAACTTCTACGGAGAAGATTGTCATATCGTTGCTTACCCTATTTCTGACCTTGGTTACTCCTGGGCGTCCGTGGTATTACCCTATGCTGCATTCACTCGCTGATTCTCCCATGGATGGTCTAGCCTTTCCCGCCGCGAACCCGAAGACAAAGAGGGATGGCGCGCAATGGACGATGCTGCCAAGGCTACAGTAATGAATGGACCCTTCTCCAAAATGCCTTTCGATGCCGGCGCGCTGCTCCGTAATGCTGAGAAGATTATCAAGGTCGGGTTCACGAATAATTCCTGAACGAAAACTCAACTTGATCAATGAGCACATCAGTACGGTCTATACGATCGTCCTGACCTCTCTTTGTGGCACAAAGGTCGCGTCCTACTCATAGGAGACGCGGCTCATCCTACCAGCCCGGTGCGTTTGTGGCTCCATTGACAATCCATTGCTTACTTTCGCTGTAGCACCTGGGACAAGGCGCAAACCAAGCGTTTGAGGACGCTTATCACCTGGCGCGTCTCCTCAGCAACGCCAACTCGAAACCCTTCGAAGCTGAGGGTCTGCCGACTACTGTTCTGACCGACGTTTTTACCGAGTTCGAGGCGAAGCGTAAGCAGCGCACAGCCGGAATGGTGCGCGGTGCCCGCGCGATGGGGGAGATGCGCGTGGTGCGTGGCCTCGAACATGCGCGTGAACGTAACGATAGGCTGTTCACGGAATGGGGAGACCAAAATAAGCTGCAAACAAAGTCCGAGACGCTCCTGGACGACGGCTGGGAAGGGTTTGATTAGACCCCCCTTTGGTTACCAATTAATGATATCTGTATCTGTATCTGGGTGACAGGATCGAAAGAAATGAATTCATCGAAGTAGCTCCAAACATCCAGATCATGAAACCAAGCAAGTCCGCGATCGAAAAAAGTGGACAGCTCATCGCATAATCAAGTCTGCTATCCAGATGAATTGAATTGTAAAAAGAAATTTAGGCATGGACGACACCTCTACGCGGAAGAAAGCTCCAAGCGGAACAAACGATCTAGTTTCTCCCAAGTCTTCTCGCGTTCCATCTGCCAATGTTCACGGATCTTCGACGCGCACGAGGAGCACCATCCCCTTCCTTCAGAGTCCGCTGTTTCACTCTCCCAATCTATCTGTATGAGCATTTGCAGCCCACAGATGACGTCGAAGCGGTAGTTTTGGAATAGACTTGTGTCGTGTACAAGATTTTTATATGTAGCGTACTTCATCGGGGGACATCTAGGCATTGAGGAGTCGACAGCTGCGTCATTACTGTCGGAATCGTGCGAAGTCGAAAACACGTCGAAGGAAGTCGCCGCGAGCCAGATCAAGTCGAGCTCTTCACGAGCGTTCACGAGGCATATGATATCCGCAGGCAAGAGACGGCGCTCGTAAGGTGTACTTTCTAGGTCAAAATCGACATCCTTATCCTGACCAAAACCACTAGTACGCAAGAACCACTAGTACGCAAGAGCTCGTAGAGAGCGCGTTTGAGTACTCCAGAGACATCCCAGGCGCGTCCCAGGATAGCGGTCTCTGTCGCATGAGGGATGACTTCGGTGGTGAGTGACGCCAGAGAGGAACACCACATTTTCTGGATGGATTGCATAGCCCAGTCGCGAAACATGGGAAACTTGAGTTCGGTGGAGGCGCGCAGGATTGCCGAGATGATGGGAAACGGAGGGGGGCTGTGGCAGTAAGATCTAAAGGAGACTTAAAACTGAGATTAACAGATATAAACTGAAAAACGTACATGGCGTTATCAATCGCAGTGAGAAGAAGACCTAGATCTGATACAGAGACACCAACTGCGGGGACGTGGCAACATTTCTGGACATCCTTCACGTCCACAAGAATCATGCTGCCCTCCTCATACGGTCGCTTTGGATCTGGCTTGATGCGGCCTTCCTCGATAGCAGTGAAGACATCAGAAAACCACTCTGAATGTCTCAAAAGCGAAGCCTTCCGCAATCTCATCCAGCAGTCGCTTATACGCATGAACAGATCGCCATCGAGCTCCCAATGTTTAGCATGCCGATGAGAAGTTTTAGAGTGCTTCGCGGCACGTTCAAGAGATTCGGAGGGTGGTATAGAGTCTCTTTTTCGTTTTGACGAGGCGTTTGACTGAAGGGGATCCTCCGTCGAATCCTGCGTCTGTTCTGGCGTGCTGATCTGTGGCGAGAGGTCCATGTCACGGTGTCACATATGCACGTGAGGTTACGAGACGCGTATAGCTTGTTTTCAAAATTCGAAGCGCCCAGTGGCATTAAATATGAATGGAAACTGATTCTTCAGATTTATACATAGTAAGAACACATTTAAAGGAGAAAGAGCGAAATTTTACTCTGGAGCCTGTGCCTGTGCCTCCGCCTCCGCCTTCTCCCGAGGCTTCCCACTGACACAATCACCCGCCTTCATCTTCAACAACTCGTCCCAGTCCGGGAGGCCAAATATCTTCGGCAGTCCCTCCCAAAATAACTTGCGCTGCTGGGAATATGACCTTTTAAATTCAGCCAAACATGCTTCGCAAAAATCTCCGTCAACCGCCATATCGTTCCAGTCGCTGTCATCCCAAAATTCCAAAGGCACAGAGTCGCGGCCTTCCTTTCGCCAATTATCCACAACTTTGAGCCATCGCAGTTTTCCCGCATTGCAGTTTTCGATTTCTTTGCAATCGTCGGCGGAGTCGGCGAGAAGGAAGTCGGAAACAGTAGATGCTCCGTATTTCTGTTTGCCGTGAGACAAGAGAACTTGGCGCTTCAGGGAGGTAGGAAGAATATCCCATTCGCCACGGTCCATGATTTCGGTGAGGCTGAAGGTGCAGCACTCGTATATGATGCTTGGAAGGTTCCAGAGCGCGCCAACTTCAGTCGCGACCTGTAATGCCTCCAAATCGCAAGAAAGTATGCCGCCGACATCCAGGCACTCGTCATCGTCGTCGTAGACTTTCTTGGCGTCAAGAGAGCTGGGGAAGAAGGTCTCCATATGAAGGAGGGCGCGTTTGATGAATGGCTGAACCGCATATTCATGAGCGATTCTGAGCACCCCTATCACGACGCGGAATCGAGATTTTGCCGGAGGGGGTAAGAAAAAGCTGAGAAAAACATCACAGTGAGAATAGACGTTGGTGCCACGCAACAATGTAGACGTACTTTGGGTCGAATATAGCGCGCAGGAAGTATGTCACATCTTGGGCACAGAAGTCGAGATGAATGACTTGGCACCCATACATAGCATCTGCCTCGGGCTGAGGCACTCCAAACACAGTTTTAAAGACGGGCGACAATGCCGCCAAAACACCTTTAGATACACGAAATATCGTGTCGTCCGCCCTCAGAATGAGATTGTCCTCTTCAAACCAAAGTCCCTCGACACGAATGAGATCTTCAAAGGCCGTCTCAGCGGAGGAGCTGAGGGATTTCTGTTCGTCCGCGTCCTCTGGCATAGTATCGTTATCTGAAATTTGTCGAGTCTGAAAGGTACGAGGTATTAGCACGAGCGCGCGGCGTGTCGGAATGTGAGCTGCTACCATAGGAGATGGGGTGCAGCGAGCGACTTGGAGGGAATGGTGGCAGGACAAAGAGGGGCCAGACCTAGTCACATCAGCTCTTCGGCAATTTGCGGAAAACAATTCAAAACATATGGTGCGAGTACATTTATCTAACCCTACACAATCAAAGACATAGCCCAGTTTGATCGGTTAAAGGCAGTAGTCTAGATATTTCCTGCAATGCTTGGACCACTGTTTCGTCCCCAAAGCGCCGGGAAACCAATTGGAGGCATAGTGGGGCGCCATTGAACGTAGCTGGGTCATCTGGTCACATAATCGAGTTAGTTGGGACAGGTTAGGGTCTGTGGTCTGACTCACAGCACTCTGAATTATATGCATCCGATTCGCTCATTAGGGTTTTTTTCGTGTCCTTCACATCAACTGTTGCGTTTGAATAGAGACCAGTCGGAAATACCGCCCCCGGATAATCCACCATATTCCACACGGAGGTATACCTGGAATCTGTTGAGCTTGATGGGGACATGATTGGACGGTTCGAGATTACCCCCAATATTTAGTCGTTCCCAAAGCCGGAGCGGGACCTGGGCCAGCTGGGCAGACAACGACATCCACGTTCTGCGCGTTATAATGCTCGAGATACTCAGCGCGGAATGACTCTCTTCGCATATTGAGCTGGGGGACGGTCAGCGGTTGAGACCGAAACAGCATCAATATGCTTACCTCCCAAAGCTCGTGGATCGTGTGGTCCTTGACGGACGGTCGCGTTATGATCCACTCAGTTAATGGGAGAATGGGATCTCCCGCAACAGCGGCTCGCTCGCGCACTCGCGCACCGCCGTCGACGTAGTAAAGTGCATGCTATTATCAATTAGCTGGGAAAGTTAGACGATTCTCGGAGGCGTACCGCGAGCTCCGAGGCTTCCAAATGTTTAAATGGCGCATATTCGACGACTTCGAACGCGGGGTCTAGTTTCAAGGCATCCACCAAGGTCTCTAGAGCCCGGCGAATGGGTGGCTGGGGACGCACAACGCCGTCATGCCACATTACTCCGACGCGGATCTTCCCACCTGAACCCGACCAAGAGGTAGGCGTTGAGATGCGCCAGGGAATTGGCAAAACACTATATTCATGAAGCCACGGCTTCGACCCAATAATCAGTGAGAACCAGAGATCTATGTCGCGCAGGCTACATGCAGCGAAGTCAATGCCGTATCGATAAGCACTACGTTGAACAGTGTATCACCTCCGGCACAGAGGGCCAATCGTGGGGGCGATTGAGTCAGCCCCATAGTTCGCCGTGTTTGAGGTGCCTTTCGGGATGCGGAGTGTGGTAGGTTCTGGAAGGACATTAACACTTCGCGCCTATCATGGCCGGCCAACTGACTTAAAGTCCAGACCCCACACGCAGCGGCAGGCGACCGAACACTTCCGCCAATATCACTTCCAATACTGAGCGGCGATCCACCAAATGCGACAAGGGCAGTGCATCCGCCGGAACTCCCGCCCGGTGTAAGCTTGGTATTGTGCGGGTTAAGCGTCTGGCCCCAGAAAGAGTATGTCTCCAGGTGCATAATTGCCTGGGGTAGATTCGTCTTGCAATAAAACACTGTCAGATTTGTGAGCAATACTTTAGACTACGGCGACCGGTGATTACAATATACCTGCGCCTGCGTCATACATAATTTGAGCCATGAGACTATTTTTCTTAGCGGGAGGATTCAGCAGGTCTCCGGAAAAGCCCGCAGTGGACTTTCGTCCTTCGAGATTGATCTGGTCCTACTCGCCGGAAAGATAGGTAAGTTGCTCTGTTAGTCGAGTAGACGTCGACTTATGATTACCTTGATACTAATGGGAAGACCTGGTATCGCCCAAAAAATGATTCCTAGCTCGTTGACATAGATTAATCTCACCATGCAGAGGACCCATGAGTTGGCCGGTTTCATTGTAATAATTGTCGAGCTCTTTGGCCCTGACGAGCGCGTCATCAAGGAAGAAATCGGACAAGCAGCAGAGGAGCTGATGCGCAATCGCTGCTCGTTTTCCGAACGCAGTCGCCACCTGCACCGCCGTGAGCTCTTTACTTTCTATACGCGCTAGAATCTAACAGGCGGATCGATCTATCAGCGATCTACGGGCGTTTACCGTGAAACTGACCGCGGTGGCGTCTTGGCTCAAATCGGTCATATCCAGCTCTTCCGGTGTCAACATACCGCATTCAGCTGCAGCACTACGGACGTCGGACCCTAGGGGATACTTGGCCAGGAATTCCGGAGACAGGCGCAGCGCTTCGGGAATACGGGACTCCCGCGTCGCGACGGCGTCTAATGCAATCTTTGGGGTTTTATTGGCAGAGATTCAGACAGCTCTCGAGTACTGACCTGCGGCCAGACTGGTGGGGAATCCATCGAAACAAACGGTCGTGGAGATAGAGATAACAGTGGCGCCACGTCTTAGCCTGACACAAAGGTTCTAAGACTGTGGCCGGAAGATATCTGAGCCGAGGGCTTTCTCCATCGGGACCTTCCATCAGCATCATCGGCACACGTTCCTCTTGCCCCAGACCCTCCCTTCCGGAAGCGCTGCCTCTTTTTATTGGCGCGATGGCTTTCCACTGGCGCGGGGCCACTCCTCCCCTCCCCTCTTCTCTTCTTCTCCTGCAGCTCAAGCTTTTTTAAGGATGTTTGGAGGCCCGCCGACCCCTTGGCCCACGCCACTAGGACCCGCGGTGCGGGGCATTTTCGCTCACCGCTGGGCGCAATGCGCGGTGCCCGTTCGCCGCGGTGGCCCACTGCGTGCCGGTGCAGCATCTCTGATACCGGACCAGTCATGTGAATCGGTTCAACGGTCCTGGACCTTGCCTACACCTCAACCTTCGGTACGACGGGGTAGGGCGGGGTTCCCTTAAGAAGAAAGTCCCGTAAAAAAACTTTGCGATGGAGAGCTCACACGTGTCCGACGCGTTGAGACAATCCTGCCCAAACATACAGCGACTAAGTAAATCCTAGCATTTCGTCGGCTACCACTTTTCGTGTGCTGGACGGACTGTAAAACAGTTAACAGTAAATACAGGAACAGTAGTCTAATCATACGCACGGTCGAGCTCCCAAGTCCAGGCGGATTTCTCTTGGTTGACGAGAAACAGATAAGACTGGACAATAGTTTAATTTGCGCATGAATATCCGGTGTTCCGTGCATACATACCTGAGCGATACTTTCCGGGCTGAGTCCATTCAACAATTTTCCACCGGCAAGAGCGGAGCCGGTCATTATTTCTGGGAACGATCAGGGCCACTTCGCGAGTCGAGGGTTCTTACACTTACGACCATCGATGACGGCCTGGAGTTCATTGATGAGTCGAGTATATCTATATATTGAAAAGAAAAAGATACGCACATGAGCCACCTAGCTTAGGTTCAGTCGATTTCGAAGTATCTGCGTCGATGGGAACTCACGTGGATGTCATCTCTCCCAAACTCTTTGGCCAAGGACTGGCTGAGCCCGCGGGCCGCAAACTTTCCAATACTAAACGCCGACGTCATGGTGTTTCCACGAGTACTCGCCGTGGCTCCTGTAAAAACCAGTGTTCCTCGCGGGGTTTTCGTTTCTGCATCGACAGCGTTTTCCTTGAACCTGAGGATTGCCTCGCGCGAAAATGAAAACGCAGCGGCCACGTTGGTGTCGAGTGCTGGAAGTGATTTAAAGAAAAAATGAAGAAAAAGGCCGGGTACATACATACATTCTTGCACCTCATCCGGCGTCACCTCGAGGAACGGCTTCCAAACCGCGTACCCGATATTAAATAGCGCCGCGCGATACGAGTATTGAGAGGGCGGAAAATGAGATGATATAGACTGGAAAACAGAAGAGAAGTTTCCCGGTGTATACGAGGGAATATAAAAAGGAGCAGCCTGCGGATTCAGACAAGGGTAAGTGAAAGCTGGCGTGGGTAGGATGATTTCACACATTTCCACCGGCGCTCTTGATCTCCTGGGACAGAGAGTCCAGAGAACTCTTTCCACGAGCAATTAGAGCTACACTGTATCCCGCTTTTGAAAAAAGTCGCCTGCAAAATACGTGTCAAAGTGCAGCCAGAATTGGTCCAGGGAACGGAGCGATATTTCGCTGGAAACTTACGCCGCTGCGGCGCCAGTGCCCGACGCGTTTCCGATACCTGAAACGCGAAATGGTGTATTTAGGTGGATAGATTTATGGAGGGATTCATCTGACCTGCAATGACGAAGAGTGGACGAATGGATGCCATCCCTGCACTAAAAATGGAAGGCTTGGGGTTGGCTTGGACTCCTGAATACGGAGATTCTAAAACTTTCACGTTCCAGAAGCCACCGAGAAATATGCAGTTAAAAAAGTGGTCCGCTTCACCGACCAGCTCTGCGATGGTGGTTTGTGAGGTCAGCTGTGTGGCGCAGTATCATTTGGGTGGCAGGGGCAAATATCAGTACACAACGCGACTTGCTCTCCCCTTTCGCGGCCGCAGCGTGTATTATCTCCCGTGCTCCAGTTTTCGCGTCAAGACACGTTTCCATGGCTTATTACTCTCCAGCTCTGAGATTCTTGTGAGTTTCTGCTTATATATCTGACTGCAAGAGCTGACGAGCGGCTGACTACTTCGTTTCACGCAGCAACTTGGGGATGGGCCCGCACGATGTTCTGTTGGCTTACATTCCCACCCAGGATCTCTTGCATCTGATGTACACATCTAAATTCATGTATAATCTCGTCCGGGACACTTGCTTCGGTGTCTCTCGGCTACTGGTTCCCTTCTTCGGCACTGAGGAAGCAGTAGAGTGCTTCCAGAACATGCAGGCCGAGACGGGCACCTTGATCTCTGGATCAACTAGCCTACAGTTCTTAAACAGGCTAATTTGGCCGGAATCCGATCTCGACCTCTACGCTCACCGCGCGTTCGCCGATGCCCCCGTTAACTTTATTGTGGGAAATGGCTACACATTCGACCCACGTCCGGCGCAAAATGCGGATGTCAAGGTTCAGCTCATCTCCGCTAGGAAGGACAGGGGCCCGAGCTACTTGGGTAGGGGCATCGCCGATGTTTTGGATTTTCACAAAGGCAACCGCAAGGTTCAGCTTATTGTGGCTGCCACGACGCTGATGGAAGGCATTCTTAGTTTTCACTCCAGTATGTTTCCTTTGTTTCATTTGCTTCCTAAACCTAACCACCCTGTCAGCGTGCGTGATGAACATCCTCGCGCACGACTACGCTTATGCATTATACCCTCATTCAACCTTCATATCCAAACACGCCTTGGTAATCCAGACGGTTGGGGCGGGTCAGGAAGCTGGACGCGACAAATATGAAGACCGAGGATGGCTAATGGTCCAGACTCCCGCGCTTGCTGACCTGGTCAGTGAGACCTCTGAACTCAGTATCAAGGCTGGAACTCGCTGGGTGGGTGATGCATTCACCTGGACCATTCCCTTGGCACGCTCCGCGAGGAGCACCGCCCGCAATGCGGATCTAAGCCCCATAAATTCATGGGTACTCGAGTACGACGAGTACGGTCAAGCTAAAACGAAGTGGGGCTTTCTAGATAGTCCTAGGCTCCGGTTTAAATATACCGTCGGCGATCCCCATCTTGTGTTACAACTGTGGAAGCAGATACTGTACGTGCAGCGTGTTTTTGGTCTCCACCGCTTTCCACCTCTTTCCGCTGACTTTCTTTTGTGTTGCAGGCCACGCCTCGATCCTTCCGGCCTTTGGTTGGGCGACGACTTGCAGCTCCACCATCTCCTTGTCACCCATCGTCAGGTTGAAAAACTACCCTTAGTACAGGGCTACAATTACTTGCAATAGGCTGGTTACAGTGTTTCTTAATTATGATTCGCAAAGATTTCGGGGCGTCATGTTCAGACAATCGATCGCTTCCAGTACCGGTACATACCCGCTTGCAATTACACGGTACAAGAGGGATGATAGTGAGGGTTGGACGTCAGACGTCTTGCTGACATCAACCATTGCTCCTCCCCGGAACGTCAGGCTACAAGAAGTCAGTAAACGGCGACCACAATGGAGTGTGGCAACCTACTCGGAAAAACTTCTGCTTGTTCGCGACCCTCTCCGTCGCCCACCGCTGCGCCGAGCGCGCGACCGCCTCGCGCTTCATCATTTTCTTTTCCACCACCATAAGCGCGCGCCGTTGCTGGTCCGACACGCCTATCAGCCCCTGCTCCCCGCGCACAGCAACGCGGCGGTCATTGCTCGGCCGTGCGTCCGCAGTGCCGTTCTCGATTGCAAGCGCTTTTACTCGAGCGCGTTTACCAGCTTCTGTATGAGAGGGGCGCTGGCGCCCTTGCAGGCGGTCGGCGCGCGGCCCGAGGATCGCGCCTGAGGGAAGGAGCAACTCTGTATCGGAGACCTTCACGATGGGCGCCTTGGCCGCGCGTGGGGGCTCGCCCGCGTCGTCGTCGTCGCTGCCAGGGACCACCCAGAAGTCGAATAGCTCGGACTCCGCGTCAGTGTTGATCATGCAGTGGCCCTTGTCGCGCATGTGCGCTTGGACGCCTTGGCGGGAGCCCTTCTGGAGGCCGCAGTACAGGCACTCGGTGTAGCGGAACACGAGCGCAGCGAGGTACGTGAGGAACGTCTCCATGTCGATGATGCGGGCGGGCTCGGGGATGAAAAGGCCGTGGCGGAGGTACATGTGGTCTATGTTCTCCTCGAGCGTGAGGGAGTCGAGGTTACAAAAAAGGCATTGGGTCGGTAGGAGCTCGGGCTCGTCCTCGTTCGAGTCAAGGTCTCGTCCTTCCAAAGATTCGTCCGACGAGGTCGAGGACGAATGGCTGGCGTGCTTTCCAACGTGCCGCCGGTATGCCTCGTCGCTTGCGCATTGTTTCTGGCATGTCGGGCAGATCAGTCGCGGAGGCGGGGTTTCGTCTCGCAGGAAGCTTGTAGAAGGCAGTGAAATCATTCTGCAGATTACTGTGTTGGCTGGTTGTCCCAGTTGTGTCGTCGATGTCCTGGTGGAGGGTCTTAGATTTTCGAACGTCTGGTATTTTTTTATGGGCGCGTTTATAATGCCGCGTGGATCCTATGGGAAGCGCGAAAGCTGTCATTTCGAGTCATGACGCGGTTCCGCCCAGATGGGTCCGGGGTTGCGGAATCTCGTTCCAAAGAGAGAACAGTGGGTGCGTCGAACCTCAAGGCAGTGCAATACGAGTACGGATGAATGGACCAAGAGAGGCAGTTAACGTTTGAGTTGCGTTTGAGGCAAGTGAGGGATTCGATACTTACGGATCATCCCGACATGTAGCGGATCAACTCGGCACAACTTGGTGCTCATCTGCTTTCAATGCGGAAGAATCGAGTAAACATGGTACGCAGAAGGTCCCCGTTCGATCCTGGGCCCGCTGATATAGGTTTGTTTTTTGTTTTTGTTTCTGTTTTTGTTTTTATTCCCTCCAAATACGGTTCAAGTTCGGCGCACAATTGGACCAGCTCTCCGGGCACGGCTCTTTGCAGAAGTATATGAATAAGGTAAAATGAAGGAGCCGCATAAGTGCGGTTGGTTGAAAGGGTCCACCCGGGGTCGGTTAATGAGTCGAGTAGTTGATTTTTTTTTTTCATTTTTGTTCCCTCTGAACTCCGTTCAAGTTCCACATAATATTGGAGTACCTTGGGATCCAGAGGCCGCAAGAACATCCAAGGAACCTAAAATCCAGCTGCATAAACTGCGGTTGACGAGTCCGTCTCAGTATCACAGCACATATTCTTTCCTCTCGAACAAACCCTGGCTGAAAAGGCAAGGAGCAATCACCCGGTAGCACAATTTCCATGCATCTGCCTTCAATCTAGAAGCTTTATAATAAGATAGCACATTAATGTGCATCTGCACTTCGTACTACTCGGAGTCGTAACAAACAGAATGGCTAGGCAGAAGGTCCCCGTTCGATTCGGGGCCGGGTGATGAAATGCTCCCAGGATACTTTCATTTTATTCACACCTAGAAAAAGTTCCACAGCCGGTTTTCCTGGCCTAAGAAAATGAGTCGTGCTTTGAAGTAGCACGATCGGTTCATTACATAAATGGGGGGGAAAAAACCCGAGAAATGGCAGGTGGGTTGAATTCTACCTCAGTTTATTTTCCAACACAGCAGCACATAATTTCCTTCAGGTTGAAAAGACTATGAACAACCACCCGGTAGTACATTGGCGTGCATTGATTGATTATTATACCATAATTATGCGCAGAAGGTCCCATTCGAATTCGATCCGGGGCTAGGACGGTCGGAGATAGACTCGTATCCAGTCTGTAAACAATTTCCGTAAAATGTGGCGAGCGCTTCGGTGAAAAATGCGGCAAGTGCTTCGGGGTTTACCTACAATACCGAAAAATGTAGCGAGACCTTGTGGCGGGACGAGGAAGGGGAGGAGGATGTATTACTGCGGTGGTCCCATTGAGGAACATACGGGTACTGTAGCTACATACACTTGCCTCTACAGTGTATGCTACGGGTATTGTAAGCAAACACCGAAGCACTTGCCGCATTTTTTTTTACCGAATTGCTCGTCACATTTGTCGGAAATTGTTTACAGACTTGTTACGAGTCTAGGTCAGAGAGAGGCTTGTTCCGAACCCAAGACTAATCTATGTCCGCACATGCGGTTTGTCGCTAAGAAAATTCGCACACGGTGACTTGAAGTCGGTGAGTAGAAACTCTACCTCAAATTTCAACAATCTACGCAAAGGGAGCTAAAGTATTCCCACGTGGCTACGATCCTTGATTTGTACCCAGTGACATGGCCACCATCATGGATCTGCATACAAGTCTATTGCTTCCCCCCCCTTCTGAGATCTCTCTCTCCCGGCAACGGTAAAGCGAGGTACTAGGGTTACCAGTTAGCTACCGCGCTTGTAACCCACGCCACAGTTGATTGACCGCAAAACTTGGCAAAAACCATGCCAATGATTTCAGCCGCTCCCTTCAAAATGCCAACTTGGAACAGCGGCTTCTCTAAGAAATGCTCGGTCTCGCTCTCCTTACATTCCTTCAGAATCCTTGCGACTGTGAATGCATATGTGTGGCCTTCGCCGAAGCTCGACGCCTTGGAGGCGATGCGCTGGGAACAGCACGACGCATTGGCATCCTTCATGGAACCCTGCGATTCCTTCATTACCGACATCGAGGGCAGCCCTAAAACTGGCAGAGCCAACGGCCCGGACTGGATACGGACGGCGAGTCGCAGGTCGGTCACTGAGTAGCTGGTTCTGATCTGCTGGTAGGCATATCATGATATGGCGACCCACAACGTCGCGGACGGGACAGGTGGCCTAGATGCCTCGATCCGCTTTGCTGAAGAGCAATCGCGCGGAGAGGTGTGTTGCACATTTTGTACGACACGCGCTGCCTGCTCACTGCTTGATAGAACGCTGGTGATGGTTTTCAGAACACGTTAGACCAGTTAATCTCTTTCAGCAACCGCCATATTTCCAGTATGTACACCACCCCGGTGAATTCCGCAATCTGAATGAAGTCTCTAGTCGCCAATCTGGTTGCAATTGGGCTTATTACAGTCGTTGAGAGCTGGTAGGTTCTTCACTGCTATCTCATTTTCCATCTGCCTAACCGCGACTCGAAGCAAGGGGCCAGAGATTGCGTTCCGCGGTGGACGCATTGATGCGACTGAGCCCAACAAACCTGGCGTGCCTGAACCGCAACAGGACTTGGAATCGCACATTGCGTCCTTCGCCCGCCAATTACCAAGACGGAAATGATCGGACTCGTCGCATGCGGGTGTGTATTGTCTGGCTTTAAGGCTTATAGTATTTATTTATCTTCAGACACTCCTTCGGAGGCGTACAACATGAGCCGTTTCCGATGTCGTGCCCGAGTTAAATGATCCCCAGAATACGCAATCCGTCGCTCACTTTGATACGACCTTTTCGGAATTTGACAACAACGTGTGCGTTGCCTCTTGTATATCTGCACCGCGCATTAACGGATATGCAGCGTAACGGAGTACCTTGAGAGCACCACAACCAATCCACTCATTGTCGCCAAAAACGATACCTTCAATTCCGATAAGCGCATCTTCGGCAGCGATGGGAACGCTACCATGCTCTCGTACGCATTACCTCCTTCTTGGACCATATCTCACTTTTAACAGCTTCGGTAACTCGCCAAACTTATTTGAGTCGACCTGCGCGACTTTGTTCGCGCGCATGCTGGATACCGTACTGCGCGGCGACCGAGGTGATACACCCGCTGCCCGTCAAACCGGACCGAGTCGAGCTCCTCCTGGAGGGCGACAAGCTACTGTTATCCGGAAGTGTTCGGGTATGCACCTCTCGCTCTTGCCGAATCTTTCATCATTTCGTATCCAGTTATTCAACGTCTCAGGAGACAACACTGCTCTAGTGCGCATGCTTTGGGACGATCGCGCCGGGCCCAACCCAGATAACAACGTGGAGCTTTTGACAGCCACACCGAATCCATGGGTGGGCGAATCCATTTGGACTGGTACGCCTTCAAGGGCCAGCGCTTCGAGCCCGAGTTGATCCCGCTCGATTCTGCGGCTGGCATCCTGAGCATGCGCTTCACCGTGGATGGCAACCTGGAAGACCAAGACGGCCTGGGCTTCGCCGTCGAAGATCGCGTAGTGTTCTCGAACTCGTCGTGCCTTACTTCGGAGACGCCGCCTGCGGGGCGGTTTGACATCGCGGTGCGTGTGGGAAAACGAGTACTTTAGCCTGACTGACCGTGAACAGGTTCGCAATGGCTTTGAGCCAACGCGCTTGTTTCTCGAGCGCGAGGTCAAAGACGCCCTCAATCGCACTAGCGTCGAGGAAACGGACATCCCGCGTCCCACGCAGCCGGTAGCCGCTGGTTCTGCGTATTCTTTATGGAGCATCGAGTTGACCGATGACGGATCTGACGAGGATGTCCATGACATTTACCATTGGCGCTGAAGCTGACGGTGTTAAAATTTCGACAATCGAAACCCCGCATATTGTGCGGTTCCTTCCTCCTTGTGCAGCTTAAAGGTGGGCTTCGACATGAGGGTATGTTTTCGAGATGCGTGTGGGCCGCTGCCTCATTTATTGAAATTTAGTATTTGGATAAAACTGAAATAATCGACCGAAGTATCTGAGGCCAAGTCAGTGAACATATGTAATACAAAATCGAACAAAATATGTGAATTGGCAACCTGAGTGACCTTGGCAGCTGATAGCACCTCGTCGTTGGTATATAACTTCGATAAAGCTAGATGTAGGTAGGTAGGTCTGGCTTATTTATCCAGTTTCTGTTGTCCATTGCGTCGGCCCTGACTTATTTTAAACTTACTACGTTCGCGCCAAGCTGGAAGAGAAGCTTTCGCGTTTGAACATCTGTTCCAAATAAATCAATGCAGAGCCTTTTATCAGAGCAGAGATAAAGAGCCCATCGGGCACGCTCTGTCCAATGACCAAAAATTATCCATCTGCCTAAGTTGAATTCCGTCTTAGTTTATTTTTCAATATAGCACGGAATTGAAAATGAGACTGAAAAGACAAGCCTGGTAGCACATTGGTGTTTCAATTTGTGCACCCAGAAAAAAGAAAGTGGAAGGCCCTAGTTCGACTCGGGAAGCATCTGCACATCACCCGACCCCGAATCGAACGGGGACCTTCTGCATAAACATCGTTTCTTCCCAGTTGATTTTAAGCAGATGCACACCACCGCGCTACCGGGTGGTTGTTCCTTTTATTTAGAACCTCATTTGTGCGAGAGGAGGTTATGTGCTGCCGCCAGTGTGTTGGGAAACAAATCGAAGCGGAGTTCAACTCCGCCCTTAAGTTTGGTTGATTCCATTTTATTATTGTTGGGCAGGCTGTGTTAAAAGACGCCTCTCAGTTTCACAGCGCCAAGAAACTATGGCAACAGGGACTTGGCAGCTCCGGTTTTCAAGTATCCGCCCGTGATCTTGCATCCCACTTGCTGCATGCGGTAGTTAGGACCCCGGATACCACTTCCAGGCTCCCATCAAAACGGACTTTGCGTTTTTGTGTCAGAGTCCGCGTCTGCCAGGAATATGAGAATGTGCTAAGAATCAGATTGTGCATCCTGCGCAAATGTGGCTCGTTATTGATGGCGGTTCAATTTCGATAGCGGCGGAGTTTTAATTTATGGCACCCAGGGCCCTTTTGCGACGTGAGTCTATTTTGAGACATCCCTCTGAACTGAGAAAATTGGCGGTTTCTGTGCGCGAGACGCCGGAATTCCGTATAGTTTGGGGAATGCTGTACTCTACACTAACTACAATTATTTGTAATGCAAGTCAGTAAATTCTGAACCAAGTTTGAGGTTAAACACACAGATCTGGAAAAAATAGGACAAGACTCTTAGATCTCGACCGAGAAAAATGAGAATTCGATTAAAACGCGTAGATGAAAGAAAGGAGAGCACACCTAAAAAAAGTCAAGTTTGTGGGGCTTGAAAACTCGCACGTCGCGCTTGTAGATTATAATGCTACACAGAAAATGGCTACACGACTCGGATGTCCAAATTTGAGCTTTTCTTTGCATACATTTTATTTGTTCCTGTCCTTTTTGCATGAAGCGGTCTGACTCCCAAAATACTTGTCTGCGGGGTTTTTTTTTTGCTGTGAGCGAGGTCCAATAATTCTGGCGATATCTTTTTGAATTTCGGATCCTTCTTGGAGTTGAAAGTGCTTAATTAATAACTGGCATCTAATCAGCTGATAAATCTGGTGCCTGTTGTTGTAGGAGAGTCTAGGTAAATTTTCTTGACTGCCGCAATCGTGGTTCAATTCCCTGCATCCCAACTGAGTGGCAATGATTTGACAAAATAGTAGATTGATAGATAGTCCATGCGTGATTTGTGAATGGAGCAACAAAGGAAAATTAAAATTACAGAAAGCTCAATAATAATGCGGAGGCGAGTCGAACGGGAACTTTTGCAATAAGTACAGTCGAGAAAGATACTGGTATATATTAACCAGCTGCGGACCCTCCTCCACCGAGTCACATTGGGTTGTTAGTAACCTCGCTAGGTTAGAACTTGGCTGCTTTTCAATGGACGATGGATGATTCGATTCAGTGTCTAGAAAGAGTTGGAATATGTCAGACCGGAGGGCAAGTCCCTCCAAGATGTTCTGAATCCCTTAACCCTAAGGGTGGATTATGTACTTATAGGGATATTTGAGAGCCGAATGGGCGGAATAGGCAAAAAGAATCCTGAGTCCAGTAGAAAGGGCAGAGTCGGACAGGCCCGTTCTTCTGCCAATTAGCAGCCTCACACGCATGAAGTCGGGACCGCTGAGCACCGTCTGCGTCTGAGTCAATGGATGTGTTTTGGGGGATGTGCAATAGATAGGAACACCGAGAAGGCAGACAAGTGCCAGAAAAGTAACCCCGATGACCCAGGTTAAACCTCCCGGGTCTCCGACCATTAACCGGTTTACTCCGGTTAAACGTGGTTTAACCGTGCCAAAACAACTGCCACTGTGGGGTGGGGGGGTCCTGGTTGAATCCGTTGAATTGTTGAACTTATGTTTAACGGTTGAATAGGTTTAACTGTTCAACTGGTTAACCGCTTTCATGACTACTGTTACCTGTTAACCGTTGAACCGTTAAATAATAATAGTATGTAGCACAAGGATAAACTTAAGCTTCGCTTCAAACAAGACAGCTTATGCAGAATTGACGCCTACTGCTTCGCGCTCACATAAAAATAAAGTGCGGAGTAGAGTACCAGGATGAGATTCCAAAATGACACTGACGAGACGGTTCGGGCTTGGGACTGCTCGAGAAGTCAGGACAAAGTCAAGACCCGAGCTGAAGCAGAATGAAACGGCGATTAGGCAGTAAATAAGCGGTTTCGTTTTTTTTTTGGGGGGGGGGGGGTTCAACCAGTTGGACGGTTGGACGGTTGGTTGGTGGATTTGGTTAAACTGTTCAACATCTCTGGTGACCGGTAGTACTGGTATGCTATTTAGAACACGTATATGTCTGGTTAAACTAGGTTTAACCAAATAAACTGGTTAATGGTTCGAGACCCGTGAGGTTTAACGAAGCTCATCGGGCGGGTAGTTGCCAGAAAGTACCATAAAACTCCAAAAAAAAGGAGGGCCAAGAATGAGAGGACAAAGAAATACTCTGAGTAAGCAGTATAACACATTCTGCGCTATTTGCAGGGGAGGCAGGCGTTTGAGCAGGAACAGGTGGAGAAATAAGCTCACCGAGGTAACTATGCAGATCATTCATCCTCCTCGTTCTGCCTTGCTGCATATCCATAGCCTCGTCCCGGAACCTTTATTATATTCATCGAAACAGTTTTTCCCACTGCAACTTCTAAATCTACGGCAAAGTGACTACACGGCGGAAGGAAAACATGAGTCGAGGGAGCAAGTTCCGCTGCTGATGCACATTTCTTGGAATATCGGCATTGGAGGTGGACCACTACTGGGCTTGGTTGGGATTGGATGTAAGCCCATCCTTTGGAAGAAAATAGGTGAATCCAACTCAAATTAGAACCTAAATAATATGTAGAGGGCCAACTGGAATTAAGAAGCCTACAATTCAAGACATGTGTTGCATAAAATAGACACACAGCCAACGTTGATACACTGGCGGTACGTCTGCTAGCAGAGCTGAACCTATTTTTATACGTCCAATTGTCAGGTGCTGCGAGGATCGAAAACTGAGAAGAAGAAGATAGAGATGTGTTCAGCAGAAGCTCAATACTCGTTTGCGTGAACTGCGAGCATGGTGATCAGGATAAAGCAAAGTTGCAGCAAAACAATGAGGGCTGCACGGGAATCGACACAGAGAGCGAGATAAAATGCTAGAGACGACATAGGACACGATGGTGGAAGGGCCAAACGGGACGAGAGAAATAAAATATGAAGCTTAGACTCAAAACACGAGGGGAAAGACTTGTTATTTTCATAGGAAAACTCTCTATATTTTATAAAGGTAAGTTACGTCCAAGGAGAAACAAAATACCGTAGAACTGTGACAAAGTCGCAATATTTGACATCAGAGAGTGCCCAGGGGTACAGAACACTACAACAATGAATCCAGACGGTAGAAAAATAGCCACAAGTCCGAAGTAGCATGAGGACAAGCCAGAAGTCTGAATATAATGGTGGGAATGGTGTCACGCATGAAGCTGTGTTGATATTGTTGACAAGGTGGAAGTCATAGCCCAGAATAGTGAGGCTTATCGACATAGACGGTGTTCTGTGGTGCCGCTCTACAGTTGGGCAGCGTGATGCGACGTAAAAAGGTCCGAGGAAGAGAGAGACATGATGTTGGATTCAGAGATTGTTGCCAAAAGTGATAGATTTATTCTACACATGGGGAATCATGGCCTTTGAGGACACCATTTTATTTCAGGAATACTGGGATTTTGTGGTGCATTTTTCGATAATATGCAATTTTTGCGGCTCTTGTAGTCTCCATTTGGCAAAAAGAAAAACAACCAAGAGCTTAGTACATAGTCACACACCCATTAGACTCAGTGTACATCTAGAAAACGCGTCTAATCTGTGCAAACAGTGAAAAACGCGTCAACGCGACGTAATCACGTGTACCGATCGATCCCTCGAGGTCTCTGGGGTCCGTCATGATGGCAAGCAGATCCCATCATGATCCTGTCAAAAGTTGCCTAAAGCGGTTGGAAAATGGAGCTGCCTAGTCCCTGTTGCCATAAGAAACAGGTTCAAGTAGAATTTTTGTAGATGGAATAAGAATAAATAAAAAAAGAATCGAACCAAATCTTAGATCACCCGACCCCGAGTCGAACGGGGCCCGTGTGCTACCGGGTGGTTGGCTCTACCCCCTTTGAACCTCTTTTTTTCAACGTCTCTAAATTCAATGGCAGTAGCGCAACCGGGGATTGACTGCGGGACCACGCGTTTATTATTCTGCGTGGATCCGCAACCGTACCTGTGGGAAGCACGAACTTAGTTGACATTTTGAGTCATGACTTCAGCCTCGCCCAGAGGAGTCTGCGGCTGCGGAATCTCGTCCGAAAGAGAAAATAGTGGGTGCGTTGAATTAGACATCCTGCCATACGGATGGCAAGAGAGACAAGATCATCCCGGATTTAAGCATAAAGTAGCGGATCAGCTCGGCACACCTGTTTCGCCTTTTGTTTTTATTTGTTCAACTTCGCTGGAAAGGTCATGCCGGGGGGACCTTGAACTCAAATATTCCTGATGTAATAAAAATGAACAGACTTGGATTTCCATTACCTAACGGCCGGGACCTTCTGCACTTGTTCGATGTTGGGGCAATTGAAGCAGATGCCACCGGCGGGGTGTTTTAAATCCTACTCTTTTGAACCTCATTTTATTGGGGAGGAAATTATGATCGCGTGATTATTAATTATTACTATTTCTTTGAACATCGTTCTATTGGATGACTTTCCATGGCGGTTTAAATAGTCTGGGGACTATCCGAGCTTCTTTGAGAGTGCCAGTGATTGCATCAAAGTATTTATTTGTGCATTTGCTACGGGAAACACACAAGAACCATTTTTAAAAGTTGAAGCCTCATATCCAACAATTATAGCTTTGGGCTTGGCCCGTTATTAACCGGGTGTTTGGAGCTCGTGTGGCGCTCGAGGACGAGGGAGGCGACAATCCACTCACATTGTGCGAGCAGTGTCTGCCACAGGCGCGTGACTGTGTCTGCACGACGGCGCACCAGCAGCCTGCGGGCAGCGACGAGGAGCGCGGTCACGAGGCGCAGCACGGGGTGCGACACGAGCTCCGGGGAGAGCATAAGCAGCAGGCCACGGGATGAACCACGCAAAGCCGTGTTTGTGCTGCATGCCGCCAGAGACTTGTGTTAATAGGGCATCGAGGGCGGTGTCGAGCGCGAGAGTGGAGGCGTGGGGCGGGCTTAGCAGCGTGGGCGAGCAGTAGCAGGGCGGGGCGTCGGCGGCCCGGAGAAAGGCGTATAAGACCAGGCGGGAGGGCGGGCCGTCGTGATCCCAAAGGAGCGCAAGGACGGCAGGAGTGTCAGCGCAGGCAATCAGGCGGCACAGGCGGCGGGCAAGGACGTGGGCGGGAGGGCGGAGGAGGGCGGGCTGCAGGCAGGGCGGGCCAGGACGAGCGCCGCAGCGATGCTGTGGCTACTTGAGAGGGTTACACGGGGATTCCGGTGAGCAACAGACACTTGTGCATAAATGGTCGCTAGAGGGAACCAGGGCTGTATCTTGGTGCAGCATAGAACGAGCATGAAGAGCAAACGACGGAGGAGGGACCGGCCAGTGTGACAAGGTGTGACAATAGCCGAGTTTGCTGGCGCTGGCAAATTCGACAAGAGGGATCTTTGGGAGGAGGAGGAGGAGGATGTATTACCAGAGCATTGGCCTAAACTGTTTATTTTGAGAAATGAAGTGGTTATTAAAATCTGTACAGGGGGTCCCTACCCCCTCTACAGATTTCTACAGATTCGCATTAAAATCCATCCATTTTGAGGTGATGGCTTTTCCGGGGTCCTGACAGCTGTCTCGGCATCGCAGCCGGAAAAGCTCGGATAGTCCCCAGACTATTTAAACCGCCATGGAAAGTCATCCATTGGTGAGAAAATTATGTGCTGTTGAATAGACGGCATAATCTATTCATTGCGGACAATAGCCCTTATGCCAGGTTCATATCGGGGTCGAAATATTGCTTTGGTAGATCGAACACTGCTGCACTGCTCGCTTCAACTCTGGGATGTTGTTAATTAAAGATGGCCAAAGTAAACCGTTGCATCAGGCAAATAGATTCCAAACTTTGCTATACATAGTGATATGTAACACGGCATTCCATCGTATAACTAGAAGGTAGAGCAGCTGAACGAGCTCGCTCTGTCGTTGAAATTGACATCCCCAGAAATTCCCGGAACTGATAAGAAGCTGTACGTCCCACCCTGCAAAAACACGACGTCAGTGTCTGTACTACTGCTGCACCCCGCAGCGCTATGCGGTCATTAGCTCTCTGTCAACTATTAATTAATTCAACGGAACGCACTCGAAGAAAGTGCAAACAAATCCGGCTGGGACAATAGCACCGGAGACCTCATTGTTGAGGAAGCTGAGGCCCCCGGTGAAGCTGTGGCAATCGTCCGAGTTGATGGGGATGTTGATGCATCCGCCGAGTGGGTTCGTGGCGCCGCACACGGCCACGGTGGACCCGGCATCCTGTGCAGTATTTTAGCCAGCGAGCTGAACATACATTTTGGGAAAGACTTACAGGCGTGGGTCCTACGGCGAGCGCCGATGCGGCAGCAATGGAAACAAAGAGGATGAGTGACTTGGAGAACATTGTATGTTAGTTTGCTTTGAACTGGGCGAACTGGAGAATGGAGTTGAAATCCTCACCTTTTATAGAGAATTGTAGCAACCGGAACTGGAATATCACCCCTCAACATCCTCTTGCTTCTCAGCTGCGGCGTAATTGTCGGTGGGAGAGATCACTGCCTGTCATGCTTGTCATCATGATTGGAAGCATACATACGGTTCGCTTCACATGGTAGAGTGAGAAATTGTACCTCAACCAGATAAACATTCTACACCGGTATCAAGATTTAAAACGTCGCTCATAATGGCTGATAAATATGAATAGAGCTTTTTTATCTGACCCTTGAAACCTCTGAAAAATGAAACGGTGCAACAACTGACTCCTGTGGTTCAGAGATAAGTTAGGCCAGATGGATAATAAATAACATATGCCATTATTCTCGCTACGGAAAGCTAAAACGTCCACCGGCTCAGGAATGGTGAATCCCCACCTGTCTAGCGAAAACAACAAGTGCTGCTGTTCAAGTCCAGACAAGAACAGGAATGTACCGACATTCGGACAGATTCAGGAGCAAGTCTGTAGCCGCCGAGTACTCCGCCGGTGTCAGGCTGGCTTCCTGGACTCGTCCAGGTCCAAACATTTTTAGATTTCCGCCGTGATTGGACCCTAGATCTCAGACGAATCTAGATCTTGATGAATAGGATCAACGTTCAACTGCGCCATGAATTCGAACCAAGAATTTGAACTACATTGCCTTTTGTGGAAGGGCGGTGCTGATTCGTCACGCTTCAACACGTGGCATTCACACCCTTCCACAATCTTGCAACAGGCTTTCTCTACGATTCCGGTGCTCTGTTGGTTAGTTCAGTTAATGAAGTGAGTGGTAAATGCCAAGTTACAGAGTTTGCGACGTGGTCGGGCATTTACTCCAGTTCCATTGCTAAGTGGGGTAATATGTCAACGAAAGGCATTTCAGGTCCTTCAGGTCCACTGCCAACATTATTTGGACGTCTATCAACAGCTGAGTCTCGGACTTTCCGCATCAAAGATTCTTGAGCGGACCCTGTGCTCTTCAAGTGCCTGCCAGTCGAAATATTCTCTCGTCGCATTGACCAGCCAGGCTGCCGGCCTACAGGAGGCGGCATTGCTCTCCAGCTGATCAATACCCAAAGCCGATTAATCGCCAAATACTCATTTTCGAGACAATTCGGCGCACAATTGAAGTGATCAAGTCATCTCCGGCATATGCGGGTATTCGCGAATCTTGCATGAACGCGTGAGCACAAAGTTCCCCAGAAGTATGGCACTGGGTATTGTTGTTGGGTTGAAGTCTGCTCTTTCCAGTCAGCGCGTGTCAAAGGATTCTTCGACAGGGAGTTTTACATGTATCTATGAAGCAGGAAAATGTGCGATACAGCCCAATCACCCAACCCCCAATCGGACTGGGACCATCCGCACCTGTTTTCTGGGTGTGCAAATTAAGAACGGATGCACACATCATCCGAGTCTTGCTACCGGGTGCTTTGTCCGTAGTCTCTCATTGAATTTTCTTGCTACACGCTTTAATTGTCCGTACAAATTGATCCAAATTTGCCAGGCTGGAGAGAATAAAAAATAAAAGATATATATACAGTCAAATTTCAATGAGCAATCACCGACCCCGAGTCGAACGGGGGACCTTCTGCATTAATGCATTTGATCAAGATACCGTTCATTAAATGCAGATGCACACCAACGTGCTACCGGGTGCCTATTCCTTGTCTTTCGGGCCCCATCTTGTGCGAGAGGAAATTACTCGGTGCTGCCGTGTTGAAAAAATGTTGAGACTTGAGCAGTTTGGATTTTCATTGGGTCATTGAGCGAATCGTCCTCCGAGGCGCCTGTCAGCTTCTCGGCGCAAGAAAACAGGCTGTGGAGATCTGCGTAAATGTATGATAATAAAAGAAAAAATACATGGCACCACACTCATCACCTGACCTTCTGCAGTTCTATTTGTATTACGCTGAACATAGGCAATTGGAAGCAGATGCACACCGACGTGCTACCGGGTGGTCGCTCCTACTCATCTGAACCTCACTTTTGCCAAGAAAGATTATATGCGGCCATTCTGAAAAATATACCGAGGCGGAATTCAAGCTGGGCGGTTTTTTGGGGGAGTCAATGAGAAAGTCGTTTGAGCTCTTCATCTCCGTTCCGATAAAATGGTCTGTTGAGATTTCATAGATGTGAATAATAGGGGAAAAAACGATGCTGTCGGCGTCGGGCGACTTAAACCACCCGACCCCGAATTGAATGGGGACCTTCTGCATAAAGCAACCGTTTTCAAGGATATTAAGCGGATACACGCCTCTGTGCTACCCGATGGTTGTTTCTATTCCTTTGAATCTGGTTTGTTGAAGAGCATATAGCGAGAAGTCCCCTCAGTTGGATTTTTTTGGGGCCATGAAAATCGTAATTATAATTTGTTCCGACTGAGAGGCCCTTCATCTTTAGGGACATGAAAGTTATGAATTATTCTGACCAGATAAATCGAACCGAAGTTGGAGGGAACAAAGATGAAAAAAAGATACGGCAACACTCGTATCACCCGACCTTGGATTGAACAACTGGGATCGAACGGAGGCCTTCTGCCGATTGAACTCGGTCTCAAAAATAGCCAGTAGAAGCAGATGCACACCAACGTGCTACCGAGCGGTTGTTTGTATTCTTTTGAATGGAATATATATGAAAGATATGAGATCGAACGGAGTTGGGATGAAGCGAAAAATGAAAACTCAAATCACCACTGACCATTATCTGCAACTGGAAGGCATCCTAGTTGTGCATAGCTCTAGCTTCCTATCGAGTGCTTTACTGACACCATGTCTCTTCATTGTTTACTCTTCTCCAAATTTAACTTCCTGTACATGTTCATGTGGCCGAGCAGAATTGCCAACGTATCAAAAATTGCCTCACCCGGCGGCAAATTCGCGATGCTGTCATACGGCAGCATTGTGCCTGCCATTCTGCCATCGGGGAAGCTTGGCAACATTCTTCCAGCAGAACTAGTTCCGCTACAAGAAATGTCTTGGGTCGCATCCACTTTTCTTCTCCTCCCGCCACAGTCTTGATATGCCACCTGTTGTAACTTTCGTCCTCGGCGGTTGGGGTGTGTGGCGGCTGATTCGTTCGCGTTGAGATGCTGAGCACCAATCCGACACCTTTTAAGCCGACAGTGCCCAACACCTCCGAATCTGCTCGCCTAAAATGGTATCTTCGATCGCTGTTATCGCAGGCGTGTCGTCGTCTACCGTTCAAATTCTCTCCCGTAGTATAAACGTCATATAGGGGTCGGGAATAGATCGGGAACTGGCGCGGCCGCAGCGTAAGCATTTTATTGCAGATCCAGATTGCAACACTGAGTTTAAGCCAGCCGACTGTTCGCCAAAGAAGGGTACACTACTGTAGCCCTCACTTCACATTATTTGCATCTGCCAAAATGTCGGGCGGGCCCATCATGCCGCATTCAATCTCCACCCAGTCATATCGGTATGATCGACGCTCCCAAATGCAGGAACTCCGTGTCCTATTTCAAATCTGTCCCAGATCTAGTGTTGCCGCGGTTAGGCGAACCGAAACCTTAATTCAGGTTCGGATGACAAAGAAGAACCGCACCGAACCCGAGGTTCGGTTTAAGGTTCGGAGTTTTCTGGACCTGAGCGAACCTAACCGGACCCAGAACCCAAAGGGCTAATTTTCGGTGCTATTCCGCTGCCATTTTCAATTAAAAAATAGAACAACTATCGAGAATGGCGAAAATAAGTGTGATATCCGTCGGATATCAGTGCAGAACATGATTTCTAATTATAACTCACAAGAATGTGCTTGGGAATTGTTTGATGTGATCATTTTAGGAATTCAGGGCGCTGGCCGCCGCGTAGGGGGACCAAATTCAAGCCGGGACTATGTTGACAAGAAGAGGAAATATTATGCATGACATAGGACATTCTGCGGCAGAAATTTTATAAATCATGGGTGTGGTAATTTTTGGGGTCCTGAACCTGTACGAACCTGAACCCCGGGTGCGGTTCAAGGTTCAAAGAATTTTCCGAACCGAACTCGCGGCTAGGTTCAGGGTTCGGAAAATTTGGCAAAAAAACCGCACCAAACCGAACCCCGGCAACACTGCCCAGATCACCGCCTGAGGTAACCCCCTGATAACATTCGGAACATCGTTAAATACTGATTTGCCTGTCACCTGCGCGCTTGTTGCTTGCTCTCCAGAGGGCCAGAGATCTCGTTTTTCAGCAAAAAATAAACACACCGCAATGGTTCAACTTCATGGTGTTAAATTTTAATTGTCTCCGAGTCAATGTCAAGTGGAGATAATGGCCGGCAATATCCGTGATCGGAACTAAATCAAAATTTGGTTACCAAATTCTCATTCATCCAACATTCATCTGCAGTTGGAAGGCATCCCAGTTAGCTCTAGCTTCCTATCGAGTGCTTACTTACTGACACAATGTCTTTACTCTTCTCCAAATTTAACTTCCTGTCCATGTTCTTGCAGCCTGGCAGAATTGCCACGGTATCGAAAATTTCCTCAGTGCTCACCCGGCAACAAATTTTGCGATTCTGTCCTGATTCTATCATACGGCGGCATTCTGTCTGCCATTCTGCCGTTGGGGAAGCTTGGCGAGATTCTTCTTCACATCCCTATTGGGCGCTTTTCTTCTCCTCCCGCCGCAGTCTTGATATGCCTCCTCTCCCAGTTGTGACTTTCGTCCTCGGCGGTTGGGTGAGTGGCCTCGATTCGTTCGCGAGAGATGCTAAGCATCGGCTAGGACCTAGGTACACATGCGGACCTCGTCCTTCAAGGAATTCTTTTCGCACAATTCACCAATTATTGGTCTCGGTATTACAAGTCGGATCCTCTCTCCCAGAAATTGTTTGTACTTGGCTTGTGCATCGCGACAACCTTCAAGAGCGCACACGCAATGTATGCTCCTCACTACTCTTAAAAACATTTGATAATCGGTGGACTCGCAGGGCTTTAGTTTGGTTCCAAAACAACGAATACTTCATGGATCTCAATCAGGCAGCGAACATGTTCCTCACCAACTGGATGAGCCAAAGCAATCTGCTGATAGGGGAGATAATCGTGTTTTCCGTGCAAGCATTCTTCTGCTGGAGGCTTTGGGTATCGAGATTTGTCGCCTCTGACTACTCACGACGCTGATATGAGTATTCAGATTATATCGAAAAATATTTACGTGGTGGCCTTCGTCGTGTTGCTTTTCGTTTTCGGCCTCATATCGGCGATAGTGCATGTAGGGAATTTCGACACTGATTATCTGGTATTCTGATCCGGGTGTCGTAGACTGCGTTCAAGTTTTTTGGTCAGATGTTCGTGTACAGTGTCACTGGAGATTACCTCAAGCCCACTGCTAAAGACATCTGGAGTAAAATTCGAATGATCCTACGTTTCCTGTTCTGACCTCAGTCCTATGATATTCCAGGCCCGATTCATTTTGGAACAGTGGTGACAGGAGATGTAATTTTGTCTGGAAGCACCATCTATTTCCTGTTGGTCGGTGAACAAAAAAAAATTGTCTCTCGAGTTCAAATTATCCCGCTGTAGAGACGGTCGCAGCAGGCGCCTCTGGCAGCGGTGGGAATACTGAACAGACTTATTAGGATCGCCTTCCAGGTATGAAGCTCGACTATCCTGAGTGCCATTCCTGACGAAAGCCGTATGATATAGTCAGCTGCTCCAGTCACTCTGTGCGCCTTGGCCAATTTCATCTGCCAAACGCTTTACCTTCATAACGCTTCTCTCGATGCAACAGCGTTGTGGATCCTCCTAACCGGCATGATGCTCCCAAAAATCTACGCCATTTCGGCCTTGTGGACACTTAACTCCCGAAACGAGAATTCCCAGACTGGCACGGATGTTAACAGTGACATCTTCAGCAGCAGCAGCAGCTCGGTGCATTTCAGCAGTCGCCAAATGGCGACCACAATACAACTTGGGCAACACTCCGTCGATGATCTCAACTCACGAAAAGAAATGAGTAACCGGTTTGGCGCAGATGTCAGCGGCAGCCCGGAGAACTTCAGAAGTCGCGGAATAGCAACCATAAATCAATTTGGGCGACACTCCGTCGTTGGTGGCCCGACAGCTCGAATTGAAAGCCAGGGGGAGACTTATGAGATGACAGATATCCAGCCTGAGGTCCATATGTTCGAACGGCGCATAAAGCCGTATCCGGATGATATCAACCCTCCCCAAGTCGACGCGTAGGGTACAATTGGCGCCGTAGATATTGAGGTTTATTACTAATATTCCCCCTAATTATCGGAGTACTTCTCAATTCCAACTACACTTTCAAACTCGATATTTTCTCCGCTTGAGGAAATAAAGGAACAAAGTCCTGAGTTCGTAGCTATGCGGACAGAGCTCAAAAATCATTGTAGCGGGATTAAACTTGCTTACGATCACTGCTGTCTTATTTATGTAAAGTCTGCGCCAACTTCAAGATCCTTGTGGTTGAAACACTAGTGTACATTTATTGGATGTTGTGTGCGTAGGTACAGTATTACATCACAGACCTTGAGATGTAATACAACATAAGTTCAAAAAGCGGTCTCAGCCACCTAAAACTTAAGTGGAGTTAATAAAGTATTTGCTCCATTTTCCCTTTTATGTTTTAACCATCATGTTTGATATAGTTCCTGTTTGTACCGCTATTATTTTGAACCCCGTTTATTGGAGAGGAAATTACATGCTGACGAATGTACTGAGGTGGAATAATTCGACTTGAGCATATTTTTTTTTTTTTTTCCTTTCGTCAATGAGCAGGTCGTGCCCATGGCTTCCCGCACTTTTCATCTCTGGTTCCAGTGGAATGTACCCCCCCCCCCCAAAAAAAAAAAAAAAAATAATAATTCAACCTTCGATGCCTTATCACCCGACCCCGGATCGAACGGGAGCCTTTTGCATGGCACGAGGGTCGATCATCCAAAGCAGATGCAGCCCAATGTGCTATCGGGTGGTTGTTCGTACTCTTTTGAGCCTGGTTTTGTTCGAGAGGAAGTTATTTGCTGCCGTGTTGAAAAATATGCTGAGGTGGAATTCACCTTGAAGCTGCGACTCAGGCATTTAATTGAATTTAATTTTGTCAGAGGGCAAGTCGTGCTCGTGCATCCTTTAATATATCTGCTCCAACACAGGTTATGGATATTTTTGTAGATGCAATAAAAATAAAAAACCTTCTATGCCCTTCTATCACCCGACCCCGGATCGAACGGGGGACCTTCTGCCCTGGTTTTATTGGGGATTGAAGTACGTGCTGACATGTTGAAAAATACACTAAGGCGGAATTCAACTGACCCTTAGCTGTGCAGTTGATTTTTTCCCTCTTCCAATTTCAGATTCTCCGCTTTAGTAGCGCGACTGCGGACTGACTGAGGCCGATTTTTATAGTAGGGTCGCCGTAAAGCTGAGTTTACCTTGAGCGGCTGAACAACACGAATTTAACCACCTCACCGGCCCTGTCCACGTAAGCAGTCTCAGGCCGCGACAAACACAAACACATGCGTAGGCTAATCGTTCTCTCTCCTTTTCCAATGCCACGCAGAGCGACGACTAGTCCTGCACCACAGACGACGGCGGCGTTCACAGCGACACCGACAGCGACGCCAAAGAGCACGAAAACCCGACGCCCGTCGCCGAAGCGCCGAGCGTTCGCCTCGCCTGCGCGCGACGTCGCGGGCGTGAAGATCACGCGCAAGGTCGTCTACACGCTCGAGGGGCTGGGGCACCAGCAGCTGCTCGAGGACGAGGGAGAGGGAGAGCGCGCGGTCGTCCGGCAACCAGTGCGTAAGCTGGCCTCATCTCTGGCATCGCTGCGATGAGTTCCACGTCGGTCCGTGCGTGCACTGGGCTCCGTGCCCCATACGCCGTGGTACGTTGCCGGCGAGCGAGCCGCACACCCGGCTCGTGGGCTCGTCCTGCCTGGGGCCGCGCGGGATCGTCCCGTCCTGTGGCGGCGTCTCCTGTGGCATTGCACCACGCGCATTCGTTCTTTTTTTCTTCTTCTCCCCCCGGTGCGTCCGGGGGCGCGCGCCTCTGGCTGCGTTCCGTGCGCCGGTCGCGCCGTGGCACGTCGCAAGCGAGCGAGTGAGCCGCGAGGCACCACACCAGGCACACACACCCGGTTCGTGAGCTCGCCCCGTCTCGGCGGCGTGCGTGAGCTTGTCCCGTCCGCGGGCGGCGGCTCCTCCGCGCATGCGCTCCTTTTTCTGCTCCGGGTGCGTCTACGGCGCCGCGCCCCTGCGCTGCGCGTGAGTTCCCCGTCGGTGCGTCTGTGGGTTGTGCTCGGTGCACCGTCGATGCGTCCATACGCTGCGCTCCGGGCGTCGGTCGCCCCATGGTACATTGCCACCCAGCCAGCTGCCGGGCACCACTCGGCTCGTGCGTGCCGAAAAATCCCTTCGGTCGCGTCCCTGCTGGCGTCTCTGGCTGCGCTCCGTGCGTCGGTCGCGCCGTGGCACGTCAGCTCCACACCCGGCTCGTGGGCTCGTCCTGCCTGGGGCTGTGCGGGATCGTCCTGTGCGGGGTCATGCGTGGTGTTTGCGCCGGGGAGTGTCGGTGGCTCTGCCTTGCGTTTTTTTTTTTTTCCTTTTCTTTTGGCATAGGGAGGTCGTGCGGTGGGCCGCTCACAATGCTCTTATAAAATGGTCTACATATGTAGATTTATTTGAACAGAAATGAAAAAAAAATTGCGAACTATTCGGATTGCCCGACCCCGGATCGAACAGGGGTCTTCTGCGCACTGTCACATCTTCTGTGGTCGGTCAATTTGAAAGCAGATGCACGCCAATGTGCTACCGGGTGCTTGTTCCTACTTATGTGAACTTCATTTTGTGCTTACGCACTGCCGTGTTGAAAAAAAAAAACTGAGGTGGAACTCAACTTACACAATTGGCTTTTCTTCGTATTGGGCCGGTGGTGAGGCATATTCGACGGACCCCTGCTCTGATGAAGTGTCTTGTGAAATGTAGCGAAAAGAAATCATCCTACTTCCCTATCACCCGACCCCGGATCGAACAGGGGACTTCTGCATAAATTCTCCAATGGAAATTCAAAGCAGACGTACGCCAATGTGCTACCGGGTGCTTATTCATCGTCTTTTGAAGCCGTTTTGTGCGAGAGTAAATTCCGTGCAGCCATGTTGACAAAAATGTTGAGGCTTGAGCAGTTGGTATTTTTTTTTGTCATTGGGCTGGGAGTACGTAATGTGCCTCTCCCGCCTTCGTTATCTCTCCTGCATAACAGGCTGTGTGGATTTATATGGGTAAATAAGATAAAAATGAAAAGCAACGAGATCCACACCTGCCAGGATCACCCCTGCCTATCCTATTAGCGAGCTTCTGCATTGAAAGCGGATACGCGCCAATGTGCTGCCGGGTGGTTCTTCCTATCATTTTTTGCGAGAGGGGATGAGTTGCTGCCGTGTTGGAAATAAACTGAGGCGGAACTTTTAAATTGATCCTTGTTTGTGAGTTGATTTTTTTGGCCATTCAACCGGAGGTGCTCCACGGTGCATGCTAACTTTTCTGCGCTAAGAAAACCGGCTGTTTTGGATTTATGTTAACGTGAATAAAGAAGAAAAAGAACCGTGGCACCAGGCCATATCACCCAACCCCGGGAACGAGGCCTTCAGCATCCCATACTTTATTCGAGTGCGAGTTGAGACACCAAGGATGCTTGCTCCTTGACTTTTGAACTTCATTTTGTAATTAGCTGCTGCCGTGCCGAAAAATAAACTGCAGCTGGGGGGTTGGTTTTCATTTTGTCATTGAGCAGGCCGTTCTCGAGGGGTGCTTCATCTCAGCTCGGATAAAATCGTCTGCAGAGATATGTGTCGATGGAATAAAAGTGAAGAAAAGGAATGGAGCCAGATAGTCCATAACCCGACCTCGGATCGAACGGGGTCTTCTGCTCAACTTGTCACAGGTCACGTATGATTTGAGACTCAGAGCAGATGCCTACCAATGTGGCACCGGGTAGTTATTCCTTTTCCTTTGAAAATTGCTCCGTTGGAGCGAAAATGATGTGCTGCTATATTGAAATGTACCGAGGCGGCAATTTCAACTGATCTGGTGTTCATGGTAGTACCTCGTTTCAGGTCTCTCATTCTGTCGTCTCTGCTCTGTGGGGGGGGGGGGGGGGGGGGGGGGATATATTATACTTGCGAGGTCCACAACATGAACAACGAGTTTACAGAAGACAAACAAGCAGTACTATTAGGGTGTTTATCCTTCTAGAGTTCTGCAAGATGTCAACTGAGCACAACATCATTCCAGGGGATCAATCACACAAGACGCTGGCATACTGTGGAATCGAGATTCAACATCTCCTCCCACAAAAACACTTTCCTTCACCGATATCACCCGACCCGAATCGAACGGGGACATTCTGCATTGAGAACCTCACTTTACATTGGAAGCAGATACAGCCGTTTTCAAAAAAGTGTACCCTTTTGATCGAGTGGTGCTGCTCCATTTCAGCTTACGCATGTTTACTGCAGCATCCTCGGCTAGCGATTCGGCTGCTTCGGCTATGGAGTCCATTAACTCCGACGCTCCACACTTTCGTCTGAACTGCGCTTGTCGTTCTCAAACATCCTTGGAGAGGAGGGTTTCCATCGTATATACACACCATCGTGCTACCGGGCGATTATTCCTATTTCTTTAAACCTCGTTCTATTGGTGGGAAGATTATGTGCCGTTGATTAGACGGCATAGTTATTCATGGCGGGCAATAGCCCTTACGCCAGGTTCATATCGGGGTCGAAACATGGCTTTGGTAGATCGGAAATGTCTCGCTTCAACTCGGGGATGCTGTTAATTAAAGATGGCCAAAGTGAACCGTTGCATCAGGCAAATAGTTTCCAAACTTTGTTGTACACATAGTGATATGTAACACGGTACTCCATCATATGACTAGAAGGTAGAGAAAGTGAACGAGCTCGCTCTGTCGTTGAAATTGACAGTCCCAAAGATTCCCGGAACCGAGAAGAAGCTGTACGTCCCACCCTGCAAAAACACGACTTCGGAGTCTGTGTTGCTGAGGCACCCCGCAGCGGTGCGCAGGCATTAGCTTTTCACTCGAATCAGCGGAACGCACTCGAAGAAAGTGCAAACCCGTCCGTCGGGGACAATGGCAGCGGAGACATCGTCGTTGAGGAAGCTGAAGCCGCCGGTGAAGCTGTGGCAGTCGCCCGCGTTGATGAGGATGCTGATGCATCCGGCGAGTGGGTTCCTGGCGCTGCACACAGTCACGGTGGACCCGGCATCCTATGTAGTATTTTAGTCAGTGAGCGGAAGATACGTTCTGAGGGAGACTTGCAGGCGCGGGTCCGACAGCGAGCGCCGATGCAGCAGCGATGGAAGCAAAGAGGACGAGCGATTTGAAGAACATTGTGCTTTACTTTGCTTTTAAAAACGGGCGAACTGGAGAAAGGAGGCTGAAATCCTCGTCTTTTATAAAGAATCGCAGCGACCGAAACCGGAATATCACCCCCCAACATCCCCTTGCTTCTCAGCTGCCGCGTAAGTGTCGGGGGGAGAGATTCTTGTTTACACATAGCCATGTTTGTCTTAATAGCACACCTACAGTTCGCTTCACATGGTTAGTTTTTCCTAAGTAGACAGATGCTTTAGCAAATGAAGCTCGTACCTCATCAGGATATGACTGATAAATATGGATAGAGCTTTTTATCTTGCTCTTGATACCTCTGGAAAATCAAACGTTACAGCAACTGATTTATCCGGTTTTCGGCCAAATGTATAATAATATATGTCGTCGTATTCACCTGGAAATCTATAAATGTCCAGGCCGGAATCGGCTCAGGAATGGACTGAATTCCCACCCGTCTGGCGAAAGCGACTGTTCGGTCCCAGACAAGAACAGGAATGGCATAACTTTGAGCCCGGACAGGCTGCAGGAAATGTGAATATCCTATAGCCTATTCAGACTCTGGATATGCTCCAAGTCCGGATATCCGGACACATTCAGAAGCGAGCGGCGAGTGTTCAGGTCCGAACATTTTCAGAAATCCGTAGTGATTGGACCCTGGATCTTAACCAAATGTTAATGCTGATAAGTAGAATCAACTCCGCGAATTCGAACCAAAAATTCGAACCACATTGCCTTTTATGGAAGGGCAGCTCGGGCGCTGATCGTACACTCCTGGCAGCACGTGGCCTTCATTCTCCGTTCCAGAATCTTGTCGCAGGCTTTCCCTACGTTTCCGCTCTGTTAGTTAGTTTAGTGGGTGGTCAATTCCAAGTTACAGAGTTTTTAAGACCGGCATTTACTCCACTTCTAGCCTGAGTGGTGCGCGCTGAGTGGCAATAAGTACCCACATAGGGCATTCAGGCCCTCCAAGTCCACTGCCAGCACCATGTTGGCATCGAAGTCTATCAACAGCTGAGTCTCCGACCTTTCTGCGTCAAAGATTATTGAACAGACCCTGTGCTTTTCGGGTGCCTGCCGGTCGAAATATTCACTCGTCGCCTTAAATACCCAGGCTGCGCCACAGGAGCCAACATTTTTCAACAGGTTCTCTGGCTGTTCTCTAACCAAAGCTGATTAATCACCACATACCCCTTACAAGACACTTGGTACACAGTTAAAGTGATCATCTCCGGCATATACGGATATTTGCGAAACTTACATGAGCGCGTGAGCACAAAAGTTCCCTAAACGTATGGCACTGGGTATTATGAATGGGTTGGGTTGAATTATATGGTACTCAGATAAAACGGTCTGTGGGTATTTGGGTCAGATTAAAATTTAAAAAAAACTCTGATCCCGTATCGAACGGGGGACTGCGCCAGATGACCGATGTACTTACCTTCCATTGAATGCAGATTCACAGAAATGTGCTACCGGGTGGGCGTGCCTTCTTTCTTTTTTTCTTGAGTCCGATTAATGAGCAAGTGGTCCACACGCAGCTCGAAAATATGCTGACGCCCACCATTAAGCCGCACAAGGAGGAAGGAATTGCACATTATGCGGGGATTCGAGTGTAGAAATTTTAACACCCTCAGCTTCAGCGCCAATGGTAAATGTCATGGGATGCTCGTCGGATCCCTCATCGGTCAACTCGATGCTCCACAGAGAATACGCAGATCCGGCGGCCACTGGCTGCGCGGGACGTGGGATGTCCGTTTCCTCGACGCTAGTGCGATTAAGGGCGTCTTTGACTTCGCGCTCGAGAAACAGGCGCGTTGGCTCAAAGCCATTGCGAACCTGTTCACGGTCAGCCTGGCTAGAGCACTCATTTTCCCACACGCACCGCGATATCAAACCGCCCCGTAGGTGGCATCTCTGAAGTAAGGCACGACGAGTTCGAGAACACTACGCGGTCTTCGAGGGCGAACCCCAGGCCGTCTTGGTCTTCCAGTTTGCCATCCACGGTGAAGCGCATGCGCAGAATGCCAGCTGCAGGATCTAGCGGGATGAACGCGGGCCCGAGCGGGATGGACCCGGGCTCGATGAACTGGCCCTTGAAGGCGTACCAGTTCAAATGGATTCGCCCACCCATGGATTCGGTGTGGCTGTCGAAAACCAGCTCCACATTGTTATCTGGGTTGGGCCCGGCGCGATCGTCCCAAAGCACGCGCACTAGAGCAGTGTTGTCTCCTGAGACGTTGAATAACTGGATACAAAATGATGAAAGAATCGGCAAGGGTCAGAGGTACATACCCGAACGCTTCCGGATAACAGTAGCTTGTCGCCCTCCAGGAGGAGCTCGACTCGGTTCGGTTTGACGGGCAGCGGGCGTATCACCTCGGTGAGCTCCACGCCGCGCGGTACGGTATCCAACATGCGCGCGAACAAAGTCGCGCAGGTCGACTCAAATAGCTTTGAGTTCCCGAAGCTGTTAAATTTGAGATATGGTCCAAGAAGGGCAAGTAATGCGTACGAGAGCATGGTAGCGTTCCCATCGCTGCTGAAAATGCGCTTGTCGGAATTGAAGGTATCATTTTTGGCGACAACGAGCGGATTGGTTGTGGTGCTCTCAAGGTACTCCGTTACGCTAAATATCGGTTAATACGCGCTGCAGATGTACAAAAGGGGACGCACACGTTGTTATCAAATTCCGAGAAGGTCGTATCAAAGTGAGCGACGGATTGCGTATTCTGGGGATCGTTTAACTCGGGCACGACACCGGGAAACGGCTCGTGTTGTACGCCTCCGAAGGAGTGTCTGAAGAAAATCAAATACTGTAAGCCTTGGAGCCAGACAATACACACCCGCATGCGACGAGTCCGATCATTTCCGTCTTTGTGAACCCCTGGCGGGCGAAGGACGCAATGTGCGATTCCAGGTCCTCTTGCGGTTCAGGCACACCAGGCTTGTTGGGTTCAGTCGCATCAATGCGTCCACCGCGGAACGCAATCTCTGGGCCCTTGCTTCGAGCCGCGGTTAGGCAGATGGCAAATGAGATAGCAATGAAAACCTACCAGCTCTCAACGACTGTGATAAGCCCCATTGCAACCACATCGGCGACTAGGGATGTCATTCAGATTGCGGAATTCACCGGGGTGGTGTACATACTGGAAATATGGCGGTTGCTGAAAGGGATTAACGCGTCTAGCGTATTCTGGAAACCATCACCAGCGTTCTATCGAGCAGTGAGCAGGCAGCGCGTGTCGTACAAAATGTGCAACACCTCTCCGCGCGATTGTTCTTCAGCAAAGCGGATCGAGGCATCTAGGCCACCCGTCCCATCCGCGACGTTGTGGGTCGCCATATCATGATATGCCTACCAGTAGATCAGAACCAGCCGCTCGGTGACCGACCTGCGACTCACTGTCCGTATCCAGTCCGGGCCGTTGGCTCTGCCAGTTTTAGGGCTGTCTCCCGGGATGTCGTTAATAAAGGAATCGCAGGTTCCCAGGAAGGATGCCAGTTGTTCCCAGCGCATCGTCTCCAGGGCGTCGAGCTTCGGCGAAGGCCACACATATGCATTCGCCGTCGTGAGGGACGCGAAGAGAGCAAGGCCGAGCATTTTTTAGAGAAGCGCTGTTCTAAGTTGGCCTTTTAAGGGGAGCGGCTGAAACCATTGGCATGGTTTTTGCCAAGGTTTTTTGGTCAATTAAGGGTTTTCCGACCGTTTCACTCGGAATAAAAACGGAAAGAAACGCGAAAAAGGATCCAAAACGGGAAGTCTTTCCCACACCTTCCAGAGCTCTTAAATTATCTCTGGGGTCATTTTGAGCAGTCGTAAAATCACAATCCAACATCGATTCAAGCCGGATTCAAGTTGCTTTATGCTTGGGTGTGATGTAATTACCGTGAGTTTGCACCCTGAGATTGGGACGGGTATTGGAACACTGCAGAGCCTTAGAATTTGTGTGGCTATAAGACTGTCTCTTCATAATTTTGAACGCAGAAACTTTGTCCGTTGCTACGACGAAGATCTGACGAAGTCTTGATAGAATGGCCGGCAATCTCCGACTGTACTAAAAAGCGTGATTTGGTTCCAGTCGCTATTCCAATGATTGATTGTCATCATTGGTCAAATAACTACTGGTTCGAGTCTAGTAGAAAAGCTGCGTGCGGCGGCAATGCTCTAAGGAAGGAGTATGGGATGCGGGGGTGTATGCGTTCGCTGTGTTACCCAGCTTGTTTCGCTTGTTTGTCGACACATTCTTGGCATTGAATTCAACGTGGCCGGGAGCCCATCCAAGGAGACTAAAATGGATTGACTCATCTGCCTTAGACTTGTAACTAGTCTGTACCCAAAAAAAGAAAAAGAAAAAGTGGCGAGCACTTTGGTTGTAGCCACCGAAGTGTGGCAATTGTATACATCCTAGTTACAAGTCTACACCCGCCTGATTGATGATCGAACCGTGGGAAAGCTATCCCTTATTCAGCGGTCATTATTTGGCATTTGTGTGGCTGTGCAGGGCGGGAGGCAAGCACAAATGGCCACAACCACCCAAAATGAATGGGCTCGAGGAGGATGCAAATGGTTTTCCTTTTCTGCCTGCCTACATTGAACCCAAGAACAAGCTGGAAATTGTAGCTATTTGTAAACCCGGTTTACGGCCCGATCACTGCTTACATATGCTAGTTGTTCTTCGTCGTTTACTGTCATCTTGTTGTAGCTCGCGCCTGCTGCCTGCCGCTTGTTGAATCATACCGTAGTCTTGTTGACTTGGGTGTGATTCTCCTCTTAGCGTTTCTTGCCCGGCCCGCAAGCTTCCAATTAATCAACAACTGACAGCAGCAGCGTGATGAGGCGGGTTCAAACCAAGCGAGGTGCAAATTGTCGAACCGTCATGTGAGCGAGTTGCAAGGTTGGTAAGCCCATCTCAGGGCCCAGGTTTAATTCTGGCTAGTTGTGGTATCCTGCGGGAGAGTCCACTCTAGGGTCCAGGTTCGATACTGGCTGGTGGTGGTACCTTAAAAGCCCTTGGGTGATCCTATAAATGGCTCTTCTCAACATGGAGGGGAAGGGTGTAGGCCTGCTGGCTTACAGCATATATAGCCCGCTGGTAGTCAACAACTAGTTGTTGATTATGTTGCCTTTTGGGCTTGGAGTCTATGAAGCTGGCGGGCGCAGGCTTCCACTATTGACCTGATTTAGGGCCATTTTTTTGGAACAAAACTGTCGCTTGTGCGATTTTTGGGAGTTATTTCAGTGGGATACCAAAGTTTTACAGCTGAAAACCTTTTCCTGGTTCCATAGGTAACCAGGTCTCAGAACGCTAATGTTTGTCCGGCACGATTGGTAGCTGTTTTTACCCCGCTCTTAATGGCTGCATCAGCTCCGCAGACTCCCGCGGATCTATCTGTAGAGATCTGTACTACTCGTCTTAGTGCCGGGCTATGGGTCCGGGGGTCCTGTTATTAATGCTGGTTTGCGAGCATGTTTATAAACCTGGTTTTCTATGTTTCGACCTAACACCCAGTTTTTTATTCAATGTGACAATGCCCAAGCGGACAGAAGTGAGCCCGAAGACAACTAAAAACGGCAGAAATCATGGTCCTTGGGTTTCTGGATGTGCCTGCTATTCTCGGTGACGAAAACCTCTTCCAGTCTGACCTCTATTCCCACTGAGAATGGCCAGAATGAGGTTAAATACCACCAAAAACCCCGCCAAGTTCTTCACTGTTGGAATATTGTTATTTTCGTCCTTGGGACTGGGTTTGAACCAAGTACGCTGAAGGCCTAGGGCAAAAAATCATGGAAACAAGGCCGTCCAGCCCATGTCGGTGATGTGTTTACAAACATGTTTATAAACACCTGTTTACAAACGAAACACTGAAAACCATTTACAATTGGCTGAGGAAATAATAACAGTAGTCCCATGAATATTCTACCGTGTAATCCAGAAGCTCCGAAGCCGTTTCGATCATTTCGCGAAGACGGGCAACGACCTGCTCCGCCAAAACGATTTGATAAGGCGCCATATGGAAACCCATAGCAGGAATGTCAGGCAACACCTCTGGGCTCTACACCCTTCTGATCACGAGGGTTCTCTATTTTTCCAACTCATAGGGCGAGTGTAGCGAACTTGGGTTGAACTTTGTCCGATTCCATCAAAAGAACGGTATGGCTTGTTTTGTCAAAACCCGCTTTTAGCAAGTCAAAACGCAGAAAAAACGTATATCGTTCGCATGGTAATATTTTGAGCCCATATACAAGGGTGGTATCCTAATTACGGAATCTTTCTTTCAAAGCATGCCGTAGAGCTCCTAAATGAGTTAGTAAATCGACTGACGTCTTCTAGCATCTTCTTCACACCATCTTACAACTCAAGGCGGAATTCGGGGTTGCTTATTGAGCTGCCTGACCAATCCGACACCTTTTAAGCCGACAGTGCTCGACACCTCTTCTCGCTTGAACCCCCACACAAATGGTATCTTCAGTCGCTGTTATCGCAGGTATGTCGTCGACTACCCTTCAAATTATCCCCCGTATCACGCTGCTAAATGTCATATAGGACTCGGGAATGGATCGGGAACTGGCGCGGCCGCTGCGTAAGCATTTCGTTTCATTTCCAGATTGCAACACTGAGTTCAAGTCAGCCGACTGTTCGCTAAAGAAGGGTACACTGTAGCCCTCATTTCACGAGGCGCAGAATCTCTCGAAACACTCGCAAATGCCATCAACAATTCCGGTGGTCACGCTGAGGCATTCCCCGTGTCTGCGTATGGTTCAGATGAAATCACAGCGGCCTTTTCCGCAATCCATTCCCGATACCCGTCGCCCTAATACACAATCAGCGTTGCAATCTTCAACGCTGCTCACGCCGTGTGGAAGCCCTTCCTCGACATCACGCCGGAGGATATTCGCGAGTCCAACAAAGTGAACATTGAAGGCTCTTTTGCCTTTGCGCGAGTAGCAATCTTGGCGTTCCAGAAGAACACGATCACGGAGGGCACCGGAAAAAAGGGGACGCTGGTGTTCACAGGCGCTACGGCAAGCTTGCGTGGAAATGTGATCACGAGCGCAATTGCTTCAGGCAAGTTTGCGTTGAGAGCGCTTTCCTAAAGTCTGGCCAAAGAATTCGGGAAGCAAAATATTCATGCAAGTGCCCTTATTTGCATCTAATTATCTCTGCTAATAGCTCATAATCAGGTTGCACATGTGCGCGTTTTCTTTCAGTACTATAATTACCACACTAACATCCCAAATTCAGGCTATTATTGACGGAGGCACGTTGCTATTCAGCTCCTTGTTATTTTCCCTCTGACATGAACTCCCAGTCATCGCAACTGCAAATAATCGCGGAGAGGTCGAACGAAAGCCCACAGACCCCGTCGAAAATCTCACTCCGAACTCGAAGTTGAGCCCAGAAAGCATTGCCGCGGTAGGAGTCTTTTTGCCTTTTTTTTGTCTATTTTCTGAGTCCTCGCAGTCGTATCTATATCTCGCAAAGCAAGACAGCTCTGCGTGGACATGGGAGCTCGACCGTGAGTGGTGTCTGCGTAAAACAACTCGAATATATGCTCACTTGAGCAACAGTTCGCCCTGCCCATGAAAAATGGTGATTGCTCTAAGATGGGAATTTGGTCGCATGTCTAGTAAAATGGTGTGTCAATAGTTATTGCAACGATCTGTTCTTTCCATCATCAATGCAAAATACATTGATTTCATATTTTGTTGGGCAGGCTGTGCTACAAGGCACATCTCATTTTTTGCGCTAAGAAACCAGGCTGTCTATAGAAAAGAAGAGAAAAAACAACTACCTATTTCATCACCTGACCCTGAGTCGAACGGGGGCTTTCCCCAACCATGTTCGATAACAGTAATCGCCATATTGAAAGCAGATGCACTCCATCGTGCTACCGGGTGGTTGTTTCTGTTCTTTTGAACCTGGGTATGTTGAGGAAGAAAGGCTTACGCCCGGCATGTTGAAAATTGAATACACAGAGGCGGAATTCAGCTTGAGCCTGATTTTCAGTGGGGGAGATATTATTGGGCTGGGCGTGCTCCATGGACCTCTATATCGGCTCTGATAAGATGGTCTGTGTAGAATTAGTTCGAAATTAAAAAATGAAAAGGTGTGAAAGCAAGCTCATCACCCGATCCCGGATCGAACAGGGATCTTCGGCGTGAATCGACTTGGCGTGTGGGATCCCGGAATTTTAAGCAGATGCACTCCATCGTGCTACCGGGTGATTGTTCCTACTTGTCTGAACCTCATTTTGTGCGAGAGCAAATTACATGTTGCTGTGTTAAGAAATTTTACTGAGCTGGAACACGAAAATTCAACTGACCCCCTATTTATGCGCGCTATTTTACTTCTTTCATATATACTGCTGAACAGATACGTACACGGAGAGCTGTGCTAAGAGATTGAACCGAGTTCGAATGAAGCAAAAATGAAAGAAAAGCAATGGGAAAGTCAGAATCAGCACCCGACCCCGGATCGAACGGGGGCCTTCTGCAACCATGTCAGTGGAAGTAGTCGTATTGAAAGCAGATGCACTCCATCGTGCTACCGGGTGGTTGTTTCTGTTCTTTTGAACCTGGGTATGTTGAGGAAGAATTTACGCCCGTTATGTTGAAAAATACACAGAGGTAGAATTCAGCTTGAGCTTGATTTTGGGTGGGCTGGGCGTGCTCGATGGGTCTCTAGAACCTGGACCTCTATATCTGCCCGGATAAAATGGTCTGTGTAAAATTAGTTCGAAAAAAAATGAAAAGAGGTGAGAAGCGACTCGCGAGTACATCACCCAGCCCCGGATCGAACGGGGGACCTTCTGCGTATCATATTACTATCTTTATCCGAATTGAAAGCAGATGCACGCCAATGTGCCATCGGGTAGTTGTTCGTATGGTTTTGAGCCTGGTTTGTTCGAGAGGAGATTATCTGCTAATTTGTTAGGAATTTTTTTTACTGATGTGGAACTTAAAATTCAACTGACCCGGCCCTTTATGCGCGGGATTTTATTTTATTTTACTTCTTTCATATATACTGCTGCACAGATACGTAGTCACAGAGAGCTGCGCTGAGATATTGAACCGAGTTCGAATGAAGCAAAAATGAAAGAAAAGCGTCAACGAAAGCACATAGTACCCGACCCCGGATCGAATGGGGGCCTTCTGCAACCATATTGTATCAAAGATATCATTGTATTGAAAGCAGATGCACTCCATCGTGCTACCGGGTGGTTGTTCCTGTTCTTTTGAACCTGGGTATGTTGAAGAAGAATTACGCGCGGCATGTTGAAAAAAATATACAGAGGCGGAATTCAGATTTTTGGGGGCGATATTAGGGTGGGCGTGCTCGATGGGTCTCTAGAACCTGGACCTCTCTATCTGCTCGGATAAAATGGTCTGTGCCATAGAATTAGTTGAAAAAAAAAAGAACAAGCGGCTGACTCCGTATCACCCGACCCCGACTCGAACGGGGGGCCTTCTACCGGGCTACGTACCAGGCGTCCATTAAATGCAGATGCACGCCATCGTGCTACCGGGTGGTTGCCTCTCTTCCTTTGAACCTCTTGAACGTTCAACGTCGATGCAACGTTCAACCATGAGTTCAGTTCCAATTTCAGATTCGCCGCTTTAGTACTAGTAGCGCGACTGCGGATTGATTAAGGTCGATTTTTATAGTCGAGCTGAATTTACCTTGGGCCACCTTGGGCGGCTGAACCGGCGCTGTCCACTCAGGTGCCGAAGCCCAAGCCAAACACAAACACACGCTTAATATCGTGTGACTCTTCTTGTCCCTCCTTTTTCCAATGCCACGCAGAGCAACAGCCTGTCCTGCACCACAGACGGCGGCGGCGGCGACAGCGCCAACGACGGCTACAACACCCAAGAGCACGAAAACCCGACGCCCATCGCCAAAGCGCCGAGCGTCCGCCTCGCCTGCGCGCGACGTTGCGGGCGTGAAGAACATCACGCGCAAGGTCATCCGCACGCTCGAGGGGCTGGGGCACCAGCAGCTGCTCGAGGACGAGGACGAGGAGGGCGAGGTCGAGCGCGCGGTCGTCCAAGGCGATAACAGGAATATTAGTACTGCCATGGACAAGGGCAAGGCGGGCGCGGTGGAGGATCCCATACGCAAGGTCGACTGGGAGATCCCGCGCAAGGTGTTCCATTCATCTATTGGTACGTGTGCGCTTCTGTCTATTGCACACAATACTCATACTACATCCAGGCTTCATCACTCGCTTTACGCTGGCGGTGATTGCGCCGACGGACTTTGTGCGCCTGCGCTACCCTGCCGTCGAGCGCGTCTACGAGCGCGTGCTCGGCTTTCTCATGCGCGAGAGAAGGTACGTGTCTTGTATTACAAGCATGTCTCACCCCCTCCTAACCCCCCTTGTCCCCCCCCCCCCCCCAGCATAGCACGAACGGCACTCTGTGGTACATCCTCGGCGTCAACTTTGCGCTTACCTTCTACCCCATCGACGTCGCCGCCGTCGCAGTCCTCATGTGCGTTTCTCTCCACTTGTCTTTTTTTCCTTAGTTTGCGTGGTCCACTTCTTCTGTTTCCTCATAGACACACTCTCTTTTCCCGCGCTTCCCGTACCTTTATGGGCGCACCGGTGTTCCTCTGTTCTCTCGCTCTGTTTCTCGCTTTTTCTGGATGCTACTTTCTTTTCGCTCTTTTCCTTTTGGCGGACACCTCCCCGCGGCACGTCGCCAGCCTGGTCGTGCGTGAGCCTGGCTCAACTCGTCTCCGCACGTGAGCTCGACTCACCTTGTCGCCATGCAATGATGCATGAGCGCGATCGTAGCCGTGCGCTTGTCTCGTCCTCGTCTCGGTACCGGCGTACCGCACCGCAGCGTACCAAGACGTGCGCCTGCATATATCATTTTTCTTCTCCGGGTGCGCTACTGTGTGCGTGGGCCGCATCTTTGCGCTGCGCCTCGGGCGTCGGTCACGCCGTGACCCGTCGCCAGCGAGCGAGCCTCCAGGCTCCACACCCGGGGCGTCCTTCCTGGGGCCGTGGCGAGCTTGTCCCGTGGATACGTGCGTGGGCGTTCCTTTCCGCGTGGGTCTGGGATATGCGTGCGCCGCGGAGCGTCGCCAGCGAGCGAGCCCGCAGGCACCAGGCTCGTCCCGTCCGGGGTCATGCGTGAGCTCGCGCGTGTGGGGGCCGTCGGCAACTGGGGACGCCTCTGCCTGACGTGGGTTCATGCGTGTGCCGGCTCGTCATGGGTCGCGCTCGTACACCATGCGTCGGGCGCGTCCGTCACACGTCGCCAGGCAGCGAGTCGGGATCGCCCCGTCCAGGGCCGTGCGTGTGGAAAAATCTCATCCACGGGCGGCATCTCCTCTCCCGGTGCGACTGGGCTGTGCGTCCGTGTGCTGCGCTCTGTGCGCCGTCGATGCGTCCATGCGCTGCGCTCTGGGCGGCGGTCGCCCCGTGATACGTTGCCAGCCAGCGAGCTGCCGGGCACCACACCTGGCCTGTGCGTGCCGAAAAATCCCTTCGGTGGACGCGTCTCTGGCTGCGCTCTGTGCGTCCGCGCCGTGGCATGTCGCCAGTAAGCCGTGCCACGTCAGCTCCACACCCGGCTCGTGGGCTCGTCCTGCCTGGGGTCGTGCGTGGGTTCGTCTCGTCTGGGGCCGTGGATACGGGGAGGCGCGTGGGCAGGCGTTCCTTTTTCTTCTCCGGGTGCGCGCTGTACTACGCTGCGCTGCGATGAGTGCGCGCGCCTCTGACTGCGCTCCGTGCGTCGGTCGCCCCGTGATACGTTGCCAGCCAGCGAGCTGCCGGGCACCACACCAGGCTCATGAGCTCGTCCCGTCGGGGCCGTGCGTAATGTCGGGCTGTGCGGGACCGTCCTGTCTGGGAGGGCGGAAGTGGCTCTGCCTTGTGTTTTTTCTTTCTTGGGAGGTCGTGCGGTGGGCTGCGCGCAATGCCCCGATAAAATGGTCTATGTAGATTAGTTCGAATAAAAATGAAAAAAAAAAAATTGCATCAAGATTTGCCATCACCCGACCCCGGATCGAACGGGGACCTTCTACGCCAGGGTCATAAACATCTCCATTAAATGCAGATGCACACCAACGTGCTACCGGGTGGCTGTTCCTTGTCTTTTGAACTTGGTTTTGTTCGACAGGAACTATGTACTGCTGCTTCACTGAAGATGACTGAGGTTGAATTCAGCTCGAGCGCTGATGTTTTTTTTTAAATCATTGGGCGGGTCGTTCCAGATGGGCTCTTTATGTGTATGTCTGCTTCAAATATTGTTGGCTTGTATGCCGGTCTGTCTACGGGGAACGCGTGCAGTTGGTGAATTATAGCAAATGAATCCTGTCGTTGCCGCCGGTTCTGTCAAAGCTAATTATTCTGACGTTGTATAAATTTAGAAGGCAGGCTACGCCGTGGGCAACTAAACCGGAAGTCCTGCACTAAGCATTGCTTAGAATAATGGAGCTAGATTTTTCCTATAGTAAATAAATACGTGCCGCGCACCTGGACGACGCGGACTAGATAGAATATGAGTCGTGTTAACAGTGACAGATTACAAGTACGGCTTAAAAGTATAATCTCGGGAAAACCCCTCTTTTGGTAGAGAAATTTTTCCTGCAACAGAAGGCAACTGCTGTTTCACGTATGCCAGGTCGGGCGGCTCATCAGTCTCGGAGGAAGAAGAGACGAAGACAGCCTCGAACCTATCCCCGGCTTGCGCAAGGCTTGCGTTTAGTTTCTGCCAATCCACCTCATTCAGTGCAGGACCATCCGCCACCAAGCCCTCTTCGATTTATTTGTACTCTCCATACATCCACCTCAAGTTATCTTACACACGAACCTGTATCACAATTCATACATTTATCCCGAGACTGAGAGTAGATCTCAGCACAAATTCTATTTCTGGTGGACGAGTCCTGGTAAGTACGTGTGTTTCTTTGATCCCGGTTCTTCGGGCTTCCCCCTCAAAAGAAAATGTGGATGTCTTCGAGATTTGAATGGCTCAGATCTGAGTTGAACAGATGTTCTTCTCCTTGCAACACCATTGATGGTATATGAACTACCAAGAGCAGATGTGTGTCATTCTGCTACTGAACTTTAATCTCCGCATTTTCAACTTGTTCAACTGTTTGCGTGGCAGAAAGAACGGTACACCGGTTTAGTTGATTCCCTCCTGCCTGCACCGCCAAATGGAAAATAAAATAAAATAAAAACAGATAGAACTCTGAAACTCTCAGACCCAAATTAAATTGAACAGCTTACCTTCTCCTCATACGTGGATGCGATGTTATCAAAGAATCGGAGGAAAATGTAATACCAACCCCGTTACCGACCATTATTTTCGTTTTTTCTCGCAATGTGTTTAGACCACCTGCGACTTATTGCTGACTGCAAACCTTTGAAAAAAAAATGGATCCACCGCTTCCCGAGTTTTATTCAGTCCAAAACACTGGAATGGAGTTTATGGAGTTAAGGTAGGTAGGTATGTATATTCCGGCGCGGTCCCGTTAAGAAGGTAAAGGAAGCCGTTGAAAATTTATATACATGACATTCGACATTGTCATCAGACATTCCTTCCAATGACAACTGGAGGCAGATAAACACACCCGCAAGATAGCTGACCTATCAGGGATTATTCCCCTTTCCTCAAACCAGTGACGGCTTCCTTGGTATTCGACCCAGATAATAATCAAGGGAGCAGTCAATTGACTTACACCAATACCCCGACAATCGTTGCTGCTTCAGCGTCTACTTCGGCCAATAGATCTGTGTCTGTCTCGACATCTACCTCATCTGTGTCCACCAACATTCCTTCGGCTAACGGCTCCTCGTCGGAGGGGATTTCAAACCCGCGGCCGTACACTAGACCTCTTCACAAAGGACTAGATATCCAGCAATCTAGCTCTGATATTTCGAGAAAATCCTGGGAACTCTGACTCCTTGATTCCAATGGACGGATTAGCTACATTCATCTGAAGCCTATTGATTTTTGACTCCTCGCACAATCCTTCAACTTGATCAATACCGTCCGTACTCACGTTCCTTACGTTGTCGCTCCTTCATTACTTCACAACCCATTTAATCATCACTTACCCACCTCATATACCTAGGACAATTCTTCCTCAGCATTGCTTTCAGAAAACCCCCATTATACCCTTACATGCACTCTATTGCTCATTTTGAACCCTACATACAGGCAATTAATCGTTGCTTCGCCCCGGCGAACATACCTGTGGTCATTGCGAGAGGGGAGAAAAAAATTGCGGAAGATTACAAGAGTTGCGGGTGCAAATTATCTTCTTCTTGTTTTTTTTTGCGGGCAACTCTTTATCTTGCGGGCGACGTGTCTGTATTTTTCGTGCGACGACTATATATACCTTGGCGGGATGCCACGATTTCCCCGCAAGTTAAACGATCTGATTATCGTTATCTCTTTTGCGGGGAAGGCATCAAGTCACGTATCTTTTGGGCGGTAAGTCCAAAATCGGCTATATATTTTGCGGCAGATTAAATGTACATCCGGACCGCCATACTTGTCTTAATACACGTGTAACCAGCACAGAGACTCGGAGCTCATCTACGCTTCGTAAATGACCAAGAACGATGGCCGAATTGCATCATTTGTATACACCACAAGCTCATCATAGTTGAGACTTCCCCCTTTCGAATTCTCTCCCAGAATCTATAACATGGATGAGCCACCAAAGGAATAAATAGAAATGACCTACAGAGTCGTAGCCAGCCGGAGGTGCAATAAGTGAAACATTGTATTGCGTAAGCTTGCACCCTTTACCGACAATGACCTTATTTAAAAGAATGGCTTTAAACGAGGAGGAGCATTGATTCCGCGAGTAATCGTCCGACCTAAATGTCAAATAAATAAATAAATCCGTAATAAACCAGTGAAGAATGGCATACTTTGAGGACGTGGATGACGTATAGATTCCCTTGCCGAACCTTTTAACAAATTAGCTGAAGGACAACACAAGACAAGTGAAAAACTAATCGTACATGCCCGTTCCCCCAAGGCTGATGTCAAATGATGATTTGATGATACAGCACAGTGAACACTTAGTCGAAGCACAAAATTGTGTATGACCGTTATCCCCGAGATTACAATCACGGCTTGTCCCGTGCCAGCGGCGGTTTTCATTCCCCGGAGATCTGCCCGACGCGACGAAATGCCCCGCGTTCTCCACCATTGTTCTAAGAAAAAAGTTAAAACCACGGTTGGATGCTGATTTTTAGCGTACTGGTATGCTTTGTAGCTCGCTTGGGTTGCTTGTGCTGCGACAATCTTGTACACCCGTCGTACAGGAGGACATTCTTTTCCGATATGTCTCCAGGACACCTGGGTAGTCGTAAGGACAAATTTGTTGACCAAGGGTGGAAATACCTGGAATTGATCCTCCACTAGAGACATTCGATTTATTTTTCGCAAGAAATAATGACAGTTACAGACCACTCTTGAATGTTACATGTCCCGCCGGAATTTCGAGAATCATTGGTCCGTTCTTTTCGGCGTCTTTGGCACATGCAGTATCGCAAAAATGAGACTGTCGTTGCTTCGGTGCTTGTTTGCACATGAGACATATCGTCTCTCCGAGTCTGTCCAAAGCTTTATAAGCCCGAATGAAGAATTGGTAGAAAACCCTACCTCTTGTGGGAAAGCGAGCAGTAGCTTCCTGAAGTTCCGTTGGCGTTGGGGTGCGCTGGTTTCTGGCATCTGGGTGCGTGACAACTTCCTGTACATCTTTGGTTGAATTTCCGCCATGGACAACGAAGTTCGAGATTCGCACCCTTCACATTTAATTTGAGAAGCGGGTTCTGTGCTGCGGAATTCTTGGCGCAGGTCTTGCTGCAGAATAGATGTGTTTTTTTTCTGTCGGAAAACTTGGGGCGAACACGACAGAACTACAAATAAAACAAATAGGCACCAAAGGATTCACAAGGCGATAGAACCAACATCGCATTTAGCTTTGGCCTGAATCGCACAGCTCTTGGAGCAATATGGGTGCGTCTTGCTTCTATCCGAAAACTTTGGTCGGACTTGACAGTTCTAAAAAAAACCCGAAATTAGATTAGGAAATTCAACGGGCGCACTGGATTTACCTCGCACAGGTTCCACGTCGACGCATTGGTTGAAGCAGGGGTCCCACTGCGATAAGACATGAAAGAGGCAAGGGGTGGGAGGAAGACTGTCTGAAGCGGAACACGGCGCTGGTTTCATAAATGGGTGGCGTCAATGGGAGAGTACCAACGAGGTAGACTCGTCACCAGTCTGCCTGCGAAGAAGCAACAATGTGGCGAGCACGTTGCCGCAGGTGGTTTTTTTCTGGCCTGAGGGTCGGACTAACTCACCGGCCCTTAGTCACCGGTTTAGATGCCTGTTGCCCCTTGGCTGGACCCTGACTGACTGCGATTGCTGTAATCTCAACAGACAGGCTGTCCGTTCGGGACAGGTAGAAGGATGCGACTCGTGTCACCTCAATTAAGAGGGCATTTTATTTAGCTACACTATTCTAGGTATCGTAAAACAAATAATTCGGCCCGCAACTCCATTTGTTATATCTGATTTAAGTGAGGCAGAAATGTGCCGAGAAGATGCCGAGCTAATGGGAGAAACCTCGGCACATTTCTGCCTCACTTAAATCAGATATAACAAACGGAGTTTCGGGCCGATTTATTTGTTTTACGATACTTAGAATAGTGTAGCTAAATAAAATGCCCTCTTAATTGAGGAACCAGCACTGTGACTGTTATCAAACCAGCCACGCTGGCGCAAAGCTTCATTATTTTCTCATGGAACAAGATGTACCATCGCTTCGCTCCGGTAAGCATCTTTCTCGCATCGTGGCCAAGGGGGTGCGGGCCGGACAAGCCGGGACCTAGGGCAGGAAGGATGGTTGACCGGGACGTCGGTAAAAAAAGAAAGACCTTTCCTGGTTTATGTTGAAATGGGTCCAAATGAGCTCCAAAACACGCTCTGCCACTTATTTGACTCAAAATGAGCATTTGTGGGACGCCAATCACGCTCTATGGTAAGTCTCCAACCATTTCTGTTTATAAACGTTTACAAATGGAAAAAACCGTTTTTATTTTCGTTTAGTTTACCACGGCTGGAAAACGGTAAACAAACCGTTTATAAGCGGTTTAAACGGTTAGAAAATTTTGTACGACTCATACGGGAGGGGGAATAATTCAAGAACCCACTGGTATTTGCGGTACAACGTTCCACCAAACGTCGGACCACTGGAGTCACTAGACAAGTGCCAGAATCACGAAACAAGAGAGGCAAATACTTACCCCCTGACGGCAGATAAAATGATGCCCAGTGGTAATTTGCAGTTGTTCTTCAAAATCGTTGAGAGCATACGTTTACAGGCCATTGATGATCTCCCGCTAACCCGAGTAAAAGAATCCCTTGCCAGAGGAAGATTGATGACCTCCCCGCGGAAGAACGTCAATTCGGGAGATTGTCAATTTGGGGGATCATCAATGCGGGAGAGGGTCAATTCAGGACATCATCAATGCGGGAGATCGTTTTTGAAGTTCGCACGTGTGATCTTCTCTCGCAGGAAATAGGATACCCGGTGACCGCGAGAAGCACACTGGTTCGAAAAAAGAAACCTAGAAAATATCGTTTATAAACTGTTTTATACGGTTTACAAACGCTTTCTAACCGTTTCCGTTTAGTTTACAGGTTTTGATAAACGAAAACTAAATGATTGGAGCCTTACTCTATGGCTACTTCGTCCCGATTTGGAAGGGCATGTCATCCCTTTGGTCGGGTTTTGACAGCGGCATTAAGCAAATCGCCGTCCTCATTGTCAACCTTATGTTATCCCCGTGTAAAGCTTATGTTAGACTGGAAATGGCCCGCAGTGACAGCGGAGACGCGAACCAATACCTTTCGTATCAATTCCGAGATTGTAAAATGAAAATTTCTGGTGGGATTCGCTGAACCATTTATGCAGGTGGGGGTGGAAGGCAAGTTTGTTGCACAACTTGACTGTAAAACTTTTTCCCTGCCTTCAACCACCGTGTCGCAAAGCAGGATGTTTCAGGGTGAACAAGCTGTGGCTTCGCTTCGCTCCGGCTTAGGATTGAAAGGGAAGAAACAAATTCATTATCGTAGATGTAGCTAGGCATAAACCTATCCGCGAACAGGAGCGATATTAATCAACAGTAGGAAACCAATCTTGATTGCGGAGGAGAGGACGGCGAGAAGGGTTGACGTTTTGTAATAGCTTGAGGCGGGCACGATTTATCCGAGTACAGCCGTTCAGCACGTGTGGAAGGGAGCGGACAGCTTCAATATGGAGGAATGATGATGGGGGGAAAGAAGCGCAGCAAGCATAGACGGGCTGGTCTTTTGAGTGGGCCTTAAGTGCGAGAAAGCTGCCCTCGTGACTGCTCGGAATGGACGGCACACATAGTTCCCGGAGCTAAATGGTGATCGCCGTCGCTGTCCCAGAATAAACATGAGAAGAGAAGACTGAATTGGGTGAACATCCGGGGCGATGGGAAAGAAAGAGCAAATCGAGGTATATTCAAACATCCTTTTTATCGCGAACCATGTCCTCGTGGTGCACACGCGTAGAAAAAAATAACCCGCGCCAGCACGTCGGTGCCGCAGCTGCATTCCACGGTCGCCAAACGAGGTAAAAGCGCACCGCGTTAAGTAGGTGTTTCATCCAGTTCATGCATTCTTCATGATTTTTCGCCAATACAGTTTCAAGCCTTCAACAGGCAAAAAATTGGTGAAGAAAAAATTGTCCCATCTGGTTCCCCTGAGTCCGCAAGACCCGACATACATCCAACGTACGCCTTCCTCCATTGATCCCAACGACAGTTGACCTCACAACACCAGTGGAAAAGCATCTCCAGGATGGCTGGACACATCCGAGGAAGCCGAAACCTCAGGTTCATGCCATCTTCGCGATAGTATTAACCGAGGAGAGCTCGGTCGCATTCTTGCGATACCGGTGAGCAAATGAATGGAGTTGTAAGTAAATTGGACTAATTTTTGAAATTGATTTGCAGCGCGTTAGTTGAGAACTCTGGCGCGTCCAGAGACGCAAATGAGCAGCTGCTTTTCCATGGAACCATTCGAAGCTGTTTGCTGGGCGACGAAAAAGGAGGGACGCGATTATGCAAAATATCTGGCTGTTTACTCTGCTCTGTAATTCGCAACTCATTTGATGTGTCAAAATGTGGTGAGTGTCATTTCTATCGTCCCGCTCGAGCCATTGTTGACGCGTCTTCTAGGAAAACGACACAAATTTTGCAGGTGCTTTCTTTATCAATTTACTCCGACAGCTCCTTCCGAGCTCATCATAATCCATAGATTTGGCACTGGAATATATACCACCACATCTTCATCTAGTGTGTTTCCACTCTCTTCCAGAGTACCATTTCCAATGAGCCTCCAGAAGCGGACGATTATTTCATTGGCGTCCCTGAATCTCCGTTTCGGGCAGTGCTTGTGAACCGAGTTGTCGTAGGAAATCCCCTGACTCGACAAGATAAAGCTGAAGAGATCACTGAACTACCTTTTGGTTATCACTCCGTAGATATACATCCTTTCTTTTTACTCTTTCTCCCGCTGACCGTAACAATAGGTAGTAGGGGTCCCCGGTGCAGGCCTCAACTACGGAGAAACCGTCATCTACAACAACGACGCCATCCGCCCCGCCTATCTCATCGTCTACGCGTCAGATATCTCTCCGGAGATTCCTGTAACTCGCTCACGTTTGGTTAAGAAGCAGCGTAAGTAAGGATCGACACGGGTACACCCGCGGGTATCTTGGGCGTACCCGGACCTGGACCAGGCGTATATGGCGTTTTGATACATCACGGGCTGGTGGGCGTCCAGGGTGCATTGATATATCAGGAGCGCTGACCTCCGAGGTGCTCTGATATATCAGTTCAGCACATGAGCCATTTTGGTTCGCGCCACCAGCGCCCCCTGCGGGCACTGTGGCGCTCGTTTTGATGCGCGCGTGAGCGCACATCGCATCAACCGCCATTCCTAATCCAGATGTTAGCAGAAGTTAGCACTCATGTTGACATATGTTATGATCTAATGGTCTGCTTATTCCCTCCTCCGAATTACCCTCCCTGCTCCGCTCTCCGCAACATCCGCCCCATTTCCTCTGGACTAGCATACTCTAGGATACCTTACCTGTCATTCCGTACCCCTATATACCCCAATTTTGCCATACTTTGCCTTCCTTGCGCCAGTTCATTTCCTGCCGGCTTTCTCCGAATCTGCGCCCACTCGTTGCTTGCCACGCCCACCATTTGCCTATGAGCATATTTATTACCCACAAAGCCATATTTTTGTCTCCTGCCTCAATCCTGCACCACGCACTCACTTTCCATTGCGGCCTGCGAAATTCCGGCCTCAAATGGCTCCCCCGCTTCCTGCCGCGCCTGGGGGCCTCCAACTGGATTTTCACGGATTTAATCCTCATCCAATCCTGTCATAGCCCTCTCCCACAAAGCCATGGCCCTATCCCTCAAGGGCTCCGCCCTTGAGGGACGACATCAATCTATCTGAGAGTCTGTATAATCAGTAATGCAACTGAAAGTCCTGAATATACGAATGTTGAATTCAAGCCAGTAAGTCCGAGCGTGCAAAAACGAGGGGCTGATGTGCGCTGGAGGTATAGTGAATCTGGAACACAGTCCAGGTCCCAGGGAAGCATTCCAGGTCGTCATAGTGGACGAGTTTTCCGTCCGAAGGTCCCGCAAGAAGATTGCCAAATTGAGGTCCAGCTGACTCTGGAAGGCGTGTAGGCAGTAGTAGAGCCGAATGATTGTGAGGAATCGAATCATTTGGGCAGGGAAAAGCAATGGCTAATGGGGTTTTTCAGCCAGCGACGCATGTTCAAAGGAGGAGCCCTCGAATTCAACTAGGAAGGAAATGAAGGTGCTTGCTTCATGAGCGCTAAATCAAGGAAGCGGGGTTTAAGTCCTCGCCGGTGCATGGGGTCGGTGTACCACATTTTTTTGTGCTAACTGTTTTCATTGACACCTCCCGCAGCAATCCTGCAGATTCTGAGCGTCGTCTTTCTTGCTACGCTCGTATTACCGCAGTATCAAAATGAAGCAAAGTCTCGTGGACGCAGTATTGGGTATGTACTGCGCAGGTATTGCTTCGACCTGAGTTTAATTTGGCCATCGTGCGAAACATATGATTTAGAGTTGTATAAATGAGGGTCAGGAAGGATCGATATAAGAACCGGTGGTGCATGGTGCAAGTAACATATATGTCGGCTGGATGACTTGTTAAAATTGGGGAAGAGGGGGTTTGATTCCCCCGCCGGTGTGTTTGATGATTCTCTCCAATTTCTTTTTCAATTTATGGCATTGGCACTATCAGTAGATTAACGATGCACTGCTGGCATTATTTTAATGCATACCTGTATGATTAGATTAGTGTTCAAAGGATGGGTATACAGCTGTTGCGTAAGTCCGCGAAAATCAATCGTAACGCTCACTTGCTTGGAGTGAATATCAGCGAAGAAGAATGGGATACGCACTGGCCATGGTGGTTCATGGCGAACGCTATTCTTCTGAATATCTTTTTTTACCAGACAAACCGTACCGGGAGATCAAAAAAGCAATGTCTCGTGGAGGCATCAATGTTGTCTACGAAAAATTAGGTAAGTACTGCGCAGGTAGCCCTTCGACCTGCGTTTAATTCGGCCATTGTGTCAACCCACAGTGTGAATTAGAGCTGCATAAATCAGAGTCAGGGAAAATGAGAATAAGCACCTGTAGTGCATGGTGCACGCTGCCCTTTAGTACATGTCTTGAGTTTGGATAGTTTAGGCAGATGGAGGTTTGATTCCCCACCGGTGCATATGCCGACAACACGGGTTTTTTGTTTCACCCGTTTTCATGCCTCCGTAGCAGATTTTTGTCTTGTCTTCTCCCGAGGAACTAGATATCATGATCATATCGGCAGATTATTGGGAACGTGTCGAGGAGGTATTGATGTGAAAGAATCGGGCACCGCTTATACCGATGTTCTTAAAGTCGAACTACTGCGATGGCATCGGCCATTGGATGATTTAGAGCTGTATAAATCAAGGTCAAGAGGGAGAGGTATAAGCATCGGTGGTGCGTGGTGCACGTCGCCACTGAATATTTCAAGATCCGTGTCACTTCAGGCGGATCGGGTTCGATTCCTCGCCGGTGCATGCGCCTATGCTGTCCAGTCCTTTTTTTGCTTCTATTTTCTTTCGCGCTTCCTCAGCACACTTTTATCCTATCCCGGGGACTGAGTAGAAATTGTATCGACAGATTATTGGGACCGTGTCGGGTGGGATTTAAACCGGAAGAAATCAAAGGACTGTAAAATGGCATTTAGACTCGAACCAGTAAATGAGCAAAGATAATCGTTTGATCAAAGATGTAGCGACTGGAATCATTTAACCGTAACCAAGTACGGTCGGAGATTGCCGAGAATAATAAAATAACTCTGCCAAAATTTCGACGAGCCCAGGACAAAGTTCTCCGTTTTGCACAATTGAACAGGCACTTGTGTCAAGCTCAAAATTCTATGTTTTCAGATTTCTGAGGAGTGTGCTGCTCATCCCATAAATCAGCATTCTTTGCCCACTCGGCGTTTACCAGGAGACACGTGAAAAGTGGCTGTGCCGCTCCCCTCATCTGCCTGTGGCGCACATGGTGCGGTCCAGAGGTGAGGAGAGTACATAGTGGTAAGATAATTCACTCGCTCTATGGTATAATAGTCCCAGGGGTGTCTTGTAGGTGAAGTGGGGGCCCACCAGGACACCTAGGAGGCATGCTGAATGTCCCTTCAGGATTAATGACAAGAGGTGGGGGCTCTTGGGGCCAGCTTCGACCAAGGCTGAATGTCCTCTGCCGAGCATTGTGGAGTCTCCAGCAAGCTCAAAAATCTCGGCGGAGCTTCGGCAAGTGGCACAGAGCTTCAATCAAGGCTGAATATGCTCCGCCGAACATTTTGGAGTCTCCAGCGGGCCCAAAAATCTCGGCGGACCTTTGGCGAGTGGCACAGAGCTTTGACCAAGCCTGAATGTGCTCCGCGAACACTGTGGAGTCTCCAGTGTGGCCCAAAAATCCAGCGGAGCTTCGGCGAGTCCCACAAAGCTTCGACCAAAGCTGAATGTGCTCTGCCGAACATTATGGAGTCTCCAGATTGGCTCAAAACTCTCGGTGGAGCGGCGGAGGTGGTGGAGCTTCGGCGAGTGGCACAAAGCTTCGACCAAGGCTGAATGTGCTCTGCTGAACATTGTAGAATCTTGAGCTTGGCTCACAAATCTCAGCGGAGCTTCGGCAAGTGGCACAGAGCTTCGACCAAGGCTGAATATGCTCCGCCAAATATTGTGGAGCTTCCAGCGTGGCCCAAAAATGCGGCGGAGCTCCGGCGTGTGGCAGAGAGCTTCGACCAACACTGAAGGTTTTCCACTGAACATTGTGAAGTCTCTAGCTTGACTCAAAAATTGCAGCCCAAGATGCTGGAGTGGGTACAATTCTGGAGCTTGACCCAGACATCTCCGGTAGAGGCGGTGGAGCTTCGGCGAGTGGCACAAAGCTTTGACCAGGGCTGAATGTGCCCTGCCGAACATTGTGGAGTTTCGAGCTTGGCTCAAAAATCTCAGCGGAGCTTCGGCAAGTGGCACAGAGCTTCGATCAAGGCTGAATGTGCTCCGCCGAACATTGTGGAGTCTCCAGTGGGCCTAAAAATCTCGGCGGACCTTTGGCAAGTGGCACAGAGCTTTGACCAAGCCTGAATGTGCTCCACGAACACTGTGGAGTCTCCAGCATGGCCCAAAAATCCAGCGGAACTTCGGTGAGTCCCACAAAGCTTCGACCAAGGCTGAATGGGGTCCACCAAACATTGTGGAGTCTCCACCTTGGGTCAAAAATCTCGGCGGAGCTTCAGCAAATGCACAACGTGCTCATGGACCCTGCCTTCTCGGCCACAGGGGACGACTCTGAATTGCATGTCCTAAAACTCACCCATAATCCAGTTTGGGACCACATTGATTTGCGCCCCATCTGGCATGATCTGTATGAGACCTGGAATAGTGCTGGGGACGGCTTACCCCAATACCACTTCATGGCAAAAAAGCAATCGCACTGCCAGCGGTCACAACACTGCTGTGACAGAACTGTGATGGGCAGACAACACTGTGATGTATGCAGGTTACAACATGCAGCTTCAACCAAGGCTGAATGTGCTCCGCTGAATTTGTGGTCCATGAATGCCAAGTTGCCTCCTCACGCTCGTGGTTTGCGGCGGTGATGTGGAACAGGCCTGTTCCACATCAAAAACTTGTTGGCACCAAGCTCACTGGGCATCGACGAAGTCACCCCAAGAAACATGTCCGACATGGGGAGTCCACATGCATGGTGCTGTTCTCCGGAACGAGGAGGTCTTCGAGGTCTTTGTTGTCTACGATATCTTCGGTGTCATCTTCTCCATCTGGTATGACATGCTCTACAACTACGTCTTTTGCTTTCCCTCTCCATTTGACGGGATTGGTAAACGGGATCAGGTGCATGCCAATCCGCCACTTCCTTGGGAGGGTGTTGCCCACGCTGAGGCCGGGGTTTCCCCAAGGTTGTGTGGGGTATCGGCGCTGGTGAAGGCAGGCCATGGGGCATGCATGCCTCATAATCAGATTGGGGGTCAGTCCACGCTGAGGCCGGGGTCGCCCAAGTTTGTGTGGGGTGTCGCGATCAATGTGATTGAGCATGGCGGACCTTAGAATCATTTTAAATGCCCAATTAATATTCTGGTGGCACGCACTTTAGGAATATTTGAAAAGACATTCAAGACGTCATTCAGAATCTATATTAAATACCTTTTGCATGTTCTGGTGCAAGTTATGTGCAAAACATTTTAAATTTGAACTCCATATCCCTTGTGTGTTCAGGCACAGAGCCTCCTCTATGAACACAAAAATTATGCTAAAGGCTTCCCTGGAAACATTGGGGAAACATTTGAAAAACCTTCCTCAAGTCCAGCAGGAGAATCTTCTGAACACATTTTAAATATTTCTTCACAGTTTCTTACGTGTGTTTAGGATATTCTTGACCTGTGAACAGAGAACATATGTAGAAGTTATTCTGGTGTGCATCCTGAACCTATTTTAAATATCTTCTTGTTCTTCAGGGCTGCACATGTGAAAGTTATCTTGAAGATTATCGAAAACATATGCAAAAGAAATTTTAAAAATCTTCCATTTTTTCGGGGCTGTTAAACTGAAAGATATCTAGAACACACTCTGAACGCCATCTAAAACATACTTGAGACATCTTTTAAATACCTTTCATTTTTTCAGCCACGAAACATGGGTGATTTATTTAAATGATCTCTCAGGTATTCCCTGCCAGGATATTTGAAAGGTTTGAGTAAGATTACACTGAAGGAAGGTATCCTCAACAAAACTGAAAGGAACTTTAAAAATCTCTAGCATATTCTGCCCCCAATTATTCAAGAAACATTTAAAAGTCGTCTTGAATATTCCAGGACCACAAACTTGAATAATATTGTAAATATTCATTGGATACCTTTAGCATGTTCTGGTCCGGAATTAGTGCATATCCTCCCAGTGTACACAGATCCATGAGTGGAGAACCGCGGTAATTGCCCATAGAAATTGAACTGTATTTGGAGGGAACCAAATTTTGAAGGCAAAAAAAAAAGATGCCTTCAGCTGTACATAACTGATCCGGATCGAAGGGGGGCCTTCTGCGTATCGTATTACATAACTCAGCTGTTTCAAATTGAAGCAGATGCACGCCAATGTGCTACCGGGTGGCTGTTCGTACTCTTTTGAGCCTGGTTTTGTGCGAGAGCAAATTACATGTTGCTGTGTTAGGAAATTGTACTGAGGAGGAACTCAAAATTCAACTGACCACCTATTTATGCGCGGGATTTTATTTTATTTTACTTTTTTCATATATACTGCTGCACAGATACATACTGCGCTAAGAGATTGAACCGAGTTCGAATGAAGCAAAAATGAAAGAAAAGCAATGACAGAATCACTAGCACCCGACCCCGGATCGAACGGGGGCCTTCTGCAACCATGTTCGCTAGAAGTAATCGCCATATTGAAAGCAGATGCACTCCATCGTGCTACCGGGTGGATGTTCCTATTCTTTTGAACCCCGTTTGATTGGAGAGGAAATTACATACTCATATTGAAAAATGAAGTGACGCGGAGTTCAATTTGAGCAATTGGCTTTTTTTTTCGACATTGGACAGGGCGGGCTCAATATTAAATGAGCGCCACGCACTCTTCTCCTTTACGCCAAGACAACAGGCTGTGTTGATTTGTATGGAACTAAAAAAAAAGCGCCTGCTTTGGCACCACCCGACCCCGGATCGGACGGGGGCCTTCTGCGCACCATGCTTCTGTCCTGGCTACGAATTGAGAGCGGATGCACGCCAATGTGTTACCGGGCGGTCGTTCATACTCTTTTGAGCCTGGTTTTGTTTGAGAGGAAATTATCTGCTGCTGTGTTGAAAATATGCTGGAAGCTGCGACTCAAGCATTTTATTTATTTATTTTTGTCAGAGGGCAAGTCGTGCTCGTGCATCATTGACTATATCTGCTCCAACACAGGCTGTGGATATTTTCGTAGATGCAATAAAAATAAAAATAAACTATGACGTACCCGCCTCATCACCCGACCCCGGATCGAACAGGGACCTTCTGCAACCATGCTGTTTCCAATCTGATTATTGAAAGCAGATGCACTCCATCGTGCTACCAGGTGATTGTTCCTACTTGTCTGAACCTCATTTTGTGCGACAGCAAATTACATGTTGCTGTGTTGAAAAATAAGCTGAGGTGGAATTCACCTTGAAGCTGCGACTCAAGCATTTTTTGTCAGAGGGCAAGTCGTGCTCGTGCATCCTTTACTATATCTGCTCCAAACACAAGCTGTGGATATCTTCGTAGATGCAATAAAAATATAAAACCTTCTGCGCCCAGTATGTTGAAAAATACAGAGGCGGAATTCAGCTTGAGCTTAGTTTTGGGGGCTAGGCAAGGGGTGGCGAAAACCTTAATTCCGGACATCGACTCCTACCGTGACCTACCTGATCGAGTATCCGGGGTCCTGGCAAACCACTTTTTGCCTCGGTTTTGCGAAGGTTTTTTTCCCGGGCTTCTAGCGCTAATTTTAGATATCTATTTTGTTCCAATTAATTCCCTGAGTCCATCCATGTAACTATCTTGAAGTTGCCTGAAAATCTACGGTCGGAGGAAGCAGAAACGGAATTTGCCGAGATAAAATCAACAAGTATCAACAACACATATCGCGACGTGAATGCGCACTCGGACGGCCTTAGACATCGCCAACTACATGCACATCCACGATATTGTTCCCCTCTACCTCCTGTTTACCTCAACAACCCATTTTACCTTTCTCAGAGTCTCTGGGACCCAGGTAGTTCAGTGCTTTCACCGATTAAAATCGGGAAAGTTGCATTCCAGAGAGTAGAATAGTAACAAAATTTAATTATAATGGTATGAACATACCATAGCTAGGTACTGGATCTTTGGGGACACATACAAGTTGCAAACGAAACTCGGCGCAAGCGCGTTTGATGTATCGTTGATGCCTGATCTAATCCCCTTCGCTATTGGCCCGGAGGCACGGCCCACTGTTCCAAATGATTGCCGACTGGTGGTGGTGGTCCAGCGAGTTCCGGGGTCCTGACAGGAGGTTTTTGGTAGTTGATATCCGACACTTTTTACTTCGCCACCCCTTGGGGCTAGGTGTGCTTGATGGGTCTCCAGACCCTGGACCTCTACCTCTGTTTGGATAAAATGGTCTGTGTAGAATTAGTTCGAAGAAACAAAATGAGAAGGTGCGAAAGCAAGCTCATCACCCGACCCCGGATCGAACAGGGACCTTCTGCGTGAATCGACTTGGCGTGTGGCATCCCGGAATTTTAAGCAGATGCACACCAATGTGCTACCGGGTGGTTGTTCGTACTCTTTTTAGCCTCATTTTGTGCGAGAGCAAATTATGTGTTGCTGTGTTAAAAATACACTAAGGCGGAATTCAGCTGACCCATGGGTGTGCAGTTAATTTTCCATTCACTGAACCCCACGGTGCCTTATCTCTGCTCAGATAAAATCTTCCGTAGAGATATATGTCGATGGAATAAAAATGAAGAAAAAGAACGAGCCAAATATCCCATGACCCGACCCCGGATCGAACGGGGGACCTTCTGCCTAGCGATTGCTCATCTTGGCGAAATTGAAGCAGATGGCACGCCAATGTGCTACCGGGTGGCTGTTTGTACTCTTTTGAGCCTGGCTTTGTTCGAGAGGAAATTACATGTTACTGTGTTGAAAACTGTGCCGAGGTGGAATTCACCTTGAAGCTGCAACTCAAGCATTTAATTTAATTTTTTTGTCAGAGGGCAAATCGGGCTCGTGCATTCTTTACAATATCTGCTCCAACACAGGCTGTGGACATTTATGTAGATATGAATGAAAAAATTGTCGCTTACGACGGCCTCATCACCCGACCCCGGATCGAACGGGGGACCTTCTGCCTAGCCATTTCTGCCTCTTGGGGAAACTGAAGCAGATGCACACCAATATGCTACCGGGTGGTTAATACTATTCTCTTCGACCCTGGTTTCATTGGGGAGTAAAGTAGGTGCTGTCATATTGAAAATACACCAAGGCAGAATTCAACTGACCCTTGGTTGTGCAGTTGATTTTTTCCCCTTCAATGTGCTCCAGGGCTCCCATCAGATTCTCTGGGCCAAGAAAACAGGGCGGGGAGATTTATGTGGATGGGATAAATGAACGAATTGGCGGAACACTATCAGCACCCGACCCCGGATCGAACGGTGACCTTCTGCATAAAGCAACCATGTTCAAGGATTTTAAACAGATGCGCGCCTCTGTGCTATCTTTTATATTCCTTTTGAACTTGGCTTTGTTGGGAAGCGAATTCCGTGCGAGCATGATAAGAAATATACCGAGGGGAGGAGACCGCATTTGTACATTTGTGCAGTTCATTTTATTTCGTTCATTCATTTACTTCTGGAAAGAGCCGTGCGCGGAGCGCTGGTCCAATTATTCGTCGAACTTGAACCGAGTCCAGAGGGAACAAAAATGAAAAGAATTTTACGAAAGTTGTCCGGCCATCACCCGACCCCGGATCGAACGGGGGCCTTCTGTACCAGACTACACTGGCCAAAGCGTCCCACTAAATGCAGATGCACGCCATCGTGCTACCGGGTGGTTATTCATAGTCTTTTGAACCTCGTTATATAGGGGACTAAATAGCCAGAAGTACAACCACAGTTGGCTGGGCCGACTTGAATGGAAATTATAATTATTATTTGAGAGGCGGCGCACTGTTTCGAATACAATGATAGATATAAGCTTCCTTTACCAGGGGAAATCGTTCGAATTGAGTTCTGACGGAACAAAAATGAAAAAGAGTTTTTACGAAAACAGCTGTCTAGGAGTCACCCGACCCCGAATCGAACGGGGACCTTCTGCATCCTATTCTATGACTAATAAAATTGAAAGAAGATGCACACCAACATGCTACCGGGCGGTTATTCACAGTCTTTTCAACCTCATCTTGTGCGAGAGGAAATTATGTGTTGCATCTTCAAAAATCCTGGGATATAATCCATTCAACCCGCATATCTCTGGAAGTGATTTTCTTCCATTCAATGAACCGAACGTGCTGTCCCAAAGCACCTGTGGTACGATAAAATAGTCTGTGGATATTTGTGTAGATGCAATAAAAATAGAACACCCTCCGAGTACTCCCGACCCCGGATCGAACGGGGGCCTTCTGCCTAGCCATTTCTGCCTCATAGGAAAATTGAAGCAGATGCACACCAATATGCTACCGGGTGGTTGTTCGTACTCTTTTGAGCCTGGTTTTGTTCGAGAGGAAATTATCTGCTGCTGTGTTTAAAAATATGCTGAGGTAATTCACCTTGAAGCTGCAACTTAAGCATTTAATTATTTTTTTTTGTCAGAGGGCAAATCGGGCTCGTGCATCCTTTACAATATCTGCTCCAACACAGGCTGTGGACATTTATGTAGATATGAATGAAAAAATTGTCGCTTACGACGGCCTCATCACCCGACCCCGGATTGAACGGGGGCCTTCTGCCTAGCCATTCTGCACATTGACACTCTGCGAAATGAAGCAAATGCACACCAATGTGCTACCGGGTGGTTAATACTATTATCTCAACCCTGGTTTTGTTCGAGAGCAAATTACATGTTGCTGTGTTAGGAAAATTTACTGAGGTGAAATCTAAGAATTCAACTGACCCCCTATGTATGCGCGGGATTTTATTTTCTTTCATATATATATTGCTGCACAGATACGTACACGGAGAGCTGCGTTAAGAGATTGAACCGAGTTCGAATGAAGCAAAAATGAAAGAAAAGCTATTGCGGAATCACCAGCACCCGACCCCGGATCGAACGGAGGCCTTCTGCAACCATGTTGTTTCCGAAAAATCGGGGTATTGAAAGCAGATGCACTCCATCGTGCTACCGGGTGGTTAATACTATTCTCTTCGACCCTGGTTTTATTGGGGTGTAAAGTACGTGCTGTCATGTTGAAAAATACACAGAGGCGGAATTCAGCTTGAGCCTGATTTTCAGTGGGGGCGATATTATTGGGCTGGGCGTGCTCAATGGACCTCTATATCTGCTCGGATAAAATGGTCTGTGTAGAATTAGTTCGAAAAAAAAATGAAGAGGGGTGAAAACCAGACATCACCCGACCCTGGATCGAACGGGGACCTTCTGCGCAAACGCAACACCGAGCCTCCATTAGATGCAGATGCACGCCATCGTGCTACCGGGTGGCTGTTCGTACTCTTTTGAGCCTGGTTTTGTGCGAGAGCAAATCACATGTTGCTGTGTTAGGAAATTTTACTGAGGAGGAACCTAAAATTCAACTGACCGGGCCCTATTTATGCGCGGGATTTCATTTTATTTTGCTTATTTCATAACTACTGCTGCACAGATACGTACACGGAGAGCTGTGCTAAGAGATTGAACCGAGTTCGAATGAAGCAAAAATGAAAGAAAAGCGTTAATGGAAGCTCACAGTACCCGACCCCGGATCGAACGGGGGCCTTCTGCAACCATTGTTCCAAATCGGGGTATTGAAAGCAGATGCACTCCATCGTGCTACCGGATGGTTGTTTCTGTTTCTTTTGAACCTGGGTATGTTGAGGAGGAATTACGCCCGGCATGTTGAAGAGGTGGAATTCAGCTTGAGCTTGATTTTTTTGGGGCAATATTGGGCTGGGCGTGCTCTGGAACCTGGACCTTTATATCTGTTCGGATAAAATAGTATGTGTAGAATTAGTTCGAAAAAAAAAAAAAAAGATATGAGAACAAGTCCACAGGAACATCACCCGACCCCGGATCGAACGGGGACCTTCTGCGCAGACCAATTTATCTCACAATCTCTCCATTAAATGCAGCTGCACGCCATCGTGCTACCGGGTGGTTGCCTCTATTCGGTTGAACCTCCTTTTCGACGTGTTCCAAAATCAGATTCTCCGCTTTAGTAGCGCCTAAGGATGGACACGGGTATACCCGCGGGTACCTTCAGGCCTACCCGTACCCGGACCCGCAAAAACCGTACCCGTGTGCGGGTCAGGTCTAAAACCCGTACGGGTCACCTGCGGGTCCCCAAATTCGTTGGAAGTTCCAGGATAAATAATATTTTATTGTCAAATACAGTGCGGTAAATGTAGACTACTCCATGATCTCATACGTTCGGGTTTTTCCTCTGCTGCGCGCTCTTGATGGAGGTTGAACTGGGTGCGAACCTTCGTCTCAACGGTTGAAGTTGCTGCCTTGCTGACCCTGTTGATGCGGAAATACTCCAACTTGGAGCTGGAGTGAAGCGCTATGTGCAGCATGAGAATGAAATTAAATTTGAAGCAACTAGTATCGCATACCGACGGCCAAATACTGAATGTCCAACAACCCGCGGGTACACGGGTCGGGTACACGGGTCGAGCACGGGTCTGAAATCGCGACCCGTACCCGTACCCGCCCACACCCGCGGGTACAAACCCGCGGGTGTACCCGTGACCCGTGTCCATCCTTAGTAGCGCCACTGCGGATTCACCAAGGCCGATTCTTAGAACAACACAAATTTAGAAATTCTCCGCTTTGGTAGCGCGACTGCGGAGTCGATTTTTATGTAGGCCGCTGTCAAGCTGAACAACACAAATTTAACCAGATTTAACCGCTTCACCAGCCCTATCACTCTCAGGCCGCGAAGCCCAAGCCAAACACAAACACATGCTTAGGCTCGTTGTGACTCTCCTTTTTCCAATGCCACGCAGCGCGACGACCAGTCCTGCACCACAGGCGGCGGCGTCCACAGCGACGACAACAGCGACGACGACGCCAAAGAGCACGAAAACCCGACGCCCATCGCCGAAGCGCCGAGCGTCCGCCTCGCCTGCGCGCGACGTCGCGGGCGTGAAGAACATCACGCGCAAGGTCATCCGTACGCTCGAGGGGCTGGGGCACCAACAGCTGCTCGAGGACGAGGACGAGGACGAGGAGGGAGAGGTCGAGTACGCGGTCGTCCAGGGCGATAATAGGAATATCAATTCTACAAATATGGATAAGGGCAAGGCGCGCGCGATGGAGGATCCCAGCGCACGCAAGGTGGACTGGGAGATCCCGCGCAAGGTGTTCCATTCGTCTATTGGTACGTGCTCTTCTACTATATAATGCATGCTGACAATGCCATCATCACGCTGGGCCTGTACCTTACACCAAGCATCTCCCCGCGCGCCGTGACGCTCGTGCTGTGGTCCGCGCTGGCGGTGATTGCGCCGACGGACTTTGTGCGCCTGCGCTACCCTGCCGTAGAGCGCGTGTACGAGCGCGTGCTCGGCTTTCTCATGCGCGAGAGTGAGAGGGTGCGTGTCTTGCATGATTGCATGTCTCACCCCCCTCCTAACCCCCCCTTGTACCCACCCAGCATGGTACGAACGGCACCCTGTGGTACATCTTCGGCGTCAAGTTGCGCTTACTTTCTTTTCTTTTCTTTTCTTCGCTTGCGTCCCCTTTTGGGAGCACCCGCGCTTCCCGTACCTTCGTTGGGCGCTCGCTTCCTCGCACCGCTTCCCGTTGCTTCCTCGCACCGGTTTTTTTTGGACGCTCATGTCTCTCGCTCCGCTTTTTCCTTCCTTTTTTCATACTACTTTCTTTTTTCTTTTTTCCTCTTGGCGAACGCCTCCCCGTGTCGTCCCGCGTCGTGCCGTGACCCGTCGTCAGCCATGGCGCCGGGAAACCGGCAACCAGTGCGTAAGCTGGCCGCATCTCCTCTCGGGGTGGCATCGTTGCGCTGCGATGAGTTCCACGTCACGTTGGTCCGTGCGTGCACTGCGCTCCGTGCCCCATGCGCTTTTTGTGCGTCGCCGGCGAGCGAGCTGCACACCCGGCTCGTGGGCTCGTCCTGCCTGAGACCGCGCGGGATCGTCCCGTCCTGTGGCGGCGTCTCCTGTGGCTCCGCACCTCCTGCGTGCGTTCCTTTTTCGTTCTCCTCCTGGTGCGTCTAAGGTGCGCGTTGTGTCGGCGGGCATCGGGGTACTGCTCTGCGCTTTGTCCGTGCGCCGGTCGCGCCGTGACACGTCGCTAGCGAGCGAGCCCGCGGCACGCCCCTAGCGAGTGAGCCCACGGGCACCAGGCTCGTCCCGTCTGCGTGGGCTCGCGTGGTGTTTGTGTATGGGGGCGCGTCGGCGCTGGAGAAGCCTCTGCCTTGCGTGGGGCGGCTCCTCATTGGTCGCACTCGTGCACCGTACGTCGGCTGCGTGCATGGCTCGCGCGGTGCAGGGTGGGGAATGGATCTCCGTCCGCGGGCGGCGTTCCCGTGCTCTGCTGGCGTGTTCCTTTTCTTCTCCGGGTGCGTCTGAGGTGCGCGCGGCCCTGCACTGCATCGGTCGCGCCGTGGCATGTCGCCAGCGAGCGAGCCGCCAGGCATCATACCACGCTCGTGGCTCATCCTGCCTGGGGCCGTGCGTGGGGCCGTCTCGTCTGGGGCCGTGGATACGGGGAGGCGCGTGGGCGGATGCTCCCTTTTTTCTCTGGGTGCGCGCTGTACTGCGCTGCACTGCGATGAGTGCGCGCGTCTCTGACTGCGCTCCGTGTGTCAGTCACCCCGTGGTACGTTGCCAGCCAGCGAGCCCGCGGCACGTCACCAACCAGCGGGCCACCAGGCTCCACATCCGGCTCGTGAGCTCGTCTTTCCTGGGGCCGTGCATGGCGCGTGTCCCATTTTGGGCCGTGGATACGTGCGTGGGCGTTCCTTTCCGGGTGGGTCTGGGGTGCGCGTGCGCCGCGACGCGTCGCCAGCGAATGACCCCGCGGGCACCAGGCTCGTCCCGTCCAGGGTCACGCGTGATGTTTGCGCGTGGGGCACGTCGGCGGCTGGGGAAGCACCTGCGGCCTTGTCATTGGTCGTACTCGTGCACCGTACGTCGGGCGCGGCGTGAGGCGCGGAATCGATCTCCATCCGCTAGCGCGTTCCCTTTTCTTGTCCAGGTGTGCGCTCTCTGGCTGCGCTCCTGCCGTCAGTGCGCCGTGGCACGTCGCCAGCGAACGAGCCGCCGGGCAAGGCTCGGGAGCTCGTCGTTTGTGCGGAAAAAACTCCGTCCACTGGCGGCGTCTCCTGTAGCAGCGAACCGCGCTTGTGCTTTGGTGCGTCTGTGTGGTGCGCTGTGCTGTGTGGTGCATTGTGTGCGCTGCTTCCGGAGCCGCGGCACGTCGCCGGCAAGCGAGCCCGCGCGCAGCAGGCTTGTCCCGTCCTGGGTCGTGCGCGAGCGTGTCCTGCCTGGGGTTGTGTGCGATCGTCCTGTCCGGGGTCATGCGTGGTGTTTCCACGGGAGGGCGTCGGTGACTCTGCCTTGCGTTTGGATTTGACTTTTTTTTTTGGCATATTAGGAGGTCATGCGGTGGGCCGCTAACAATGCTCCGATAAAATGGCCATATGTGGATTTATTTGCATAGAAATGAAAATACAAAAGCCCTCTGGGCACCCTTGGTTCCTCCATCGGCAAAATAGTTCTGTTCCTCTTCAGAACTGTACGCTCTTCCAACAGGAAAAAAATAATTCCACTAGTACTTGCATTAAAGATTGAACTCCAATCAGATTCAGAATGTGATCCCCCACTGCTTAATTTCCTGCTTGTAGTTTGAATTTGACAAAGTGCGGAGCTGCAGCTTTTTTGGGTGGCCAGGACTTTAGATGCGGCCAGTACGTGTTCTGACGGCAAGCTGCGGGATGCAAAGATGGGATCATGACTAAGCCATGATTTTGTAGCAGGTGATTCCGGACATTGACTACTTAGGTTCGGATCAACCCTCTCTCCGGACCGGATACCCGGTCTATCTCGGAAAGAGGCTTGGATCAAGATGGGCCAAATGGGGGGGATCTTTGAGACCGATTTGTGCCGTTAATATTTTTGTTTTCCTCCGGGTGATACAGGATGAAATGTTCATTGTATGCCATAAATTCTTTCCCTCTATATTAAATTCCTATATCATCAGTTGGTGCTGGGGTATTTGTGCCATTCCCACGCTCTCTGCTGACGGCGAGCACTTCCATGGAGTGACCTAGATGACACTTTTTGTGGACTCTATTCTAGCAGAAAGCATTGGATACCCGACCACTGTTGGCATCCAAGTATTGGGCAGCATATGCATCATCCTACTTGTTATTGGAAAGCCCTTGGATGCACTCACACATGCCAAGCAGACACATAGATATTCTGAGCACATTGGGAACATGTATTTACAAGCATGGTCTCTCCAGATTCAAGGAATATGTCATGCACAATTGGCAAACTATTGGCATGCTCAATGTCTTCTGCAAAAATCCATGAACATGCTGGCTACTCTCGGTCAACAAGAAAGTGTATTGTGGTTTAGCATCCTAGGCCACCAGGCCGAGACACATCTTGTGAAATCTGAGTATTTGGAATCTCGTAACCTCTTTATGCAAGTTGTCATTGCATCAAACTGCCAGCCAACTTCATACAATACCATCACAGGAAACTTGAACATTGCTTTAATTGATATTGCTACTGGTGCAGAATCAAAAACCATTCGCCAAAATCCAGACATGGCTCAGTCTCATCTGACGGCATTTTATGGGTACGGGGGCAGACAGATTTCTATTTTCATTGATATGTAGCAGCTGACCTCTGTCTTCGAGATGGGGCTCTTGAGACTGCAAATGCAATCTATGAAAAATGTTTTGTATCATCTCAGGATATCACAGACCTGGCACTCATCTGTCTAGAAAGGCTTGGAGATCTTTCTGCTGGGATGAATGATATCCAAACTACGCTGCGATGGACTGGGATCTTCCTTGGACTGGCATTGAAGTCCATCATGGTACGGCAGAGATTAACAATTGATGGCGCACGCCGCACAGGTGAAAAAGGTTCAACGTTCAACGGCATTTCCAAAATGCCAAAAAATAACAAGTGCGCTTATGCGCTAGGGAACGCAAAATGTACGTTGGTACACAATATTCTGGTCGCTAGATAACAAGAAGCACCTCATTTACGGCGTAATTTCTGACAGTCTGGATCTTTCTTCCACGTCTTGTATCTTGTCTACCCTATCCTACAAATCTCGATCCACGTAGTATGCATGTATTTCGTATATATTAGCTAGTCCATAACAAACACACGACCGACCAAGACGAATGCGGCAAGCAAGAAGCAAGTATTCTATGCGGCTCCAAATCTCATTCGAATCTACTTCTCTCATGCTGTCATGGTAAGTGGCAAGTTCCCGGTGCCTATATCAAATGCACTGGTACTTGTGGAGGCTTTGGGCTGTGTCGACTCGGACTCCGTCTGCGTTCACAAGCGTCTTTCACATCCTCAACTTGTCTGGACATCAAGAAATACTTTGTTTCTGAATTCAACTAATCCAATCTGAGAGAATTCTTTCCGACTTCCTAGGCCGCGTTCCTACTACTCCGCTTCGACGACCTCCCAGTATCTCTCAAACTCCACAGTCGTGCTGTCGAAAGGCTCGGGGCCGCAGCCCGAATTCGGGTCAACGGGTGCATCTGGTTGGGTGCTTTGCCCGAACTCGACAATCCACCTCGCCTTGTAGCTGGTCAACGATATGATTAGTATGAAGTGCTAATAATGAAACTAATAGATAGACACACGTTCCAAGATCATTCGAATCCAAGGCCACCGAAAACCCAAATCCAGGGAAGATACCGCATAAATTAGTATCTGGACCGACCGAAGTACTGGACGTTATGATTATGGCACGAAATATCGGGGTGTATGAGAAGAAGCTCACCCCCAAAGCACTTCTTCAGTGCCGCCCGGAGGTGTGTAAAAAGCAGTGATATTCTTCTCGAACCCGTCAAAGAGTACGCTTCCATCGGGGATGCCTTCCCAGATCCAACCAACCTTAGCTGGTTCACCTTGGAAGATCGTGCCAGTGGTGACAATGAGGTTCGCAGCAGTTGGGACCCATGCCGCAATGCTAGTCTGGGCACTGGTAACAATGCGGGAGATACCGCCGGGCGGCGCAATGGTCTTGATCTCAAACTTGCTGCTCGAAATGATCTTGGGGATGAAAGATCCTGTGCGGGCTGCAGTAATGGCCTTGGGAATTAAAGTTCCTGCGTCCACTCGAATGACGAGCGAGCTCAGAATAAGAGAGGCCAATGCGATGAAGTTGCGAGAAAACATTTGTTGCTTGTTCATTACTTTTGCAAGGCAGACCTTTATACCCCTCAATGATAATCTAAAAGGGCAAAAAAGGCCGCAGGGGCTGAATGAACGGAGAATACATGGACGCATCTGGAAGGAAATCTCGTTAGTTGATCTGAACCATCCGCAGCAGCGAAGCAGAATTATATTGACGGAGTTCCGATGACTCTTCCGCAGCAGAGAAGCAAATTCGCACACTGTAAATATTGAGTCCAGAATAAAATCAGAATTCTTCCCGCATGAACGCCGGACGAAACCCATCTAATTCTAGGCTTTTCGACGTTCGTAAGTAAGTTGGGCGGCGCAGAATGATCATCATGATGCGACAGATATTACAGCTGTTTCTGAAAACCTTGAGACCGATCATTTTTTTTTTGCCCCCGCCGAAATTTGATCAGTGCTAAGGATTTCCTCTTTGGGCTCGGATCACCGCCATCTTCGGGTATGGCTTTCCCTCAATAATCTTCGTTTCACCGAATAGAGCAGTAAATAGGTGTGGAAGTCACTTGTGAATTCGCCAGCTTCGAGTCTTCTGATTCAAAACTGCCATTTGGTGCCTCCACGAATTTCTGTTCAAAAAGTTCAGTGCCGGCGGTTGGGCTTTGCGAGTCCAAAAAGAGTAATCCTTAGCATTGGATCAAAATTCGACGTGGGCAAAAAAATCTGATTAGTCTCAAGGTTTTCGGAAACAGCTGTAACAATTGATGGCGAACGGATGAAAAAGGTTCAACGTTCAACAGCATTCCAAAATGCCAAAAAATAACAAGTACGCTTATGCGCTGGGGGACGCGAAATGTACGTTGGTACAGGCATCCGGACAATATTCTGGTAGCTAGATAACAAGAAGCACCTCATTTACGGCGTGATTTCTGACAATCCGGATCTTTCTTCCACATCTTGTATCTTGTTTACCCTATCTTACATATCGATCCACTTAGTATGCATGATATTCTATGCGGCTCCAAATCTAATTCGAATCTGCTTCTCTCATGCTGTGGTTCTCGTCATGGCAAGTGACAAGTTCCCGGTGCCTATTTCAAATGCACTGGTACTTGTGGAGGCTTTGGGCTGTGTCGACTCGGTCTCTGTCTGCGTTCACAAGCTTCTTTCACCTCCTCAACTTGTCTGGACATCAAGAAATACTTTGTTTCTGAATTCGACTAATCCGATCCGAGAGAACTCTTTCCGACTTCCTATGCCACGTTCCTACGCTGCTGTGACCACCTCCTAGTATCTCTCAACTCCACAGTCATGCTGTCGAAAGGCTCGGGGCCACAGCCCGAATTCGGGTCAACGGGTGTATCTAGGAGAAGCGCCAGACAATGCAAGCATTCCGATACCTTTGCCAGATTTTTTCAGCTGAAGGCAGCCATTCTAGAACTATGGAAATTGAAGCAGATGCACACCAATGTGCTACCGGGTGGTTAATATTATTCTCTTCGACCCTGGTTTTATTGGGGAGTAAAGTACACCCGGCATGTCGAAAAGGCGAAACTCAGCTTGAGCTTGATTTTGGAGGGTGATATTAGGGTGGACGTGCTCGATGGGTCTCTAGAACCTGGACCTCTACATTGGCTGGGATAAAATGGTCTGTAGTATTAGTTCGAAATTAAAAAATGAAAAGGTGCGAAAGCAAGCTCATCACCCGACCCCGGATCGAACGGGGGCCTTCTGCCTAGCCATTTCTCATCTTCTGAAAATTGAAGCAGATGCACACCAATGTGCTACCGGGTGGTTGTTCGTACTCTTTTGAACCTGGTTTTATTGGGGAGTAAAGTACGTGTTGCTGCCACGAATATCAATGTTGAGGTGGAAGTCTTCAACTGATATGCGCGGCATCTTATTTCTTTTATTTCCTTTGTTTACTGCTACACAGATCCATGAGTGGAGAGCCGCGGTAATTGCCTATAGAAATTGAACTGTATTTGGAGGGAACCAAATTTTGACGAAAAAAAAAGATGCCTTCAGCTGTAACTGATCACTCGGCCCCGGATCGAACGGGGGCCTTCTGTGCACCATGCTCCCGGATTCCATACGTATTGAGAGCAGATGCACGCCAATGTGCTACCGGGTGGTTGTTCGTACTCTTTCGAGCCTGGTTTTGTTCGAGAGGAAATTATCTGCTGCTGTGTTGGAGAAATTTTACTGAGTCCTTGAAGCTGCGACTCAAGCATTCAATTTTTATATATCAAAGGGCAAGTCGTGGTCGTGCATCCTTTATAATTACTATATCTGCTCCAACAAAGGCTGTGGATATTTTAGTAGATGCAATAAAAATAAAAGACCTTCAAGTACTCGACTCATCACCCGACCTTGGATCGAACGAGGACCTTCTGCAACTATGCTGTTTCAAATCTGATTATTGAAAGCCGATGCACTCCATCGTGCTACCGGGTGATTGTTCCTACTTGTCTGAACCTCATTTTGTGCGAGAGCAAATTGCATGTTGCGGTGTTAAATTTTTTTTACTGAGGTGGAACTTAAAATTCAACTGACCCCCTATTTATGCGCGGGATTTTATTTTGTTTTATTTTTACTTCTTTCATATACACTGCTGCACAGATAAGTAGTCACAGAGAGCTGCGCTAAGATATTGAACCGAGTTCGAATGAAGTCAAAATTACAAGTACTTATGTAATAAGGATCGTCCCTTTCATTTCTCGGAGGGAGCCAAAAATATAGAAAACCCAATTTCATTTGAGAGCGGTTTCGTTGAGGGACTTTTTAGTGGCTGGGTCTAATGAATTTTAGCACAGCCCCTAATATCATTAGCTTTTCTAATGTCGTGAATTTAGGGGCTGAGTCCGATTGGTTCTGACTCGGGGAAAAAAAGGAGTTGCTCTATAAACCAATCAAAAAAAAAATTGTCATCGGATTGATCCGATCTAATATTATCTTAATTAACTCTACTTTCAACCAGTCCGTCTGTCCGTCGCGTGCGCCTCGCCTCGCCCTCATCTGGAGTGGGTTTGGCTCTGATTATATATCTATCTCTATTGTGTTTCTGCCAGACTCTGGTTGTAGTTTTAGGAGCGGTCCTATCCCCTTTCCGTTCAGATCCAATGTCTACTCCAGCCTCCATGATACTCCTATATGTCTAGCCCGCTTCTTATTAACTCGGTCGTCCGCCTAACCGCGCTTTTCTCATTCTGCCCACTATGAGACAATCACTGTGGACCACAGTCTTGTGCATATGCCTGCTGTTTCTTATTGTGCCATCTCAACCACCAGCGGCAGCCGTTGGCTACGCTAAATCACCATCCCGATGTTCTGTCAGAATATCGCACAAATACACCCAATCCTCGATGGCTTTCGAGTTCACCCCCTCCGCTGGAGGTTTCCCCTCTGCTAGAGGTTCCACAATCCCGAGTAAAATCAGACTCATTCTGAGAAATAGCCTGTTGACTCAAATTGCTACAAGAATATCTTCTGAGTTTGATCAGGTCCTGAATAACCTGCTTGAACCTTTGAATGTATTCTGCGCCACTGTGCCATCCAAAGTCACGTTCGATTCGGTGTTTATATTAGTCACACTGCAAGCCTATGCCGTCCCTATACTCATGACTTCGTTCGGCTAATGCTCTTGATGTTTTTGTCTTGGTTCCGCCGGATACCAAACTCTGGCCTGTACGACTAATTAAAACTTTGTTTAATAGTCTTCATAGACATTTATACCTGGCTTGTGGGCCATTGCTTTACATGGCAGTACAAGTCCAATCTGTTTTTTTCTTCCGATAATAATACAATCTGTAAATTCAACTCGAATCACCTGGGCATATATCACTGCGCATAAGTCTCACATTGCATCGGACCTGACTACCAAGAGAGAAGATTTTGCTAGTCTACCATTGGACCATTTTGCAATGCCGTCCTGTTAAAATCCCATCATGATACCACATCAAACCATGCCTGTCGAAGGCTACGGCTGTGGAATGACCCAAAATGATAAAATCAAACCGCGAAGTAATAGTTAGTTTCGCATCTAAACGAAGATTGTTGAAGCCGGAATTAATTACATAAATGAAGGCACTTGGTGAATTGTGGTCGACCGTATGCGATTAAGCTATTAACCTACTTAATATAGAAGCCTTCGATTTTCGTGGCCACGGAACTTTGAATGAAATGACCGAAATGACCCAAGCTGACAGAAAAACAATAATGACTAATGTCCTCTTGGGTACGCTCATTCTGTCTCTCAATCTCAAACAGCTCAAACTGGTAGCGACGGTGCATGGAATTGCCTTTGTATCCCGGATATCCTCTACCAAATTGCTCCATGTCCTCGCTGCTCATGATTGCACTTAGTGTTGCCGCGGTTCGGTCCTGAACCGATGCCGAACCTGAACCGGACCTGAACCGGACCCAGGTTCAGCCTGAGGTCCGGTTCAAGGTTCGAAAATTTTCAGTATTTTCTGAACCCGTCTGAACCGGTTCGAACCGGTCCGAACCTGCCCCCCAAATAGGTCAAATTACAACGCAAAACCGATAATTCTGGAGGAAAATTAACACAGGATTGACTATCAAACACTCAGAACTATGCCCTTCAACTTAAACAGTGAGTATCGGAGCACAAAATCACCAGCAATTCAATGATGGAGTCTAGTTGAGATCTTGGTCAGTATTGATTGGTGTTAATAACCTTTTGTGGACTGCTGGACCGGGCGAGGTCAAATACTTTATTAGCTTTCCTTAAGTTCTAGGCGCTTTTGCAACTTAAGTTTCGGTAGATCTTAAGTTCGGTCAAGTAATATGCACCTACTGGGCCCTGCCTGCATTCTACATATGTCTTATTATGGGGTCATCCTAAACTTGAGTTCTGTCAGGGCTCTCAAGTTCTAGTAAGATTGAACTCAAGTTCGTGCATGACTTAAGTTGAACGGTCAGTTTATATAAATATAATATTTTCAGTTAATAAAGAACTTCAATTTTGACTGAACTGAAGTCCGTCTTCAGTCCACGCTGGACTCAAGTTCCGAAGGTGGCACGAAATAGCTATTGATAGTAATATAATATTGAGGGAAGATAAGGCAGGTCCTTAGGTACACGACGGAGAAACTCACCTCTGGAAAGGATAAAGAACACTGTGGACCTATTGGTTGTTTAGTTAGTTCCTGTGAAACGTGGCAAAGAGTGCAGTGGCGTACCAAAACTTGAATGCCGCTGGGCAGTGGCACTGGATGGTAGAAAGGCAGAGGTCTGTCAAATATCAGTACAACTGAGCTTGAGCTTGCACAGAGCAAATCATGGGATATCAGGGATATCAGGGTGAAGTGTCAAAGAGAAGAACAGAGAGCTCCTGGAAGTTCGAGCGAAGTCGAAGTGATGTGTTGTGGCGTCTGTGTCGATCTCATGGACTTGAGTGGGGTGGGGACTCCGAAACTTAAGTTGCACGGAACTTAAGTGGGACAGAACTTACATTATATGCCTGTACCCCTAGTAGTCAATCAATGTCAAGTCATTGGCAACAGGACTGCGTCAGAATATACCTACCTACCTACCTATCTCAATTTTGATGTGTGGAACTTAAATTCGAGGATTCGGGGGGCCGGGGGTGGTCCAGCCATGAGGTGCGCGGAACTTAAGTTGTCGCACAACTTAAGTTCGAAAAGCGGTCTGACCGCCTAAAACTTAAGTAAAGCTCATTCTATTTCATGCGAGGTGATTCACAGAGGAGATAAACAACAACTGCAGACTCAGGGAACACTCTGGCTCCATGTCCGATGCATTTTGGGCGTGGGATAATTGCAGAGGTTCAACATCGGTTCGAACCCGGTTGAACCTGAACCGGACCGCGGTTCACCTGAACCTGTACTGAACCCCAGGTCCGGTTCAGGGTTCGGGAAAATGGGGGGTGAACCGGACCTGAACCGGACCGCGGCAACACTAATTGCACTGGTTGTCCGGAAACTTTTACTGTTCTTGCCCCATCGGAACGCACGGGTCAACAACTACGGAAGCATCGCGCTGCTATAAACACTAAGCACCGCAGTAAGCCTTGGGAGAGCAGGTTGAATGCCGCGAAATTGAGTGCCATCGCTGGCAAAATTAAGGCTCGTGTTTCTTCCTCATCTGTGATCGACTCTGAGAGCGAATGGGTTTGTTTTCCACCTCCCCCTTTGTCGCAGACGGTTGAGGAACGGATAGTCAGGCAGGCTTGCGCCGATGTAATCCCTGATAAATTTGTGGAGGCAGGATGTTGTGTCGGTGGCCAGCTCACATTGCTAACTGGTTTGCAAAAAAAATCCGACCTAGCTGATGTAGACCTCAATATCCTTCATGAAGACGGCGTAACTCGGGCAGAACGCTCCGCAGTAGATGAGCCTATCGTCGGTTTGTCGGGCCCAGTTATTGATGATACCTGCGACAGTGTTTGTAAAGAGTGCACGAAGGCTATGCATGCTGGGAAGAGACCACTGAAAAGCTTGGCAAACCGCCTGTGGATTGGACGGGTACCGTGGCAGCTCAAAGATCTTTCCTTTGCCGAGAGGATGTTAATCGCTCGAGTCCGTCATAAAGCCCAATGGTGCATTATGGTACCATGATGGCATCCTTAGTACTGGTTCGTCTTGTGAACCAGACGGCTTGCTCCACACCTTGCCCCAGAATTTCTTGAATCCCTGCAACATTGAAGGGGTTATTGGTGAAGCAGTGGGAGTACTTTATGCTCAAATTAATTGACATCCTCATAGCGGCAGCACCTGTGGTCGGCCGGTCCCAAATTTACCCCATCGCCGCCATGATCAATCGCAGATGATAAACCGGACAATTGTGTTTCATTGATCATTTCCATCCGTCGGCAATCCGTCGGCGGCTCCCAAATGAAGTGCAAATAAAATTGTGGGCCAAAATACCGGGAAAAAAATTAAGTACGAGTTCATGCCGGACGCAGCCACGGCCCTTTACCCCAAGTGAAAGAAAAGCAATGGGAAAGTCATCAGCACCCGACCCCGGAACGAACGGGGGCCTTCTGCAACCATGTTCGATAACAGTAATCGCCATATTGAAAGCAGATGCACTCCATCATGCTACCGGGTGGTTGTTTCTGTTCTTTTGAACCTGGGTATGTTGAGGAAGAATTATGCCCGGCATGTTGAAAATTACACAGAGGGCTGCGGAATTCAACTTGAGCTTGATTTTTGGGGGCGATATTGGGCTGGGCTGCGTGCTCGATGTGTCTCTAGACCCTGGACCTCTAAATCTGTTTGGATAAAATGGTCTGTGTAGAATTGGCTCGAAAAAAAATGAACAGAGCTAAAAGTCCCTCATCACCCGACCCCGGATCGAACGGGAGACCTTCTGCCTAGCCATTCCTGCATCTAGGGGAAACTGAAGCAGATGCACACCAATGTGCTACCGGGTGGTTGTTCCTACTTGTCTGAACCTCATTTTGTGCGAGAGCAAATTAACATGTTGCTGTATTGAGAAAATATGTTGAGGTGGAAATCACCTTGAAGCTGCGACTCAAGCATTTAAATTTTTGGTTCGTCAGCGGACAAGTCGTGCTTGTGCATCTTTTACTAGATTTTCTCCAACACAGGCTGTGGATATTTCGTAGATGCAATAAAAATAAAATCCCTTCCGGTGACTCGAAACATCACCCGACCCCGGATCGAACGGGGACCTTCTGCGCAGACCAAACCTCGGGAGTCCTACCATTAAATGCAGATGCACGCCATCGTGCTACCGGGTGGTTGCCTCTATTCGTTTGAACTTCCTTTTCAACGTGTTCCAAAATGAGATTCTCCGCTTTAGTAGCGCGACTGCAGATTGACCAAGGCCGATTTTTAGAACAACACAAATGTAGAAATTCTCCGCTTTGGTAGCGCGACTGAGGAGCCGATTTTTATAGCAGAGCCGCTGTCAAGCTGAACAACACAAATTTAACCGCCTCACCGGCCCTGTCCACATAATCACTCTCAGGCCGTGAAGCTTGAGCCAAACACAAACACATGCTTAATATCGTGTGACTCTTCTTGTCTCTCCTTTTCCAATGCCACGCAGAGCAACAGCCAGTCCTGCACCACAGACGGCGGCGACGTCCACAGCGACGACAACAGCGACGACGACGCCAAAGAGCACGAAAACCCGACGCCCATCGCCCAAGCGCCAGGCGTCCGCCTCGCCTGCGTGCGACGTCGCGGGGGTGAAGAACATCACGCGCAAGGTTATCCGTACACTCGAGGGGCTGGGGAACCAGCAGCTGCTCGAGGACGAAGATGAGGAGGGCGAGGTCGAGCGCGCGGTCATCCAGGGCGATAATAGGAATATCAATTCCACAAATATGGACAAGGGCAAGGCGCGTGCGGTGGAGGATCCCATACGCAAGGTGGACTGGGAGATTCCACGCAAGGCGTTCCATTCGTCTATCGGTGAGTGCCCTTCTACTATCTATTGCCCTTGATACTGATATCACGCTGGCAGGCTTCATCACGCTGAGCCTGTACCTTACACCAAGCATCAGCATCTCCCCCCGCGCGGTGATGCTCGTGCTGTGGTCCGCTTTAGCGGTGATTACGCCGACAGACTTTGTACGCCTGCGCTACCTGCCGTGCGGCGTGTCTACGAGCGCGTCCTCGGCTTTCTCATGCGCGAGAGTGGGAGGGTGCGTGTCTTGCATGATTGCATGTCTCACCCCCCTCCTAACCCCCCCTTGTCCCCACTCAGCATGGCACGAACGGCACCCTGTGGTACATCCTCGGCGTCAACTTGCGCTTACTTTCATTTCATTTCATTTCTTCGTTTACGTCCCCTTTTGGGAGCACCCGCGCTTCCCGTACCTTCGTTGGGCGCGCGCTTCCTCGCACCGCTTCCCGTTGCTTCCTTGCACCGGTTTTTTTTGGTCACTCATGTCTCTCGCTCCGCTTTTTTCTTCCTTTTTTTCATACTACTTTCTTTTCCCTGTTTTCCTCTTGGCGAATGCCTCCCCGCGTCGTCCCGCGTCGTGCCGTGACCCGTCGTCAGCCATGGCGCCGGGAAACCGGCAACCAGTGCGTAAGCTGGCCGCATCTCCTCTCGGGGTGGCAGCGTTGCGCTGCGATGAATTCCACGTCACGTTGGTCCGTGCACTGCGCTCCCTGCCCCATGCGCTTTGGTGCGTCGCCGGCGAGCGAGCTGCACACCCGGCTCGTGGGCTCGTCCTGCCTGGGGCCGTGCGGGATCGTCCCGTCCTGTGGCGGCGTCTCCTGTGGCTCCGCACCTCCCGCGTGCGTTCCTTTTTCGTTCTCCTCCTGGTGCGTCTAAGGTGCGCGTTGTGTCGGCGGGCATCGGGGCGCTGCTCTGCGCTTTGTCCGTGCGCCAGTCGCGCCGTGACACGTCGCTAGCGAGCGAGCCCGCGGCACGCCCCTAGCGAGTGAGCCCACGGGCACCAGGTTCGTCCCGTCTGCGTGGGCTCGCGTGGTGTTTGTGCATAGGGGCGCGTCGGCGCTGGGGAAGCTTCTGCCTTGCGTGGGGCGGCTCCTCATTGGTCGCACTCGTGCACCGTACGTCGGCCGCAGCGTGCGTGGCTCGTGCGGCGCAGGGTGGGGAATCGATCTCCGTCCGCGGGCGGCGTTCCCGTGCTCTGCTGGCGTGGGTGCGTCTGGGGTGCGCGCGGCCCTGCACTGCGTCGGTCGCGCCGTGGCATGTCGCCGGCGAGCGAGCCGCCAGGGACCATACCACGCTCGTGGGCTCATCCTGCCTGGGGCCGTGCGTGGGCTCGTCTCGTCTGGGGCCGTGGATACGGGGAGGCGCGCGGGCGGGTGTTCCCTTTTTCCTCTGGGTGTGTGCTGTACTGCGCTGCACTGCGATGAGTGCGCGCGTCTCTGACTGCGCTCCGTGTGTCGGTCGCCCCGTGGTACGTTGCCAGCCAGCGAGCCCGCGGAACGTCGCCAACCAGCGAGCCACCAGGCTCCACATCCGGCTCGTGAGCTCGTCCTTCCTGGGGCCGAGCGTGGCGCGTGTCCCGTTTTGGGCCGTGGATACGTGCGTGGGTCTGGGGTGTGCGTGCGCCGCGGCGCGTCGCCAGCGAGCGAGCCCGCGGGCACTAGGCTCGTTCCGTCCAGGGAAGCCTTGCCGTGCGCCTACCGCCTTGTCATTGGTCGTACTCGTGCACCGTACGTCGGCTGCTGCGTGCGTGGCTCGCGCGGCGCTGGATGCGGAATCAATCTCCGTCCGTTAGCGCGTTCCCTTTCTTGTCCAGGTGCGTCTGGGGTGCGCACTCTGGCTGCGCTCCTGCCTTCAGCGCGCCGTGGCACGTCGCCAGCGAACGAGCCGCCGGGCAAGGCTCGGGAGCTCGTCGTTTGTGCGGAAAAAAACTCCGTCCACTGGCGGCGTCTCCTGTAGCAGCGAACCGCGCTTGTGCTTTAGTGCGTCTGTGTTGTGCGCTGTGCTGTGTGGTGCATTGCGTGCACTGCTTCCGGAGCCGCGGCACGTCGCCAGCAGGCTTGTCCCGTCCTGGGTCGTGCGTGAGCGTGTCCTGCCTGGGGTTGTGTGCGATCATCCTGTCCGGGGTCATGCGTGGTGTTTGCACGGGAGGGCGTCGGTGACTCGGCCTTGCGTTTGGTTTTGTCTTTATCTTTTGGCCGCTAGCAATACTCCGATAAAATGGTCTACATAGTCCTGTTCCTCTTCAGAAGTGTACGCTCTTCCAACAGGAGAAAAACAATTACACTTGCATTAAAGATTGAACTCCAATCAGATTCAGAATGTGATCGTTCCCTCGAATTTTCCGCCACCCCACTGCTTAATTTCCTGCTTGTAGTTTGAATTTGACAAAGCGCGGAGCTGCAGCTTTTTTGGGGCGGCCAGGATTTTAGATGCGGCCAGTTTACGTGTTCTGACGGCAAGCTGCGGGATGCAAAGATGGGATCATGACTAAGCCATGATTCTGTAACGGACAAAGGCACCAAACCTACAACCCGGCACGTTCCGAAAGGGGACCTAGCTGGGCTCACAATTTATCCTGCTTCTTATCCAAACAGATCTGGTTCCTAAGTCCTGAACCAAGGATAGCATATTTCTGAAATTGTTCCATGTCTTCCGAGTTGTCCGAGCGGTTCTCCTACCACAGTGATTGAGTCCGACTCCGTTCGCTCAAAGATTGTGCAACCAACTGTATGCAAATTTCGAGAAGGTCGCTGCGCTCAGCCCTGAGCCTGATCACCAATCTTCAAACCAAACACCTTCGATTGCCCCATTCCGCTGTCTGCCTGTGAGACAGTGCCTGTGAGACAGTAACTGGTGATCAAAGGCCAACCGCTCTTCGATCTGTTCAATTGTGCCTTGATTGTGCCTCGAATCTGTTGGCCAGTTTGACATTGCGGGGGAAAACTGTAAGTATCGGCGATGAGATAATATCCCTCTGGAAGATCTTGTCATTTGCGTGTTGTTTAGGTATTCAAAAAATTAGTTGCCAATTCTGAAAAACATTCTTACAGGAAACCAATGAACATAGTTTTTTCGGTTTACCTGTTAGGTCCCATCATTTGGCACCCCTCCGATTGCTTTGTGGATTAAATTTATCTTACGGAAAGTCACCCAGTCTTTCCTTTCAAGCTATGTTTTAGTAAACATCATTCAATTCCAAGGCAATGCAGCAAATCTCCGAAGGAAGGAAGGACCGAAGGAAGGAAAGATCCGACTTGCGCGGTTCCTGATCACCCCAGGTACAGAAACAATAATTCAAGGGGGATCAGGTCAGCTCACGAAGACGATCATTACACTATTGCAGATTGATTTTGGGCAGAGAACCTTCTCTTCTTCTATCCCAGTTCTTTACAGGGCTTTTGCTGCGGGCTGCTGTGAGTGGTGCCCTGAGTGGACATGAGATCCTTCTAATGTGATTCCATCCATCTCTCGCAACTTCGCAAGCTCAAGGGGCAGATGTTGTTGAGCAGCTCTGCTGTCTTTTACCTTTGCTCTGTTTTTAACTGGGTTCTTAAATTCGGGGTGAGATGCCACTACTTGTGATGAGGGAAGGAAAGATGTAAGAGATATTCTCACTTTTCTTTCGCTACATTCGAAACATTGGGTTTATTTTCGGTGCAGAATATCAACAGACTCCTATATCTGCGCATATGATGTGATTGATGCTGAGAATGCACACAGAGCCGTCTCCATGAGAGGAAGAATGTAAAAGATATATAAGCCGAGATGAACAACACACTTCCTATCATCAATCCCACCATGCCTACTACGGTGAATTTCAAGAAATTGATCCAATATACCATCCTGGCATCAAGTACTGCCCAGAAAATTGCAGAAACAGCTCAAGTGCCTTTTCTTCGCTCGACTGCTGCATTGTCTTTATCAATTACGAAGTATATTGAGGTATGCTGATTCCTCTGGCTATTGGCACAATATTTAGCAAAAAAAAAATAGACGACCAGATTGAACAAAGAAGACTATGTTGAGATTATGGAGCAGATTCATGAAATCCTGTGTATCATTATCCAGCTTCATTCAACTTCAGAAATCAAGGGCATCCTTCCAACGGCACTCCTGTATGACATTGCAAAATTCACAGAGTGAGTCCCATTTGATGATAACATTGTATTAATTTAATATTTTACACCAGGGCACTTGAAAAGTTGTTCACAGTTCTTAATGGGCAACAAAAGGGCATTCTGGGAAAAATCAAGGGACTTTTTAGACAGCCTGAGGCTGCAGAAAGATTGAGAGCATGCAAGCAGGAGCTCAGCAGAATGGTTGAATTGTTCAAGGTATATCAGATGAACTATCTTTCAATACACACTTAAATTATTGCAGGCTCAAGTTACAGGTTCAACCTTGTCTCAAATGGGGCAAATGAAAAAGGATGTCAAAGAACAGCATGAAAAGCTTGTTGCGCTTTTGGAGACTCACTCTGACCTCACTGTTTCTGATGGCTCCTCAGTGAGTAGCAGATTATGACTATTAATTTCTGGGCTCATGGCAGTTAGGTGGCAGGAACTCTGACAAGTTTAGGGAATAATAGGTGGGCCAAACCTGCAAACACAATCAATGTTGCTCAAGTTTGTGAACAGTTCAGGATCCTTTGGCCTACTTCCTCCCTGCCCACAAATCTTCAATGGCCGTGAAGCAGAGCTCCAGGATGTGGTGAATATTCTAGTACAGGATTCTGCTCACATTGCTATTCTTGGTGCAGGAGGCATGGGAAAGACCAGCCTTGCCACAGCGGCCCTCCATGATCCACAAGTGGAAGCTAAGTATTCACATCGATACTTTGTTCCATGCCACTCAAGTCCCACTTGCACTGAGCTGGTGGTGACAATTGCAGATCATATTGGGCTGGAGAAGGGATCAAACCTGCCGAAAAGAGTTGCACATTATTTTGCCGATGCTCCTCCTTCCCTTCTGGTCCTTGACAATCTGGAGACCACTTGGGAAACCCTTTCATCTTGCTCTGAAGTTGAAGAGTTTCTATCTCTCCTGACTGATGTCCCCCACTTGGGTCTTATGGTGAGTGATGTCTCGAGTTTATCCAAATAATACCTCAAACTTTGTGTAGATCACCCTGAGAGGTGCGGAGCGACCAAGTGGAGTAAAATGGACCAGGCCTTTCCTGGCCCCTCTTGAGCCACTTTCCAGTGTGGCTGCTCGGCAGACCTTCATTGAGGTCACTGATGATGGCCATGATGATACCAGCATCAGCAAACTCCTTGAACTGACAGGGAATCTTCCACTAGCAGTCAGCCTCATTGCGAGTGTTGCTGGATCGGAAGGATGTGCCCAGGCACTTTCTCGTTGGGAATTGGAAAGTACTCAGATGCTTTCAGCTGGGTATGACCAGAGGTCAAGCCTGGATATATCCATCATGTTGTCCTATACCAGCTCCCGTATGACCCCAGGTGCTCAGGAGTTACTCAGCATTCTGTCCCTGCTACCAGATGGGCTTGCAGATGCCGATTTGGTGCAGGCCAAACTGCCTATCCTTGACATTCTGGCCTGCAAGGCCACTCTGATTCGAACAGCCCTTGCCTTTGTTGGCCAGGATCAACATCTCAAAGTTCTTGTTCCAATCCAAGAACATATCCGTAGTATTCATCCCCCCAAAATTGCTTTGAAGCTGAAGCTACGGGAATACTTCCATCAAATTCTTGATCTTTGGAACCAATTCAAGAATCTCAATGTAACAGATATACACCCTCAAATTTCACGAAATTTGGGCAATTTCAACACCATTCTGAACGATGGGCTTGAACCAGAGGGGCCTGATATTGTCCAGAATTTCAAGAGCATCCTGTTTCTCAATCAATTCTATGCTCGGGTTCAAGAGACATATTCACCCCTTTTGCTGCGGATTTCTAGGCAAATGCTGCATTGGAAAGACAGTCCAATTTTTGGGGAATATCTCATCCAGCTATTAGACACTTCGGAATATTTGCCTAACTTGGGTCTCAATAGCAACATCACCCTAGGCACTCAGCATTTCAAATCAAAAGATCCACTGGAACAAGGTAAAATACAATCACTATCCTTGTGTTCAAGTAACTAATTTTCCACCAGCCAGATGGTACCGTGCTCTAGGATCCTACCTCTGGGGGGCAAAGTCAGATTTTGTGGGAGCCCTTGAGTGTTACCAAACAGCATATTTTCTGGCAGAAAGTATTGGCTACCCTACCATTGTTGGCATCCATGCTTTGACCAGCATATGCAACCTCCTTTTTATCACTGGAAAGTCGTTGGATGCACTCACACATGCCAAGGAGGCACACCGATATGCTGAGCACATAGGGGACATGTATGAACAAACTAAGTCTCTCTATCTTCAAGCAAAATGTCACTTAAATTTGGCACACTATTGCCAAGCTCAATGTCTTCTGCAAAAATCCAAACACATCCTGGCCACTCTGGGTCAACAACAAAGTGTATTGGTATACAACATCCTGAATGTCCAGGCTGAGATACACCTTGTGAAATCTGAGTATCTGCAATCTCGTAACCTGCAAGTTGCCATTGCATCTAGCTGCCAGGCATCTTCATACAATGCCATCCTGGCAAACTTGAACAATGCTTTCATTGATATTACTACTGGTGCTGACTCAAAAATTATTCGCCAAAATCTGGACATGGCTCGGTCTCATTTGAAGGCACTTTCTGGGTTTCGAGCTGAAGAGACATCTCTCACAGCTGATCTTGCAACTGCTGACCTCTGTCTTCGAGATGGGGCTCTTGAGACTGCAAATACAATCTATGAAAAATGTTTTGTATCATCTCAGGATATCACAGACCTGGCACTCCTCTGTCTAGAAAGGCTTGGAGATCTTTCTGCTGGGATGAATGATATCCAAACTACGCTGCGATGGACTGGGATCTTCCTTGGACTGGCATTGAAGTCCAAGGACAAGCGCCAGACAATACAAGCATTCCGATACCTTGGCCAGATTTTTTCAGCTGAAGGGGACAATGAAACTGCGCTCAGCCTATTCAATGTTGCTCTTGATGGATTCACCTTTATGGATGTCCATCACTGGCGAGCAGATTGCATGGTTCAAATTGGTGATATACTGAAAGGTTGTGGAGAGGTCATGAAGGCAGTTGAATTGTGGAAGGCAGCAAGGCCACTGTTCGAAAGATCTTCCCAGATGAAGGATATACTCAAGATTGATGCAAAGCTAGCAGAGGTTGATTCTGCAATTTTCGTCGAGTATGAAGAACAATTTCAACGACTTTCGAAATTGCATGTACCTGTTAGCACACCAGAGGAAGCACACATCACTGAGAAAGAGGAAGAGGACAAATTGGCTCAAGGAAGTGATTTCGGAGAAAAGGGGGGGCAAGGAGTCTTGGTTTGAATTGCAGTGTGGGACTCAGATAATCAGGGTAGTCTTGTTATTCTTTCACTTCAACTTTTCCACAGCTCCACCCATTTTTGAACAAATATATACCTAGCTGTTCTTTGTGTGCACAGCATGCCATGTCCAGATTGTAGTTTTTTTGTCCAGTATGTAGCCTGCCTATTTATTTATTTTCCCCATGTCAAATGTGCTTATGAATCATGAAGAGTAACTACCATTCCCTTGCAAATTGTAGGCTCACATAGTTCATTGTAGGTATGTATAACCTAATGTTATTTTATTTACTTATGAATTAATACTTACAAAGACTTTGGGTGGACATGCCGAGCACATGCGTGTGAATATGCATACTCTACATGTCAAAACGACATGTGTTGGCAAATGCCCCCTGTATCTGCTTCTGCTTATGGTTCGGAGATTCGCATATATACAGAAGGTCCCCGTTCAATCCGGGTTCGGGTGATGGAGTAGTGTCACGGCATATTTCTACAGCCATTTGCGGAACATAAGGGGCAGATGAATATTCCAAAAAATGATTGTTGTCACTAATGTCCCTGTGTCTTCCTTGTTTTTTGTCCAAACTTTTCAAAACCTGGCCTAAGCAATGTAGAATAGGGAACTACAGTGCTTAGACTATATAAAACATTTTATATACTCGCATATGCACATCAGGTGATTTTGATATAAGACCCCTGCAGATCACTAGTAATGCTGTCGCGACAACTCAAGCCAAAACAAGTGACAAGTTGACTTCAACATTCGACTTAAAAAGCCGAGTCAAGCCAAGTCATTCCTGTGACTTAGTTTGACTTCCGAGTCGACTTGGGGACCCAAATTCACAAATGCCTTATTTAATGGTTTTTTGTGAATAAAATCAATTTCGCTGATCTGTGGTGCCGGGCGTGACAGTCGCGTCACGATAGTCACGCTGCGTGACACGTCCGTGACTTCTTCGTAACAGCAGCGCAAACCTCGTCCCAGAATAACCACAATACCTAATTAAACCGTGACATTGCATCTTAAATCCCCCAAATACCCACAACTTATGGTGTTAAGGGCTGTAACATGTTGCCTATTACCACTTGGACGCAGTAATCCACTCCGCTCAGCGTTGAAACCGTTGGATTATGGATGGGGTGTTGGGATGGTGCTCTGCAGTTATTTACAAAGTTTTTTCTTGACGGAGTCGACTCAAGTCAACTTGAGTTGACTTAACCCTTCTAAATCGAGTCGAGTCGAGTCAAAATCTGTTTAAAGTCGACTTTCCGAGTCACGGCAGCGTTAATCCTAGTCGGGTGATGGAGTGCTGCCAGTATATTTTTATTTTATTACACATCTACAGAAATTCCAACAACCTGTTTTCTTGGCCTGGAGAAACCGACGGGTGCTTTGGGATAGCACGTGAATGGAAAATTCAACCCAAGAAATGGCGGTTTGGTTGAATTCTAACTCAGTTTATTTTTCACCACGGCAGCACGTAATTTCCTCTGGAACAAACCCGGGTTCAACGGAATAGAGGCAACCACCTGATAGCACGACGCTGTGCATCCACTCTCAATTTGTGCCTATGTACAGGATGTGGAAGGATCGAACGGGGACTTTCTGCGCATCATCTATGTCCATTTATTGAATGCAGAATCACACCAAAGTGCTACCGGGTGGGCACTCCTTGTTTTTGGACTTGGGTTTGTTTGAGAGTTAATTACGTGCTGTCGTGTTGAAATATGGAGGCGGATCTTTTCGACTAACCCGCCATTTGATTACATTGTTTTGGTTGGGCAGGCTGTGTTGAAAGCTGCCTGTCAGTTTCTCTGCTCCTATGGAATGTTCCGCGGAGATTCATGTAGATGGAATGACAATAAATAAAAAAGATACGAGCACCAGCACCCGACCCCAAGTAGAACGGAGACCTGCATTCCACATAGAGAATTGCGCATTGAGTGCAGATGCACACCAATGTACTACGGGGTGGTTGTTCCTATTCTTTTGAACCCCATTTTATTGGAACGAAACTTCCGTCCTGCCGCGTTGAACAGTCCATCCATCCTGTAAGTAGCACTAGTATCTCCGTTCATGGAGGATGGCATCAACATTAAAAACACAGAAAGTTACTTCAAACCATTTCATCACCCGACCCCGGATCGAACGGGGACATTCTGCACACCATGTCCTGCCTCTAGAATTGAAAGTTGATGCACGCCAATGTGCTACCGGGTGGGTATTCACAGTCTTTTGAACTTGGTTGACGAGGAAATTATGTGTGGCCGTACTGAAAATTAACCCAGGCAGAAATCGATTTGAGCAGTTGGTGTTTTTTTTTCTCTTGCTTTTGTCATTGGCCTATCTCTGCGCTGATAAAATAGTCTGCAGAGATTTAATTCTAACAAAAAATCTGTCGCTACCGCTTCATCACCGACCCCGAATCAAACGGGTACCTTCTGCATCCTATTCTTCCAATGACAAGGGAAATTGAAAGCAGATGCACACCAACATACTACCGGGCGGTTATTCGCAGTCTTTTCAACCTCATCTAGTGCGAGAGAAAACTATGTATTGCATCTTCAAAAATGCTGGGATATAATCCATCAACCCGCATATCTCTGGAGGTGATTTTCTTCCATTCAATGAACCGATTGAATGTGCTGTCCCAAAGCACTTGTGTTGCGATAAAATGGTCTGTGGATATCTCTGTAAGTAGATGCAATAAAAATAAAAATCCATCCAATGACGCCTCATCACCCGACCCCGGATCGAACAGGGACCTTCTGCGTGAATCAACTTATCGTATCGGATTTTAAGCAGATGCACACCAACATGCTAGCGGGTGGTTGTTCATACTCTTTTGAGCCTGGTTTTATTGGAGAGGAAATTATCTGCTGCTGTGTTGAAAAATATGCTGAGGTGGAATTCACCTTGAAGCTGCGACTCAAGCATTTAATTTCGTTTTTGTCAGAGGGCAAGTCGTGCTCGTGTATCCTTTACTATATCTGCTCCAGCACAGGCTGTGGATATTTTTGTAGATGCAATGAAAATAATAAAAATTGCCACTACGATCAGCACCCGACCCCGGATCGAACAGGGACCTTCTGCGTGAATCGACTTGGTATATGGGATCCAGGGATTTTAAGCAGATGCAAACCAATGTGCTACCGGGTGGCTGTTCGTACTCTTTTGAGCCTCGTTTTGTTCGAGAGGAAATTATCTGCTAATTTGTTAGGATTTTTTTTTACTGATGTGGAACCTAAAAATTCAACTGACCCCCTACATATATATGCGCAGGATTTTACTTTATTTTGCTTCTTTCATATATACTGCTGTACAGATACGTACATGCGCGAAGAGATTGAACCGAGTTCGAATGAGGCGAAAATGAAAGAAAAGCAACGCCGGAACAATCAGCACCCGACCCCGAATCGAACGGGGGTCTTCTGCGTATCATACTCAACCCATTTCTTCAAATTGAAGCAGATGCACGCCAATGTGCTACCGGGTGGCTATTTGAGAAGAAATTATCTGCTGCTGTGTTAGGAAAATATGCGGAGGTGGAATTCACCTTGAAGCTACGACTCAAGCATTTAATTTAATTTTTTTGTCAGAGGGAAAGTCGTGCTCGGGCATCCTTTAATATATCTGCTCCAACACAGGCTGTGGATATTTTTGTAGATGAAATAAAAATAAAAAACCTTCCGGATACTCGCCTAATCACCCGACCCCGGATCGAACAGGGACTTTCTGCGTGAATCGACTTGGCGTGTGGGATCCAGGGATTTTAAGCAGATGCACACCAATGTGCTACAAGGTGGCTGTTCGTATTCTTTGAGCCTCGTTTTGTTCGAGAGGAAATTATCTGCTAATTTGTTATGATTTTTTTCTACTGATGTGGAACCTAAAAATTCAACTGACCCGGCCCTATTGATGCGCGGGATTTTATTTTATTTTACTTGTTTCATATATACTGCTGCACAGATACGTACACGGAGAGCTGCGCTAAGAGATTGAACCGAGTTCGAATGAAGCAAAAATGAAAGAAAAGCGTTAACGGAAGCACACAGTACCCGACCCCGGATCGAACGGGGGCCATCTGCAACCATGTTGTATCAAAGATATCGTTTTATTGAAAGCAGATGCACTCCATCGTGCTACCGGGTGTTCATACTATTCTCTTCGACCTGGGTTTATTGGGGAGTAAAGGACGTGCTGTCATGTTGAAAATACACTAAGGCGGAATTCAGCTCGAGCTTGATTTTTTGGGGCTGGGCGTGCTCGATGGTCTCTAGAACCTGGACTGCTCGGATAAAATGGTCTGTGTAGAATTAGTTTGAAAAAAAAATGAAAAAAAGGTGTTGAAAGCCACATGCATCACCCGACCCCGGGTCGAACGGGGACCTTCTGCGCAGACCAACTTACCTCACAGCGTGTCCATGAAATGCAGATGCACGCCATCGTGCTACCGGATGGTTGCCTCTATTCGTTTCAATCTCCTTTTCAACGTTCAACGTTCAACCATTAATTCAGTACCAATTTCAGATTCTCCGCTTTAGTAGCGCGACTGCAGATTGACGAAGGCCGATTTTTAGAACAACACAAATTTAGAAATTCTCTGCTTTAGTAGCGCGACTGCGAACCCGATTTTATAGTAGGGCCGCTGTCAAGCTGAACAACCCAAATTTAACCACAAACACATGCTTAATATCGTGTGACTCTTGTCTCCTTTTTCCAATGTCACGCAGAGCGACGACCAGTCCTGCACCACCGGCGTCCACAGCGACCACGACGGCTACAACGCCAAAGAGCACGAAGACCCGATGCCCATCGCCGAAGCGCCGAGCGTCCGCCTCGCCTGCGCGCGACGTCGCGGGCGTAAAGAACATCACGCGCAAGGTCATCCGCACGCTCGAGGGGCTGGGGCACCAGCAGCTGCTCGAGGACGAGGACGAGGACGAGGACGAGGAGGGCGAGGTCGCGCACGCGGTTGTCCAGGGCGATAACAGGAATATTAATACTGTCATGGACAAGGGCAAGGCGCGCGCGGTGGAGGATGTCGCACGCAAGGTGGACTGGGAGATCCCGCGCAAGGTGTTCCATTCGTCTATTGGTACGCGTGCCCTTCTGTCTATTGCACACAATACTCATACTACATGCTTCATCACACTCAGGCTTCACCTTACACCAAGCATCTCCCCACGCGCCGTGACGCTCGTGCTGTGGTCCGCGCTGGCGGTGATTGCGCCGAGTCCCGACGGACTTTGTGCGCCTGCGCTACCCTGCCGTAGAGCGTGTCCACGAACGAGTGCTCGGCTTTCTCATGCGCGAGAGCGAGAAGGTACGTGTCTTGTATTACAAGCATGTCTCATCCCCTCCCAACCCCTTGTCCCCCCCAGCATAGCACGAACGGCACATTGTGGTACATCCTCGGCGTCAACTTTGCGCTCACCTTTTACCCCATCGACGTCGCCACCGTCGCAGTCCTCATGTGCGTTTCTCTCCACTTCTCTTTTTTTTTTCCCCGTTTGCATCGTCCACTTTTATTTTCTTTGGGAACACGCTCTTCTTTCCTTGCGTCCATCTCATGTTTCCTCTTGGGCGCAACTGTGTAGTGATGGGCAAGTTCGGTTCAACCTTTCGGTTCGAACTCGAACTGAACCGAACTGAACGCGAAGTTCAGGTTCAGGTTCAGTGAAATGATCGAACCTGAACCTGAAGTTCGGTTCGAAGTTCGGCTGAGCCCTATTTTTCTTGAACCCGTTCGAACCGTGAACTTGAAAATGCCACAAACAGTATTTTCTATGACATTTTAGTCAGGACTTGGGACACAGAATCTCACATCTCCAAATCCCACATGTGGCTGAGTCACTACAATCACAATTTGCATGGTGAATTGTCGCTTTCAGATTACAAAGTGGATGCTTATGGGACATCAATCCGCGTGACAGTGGGTGTCTGGATGGATGCGCATGAATTACACTTTTCTGAGGCCTGCAAATCATCAGAAATCATTGGTTGTATGAATAAACAGTACAACTCACACATGTAATTTCTCCTGTTCATATTCAGACTGCGAAAAAAAAAAACAGGTTTGAACCTGTTCGAACTCGAACCGAACCTGAACTTGAGGTTCAGGTTCGAGGTTCAGCAAATCTCCGAACCTGAACCGAAGTTCGAGTTCGGGGTTCAAGAAAAAGTACCCTGAACCTGAACCGAGCCGAACTCGCCCATCACTACAACTGTGCATACCCTTTCGCGAGCACGTCGCTTTGTTCCCGTACTCTTCCTTCCTTGCTTTTCCGAGGGCGCTTTCCTTACCTTTCTGGGCCCCTTCCTTGTGCGCTCTTCCTCGCACCCGTTTCCCTTTGACGAACACCTCCCCGCGTCGCCTCGTCATTGGTCGTGCACCTTGCCAGCGCGCCCGTGGTGGCGGGCGGGCGGGCGGTTACGTCTGCCGGCTTGCGTCGCGCACGCAGGCGGGCGACACGGCCCCTTTTGTGTGCGTCTCCGTCGGCAAGGAAGAGGCGGGGTGCGGGACGGCATTTTTTCTTACTTTCTTTCTTCGCTAGGCGGCTTTTTTTTATGTTATTGTGTCGGTGAAGGACCGGTGCTGTGAGGTCTTGTTTTTTTCGGGCGTATGGCGTAGTGGCTGGTTCGTGTCGGTGTCGCACTCCACCCATGCACAATTCGCGGCCGCCCATGGGTTTTGCTTCGTCTCTTTCTCTCTATCTCTTTGTTGTTTATATCTGCTCGGATAAAATGGCCTGTGTAGAATTAGTTCCAAACAAAATGAAAAGAGGTGAAAGCCACGACATCACCCGACCCTGGATCGAACGGGGGTCTTCTGCGCACTGTTACATCTTCTGTGGTCGGTCAATTGAAAGCAGACGCATGCCAATGGGCTACCGGGTGGTTATTCACTTCCCTTTGAACCTCATTTTGGGCAAGAAGTATGTGCTGCCGAGTTGAGAAAAATGTTGAGGCTTGAGCAGTTTGTGGTTTTTCACTTCTTTCTTTTGTCATTGGGCAGGGCGTGCGATGGGCTCGTCATTTCTGCTCCCACACGGAGATCTATGTATATGGAACAAGAATGAAAAATATAAAAATAAAGCACATTTTTCCAGGAATCACCCCCCGAATCGAACGAGGACCTTCTGCATCCTATTCTTCCAGTGACAAGGACAATTGAAAGCAGACGCACGCCAACATGCTACCGGGCGGTTATTCGCAGTCTTTTCAACTTCATCTTGTGTGAGAGGAAATTATGTGTTGCATCTTCCAAAATGCTGGGATATAATCCATTCAACCCGCATATCTCTGGAGGTGATTTTCTTCCATTCAATGAACCGAACGTGCTGTCCCAAGCAGCTGTGTTCCGATAAAATGGTCTGTGAATATTTTTGTAGATGCAATAAAAATAAAAAACCCTAATGACTCACCCGCCTCATCAGGGACTTCCTGTATATCGTATTGACTCATTGCAATTGAAAGCAGATGCACGCCAATGTGCTACCGCGTAGTTCGTACTCTTTTGAGTCTGGTTTTGTTCGAGAGGAAATTATGTTGAAAAATACGCTGAGGCGGAATTCACCTTGAAGCTGCGACTCAAGCATTTATTTATTCATCTTTCCAGAGGGAAAGCCGTGCTCGTGCATCCTCTACTATATCTTTCCCAACACAGGCTGTGGATATTTTCGTAGATGCAATAAAAATAAATAAACCTCCCGCATCCTCGACTTATCACCCGACCCCGGACCGAACGGGGACCTTCTGCATTCTATGCCCGCATTGAGAGTGCAATCGAGGCAGATGCACACCAATGTGCTGCCGGGTGGTTCTTCCTTACCTTTTGAACCCCGTTTTATTGGAGAGGAAATCATGTGCTGCCAGTGACTATGTTGAAAGATGTAGTGAACTGACCCCTAGTTGTGCCATTCATTTTATTTTATTCATTCATATGCTGCTGCACAAAGCCGTGGTCGGAGAGCTGGTGCGTTGGACTTGAACCGTATTTGGAGGGAATAAAATGAGAATGAAAAGCTATTGTCCTGCATGACATATCACGTCGAACGGCGGCCTTCTGCGCATCACATCTCTTGCCGCAGACATTGAATTAAGAGAAGATACACACCAATGTGCTACCGAGTGGTCGTTCCTTGCCTTTGGAGGCTGGGTTTATTGGAGAGCGAAAGAAATGTGCAGCGAGGTCGAAAAATAAATTACGGTGGAACCTAAAGTTCAACTGGCCCCTGGTTGTGCAGACAGTGCAGGCGATTTTGCATTCAAAGATGGATGCGCTCCACGGCACCTGTCAGTCTCCCTGCACCAACAAAATGGGCTGTGGAGACTTATGTATATGGAACAAATGAAAAACGATACAACCACATTATCACCCGACCCCGGATCGAACGGGGGGACCTTCTGCATAAAGCAACTGTGTTCAAGGATTTTGAGCAGATCTAGATGCACACCAATTTACTACCGGGTGGTCGTTCCTATTCATTTGAGGCCAGTTTTATTTGAGAATAATTCGAGACCGACAGGAGTCAATGTAATTTATGTTGGTAGGCAGTTCAACCAACCCGCCCCTTCAATTGAAATGTTTATTTTTATTTTTATTTTTATTTGGCTGCGCTACAACGCATGTCTCATTTTCTGCTTCCATTGACACGAAACGTTCCGTGGAACTTCAGATAGACGAAAATAAAAAAATGGCCAATTGAAGCGCCCTATCACCCGACCCCGGATCGAACGGGGACCTTCTGCCTAGCCATTTCTGCCGCGTGGGGAAATTGAAGCAGATGCACACCAATGTGCTACCGGGTGGTTGTTCCTACTTGTCTGAACCTCATTTTGTGCGAGAGAAAATTACATGTTGCTGTGCTAGCAAAATTTTACTGAGGTGGAACCTAAAATTCAATTGACCCTCTATTTATGCGCAGGATTTTATTTTATTTTACTTCTTTCATATATACTGCTGCACAGATACGTACACGGAGAGCTGTGCTAAGAGATTGAACCGAAGCAAAAATGAAAGAAAAGCAATGGCGGAATCACCAACACCCGACCCCGGATCGAATGGGGGCCTTCTGCAATCATGTTGATCCAATTCATTTTATTGAAAGCAGATGCACTCCATCGTGCTACCGGGTGGTCGTTTCTGTTCTTTTGAACCTGGGTATGCTGAGGAAGAAATATGCCCGGTATCTTGAAAAATACTACACTAAGCTCAAAAGGCGGAATTCAGCGATACTGATATGCAGCGATGGGTATGAGTCTCATACCCATCGCTGCATATTTGGTCTAGATAGCAGAGAGAAAGACTTGATTGGTCCTACCTAAAACGCATCAAAGTGCATTGCGGTGCTTTTTATTTAGTGGCTGACAGTGGCTGAATACCCATGAGAATGCCCTCAAATGCCCGCGATCACTCAAAAATGCCCGCGATCATGCCGCCGATCACCCCAAAACGCGGGCATTTCGGATTCCCAAATGGACTCGCGCGACTGCAGATTGACGAAGGCCGATTTTTAGAACAACACAAATTTAGAAATTCTCCGCTTTGGTAGCGCGACTGCGGAGCCGATATTTATAGTAGGGCCGCTGTCAAGCTGAACAACACAAATTTAACTGCCTCGCCGGCCCTGTCCACGTAATCACTCTCAGGCCGTGAAGCTTGAGCCAAACACAAACACATGCTTAATATCGTGTGACTCTTCTTGTCTCTCCTTTTTCCAATGCCACGCAGAGCAACAGCCAGTCCTGCACCACAGGCGGCGGCGACGTCCACAGCGACCACGACGGCTACAACGCCAAAGAGCACGAAAACCCGACGCCCATCGCCCAAGCGCCGAGCGTCCGCCTCGCCTGCGCGCGACGTCGCGGGGGTGAAGAACATCACGCGCAAGGTCATCCGCACGCTCGAGGGGCTGGGGCACCAGCAGCTGCTCGAGGACGAGGACGAGGAGGGCGAGGTCGAGCGCGCGGTCATCCAGGGCGATAACAGGAATATTAATACTGCCATGGACAAGGGCAAGGCGCGCGCGGTGGAGGATCCCATACGCAAGGTGGACTGGGAGATCCCGCGCAAGGTGTTCCATTCGTCTATTGGTACGTGTGCCCTTTTACTATCTATTGCCCTTGATACTGATACCACGCTGGCAGGCTTCATCACGCTGGGCCTGTACCTTACACCAAGCATCTCCCCACGCGCCGTGACGCTTGTGCTGTGGTCTGCGCTGGCGGTGATTGCGCCGACGGACTTTGTGCGCCTGCGCTACCCTGCTGTCGAGCGTGTCTACGAGCGCGTACTCGGCTTTCTCATGCGCGAGAGTGAGAAGGTACGTGTCTTGTATTACAAGCATGTCTCACCCCCCTCCTAACCCCCCCTTGTCCCCCCCCCAGCATAGCACGAACGGCACACTGTGGTACATCCTCGGCGTCAACTTTGCGCTGACCTTCTACCCCATCGACGTCGCCACCGTCGCAGTCCTCATGTGCGTTTCTCCCCACTTCTCTTTTTTTTTTCTTTTTCGCTGGCGTCGTATTTGGGCGCAACTGTGCATACCTTTTCGCCTCGTCATTGGTCGTTGCACCTTGCCAGCACGCCGGGGAAACCAGGCAGCCAGTCATTGGTGGCGCCTCTGCCTCATCTCGTCTCCGTCCGCGCGCACCTCTCGTCCCCTTGTGCATCTCATCTCGTCATCGTCGTCATTGGCCAGTCGCTGTATTGGCACTGTCGTGACTCGTCTCGTACTCGCGCTGGCGTGCTCGTTGAGTCGTCTGCTGGCGCGCACAGCGCAGATGGTGGCCTGCAATCAGTGGCACAGAACCTCGTCGTTGTAGTGGCGCCTCCGAACTCGTCTTTGCAGTGGCACCGAAACTCGTCGTTATCGGCCCCGGGTGCGTGGGCGCGCATGAGGGGGGATATGTGCGGGCGGGTACGCGTCGCGCGCGCTGTCCTTCCCACGCGGGTGGCTGGCGAGGGTGCGCATGTGCATTATGTGTGCGGACATGCGTCGCGCACGTACTTGGTCTTCCCAGGCCCTGTTGTGCGCGGCTCCGTCGGCGGAGACGCCTTCCACGACGGGGTGCGGGACGGCATTTTTTCTGTCTTTCTTTCTTCGCTGGGCGGCTTTTTTTATGTTCTTTTGTCGGCGTGCTGTGGGGTCTTTTCTTTCGGGCATATGGCGCAGTGGCTAGGTGTCGTTCGTATCGGTGCCGCATTCCACCCATGCACAATTCGCGGCCGCCCATGGGCTTTGCTTCATCTCTCTCTCTCTCTCTTTTCTGTTGTTTTCCCTACCTACTCTTCTTAACCAAATACCTACCCCCCCTTTGTGCGACTACCTACCTACCCAGCCTCCCTCCCTTTCCCTAGCCCTCTTATCCAAAAACTAACTGTCCCTTTGCACACAGCCTCTCCTGGGCCGACACCGCCGCGTCGACCATCGGGCGCCTGTACGGCCCGCGCACCGCGCCGCTGCCCGCGTCCGTTGCGGTCCCGCAGTGGGTGCCCGAATGGGCGTGGGTGCTCGTGCCGGGACGGGTTGGGTTTGTTGTTGTTGTGGAGGGGGAGGAGAGCGATGGGGTACGAGTGAACGGGGTACAAGCCAACGGGGTCGCGGGCGCTCGCACAACGGGCACGCTCGACGCAGCCACCCGGAGCAGAAGAAGACAGCGCCGCCTGCGGCTGCCGTTCGCGCCGCGCAAGAGCGTCGCGGGGTTCGCGGCGGCGTGTGCGGTCGGCGCGCTGGTCGCGCTCGTGTTTTGGGGGGGCGTCGCGGGGATGCGGGTGCAGCGCGCGGCTGGGGGCAGCGGCGCGTCGGTGCCCCCGTGGGCGGAGGGAATCGTGGCGGGCCTCCCGGCGTGGGCGACGTCTCTTCCTCCGTGGGCGCGATCCGTGCTGAAGGAGGCGGCGGCGGTGCCGGGGCGGGTGGCAGGGGCGGTACCGGAGTGGGCGGTGAAGGCGGTGCCGGAGTGGGTGGCTGCGCGCGCAGGCGGTAATGGTGGACATGTATTAGGAGGAAGTGGGGCGGGCGGACTGGTCGGCGCGCCGGGCGGGCAGGCGACGCCGGCGCGGTACGGCGTAGGCGGGTGGGCGGGGCTGGTGCTCGTCGCGGTGGTCGCGGGGCTCGTGAGCGGGGTGGCGGAGGCGCTGGGTGGGTGGTTTTTCTGTTTTCTTTCTTTCTTTCTTTCTATCCTTCTCCTACTCTGTGCTTCCCACTTTCTCGCTACTTCCTCGCTCCCTACTTCCTCGCTCCCCCTTTCCTTGCTCCCGCTCGCTCCCCTCCTGCTCCCCTCGCTCCCGCTTCTTACTTCCTCGCTCCCACTCTCTGTTCCCTCGCTCCCGCTCCCCATACCTCGCTCCCGCTCACTGCTCCCTCGCTCCTGCTCCCCAATACCTCGCTCCCTCTCGCTCCCCTCGTCCGTATCTCCTCCCCTCCTGTTTCCGTCTTGATATATATATAATATCTTTTCCTCCCCATCCTACCCACAGCCGCACTCATACTTACTTACCCCTCACCCTCTCTTACTTCCCCACCCGCATTCCACGCATGCTGACCCACACCCCTATCCAGACCTCGGCGGCCTCGACGACAACCTCACGCTGCCCATCATCTCGGGAGGCGCGCTCATGGTGTTCTTCCGGCTGTGCGGGTGGGTCGTGGGCGCCGCGTAGTGTGGCTGGCGCATAGTTGTCTGCGACGTCGACCTCGGTATCGCACCCCCACGGGCCTGGCGCCCCCCACGTATCCGCTAGAACGCAAGCGCACTCGTCCATCCATCCACACTTCAATCCATCTTTCCACTCACTTCGCTCATCTTTCCATCGCTCATCCATCCACTCACCCACTCCATCGAATCCACCCACGTAATGACCCTCAGCTAATTAGACGACCACTTGCCTGCTTTTCTCTCTCGCGGATACTCTTCTGGTTTCTTTATTATTCATCCCCATCCTCTCCATCCCATTTCTTTTTGTGACGGCCGTACCTAATGATTTCGTTTCGTTTACATACCTGCATCCCATTCCCTCCCCACGAGACGCGACGACGACGACGATCTATCTATCTATCTAGCTACACAACGTACATACGCACATAATGTCCTTGCTCTTTTTTGCTTGCTTGTTTGCTTCGTTTATGGTGGCCGTTTGAGCGGCTTTGTTTGTCGTTTACGGGTTGGGGCAATTTTTGGCCTGGCTTGGGGGCTCCGAGCTGTGTGTATTTCCAAAGGACGGGCGCCGGGCAGGGGGTGCGAAAAGTAGTATGTGCATACAACGGAAGGGTATTTAGCTTTTGTGTGCGGAATGGATTCTCGATATTGCTCAGCGGGAGTGATTTGATGGCGTATCAATCACGAATGATGACGCGCGAGATGGCGGTGATGGCGGTGATCAAACGCGCTGGGTTCGCCGGACCGCGGGCAGCAAATTGTTGGAGTAAATCACACTTGAAGGAAACAACCATTGCATCTACGTTCAGTTAGGCTGCATGGTTATCACTGCAGAAGGTCCTCCCGTTTGATCTGGGTCGGGAGATAGGAGCCGATTCGGATCGGAGGTTTCTTTTTGTGAAAAAATTTGACTTTTTGGACCATATATATTGTGATACACTGGAAGAGAAAAAGGCATGTCCGCACATGCGATTTACCGTTACAGAAAAATTGCACACAGAGACTTGAAGTCGGTGAATTGACTTTCCGATGCGCCAAACGCGCTATCCACTGGGCAATAAAATGAAGTACAAGGAAGTAGACATGACCACCCGGTAGCACATTGGTGTGCATTTGCGTTCGTTGATCGGCTAGTTTACTGATTTATGCAGAAGGTCCCCGTCCGATCCGGGGTCGGTGATATGAGATGCGAGGTTTTTTTTTGTGAAAAGGAAATTTGACTTTTTGGACATATATATTGCGATACACGGGAAGAGAAAAGGTATGTCCGCACATGCGGTTTGTCGTTACAGAAAAATCGCACACGGTGACCAGAAGTCGGTGAGTTGAATTTCTGCGTCAATTTTCGACGCTTCCTATGCGCCATGATAAATGGAGTACAAAGTAGTAGGCATGACCACCCAATAGCACATTGGGGTGCGTCTGCGTTCGTTGATCTGAGGGTTTACTTATTATACAGCAGGTCCCCGTTCGATCCGGGGTCGGGTGATAGGAGCCGATTCGGATGGGAGCAAGCCCTGTGCCATAAAAGTCAATTGCCTGCCTAAATATCACCTATAATAAAAATTGGGACATAGACAGAATATCACTGGTCAAATTTCTTCCAGAAATAGATATTATTTTAACCAAAGAAACTTTTCAGAAACAGCCCGTCTTTGTCCAGGAATTTTTCCGCAAGAGAAAGACAATCTTTCCCCACCGGAAAGATCCGGATTCATGTTTCCTTGGGAAATATCCTGTCTGTTTCCCTGGGAGATAGGCCGTCTATTTCCCCCCCTTTGTTCGAACAAAGGAATGAAAATAGACGGCCTGTGTCCTAGATAAACAGCCCGTCTATCACCTAAGGAAAAAGGTGGCCCGAATCTTCCTGTGGAGATAGACAGTCTTTGTCGTGCGGAAAATTTCCAGGACAAAAACCAGCTGTTTCCAAAAAATCTTTTTGGGTAAAAGTCAATATATTTCCAGAAGAAATTTGAGCAGTAATAATATTCTGTCTATCTCCCAAATTTTATTCTAGGTGATATTTGGGCAGGAGATTGAATTTTCTGGTACAGGGCCGTTCCTCCCGGGGTTATATTTTTCGATCGCTGTAGTGCTTGGTACAGTTTCCGAATGGCGGCGCTTGTGCAGGATAATTCTAATGAGCAACCCGGTTTCTCAGAGAAACCCCGCACATCAGAAAAATCTTCAAAATTTCTATTTGGAACCCCTCCGAGATATTGGTGTCAGTGGCTGATGGAGTTGCGGATCATTCCACCAACTGGATATCCCAAGCTATATCTGACGCTTAGGACGACTACAAAACCTGCTGCAGCGCTATGAAGATACGGAACATTGTTCTAGCTGGGTATACTCTCTTCCAGTCTGCAATTGAATTCCGTGAAGCCACTCTAGAGACACTGTTGTATTTTTGCTGCGGGTCATGACTTATCACGGACTTATGATGCAACAGCGCTGCATGTTCTCATTTTCCATATGCATTGCACAAGATATATGCACTATTTCATGATCTCCAAAGCGTTACATGAGAAGGCCCTAGCCCGCTATATTTTCAAATATTCTCTGTGTGATGCATTAACACCGTGTTTCTGGGCGGCCTTCCGACGTCTCGTTGACATTTTTTTTTGTCCTCGGGCCGTTTCACTACTATCCGGCCTCCTCATAATATTGTCTGACTGTATTCTGAGCACATATAGCAGTCGGAATGAAGTCAGGGACCTATTTCTAACATGGACAACTCCAGCTCCGAATATCTACCAGTACTACACCCCAACGGCGACGATTAAATATTCTGCCTCTTATTTTTCAGTGCTCACATTCCAGGCGGCTGCAGAACTTCAACACCCACAGATTTACGACCCCAAAACTGTGTCTGCATGGGCATTCACCCACGAGATAGGGACCAAAACCTCGGCAATCTAAGTATAATCTGAGTAACCCACTGGAGGTATCGGCCAACCGGTTCCCCAATAACACATTGATAACACATTCAATTCTGGAGGGGTTTCTCTGAGAAACCGTGTTGCTCATTAGAATTATCCGCTTGTGCGGACCAACACTCCTGAAAGATAACATCCGACGTGATCGCCAGCTGACCGTGTGGCGTCACACATGGGGATGGGGTTTAACAATTTAATAATGTCTGAGTAATAGTCAGAATCAGACTCAGCAATTTAAGCAAGTCTGACTGCTTGCCGATGCACTATCAACTTCGGCATTGGCGGAATTCTGGGGGAAGGATCCCCCAGACCCCTCCCTTTCGCTAGCGCTGCCTTTTCTGCTGCCGCGGGGCCTTTTTATTTTATTTTATTTTATTTTTATTTCATTATTTTAGCCAATTTTGGCGGCTTGATCTGAGTTTTTTTTTAGGTAGATCTTGCGGACCCTCCTTGGCGCTCGCCGCTAAGTCCCACTGCGCGGAGTCGCTCACTGCTGTGCCCACTGCGTGAGCTGGCGCCTGCGGCGCCGGCGAGCGGAGTTTAAATCCTCTGATGCGAATGTCATTCTTGGCAACGACTTGGCGGCTGAGTCTGTAAGCGAGTATTAGCCGACTCCGACTCCGACTCCAACTCTTCTCGTCATTCCTTTATTCATATACGTACAGCCGTACTTAGGTATAAATACCTCCAGTCCTCGCAGCTCTAAGGATTCCTGAAACCCAATCCCTTGACGCCAACGTACTCAAACCACATAGCTTACCGCCTCTTTGTCTCTCCAATCCAGCATGTCCATCCTACCTTCTGTGGTTCTGGGAATTTTTTGTGCCATCGTTTGGCTTAGGAAAGTGGGAGCGCGCGAATCAGGACTGCCCCCTGGCCCTCCGACCCTACCCCTCTTGGGGAATTTGCATATATTTCCCACTGAATTTGCCCATTATAAGTCAGTACTACTTGAACCGAGCAATAACTCACTCCCAACCATGCTACTAGATTTACAGAATGGGCACGCAAGTACGGTGGCATTTATTCGGTCAGTACGCCCGTTCGGCTACAATTCAATCTGATTAACTCGCTGAGCAGCTGAAACTCGGTTCTAGTACAGTGGTTGTGCTCACTGATGCAGCCGCGGTGAAGGAGCTTATGGATAAACGTAGCGCAACAACCGTCGACAGGCCGCCGATGCACGTTGCAGATGTTGTAGCGGGAGGATTGAACATGGTGCTCGCACGCTACAGTTCGTGGGTTCTCTGATCCATCAGCTTCGCGTTCACTCTTTTTGTAGCCGAAAATTGGAGGACTCTCCGTCGAACTGCACATGCTATCCTAACGCCTCAGGCATCTGCTCGTCACCTACCAATCCAACAAGCTGAAGCTACACAGCTACTTCATGATTTTCTTCGTCGGCCTCAGGCTCGTGTACATCCAATTTACTCTCATTTTAGAAGCTGATGGTTTTTTTCAGTCTTACTACACCCACATTCGACGCTACTCTAGTTCAGTCATCATGTCGGTTCTCTACGGCAAACGTTCGCCGCGGTACGAAACACCTGAAACGACCGCCTTTTTCAACGCTCAACACGAATGGGAAGCCGTCCTTGAGCCCGGTGCTACTCCTCCAGTCGATTTGATCCCGATATTGAAGCGTGTTCCCGCACGCTTCGCCAAGTGGAAGAGAGACTGCGCGAAGACCCGAAAACTGCAACGGGGCTTATATTTCGGCCTTTTGGATGAAACCAAGGAGAGAATGAGCAGGGGAGAGGAAAACGGCAGCTATATGGAGGAGGTATTGACAAAGCAAGAAGAATTTGGGATGGATCGAGAGACAACCGGGTCTCATTTCCATATCTCGTGAATGATTTCAGAAGCTGACATTGACATTCAGGTATCTCGGTGGGGTGCTGATCGAAGGCGGTTCAGACACGACCTCGGCGTATATCCAGTCACTCATCTTGGCCTTGATCGCGTACCCTGAATCGCAGAAGAAAGCACAGGAAGAGATTGATCGTGTGGTTGGCGAGCATCGTATGCCGACTTTAGATGATCTCGACCAGATGCCTTATATTCGCAGTATGATTTTGGAGGTGGGTATTTCTGCCATTGCTTGATTTTTTTTATCCCTTATTTTCATCCAGACACATCGATTCCGCCCCGTCGCCCCACTTATGGTTCCTCACGCAACCCTGGCTCCTGAAGAAGTTCGTATGGGATTGGCTCAGCGAATATGTATCGCTGACATGACACAAAAAAGTATAAAGGCTACCTTATTCCCAAGGGCGCCACTATTTTCGTAAACGCTTGTGAGTCACTGGTATCATTTGCACATTCTATTCTCACTTATGACAGGGGGGATTTTCCATGATCCAGGTTGAACTAGCTTTCCCATCCTCGTTTGACTACTGATCCCACCGTAAGAGCTTTACAACGACCCGGAGAAATTCGTTCCGGACAGATATCTACTGACCGAGAATGGCACGAAGCCTGGAGTTGATGGCAGTGACTTGCGACCAAACTTTGCGTTTGGAGTCGGCCGGGTGAGTTTCTCAGCCTAATTATTTCCGTTTCTATGACCAACCACTACTGTGTGACACCAGAGAATTTGCCCCGGCATTCATTTGGCACAGAACTCGATTAATATCAACGCCATGAACCTTGTGTGGGCATTCAATTTCGAAACCGACACTGACTCGGGCGGTAACCCCATCAAATTGGATACATTTGACTACCAAAAGGTCAATTGGTTGTACCCAATCTTGCAAGCTTATGTGACTAAAATAGCGCAGGGACTTCTGGCAGTGCCGCGTCCGTTTCGATGCAAGATCACGCCTCGATCTGCAGAGAAAGCTGAGATTATCGAGCGCGAGTTCCTCGAGGCGGCCGATACGTTTTCAAAGTTTGAAGTTGGACTCAGCCAGGAAGATAGGGGCTTTGTAGCGAAGTCCCGCGGGAACTAGTCGATACCCACTATGCCTTCTCTTGTTTCTTTGTCCCGCCGTTTTGTAATGATGAGAATATCTTTCAGGGCAGATCACATCCCTGGAATATATGATGTCCGAAGTTTGGCTCTCAACTTCTAGCGCCAGAAACAATTCTCCCGACGAAATTTCGATAAACAATTGGCGCACAAGCGATCCGCAATACTAAACATGCCGAAGACACGATTCCCATCTGAACTACACCCTGCCCATGGTTTCTACAGATGGCTCTTTCCTAGCCTAAGGGAGAGCAGGAGAACGAGCTTGCCCTGTCGTTGAAGTTGACATTGCCAAATATTCCTGGAACCGAGAAGAAGTTCCACGTCCCTCCCTGCAAAATGACGACGTCTGAGTCGTTCGAGCTAATGCACCCCACAGCGCTGTTGGGCTATTAGTTGATTCTGTCTGGCAGTGAAAGGCATAGGAATCGCACTCATAGAAAGTGCACACGAATCCGGCGTCGACTCTCGCGCTGGACACTTCATTATTGAGAAAGCTGAGGCCACCGGTGAAGCTACGGCAAGTGTCCGAGTTGATGGGGATGTCGAGGCATCCGTTGCGCGGATTAAATGAGCCGCTGCACACCGTCACGGTGGATCCGACGTCCTGTGTGTGGTTTCTGAGCAAAAAAATCAATTTAAGTGGCCCTAAACTCACGGGCGTGGGTCCTACGGCGAGCGCAGACGCAGCAGCAATAGAAGCAAAGAGGATGAACGACTTGGAGAACATTGGGCTGAAAGTAGTTTGCTTTGAACTGGGCGAACTAGAGAACGGTCGACTGCAATTCCTTAGCTTTTATAGAAGAGGCCACGACTCGAAGAGGAATAGCAGCCCCCAATATCCACCAGCCTGCCAGCCGTCGTCCGGCGGTGATGTGGCGAGACGGTTGTTCGATATGATTACTGTCGAGATCCGAGTCGGGGAATCCACAGGTCCGCCACCCATTGGCCTTGAAGGCCGGAAGTACACTCTGTGAAGTCGCTTTCTACAAGGACGGCGTTCTCTAAAATGGTGACCATATTTTAAAAGTAGTCTTCTGCGACGCGGAAAGTGATGAAATATTTTTTAACAAACCGGCCGCAGTCAGAATACGTTCTTCTGCTTTATTATCCCACTACTACTCAGAAACTCGATAACTCAGGATTAACATCGGGACGGCGGTGCGTGCCAGGTCTCACGGCACGTGCACGGTTCAAACCAAAAATTTGAGCCATCAGTTCCTCAATTAGGGCATTTGCTTACAGAAATCGGCTTCCCAGAGCATCAACACTCCGTCCAGAACGTTCATCAGATCCAACAGATGCGTATTTGAAGGTTCACCTGGCAGCTGTCGAAGGTAAGGAAATTATGTGCCTTTATGCAGTAAATGGGCGCGGGAGAGTCTTATTACCGAGAGGGAAGGTCGGACCGCAGCCAGCGGGATACCGGGAGGATTCACAGTTCATACTTTCGGATGGACACAATAGGCTGTAGAATGCCCCGGACCTTCTGCGTTTCAACTCTTAAGTCCGCTTCATTAGTTGATACGAAATGAAGGTTACTATGACTTACTGCTCTACGAAATTTCGGTGGAAGGAGCAGACATTGGAAATAAAATCGGCCAATACATTTTAGAACATCGTATAGAGATTCGAGCTGTCAGAAGTTTCACTCCCCGATAGCCATCGTCACCTGGAGTATATCGAGGTTTGAGGCGTTGAGAATGACTAGTATTTGAGTGTAATTAACTTTACAGCCAGTCGCCTCGGACACCTGCGCCATGTGGGCAGTGATAATAAGATACTTTAGATTCATGGGTCCGTTTCAGCTCTGGAGATCAGCCTGGTGGTCCGGAGACTGAAATCATAGAGGCGATTATACCGAACCTTGTTATAATTAGTTTCGCGCTTTTATGTAAAGTTAAAATATTCTGGCGACTGAATACACCCATCCGCCAACCGCTAGATCTGGGACAATTTCATCGACTTATCCACGTCCCCTCGCGAATTGCGATTAGAGCCATGTTGAGATATAAGTACTGGAGATATGAGAAGGCATGTCGGGGCCAGGCGAGGTGCGCCCTAAGTCGCCGAAAGTTGACCCCTTCTCCGAGTCTGTGTGTGCGTACTCAAACTCCAAGTAGCCCGGTGGGGCGGGGGAAATTGAGCGGGTCGAGTTCAGCAAGTGGAAAAGGATGAATTCCGAGATGGCGGGGCCCGCGGGGCCGCGCACAAAAGCAAGCATCCAAGTTATCATTGAAATCACCTGGATGCGAATTTCTTGAGGGCGTACGGCTATCGTTACGGTGTTTCCCGTGAAAGAACGCAAACAGGTGTGGGTGGTGTGAGCGTTCCATCAGCGGGGGATCCACTCGGTTGCTTGTTCGCCCCCCATCCGACGATACGAAGTGCCAGACACCTCGCAGGTAAGCAGACGGCGATTTTGTGGCCCCGTGCTCCGGCGAGACCATAGTAGCGCGGTAGTTCGAAGGACAGACAACTTCTGGATGAGAAAGGACGAGCGACAGCTGTTCGGTGGGAAGATGCCCAAGGTCATTGATGAACACACAAGCGGATGCTGCCCATTCAAAGGATCCATCAGCTTTTTCGGCTAACACTCTGCACAACTCATCCCTCTGAGTCCATTCGACGCCATAAATGGTCGATAATTCGCTGGAAAATAAGGCGTAGAGGTCCTGTAATGCGGACTGCTTGTCGACAAAAGTGTCCAGTGTCCCGCCACATGATATCCGGTTTCGATATGAGAGCATTCCGAATATCTGGAGCCGGTCGGGTGGTAATGAGGATGCGAAAATTGCTCGGTAGCTTTGAGGTTTGCGATGAGAGGAGAGAAAGAAGAGAGCGCCGTGCGTTTTCGTCCCCATTATGGGGTATTTTGCGGCTGTTTTCCAAATTAGGCAGTCGTCAAACGAGTTCCGAGACAATCCCGACGCGAGCTATGAGCGGCTTGGGCTTGTCAGAGGATAAGTCAGGGTAAGAGTGAATCGGCGATAGGTGCGACGCGGGCGTGACATCCGTCACTTCGTGCTCGATCCAGCTCGATCGCACATCACCACTGCGATTCGTTCTTTCTCTCGCCTGCCCTCCTCTCCGTGGCGCGCTCTGCCGTCCCCTCCGGGGCGCTCTCCACGCATCCAGAGTTGTCGGCCCCCCCCCCTCGCGCCCTTTCCCCCCGCGGCGGCACGCAGCGCGACCATCCCAGGAGTCTACGGTCTTGCAGCTCGCCACAGGCGGCCGAGCGGAAGAGCCTTCGGCTCTTCCCCCCACACTACAAAACAGGGATCTCACTTGTTTCGTGTCCCGTCGTCGCGAAACCGGGCTATCACTTATGAGTGATGCCAGGTTTCGCGGCGTCTTTGTCTCTCACCGTGTCGAGTCAATGTCGAGTCTCTCCTTGGCTTATCATTAATGACCGTCAAACGCGGTTGATCCGTCGCGGACAACACTGGACGTCCATTTTGGTTTCCTCGGGTGGGTTCCCGGCCACGTTGAATTCCAAGTACAAGCTGCGTAATACAGCGAACCCATACTCTCCACTTCTTCAGAGCATTGCCGCCCCGAAGGCAGCTTTGCTATATACTTTTTCGCTCTGCTGGGAATCATCGCCGCAATACGACAAAATTAAACCACTCGACAAATCGTCATTCTTGCCCTCCACAAATTAGTTTTACCCGACTAAAAGTACTTAGTCCCATGTGGCCATGATCCGTACATCAGCGACATAGCCACCATCATGGATCTGCATATGCGCCCCGACGCCAAGACCTCTCGCAGCCTCTCGGAGTCCTCCAATAATTGTTTCTTCAGCTTCTGGTGTACAGTATATTTCTCCCCCCGCCCACTCCACGGCTTAATCGACAACATCTGTGAGTACGAAGCTACTTAATGGGCGCGCAGGCTTCTTGAGACTCGGACCTTCTGAGATCTCTTTCTCACAGCAACGGTAAAGCGAGAGCGCAGCGAGGTGCACTGCTGTGCCGTTACCACTGCCGTACCTAACTGCCACGCCGCAGTTGATTGACCGCAAAACTTGGCAAAAACCATGCCAATGATTTCAGCCGCTCCCTTTAAAATGCCTGAACAGCGGCTTCTCTAAGAAATGCTCGGTCTTGCTCTCCTTGCGTCCCTCGCGACTGCGAACGCATATGTGTGGCCTTCGCTGAAGCTCGACGCCTTGGAGGCGATGCGCTGGGAACAGCACGACGCATTGGCATCCTTCATGGAACCCTGCCATTCTTTCATTACCGACATCGAAGGCAGCCCTAAAACTGGCAGAGCCAACGGCCCGGACTGGATACGGACGGTGAGTCCCAGGTCGGTCACCGAGCAGCTGGTTCTGATCTGCTGGTAGGCATATCATGATATGGCGACCCACAACGTCGCAGACGGAACGGGTGGCCTAGATGCCTCGATCCGCTTTGCTGAAGAGCAATCGCGCGGAGAGGTGTGTTGCACATTTTGTACGACACGCGCTGCCTGCTCACTGCTTGATAGAACGCTGGTGATGGTTTCCAGAACACGTTAGACCAGTTAATCTCTTTCAGCAACCGCCATATTTCCAGTATGTACACCACCCCGGTGAATTCCGCAATCTGAATGAAATCTCTAGTCGCCGATCTGGTTGCAATTGGCCTTATTACAGTTGTTGAGAGCTGGTAGGTTCTTCACTGCAAGCTCATTTGCCATCTGCCTAACGGCGACTCGAAGCAAGGGCCCAGAAATTGCGTTCCGCGGTGGACGCATTGATGCGACTGAACCCAACAAGCCTGGTGTGCCTGAACCGCAAGAGGACCTGGAATCGCACATTGCGTCCTTCGCCCGCCAGGGGTTCACAAAGACGGAAATGATCGGACTCGTCGCATGCGGGTGTGTATTGTCTGACTCCAAAGCTTACAGCATTTAATTATCTTCAGACACTCCTTCGGAGGTGTACAACACGAGCCGTTTCCCGATGTCGTGCCCGAGTTAAATGATCCCCAGAATACGCAATCCGTCGCTCACTTTGATACGACCTTCTCGGAATTTGACAACAGCGTGTGCGTCGCCTCTTGTACATCCGTCGCGTGCATTAACGGATATGCAGGGTAACGGAATACCTTAAGAGCACCACAACCAATCCGCTCGTTGTCGCCAAAAATGATACCTTTAATTCCGACAAGCGTATCTTCGGCAGCGATGGCAACGCTACCATGCTCTCGTACGCATTACTTCTCCTTCTTGGACCATATCTCAATTTTTAACAGCTTCGGGAACTCAAAGCTATTTGAGTCGACCTGCGCGACTTTGTTCGCGCGCATGTTGGATACCGTACCGCGCGGCGTGGAGCTCACCGAGGTGATAGACCCGCTGCCCGTCAAACCGGACCATGTCAAGCTCCTCTTGGAGGGCGACAAGCTACTGTTATCCGGAAGTGTTCGAGTATGTACCTTTGACCCTTGCCGATTCTTTCATCATTTTGTATCCAGTTATTCAACGTTTCGGGAGACAGCAGTGCTCTAGTGCGCATGCTTTGGGACGATCGTGCCGGGCCCAACCCAGATAACAACGTGGAGCTGGTTTTTGACAGCCACACCGAATCCATGGGTGGGCGAATCCATTTGGACTGGTACGCCTTTAAGGGCCAGCTCTTCGAACCCGAGTTCATCCCGCTCGATTCTGCGGCTGGCATCCTGAGCATGCGCTTCACCGTGGATGGCAAACTGGAAGACCAAGACGGCCTGGGGTTCGCCCTCGAAGACCGCGTAGTGTTCTCGAACTCGTCGTGCCTCATTTCGGAGACGCCGCCTGCAGGGCGGTTCGACATCGCGGTGCGTGTAGGAAAATGAGTATTTTAGCCCGGCTGACCGTAAACAGGTTCGCAATGGCTTTGAGCCAACGCGCCTGTTTCTCGAGCGCGAGGTCAAAGACGCTCTTAATCGCACTAGCGTCAAGGAAACGGATATCCCGCGTCCCGCGCAGCCGGTGGCCGCCGGCTCTGCGTATTCTCTGTGGAGCATCGAGTTGACCGATGACGGATCCGACGAGGATGTCATGACATTCACCATTGGCGCTGAAACTGATGGTGTTAAAATTTCTACACTCGAAACCCCGCATATTGTGCGGTTCCTTCCTCCTTGTGCAGCTTAATGGTGGGCGTCGGCATGTTTTCGGGCTGCGTACTTGCTCATAATTTATTGGACTATATAATTTACTATTTGGATAACTGAAATATGTGTAAGAATTTCGCCGACGAGAGCGACAGAAGTATCTGAGGCATGTAGGACAAACCATAATAGCCTACAAGGTCGAATGCATAAGACCCTCGTTCGGTGCGGGGTCGGATGATGTGCGGCTGCCACCACTTTTCATTCTTTTTCGAGCTAAATCTGCACAGCCTGTTTTATCGGAACACGTATAAAGAGCCATCTCACGACCTCAGTTCATTGACGAAAAAAAAAACACCGGCTGCTCAAGTTGAATTCTGGTTCGGTTTATTTATCAACACGGCAGCACTTAATTTCCTCACCAACAAAACCGGGCTCAAAGGGATAGAAACAACCACCCGGTAGCACAACCACAATCTCAGCGTCGAACGTCTCCGCTATCCGGCACGATACAGGCAAGCTATCCCGCGGGATAAACGTCTTTGCCGTTTCTGTCTGGTCGCCGTGGAAGACGAGGTTCACGCGATGCTGGATTGTGAGGCGTATACCCCGCTTGTGCTGATGAGAAGGGAGTGCCTGGCGGACATATTTGCTGACGATCCTGCTCTTGGACCGGCTTATGGACTCCTCACTCGGTACGAGTTCCTGCGGCGGATGATCGCGTCTAGAAAGGCAGTTACACGTGTCGCAAAATATGTACACGATGTGTTCGCATTGTTCGATAGGTTCCAGCGATTTATCCCAGCTGGATACCATACGTAGCGGCATGACCGATGTTTTTAATTTATTCCCGTCTGCTTTCGAGGGCCGTGAGACGATTTCTTTGCATTTCCTTCAAACCGGCTTGAGATGTAGATGACTGTAGCATACATTGTAGAGGCAAGTGTATGTAGGTACAGTGCCCGTATGTTCCTCAATGGGACCACCGCGGTTATACAACTTCCTTCCTTCCTTCCTTCCTTCCTTCCTTGGTGTGCGTCTGCTCTCAATTTACAGTACGCGCAGATGATCATGATATGCAGATGGTTCCCGTTCGATCCGGGGCCGACACGGGTGTTGCCACATATTTTTTTATTTTTTATTCCCTCCAAAATCGGGTCAATTTATATGGACAATTAAAGCGGACGCTCGCTGTAGCAAAAATATTCTATGAATTAAAATCGTGCTGCGCAGTTGAAAACTTCTGTCTCAGCACATTCTCAGCAGGGCAGCACCTAATTTACTCACCGAAAAACTGTTTGTATCTTTTTTATTTATTTTCATTCCATCTACATAAATCTCCGCGGAACGTTCCATAGGAGCAGAGAAACTGACAGGCAGCTTTTAACATAACCTGCCCAACAAAAAAAATGGAATCAACCGAAGAAGTGGCGGGTTAATTGAAAAGGTCCGCCTCCATATTTCAAACGGCAGCGTGTAATTAACTCTCTAGACTCGGATCCAGCCCTACGTTGAGGAACAAGACAGCGGAGTCTTAATTGAAGACGGAATCCGAAAAAAAAAAAAAAAAAAAAAAGTTAATAATGGTTCCTCGAACGTAGGGACTGGGAGAACTTAGTACCGAAAACGGTCAATAGAAATCACGTGAGGATTCAATACGACTTAGAAAATTTTCGCCGTTCTGGATTTTTTGACCTCCACAGAATAAAATTCTGAATAGCAGGAAAGTTAAAGGAAGTATTAAAACCTGTGTTTACATGTTCAGATCTTTGGAAATTGTCTCTGTAGTTGTGCAAGCAAGAAAACAGTGAGAAGCGGGATGACGGACCGGTCATCACAGCCACCCACAGCCACCCATCACCGTATTGCCGGGAGATACCGGTGCAGTTTGTCTTCTCCACTACTTTCCCTCAGCGCATTTGGGAAATTAATAAAGTTGTGTGTGCTTTTAAAAAGCTGTTTTAGACCTCTCTGTTTTTTTTGGTTGGCTAGACTTTCACTTGAACAATTTATAGGATGTGGTTACTTCCGTAGCTTCAAGTGAGGCTACCCTACTGTATATGGAATAATTCAATGAAAGGTGGTGTTCTACTGTGCAAACAGAACATCTAAGAATTTTCGAAGACCCTGAAAATATTTCTATTCCTCTTATTTTGGCAGATGTAAGCTTGACATCAAATATCAAAATCTGGCTGTTTTGTGTTCTGTCTAAAGTATTATACATTTGAAGAAGTTTAGACTACATGGGAGGCCTATTTAAATACCTATTCAACTTTCCTACAACTCAGAATTTTATTCTGTGGAGGTCAAAAATCCAGAACGGCGAAATTTTTCTAAGTCGTATTGAATCCTCACGTGATTTCTATTGACCGTTTTCCGTACTAAGTTCTCCCAGCCGCTACGTTCGAGTACAACATAACACATTTTTTCTATCTTTCTCAATTTTTATCCAAATGCCTTGAAAAAAATTGTGCAGCCTCCTCTATATATTTACTCAACGTAGCGGCTGGTTACGAGCCTATTAACTCTCAAACAAACCCAAGTTCAAAAAACAAGAAACTACCACCCGGTAGCACATTGGTGTGAATCTGCATTCAATAGAAGGTAAATACATCAGTCATCTGGCGGTGTCCCCCGTTCGATACGGGGTCGGGTGATAAGAGTATGGGATCATGAGTTTTTTAAATTTTTAATCTGATCTAAATACCCACAGACCGTTATATCTGAGCAGCACATTGGACACGACCTACCCAATGACCTAGCAAACAACCACCGACTGCGTACGTTGGATCTGCCTCGGTTTATTTTGCTGCATGGCCGTCGGGCACGCCCTCCCCAATGACCAAAAGAAAATCATCTGCCTAGGTTGAATTCCGCCTCAGTTCATTTTTTTTTTCACACTGCACGAAATTTGCTCTCCTGTTTCGCACATTTTCCTGCTTCGTACAGCTCCGGACAATCAAAGTCAACAAACTTACCGACCACTTACCTGCACTCCGATACCCATCGGAATCGAAAGGAATTAGTGAGAGGAGGTCCCAGAAATATTTTGACCCTAAACTATCGAGCCGTTGCCAAGAAAATGAGACTTTTCTGCCGGTAGACCCTAAAATTTTGGCCGGACACCAAAAACAAGAGGTAAAATCCTGAAAATATCTATTTGAACTTTTCCCATCTATCTCCACCTGATCCTCTGCCAAACAAATATCTTCAACGAGCCGTTATGTCAAAAATTACTGGGAAAGTCGAGGGTTAGTGTGACATAACAGTCATACTTGGGCGACCGCGGATTCAAGGGAAATACCAAAAGTCACCTTCAGGGCTAGTAAAACAGTCCTGGAGCTCATTGCAAGCCATATCTGTTATCAGCCTCAAGCGCTGCATACCTTCGGTCTTCCAGGGGCTCAAAGAGGTACACACAATTGTGTTCAGATTGCCGAAAATTTTGGCCGCATCCATTTTCTCGTGGGAAAATCAGGGAAAATCGGTTTTATGTGTATTCTGGGGTGCTGAATCTGATTCTGACCTCAGCTAGGCGCAAAAGATAGTATTTGGGCCGCTAGCAAATTTGTGGACTTTGATTGTCCGGAGCTGTAGATACATGTCAAATTCCCTGTCGAAGAATCCTTTGACACGCGCTGACTGGAAAGAACAGAATTCAACCCAACCCATTAATAATACCCGGTGCCATGCTGCTAGGGAATTTTTGTGCTCACGCGCTCATGTAGGTTTCGCAAATATCCGTATATGCCGGAGATGACCACTTCAACTGTGTGCCGAAGTGTCTTGAAAGGGGTATGTGCTGATTAATCAGCTTTGGTTAGAGAACAGCCAGAGAGCCTGTTGAAACCATAAGAGCAGAGAAACTGACAGACAGCTTTTGTCGCAAATTTGATTTTTGCCTTCCAAAAAGAAAAAAGAAAAAAGAGCTTAAATGACATCTGAAGGACTTAGCAGGGATCTTTCCTCTCAGAAGGTCCTTATAGGCTTAAAAAGAATCTTAGAACCTCTTGGAATTGCCTTGGAAGCTTCTTTTGATTGAGGTATAAGCCGCTTATAAGTCCAAAGCCGTGAGACGTTTTTCAAATTTGGGACATTTTCACACAGCCTGCCCAACCAAAACAATGGAATCAACCGAAGAAATGGCGAGTTAGTTGAAAAGGTCCGCCTCCATACTTCACCACGGCAGCACGTAATTAATTCTCAAACAAACCCAAGTTCAAAAAAACAAGGAACGCCCACCCGGTAGCACATTGGTGTGAATCTGCATTCAATGGAAGGTAAGTACATCGGTCATCTGGCGCAGTCCCTGTTCGATACGGGGTCGGGTGATAAGAGTATAGGATCAGAGTTTTAAAAAAATTAATCTGACCTAAATAGCCAGAGACCGTTTTATCCGGGCAGCACAGAATTCAACCCAACACCCACTGCCATACTTTTAGGGAACTTTTGTGCTCACGCGCTCCTGCAAGTTTCGCAAATATCCGTATATGCCGGAGATGATCACTTCAACTGTGTACCGAAGTGTCTGAAAGGGGTATGTGGTGATTAATCAGCTTTGGTTAGAGAACAACCTGTTGAAAAGTGGTGGCTCCTGTGGCGCAGCCTGGATATTCAAAGCGACAAGTGAATATTTTGACCGGCAGGCACCCGAAAAGCACAGGGTCTGTTCAAGAATCTTTTGACGCAGAAAGGTCGGAGACTCAGACTTCGATGCCCAAATAGTCCTGGCAGTGGACTTGGAGGGCCTGAATTCCCTATGTGGGTACTTATTGCCACTCAGCGCGCACCACTCAGGCCAGAAGTGGAGTAAATGCCGGTCTTAAAAACTCTGTAACTTGGAATTGATCACCCACTTCATCAACTAAACTAACCATGGCCAACAGAGCGGAAACGTAGGGAAAGCCTGTGACATTATTCTGGAACGGTGAATGAAGGCCATGTGCTACCAGGAGTGTACGATCAGCACCTGAGCCGCTGTTCCAAAAAAGGCAATGTGGTTCGATTTTTTGGTTCGAATTCGCGGAGTTGATCCTAATTATCAGCACTAACATTTGGTTAAGATCCAGGGTCCAATAAATGCGGAATTCCGAAAGTGTTCGGACCTGAACACTCAGCCGCTTGCTCCTGAATGTGTCCGGATATCCGGGTTTGGAGCAAATCCGGAGTCTGAATAGGCTATAGGATATTCACACTTCCTGGAGCCTGTCCGGGCTCGAAGTGGTGCCATTCGCGTTCTTGTCTGCGTTTGATTTTCCAGAGGTATAAAGAGCAAGATAAAAGGCTCTATTCATATTTATCAGTCATATCTTGATGAGGCACGAGCCTCATTTGTTAAAATGTCTGTCTAGGAGAAACTAACCATGTGAAGCGAACCGTAGGTGTACTATTAAGACAAACATGGCTTTGTGTAGACAAGGATCTTTCCCTCCGACAGTTACGCAGCAGCTGAGAAGCAAGGGGATGTTGGGGGGTGATTTTCCGGTTCCGGTTGCTGCGATTCTTTATAAAAGATGAGGATTTCAGCCTCCTTTCTCCAGTTCGCCGTTTTTTAAAAGCAAACTAAAGCACAATGTTCTCCAAGTCGTTCGTCCTCTTTGCTTCCATCGCTGCTGCATCGGCGCTCGCTGTCGGACCCACGCCTGCAAGTCTCCCTCATAACATATCTTCCGCTCACTGACTAAAATGCTACATAGGATGCTGGGTCCACCGTGACTGTGTGCAGCGCCGTGAATCCACTCGCCGGATGCATCAACATCCCCATCAACTCGGACGATTGCCACAGCTTCACTGGCGGCTTCAGCTTCCTCAACGATGAGGTCTCCGCTGCTATTGTCCCCGCCGGATTTGTTTGCACTTTCTTCGAGTGCGTTCCGCTATTTAAGCACTAATCGAGAAAAAAGCTCATGCCCGTGCAGCGCTGCGGGGTGCCTCAGCACCACAGACACTGACGTGGTGTTTTTGCAGGGTGGGACGTACAACTTCTTGTCGGTTCCGGGAATCTTTGGGAATGTCAATTTCAACGACAGAGCGAGCTCGTTCACCTGCTCTACCTTCTAGTTATATGATGGAGTACCGTGTTACTACATATCACTATGTGTACAACAAAGTTTGGAATCTATTTGCCTGATTCAACGGTCTACTTTGGCCATCTTTATGTAATTAACAGCATCCCGCAGTTGAAGCGAGACATTTCCGATCTACCAAAGCAATATTTGGACCCAGATATGAACCGGGCGTAAGAGCTATTACTCTCCATGCATAAATTATGCCGTCTAATCAACGGCACATAATTTTCTCACCAATAGAACAAGGTTCAAAGAAATATGTAGCAACAATCACCCAGTAGCACGATCGTGTGTGTATCCGCTTTTGACGATCAGACTGGTGTCTGCAATGCAGGACGCCCCGTTCTATCCGCCGGCTCGGGCGATGGGCGGTATTTCTTGCCTCGTTTTCGATACGGTAAGTTCTGCGGACGATAATTAGAGAAAGAAATTATAATAAAACCGCACAACGGGGGGTTGGTTAAATTACACCTCAGTACATTTTTTGACATCGCAGCACATCACAGAGGGTCTCGGCCGTTGGGTGATGGAAATCGCAGTCTGTTCTCATTTTTGTTAAATCAGGAATATTTGAGTTCGAGCCAGTAAAGTGGAACAAATAAAAAACGAACCACATAAGCGGAGGGTCGGATGAACCTCATTTCTGCATACATGAAACGAAACCCATATAAATAGAAACTAAAAACCGAGATCAAGAATTCAGTCGTTCAAACTTCAGGAGCGAGCAAAAGAGAATGACAGCTGTGCCGAGTTGATCTGCTACGTGTCGGGATGATCTGTAAGTAATCGATCCCTACCTCTCTTGGTTCATTCATCCAGGCGCGTATGGCACTGCCTTGAAGGATGTCTAGTTCAACGCACCCACTGTTTTCTCTTTGGGACGAGATTCCTCGGACCCATCTGGGCAGGGCCAAGGCTGGATGAAACCCTCTCAGAGGTTTATAATTTTTTATTACACATTTTATCTCTGCAGACGCCACGCCACGCGCCAGGGCGAGAAGAGGAGAGAAGAAAAGACGACGCGCATGCAGACCGGCGCATGGCGCGCGAGTGCGACCTATGGCGACCGGGCCCCGAGCAAGGTACGACACAACACAACACGAAGCGCCATGGCTAGAGAAGGCCAGGTGAAAAGGCGTAGGCCAGACCGGAAACGCACGCAACCGGCCGCAACCTTCCTTTCACGCACGCGCACATATCGGTATCGGTCACCCGCTCGCACGACGAGTCGATGCGGACGGTGCGGCGCTCGAGACGGCATGAGACGAGATCATTGATCAGACGTGCTTATGTATGCACAGAGACGAGATGAGGCAGAGGTGCCGCCAATAACTGGCTGCCCGGTTGCCTGGCGTGCTGGCACGGTCCAAGTCGCGAAGACCAATGACGAGCGGGCACGCGCCACGGCACGCCGGGCACGGCACGACGCGGGGTGTTCGCCAAAAAGGAGAGAGAAGAAAAAAGGAAGAAAAAGACGAAAAGTAGAGAGACAAAAAAAAAAAAAACGGTGCGAAGAGAAGAAAAGCGCGAACGGCCCCCCCTCCCCTCCCACAAATAAAAATAAAAATAATGGGGGAAGCGCCGCAGAAAGGTCAGGGAGCGCGCTCCACAAAGCGACGTGTTCACAGAAAGGTAAGCACAGGTGCCGCCAAGAGGAAACATGAGATGGACGCAAGGAAAGAAGAACGTGCTCCCAAAGGAAATAGAAGAAGTGGACGACGCAAACGAAAAAAAAAAGAGAAGTGGACGCAGAACGCACATGAGGACTGCGACGGTGGCGACGTCAATGGGGGTAGCAGGTGAGCGCAACGTTGACGCTGGGGATGTACCACAGGGTGCCGTTCGTACCATGCTGGGGGGAGACAAGGGGGGTTAGGAGCAGGTGAGACATGCAATAATTCTAACGCGCGCACCCTCTCACTCTCGCGCACGAGAAAGCCGAGCACGCACTCGTAGATACGCTCGACAACAGGTAGCGCAGGCGCAATCACCGCCAGCGCAGACCACAGCACGAGCGTCACGGCGCGCGGGGAGATGCTTGGTGTAAGGCACAGAGCGTGATGAACCCTGCCAGCGTGGTATCAGTATCAAGTGCAATAGATAGACAGAAGCGCACACGTACCAATAGACGAATGGAACACCTTGCGTGGGATCTCCCAGTCCACCTTGCGTATGACATCCTCCACCGCGCGCGCCTTGCCCTTGTCCATGGCAGTATTAATATTCCTGTTATCGCCCTGAACGACCGCGCGCTCGACCTCGCCCTCCTCGACCTCGTCCTCGAGCAGCTGCTGGTGCCCCAGCCCCTCGAGCGTTCGGACGACCTTGCGCGTGATGTTCTTCACGCCCGCGACGTCGCGCGCAGGTGAGGCGGACGCACGGCGCTTCGGCGATGGGCGTCGGGTCTTCGTACTCTTTGTCGTTGTAGCCGTCGTGGTCGCTGTGGACGCTGCCGCCGCCGCCTGTGGTGTAGGACTGGTCGTCGCTCTGCGTGGCATCGGAAAAAAGAGAGACAAGAAGAGTACACAATTAGCCTAAGCATGTGTTTGTGTTTGGCTTGCTTACATGGACAGGGCCGGTGAGGCGGTTAAATTTGTGTTGTTCAGCTTGACAGCGGCCTTACTATCGGCTCCGCAGTCGCGCTACGAAAGCGGAGAATTTCTAAATTGTGTTGTTCTAAAATTCGGCCTTAGTCAATCTGCAGTCGCGCTATAGTACTAAAGCGGAGAATCAGAAATTGGAACTGATTTCATGGTTGTTGAAAAGGAGGTTCAAACGAATAGGAACAACCACCCGGCCGGTAGTAGACTCGAACCAGTACCTTTTCGCAACATCAAAGACAATCGTTTGATCAATGCTGATTAGCGATTGCCATCATTGGTCAAATAACTACTGGCTCGAGTCTAACCCGGTAGCATGATGGCGTGCATCTGCATTTAATGAGCCGACTCAGTTTGGTCAACGCAGAAGGTCCCCATTCGATCCGGGGTCGGGTGATGCCCTTGCTGGCCCGTTTCTTTTTCTTTTTGGAACTAATTCTACAGACCATTTTATCCGAGCAGCCAGGTTCTAGAAACCCATAGAGCACGCCCGCCCAGCCCCAAAAATCAAGCTCAAGCTGAATTCCGCCTCTGTGGATTTTTCAACATGACGGGCGTAAGCCTTTCTTCCTCAAGATACCCAGGTTCAAAAGAACAGAAACAACCACCCGGTAGCACGATGGAGTGCATCTGCTTTCAATACGATAGCACGGTTGCAGAGGCCCCCGTTCGATCCGGGGTCGGGTGATGATCCGTGCCCTCGGAAGGTTTTTTATTTTTATTGCATCTACGAAATATTCGCAACCTGTGTTGGAGCAGATATAGTAAAGGATGCACGAGCACAACTTGCCTTCTGAGTCGGAGTCTGACAAAAAAAAAGATGCTTGAGTCGCAGCTTCAAGGTGAATCCACCTCAGCATATTTTCCAACACAGCAGCATATAATTTCCTCTCGAACAAAACCAGGCTCAAAAGAGTACGAACCATCCGGTAGCATATTGGTGTGCATCTGCTTCAATTTCTCCAATGATACGCAGCCGGGGTCGGGTGATGTACGTGCTTTATCCTCTTTCATTTTTTTTTCGAACTCTACACAGACCATTTTATCCGAGCAGACATGGAGGACGCCCAGCCCAATAATATCGCCCCCGTTGAAAATCAAGCTCAAGCTGAATTCCGCCTCTGTGTATTTTTCAACATGACAGCACGTACTTTACTCCCCAATGAAACCAGAATCGAAGAGAATAGTATTAACCACCCGGTAGCACGATGGTGTGCATCTGCTTCAATTTCCCCAAGATGCAGAAATGGCTAAGCAGAAGGTCCCCCGTTCGATCCAGGGTCGGGTGTGTGGGGCTTTCACCGCTTTTCAATTTTTTTTCGAACTAATTCTACACAGCCTACCATTTTATCCGAGCAGATATAGAGGCCCAGGTTCTAGAGTATGCCCAGCCCAATATCGCCCCCACTGAAAATCAAGCCGAATTCCACCTCTGTGTATTTTTCAACATGCTGGGTCTTCAATATACCCAGGTTCAAAAGAACAGAAGCAACCACCCGGTAGCACGATGGAGTGCATCTGCTTTCAATAAGTACAAGTCAACACAGCCTGTTGTCTTGGCGTAGAGGAAAAGAGTGCGTGGGGCCCATTTAATATTGAGGCCGCCCTGCCCAATGTCGAAAAAAAAGCCAATTGCTCAAATTAAACTCCGCCTCACTTCATTTTTCAACATGAGCACGTAATTTCCTCTCCAATAAAACGGGGTTCAAAAGAATAGGAACAACCACCCAGTAGCACGATGGCGTGCATCCAGATTTAATGGCACAGACTCCTTGGTTTGGTCTGCGCAAAAGGTCCCCCGTTCGATCCGGGGTCGGGTGATGGGCTTGCTTTCACCCCTTTTCGTTTTTTTTCGAACTAATTCTACAGACCATTTTATCCGATCAGTTAGGTTCTAGAGACCGGTCGAGCACGCCCAGCCCAATATCGCCCCCAAAAATCAAGCTAAATTGCAAGCTGACTTCCGCCTCTGTGTATTTTTCACCGTAATTCTTCCTCAACATACCCAGGTTCAAAAGAACAGAAACAACCACCCGGTAGCATGATGGAGTGCATCTGCTTTCAATACATTGATTTGAAATAGCATGTTGCAGAAGGCCCCCGTTCGATCCGGGGTCGGGTGATGTAGAGGGAAACGGTGATGTTTTTGTTTTTTATTTTGAATTCATCCGAACTCGGTTCAATCTCTTCGCGCAATTGAAGCGTAGGCTCGCTGTATCAAGAACATCCAACCCACGCACGGCTCTGTGCAGCAGTGAACGGCGGTCAATTGAAAATTTACGCCTTAGTGTATTTTTCAACATGGCCGCATATAATTCCTCCCCAACAAATGGAGGTTCAAAGTAATAGGAACAAGCACCTGATATCACATTGCTCTGCATCTGCGATGGATGATCGACCCTCATGCCATGCAGAATGCCCCCATTCGATCCGGGGTTGATTTTTTTTTTTTGTACATTCCGCAAATGAAAAGTGCGGGAAGCCCATTGAGCACGACCTGCTCAATGACAAAGGCAAAAAAAAAAAAAACTGCTCAAGTTGAATTCCACCTCAGTACATTTGTCAGCACGTAATTTCCTCTCCAATAAAACGGGGTTCAAAAGAAAAGCCGTACAAACTGGAACTATATCAAACATGATAGTTAGAGCGTAAAAGGGGAAACGGAGGTAAAGTGTAAAGCGAGGATTCAGAACAGACTGTTTTGGACCTACAACCCACATGGCGACGTGATGCGCGACGACAGGAGGAGGAGGAGGAGGATGTATTACTGCTATTACTGCTGTGGTCCCTAGGTATTGTACGTACGAACACAACATCCAAAAAATGTACACTAGTGTTTCAACCACAAAGGTCTTGAACTTGGCGCAGACTTTATATAAATAAGGCAGTAGTGATCATAACCAAGTTCAATCCCGCTACCCATGATTTGTTGAGCGCTATCAGTCCGCATAGCTAATACGAATTCAGGATTGTGTTCCTTTATTTCAAACGGAGAAAATATTGAGTTCCTTCGATAATTAGGGGGAATATTAATAATAAACATCAATATCTATAGCGCCAGTTGTACCCTACGCATCGACTTGGGTAGGGTTGATATCATACGGATACGGCTTTATGCGCTATTCGAACATATGGACCGGGATATCCGTCATCTCCTAAGTCTCCTCCTAGCTTTCAATTCGAGTTGTCGGACCACCAACGATGGAGTGTCGCCCAAATTGATTTATGGTTGCTATTCCGCGACTGCGGAAGTTCTCCGGGCTGCCGCTGACATCTGCGCCAAACCGGTTACTCATTTCTTTTCGCGAGTTGAGGTCATCGACGGAGTGTTGCCCAAGTTGTATTGTGGCTGCCATTTGGCGACCGCTGAAATGCACCGAGCTGCTGCTGCTGCAGATGTCACTGTTAACATCCGTGCCAAACCGGGAATTCTCGTTTCGGGAGTTAAGTGTCCACAAGGCCGAAATGGCGTAGACTTTTGGGAGCATCATGCCGGTTACGAGAATACACAAGATTGTCACATCGATAGAAGTGTGAAGGTAAAGCGCTTGGGAAATGAAATTGGCCAAGGCGCACAGAGTGACTGGAGCAGCTGACTATATCATACGGCTTTCGTCAGGAATAACACTCGAGATGGTCAAGCTTCATACCTGGAAGGCGATCCTAATAAGTCTGTTCAGTATTCCCACCGTTGCCAGAGACGCCTGTTGCGCTCGTCTCTACGGCGGGATAATTAGAACTCAAGAGGAAATAAAATCTTTGTTCACCGACCAGCAGGAAATAGATGGTGCTTCCAGACAAAATCACATCTCCCGCCACCACTGCTCCAACATGAAGCGGGCCTGGAATATGATAGGACTGAGATCAGAACAGGAAACGCAGGATCATTCGAATCTTACTCCAGATTTCTTTAGCAGTGGGCTTGAAGTAATCCCCGGTGGCACTGTGCCACAGAACGTACATCAGACCAGAAAACTTGAATGCAGTCTACGACACCGAGATCAGAATACCAGATAATCAGTGTCGAGATTCCCTACATGCACTATCGCCGATATGAGGCCGAAAACGAAAAGTAACACAACGAAGGCCACCACGTAAATATTATTCGATATAATCTGAATACTCAGATCAGCGTCGTGAATACTCAGAGGCGACGAATCTCGATACCCAAAGCCTCCGGCAGAAGAATGCTTGCACGGAAAACGCGATTATCTCCGTTATCAGCAGATTGCTTTGGTTCAACCAGTTGGTGAGGAACATATCCGCTGCCTGATTGAGATCCATGAAATTGTCGACGTTTTGGACCCAAACTAAAGCTCTGCGAGTTCAGTGATTAGCGGATTTTTGTAAGAGTAGTGAGGAGCATACATTGCGTGTACGCTCTTGAAGGTTGTCGTAATGCACAAGCCAAGTACAAACAGCTTCTGGGAGAGAGGATCCGACTTGTAATACCGAGACCAATAATTGGTGAATTGAGCGAAAAGAATGCCTTGAAGGATGAGGTCCGCATGTGTACCTAGGTCCTAACCGATGCTCGGCATCTCAACGCGAACGAATCAGCCGCTACTCACCCAACCGCCGAGGTAAAAAGTTACAACTGGGAGAGGTGGCATATCAAGACTGGCGGGAGGACAAGAAAGTGCTCGTAAAGGATGTGACCCAAGACATTCCTTGTATGTAGCGTAACTACAAGAATACTGACAAGCTTCCCCGATGGCAGAACGGCAAGCAGAATGGTGCCGTCTGACAGAATCGCAAAATTTGATCCGAGTCGTCGGGTGAGAATTTTTGGATACGTTGGCAATTCTGCCCGGACGCATGAGCATGTACAGGAAGCTAAATTTTCAGAAGAGTAAACAAATGAAGAGACGTTGTGCCAGTAAAGCACTCGATAGGAAGCTAGAGCCGGCTGGAATGCCTTCCGGTTGCAGATTGGTCAGTGAGAACATCTAGTTCCGATGACGGCTATTGCCGGCCATTATCTCCATGGCACTGAGACGCCACAAGTTCATGAAAACCACTGCGGTGTGTCGGTGTGTTTATCTTTTACTGAAAAACAAGATCTCTGGCCCTCTGGAGAGCGAGCAACAAGCGAGCAGGTGCCAGGGCAATCAGTATTTAGCGGTAACTAATTGTTGGTTCCGAATAAACCAGGGGAATGTTGTGTGTTACCTCAAAGGCACCTCGACAATCTGGGAGAGATTTAAAATAGGACATGGAGGTCCTGCATTTGGGAATTGGAAATACCGAGCTGAGTATAATATATTTATCCTGACTGGGTGCCAGCGATGTCGCGCATGACATTATATTACGAAAATCTAGTCGTTCTGGGTTCCCACAAGCGGTAGAATAGATTGTGTCTTCCAAGAATATACTAATCCCTCAATGTGGCTTTTGGTCGGACAACGCCAATAAGCACGTCTTAGTTGCATCCACCACCCGTGTGCGCGCCTCCACTCCCGATAATTGGCCATCGACGTGCTAATTCACAATGATGAGCCAGAGGAACGAAATAAAAGAACAGCCGTGCTTTTCAACAAGTTCAGGGTATTGGAAGCCCACGGGCTGCGCAAAAAGCGGAGGAAATCAGCGGTCTCCAGCCGCAGAATACTGTACGGTGTAGAGTTGATCCTCATCCTAAGGTGAAGGGGTAACCAAACGTCCGTCGTTTGCTGAGAAGATGATGGTATGCCATGCATCACAATCCGGCCAAATGTCCGTTGGCGAATCCGTTTATGCGCATCTAATATAATCTAGAGGGGGGTCCCCACCCCTCCAATAGATTAAAATAAATTAGAGTTTATTGGAGGGTCAAGACGACGTCAAGGTCAGACAAAGCCCGATGTCCTGACGGCTGCCTCGGCATCCCCGCGGAAAATGCGCAGATATTCCAAAACATTTTTCTATGCTTATGGAAAGTCAACCAATATCCACTGCTTGAATACTAATCGCCTGATATTTGCCTACTAGCAGTACTTGTCTGTTCCTCCAGTTCAAAGCAAGGAATCGTTCATACTGAATTCAGAGCATTTTAAACAGAGACTACTTTCGCTGCAAAACATGCCGCCGTGGCCGAACCCAGATTCAAACTCCGACTAACTCCGACTTGCCTTTCTAAGCTGCCTTCTCGGTGCTGATGACCTGGAAACTGCCCGGTGTAGCACACTGCCATCGTCGGCCCAAGACTGTCACTGCGTTCAGGCGCCGGATAGCCGAAGCCATTTTTAGGCGCTTCTAGGCCCTGCTAGCTTCGGCGAGGTCCGGCTAGCTGGCTCGTCCCGGTCACCTAGACAACGGCTAGCCAGAGCAAATGCGAGCCGCTTCGAGGTCCGCGACGCTCAGCTCGACGTGCGTTTCTAAACGGGTAGCACAGCCTCGACACCAGTTGGCTAGGTCCGCCAGATCCAGGTCAGATACTGACGACGTGCCAGGATCCTTGCGCTTTTGTCATTAATAACGCAAACGTGGGTGCTTGGTTTTTCCTTTTCCATAGCCGACTTTGATTAATACCCCACTGCAGCTGGGCCAACACGAGCTCGGTTTTTATTAGTGGACAGGATATCCGTAACAGTGTAGGTAGGTAGGTAGGTAGGTAAGCACGGTCCCGCTTAGGGACGCCGGGCGGAGAAGTATCCCAGTATACAACAGGCAAAATTATGTACACTATCGTCTCTCACCTCTAATAATCTCCCGAGCCGACCTCATGCACCAGTCTCCTGGCACGCTGTAGAACGCAGTCGACTACTAGAAGCAAAAAGTCAGAAATAAACATTAGCACCTCAGTTCGGATAAGTTTATTAGACATGCGAGAGCTGCGCATGAAAACCCTGAAGACTTGTATCATAAGATGAGGGCACGAGAGCTCTGACAAGATGTTTACAGGCCGATTATTGATTTCAATGTTTAATCTGAACAGGTCTTCGTCATTGGTATATCGTGTGTATATAGATGGCCTTTCCAAGGTTTACAACGTCTCCGAGTAAAATAAACTCGGCCGACAAGTAGACTGCACCCTGAATCCAATTTGGCATGAAGTGATCGGTCCTTTTGTGTGTTTCAATATCGATCAAGCAAAACGGTATCGGTTCATGCACATAAATAGGGGTGCTCAATTCTTAGGTCGACCCGGGCAGCACTTCGGTGTTTTACAACCGAAGTGCTTGCCACATTTTTTTGGTATTTTGTTTACAGACTGGTCACGAGTCTAGCTACTTACAGGACGGATGGACTGTTCAACGCGGTAGGACGGAAGTTTTATTCCAATAAAACGGGGTTCAAAATAATAGGAACAACCACCCGGTAGTACATTGGTGTGCATCTGCACTCAATGCGCAATTCTCTATGCAGAATGCTGAAGGTCCGCGTTCGACTCGAGGTCGGGTGCTGGTGATCGTGCTCTATTGAATCTTTTTTATTTATTTTCGTTCCATCTACATGAATCTCCGCGGAATGTTCCATAGGAGCAGAGAAACTGACAGGCAGCTTTTAACACAGCCTGCTCAACCAAAAAAAATGGAATCAACCGAAAAATGGCGGGTTAGTTGAAAAGGTCCGCCTCCATATTTCAACACGGCAGTAATTAACTCTCAAACAAACCCAAGTTCAAAAAACAAGGAACGACCACCCTGTACCACATTGGTGTGAATCTGCATTCAATGGAAGGCAAGTACATCGGTCATCTGGCGCATTCCCCCATTCGATACGGGGTCGGGTGATAAGAGTATGGGATCAAAGTTTTTTTAAATTTTAATCTGACCTAAATTCCCACAAACCGTTTTATCTGAGCAGCCCATTGAACACGACCTACCCAATGACCCAGCAAACAAACACCAACTGCGTAAGTTGGAGCTGCCTTGGTTTATTTTTCTGCATGGCCGTCGGGCACGCCCTCTCCAATGATCAAAAGAAGATCATCTGCCTAGCGCCTCAGTTCATTTTTTTAACATTGCACGAAATTTGCTCTCCATTGGTGTGCATACGCTCTCAATCTGCACACCCAGAAGAAAAATGCGAAAGGTCCCAGTTCGATTCGGGGCTGAGTGATAAAACTGTTCGCATATGTTCCTGCTTCGTAGATACATGTCAAATTCCCTGTGGCAGATCCGTTGAAATGCCCAGACTGGTAAGCACAGAATTCAATCCAACCCATTAATAATACCCAGTGCCATGCTTTCAGGGAACTCCTGTGCTCACGCGCTCATGTAAGTTTCGCAAATATCCGTATATGCCGGAGATGATCACTTCAACTGTGTACCGAAGTGTCTTGAAAGGGGTATGTGGCGATTAATCAGCCTTGGTTAGAGAACAGTCAGAGAGCCTGTCAAAAATGTTGGCTCCTGTGGCGCAGCCTGGGTATTGAAGGCGACGAGTAAATATTTCGACCGGCAGGCACCCGAAAAGCACAGGGTCTGTTCAAGAATCCTTGACGCAGAAAGGTCGGGGACTCACCTGTTGATAGACTTCGATGTTCTGACAGTGGACTTGGAGGGCCTAAGTGCCCCATGTGGGTACTTATTGCCACTCAGCGCGCGCCACTCAGGCTAGAAGTGGAGTAAATGCCGGTCTTAAAAACTCTGTAACTTGGAATTGACCACTCACTTCATCAACTAAACTGACCAACAGAGTGGAAACGTAGGGTAAGCCTGCGACAAGATTCTGGAACAGGGAATAAAGGCCACGTGCTGCCAGGAGTGTACGATCAGCACCCCAACTGTCCTTCCATAAAAGGCAATGTAGTTCGAATTTTGGTTCGAATTCGCGGAGTTGATCCTAATTATCGGCACTAACATTTGGTTAAGATCCAGGGTCCAGTCACTGCGGAATTCTGAAAATGTTCGGACCTGAACACTCGGCCGCTTGCTCCTGAATGTGGGAGTCTGAATAGGCTATAGGATATTCACATTTCCTGGAGCCTGTCTGGCTCGAAGCGGTGCCATTCCCGTTCTTGTCTGGGCTTGAACAGTCGCTTTCGCCAGACAGGTGGGAACTCAGTCCGTTCCTGAGCCGATTCAGGCTTGGACATTTATGGCTAAATTATTATACATTTGGCCGAAAACCAGATAAATCAGTTGCTGTACCGTTTGATTTTTCAGAGGTATCAAGAGCAGGATAAAAAGCTCTATTCATATTTATCAGCCATATCCTGATGAGGTACGAGCTTCATTTGTTAACGTGTCTGTCTAGGAGAAACTAACCATGTGAAGCGAACCGTAGGTGTGCTATTAAGAGAAACATGGCTCTGTGTAGACAAGGATCTTCCCCTCCGACAGTTACGCAGCAGCTGAGAAGCAAGGGGATGTTGGGGGGTGATATTCCGGTTCCGGTCGCTGCGATTCTTTATAAAAGACGAGGATTTCAGCCTCCTTTCTCCAGTTCGTCCGTTTTTAAAAGCAAACTCAAGCACAATGTTCTCCAACTCGCTCGTCCTATTTGCTTCCATCGCTGCTGCATCGGCGCTCGCTGTCGGACCCACGCCTGCAAGTCTCCCTCAGAACGTATCTTCCGCTCACTGACTAAAATACTATATAGGATGCCGGGTCCACCGTGACTGTGTGCAGCGCCGTGAACCCACTCGCCGGATGCATCAACATCCCCATCAACTCGGACGATTGCCACAGCTTCACCGGCGGCTTCAGCTTCCTCAATGACGAGGTCTCCGCTGCCATTGTTCCCGCCGGATTTATTTGCACTTTCTTCGAGTGCGTTCCGCTGATTCAAGTGCTAATTGATAAAAAGCTAATTCCCGCGCAGCGCTGCGGGGTGCCTCAGCACCACAGACACTGACGTCGTGTTTTTGCAGGGTGGGACGTATAGTTTCTTGTCGGTTCCGGGAATCTTTGGGAATGTCAATTTCAACGACAGAGCGAGCTCGTTCACCTGCTCTACCTTCTAGTTATATGATGTAGTACCGTGTTACTACATATCACTATGTGTACAACAAAGTTTGGAATCTATTTTCCTGATGCAACGGTTTACTTTGGCCAGCTTTAGTTAACAACATCCCGGAGTTGAAGCGAGACATTGCCGATCTACCAAAGCAATATTTGGGTCCAGATATGAACCTGGCGTAACAGCTATTGCTGGCTATGCGTAAACTATGCCGGCTAATCAATACATTACAGAGAGTCTCGGCCGTTGGGTGATGTAAATCGCAGTCTGTTTTCATTTTTGTTGAATCAGGAACATTGGAATTCGGAGTCCCCACAACCTGGCCACTAAAGTGGAACAAATAAAAATGAACCACAAAAGCGGAGGGTCGGATGAACCTCATTTCTACCTACATGAAATAAAACCCAGATAAATAGAAACTAAAAACCGAGGTCAAGAATTCAATCGTTCAAACTTCAAGAGCGATAATGACAGTTGTGCCGAGCTGATTCGCTACGTGTCGGGATGATCCGTAAGTATTGATTCGCTCACCTGCCTCAACGTTGACCTACCTCTCTTAGTCCATTTATCCATGCGCGTATGGCACTGCCTTGAAGGATGTCTAGTTCAACGCACCCACTGTTTTCTCTTTGGGACGAGATTCCCCGGACCCGTCTGAGCGGGGCCGAAGCTGGATGAAACCCTCTGTTTATATATTTTTATTACACATTTACATATATCTCTGCAGACGCCACGCCACGCGCCAGGGCGAGAGGAGGAGAGAAGAAAAGACGACGCGCATGCAGACCGGCGCATAGTGCGCGAGTGCGACCTATGGCGACCGGGCCCCGAGCAAGGTACGACACGACACGACACGAAGCGCCATGGCTAGAGGAGGCCAAGAGAAAAGGCGTAGGCCAGACCGGAGACGCACGCAACCGGCCGCAGCCTTCCTTTCGCGTGCGCTACATATCGGTATCGGTCACCCGCCCGCACGACGAGTTGATGCGGACGGTGCGGCGCCCGAGACGGCATGAGACGAGATCATTGATCAGACGTGCTTAATATGTACGCACAGAGACGAGATGAGGGCAAGTCACGCACGGCGATGAGATGAGGCAGAGGCGCCACCAATAACTGGCTGCCCGGTTGCCTGGCGTGCTGGCACGGTGCAAGTCACGACGGCCAATGACGAGCGGGCACGCGCCACGGCACGGGTACGGCACGACGCGGGGTGTTCGCCAAAAAGGAGAGAGAAGAAAAAAGGAAGGAAAAGAAGAGAGACATGAGCGAGAGAAAAAAACCGGTGCGAAGAGAAGAGGCGCGCCCCCCTCCCCCCCAAAAAAATAAAAATAAAAATAAAAATAATAGAAAATCGGGGAAGCGCCGCAGGGAGCGCGCCGAAAAATAGTAAGGGAGTGCTCCCCTCTTCTGGGAGCGCGCGCCCCACAAAGCGACGTGTTCACAGAAAGGTAAGGATAGGTGCCGCAAAGAGGAAACATGAGATGGACGCAAGGAAAGAAGAACGTGCTCCCAAAGGAAATAGAAGAAGTGGACGATGCAAACAAAAAAAAAAGGAGAAGTGGACGCAGAACGCACATGAGGACTGCGACGGTGGCGACGTCGATGGGGTAGAGCGTAAGCGCAAAGTTGACGCCAAGGATGTACCACAGGTGCCGTTGGTGCCGTGCTGGGACAAGGGGATAAGACGTGCAATAATGCAAGACACGCATCCGCTCGCTCTCGCGCACAAGAAATCCCAGCGCGCGCTCGTACACGCGCTCGACTGTGGGGTAGCGCAGGCGCACAAAGTCAGTCGGTGCAGTCATCGCCAATGCGGACCACAGTACGAGCGTCACCGGGCGTGGGGAGATGCTGGGCGTGAGGTACAGGCCCAGCGTTATGAAGCCTGGGGCATTGTGAGCATGCAATGTATATATACAAGGGGCACATACCAATAAGCGAATGGAACACCTTGCGCGGGATCTCCCAGTCCACCTGGGATCCTCCACCGCGCGCGCCTTGCCCTTGTCCATCACGGTGTTGACATTCTTGTTATCGTCCAGCACGACCGCACGCTTGACCTCGCCCTCCTCGTCCTCGACTTCGAGCAGCTGCTGGTTCCCCAGCGTGCGGATGACCCTGCGCGTGATATGCTTCATGCCTGCAACGTCGCGCGCAGGCGAGGCGGACGCACGGCACTTCGACGACGGGCGTCGGGTTTTCTCCGGCGTCGCTGTTGGCGTCTCTGTGGACGTATGTGGTGCAGGACTGGTCGTCGCTCTGCGTGGCATTGGAAACAAGAAGAGGCACGATGATTAGCATGTGTTTGTGTTTGGCTTGTACTGAGTGCTTACGTGGACAGGGCTACTTAAATTTGGGTCAATTCAGCTTTGACAGCGGCCTATAATTTAGTATATAAATGGGCCTTAGTCAATCCGTAGTCGCGCTACTAAAGCGGAGAACTGATTTCATGGTTGAACGTTGAACATTGAAAAGGAGGATCAAACGAATAGAGGCAGCCACCCGGTAGCACGATGGCGTGAATCTGGACACTTGGTCTGGGTGTGGTGCAGAATGGCCCTGTTCCATGATCCATCCGGGGTCGGGTGATGTAAAGGAATGCGGCCATGTTTTTTTTCATTTTTAATTCATCCGAACTCGGTTTTCGATCTCTACGGGAAGCTCTGAGGATTCATGATGATGCAACGATGTCCTCGAACGAAATAAAGTAAACTAAAGTCCCGTACATAATAAATGGGGGGTCAGCTGAAAAGTTTGACCTCGTACATATGTTTCAGGCTTTAGCAACACGTAATTTCCTCCCCGACAAAGCCAGCCTCAAAAGAAATAGAATACCCACCCGGTAGCACATTGGCGTGCATCTGCTTTCAATTTGAGCTCTCTATGCAGTAAGGATATAAAGGAAGGCAGAATGTCCCCCGTTCGATCCGGTGTCCGGTGATGAGTCGTATCCCACATCTTTTTCGTTTTCTTTCCATGTAAATCTTATGAAGCATCAATAATCTGGACTGAGCTTTGCAGCACTAGCAGCATGCTCTGTCCAACAAACAGATATTCAATTCTGGAGATGGGACTTGGTTGATAGGTTTGGCCTCGCTCTATTGTTCGACACGGCAGCATGTAATTCCTCGTTCTGTGAGGTTCGGGGAATCTGTTTACGTAGGTCCCTGACCGATCCGGGGGTTGGGTGATATGATGCGCTTCGGTGCTTTTTTTCCCCTGGGGTATATTTATGTTGCAATGCTGAGAAGTCGGCATAAAATATTTCCCGACATGTGCTCAAACAATGTCGGCACCGCACCAGAGACTGAAATGCCTTTTTGGGCCACAGGAAGTACTGACACCCCGCACGCACCGAAATGGAGGAAATGGTCCACCGTAGTGGTATTGATCCTTTGAACTCTGTAAAAATGCTAACAACTCGCTTCTTCAATCAAATCAAGAAACGGACCAGTGAAAGTTGGCGGCGTTCCCCAAAAGGCAATCGAGTTCGATTTTTGGTTCGAATTCACGGAGTTGATCCTAATCGCCAAGACTGAGATGTGGGCGAGATCTCCGTTCCAAGACAATGGCACATATTATTATCTGGGTATCCCCGAATCCGCAGAAGTCAGTACCGTACCGGTTCATCTTTGAGAGAGTAAATACTCGAGCAGAAACAAAAGCTTCGCCATTCATATCTAGCAGTGCATACTAGAGATGTTTAACAACCGTGATAGTGGTATTGAATTTACCCCCTGCAGTTTTAAACCACTTGAAGTGGACACTTCCTCTTTCCCTAAAATTTGATTGAGGTAAGCAAGGATCCAAAGTTTCCCCTTGTATGTACATCGGAAGGCGATCCGAATGTGTGCTTCCAATCATACAGCTTCTCTACATAGACCTGGTTTGTAAAAAAATCTCCGCTAACGTCGGTTGATTCGTGCTGTCATTCACCAAACATGACGTTTCGAATTTTTATTTTTAGACCCATATGAAGAGGGAAAATCCATGTTGGACTCTGGCGATGCTTCTCAGCTTCTGTCTTGGCGCAAGATCGGACTTGAGACGCCCCCGGCTCATTGGCCATATTGTATAGACACTGATCTGCCCCGCCAACATCTACATGCCAGCTGAGACGCAAGGGGATCCTGAGTAATGTTCGACTTCTGGTTGCTGGAATTTTCTATAAAAGGCGAGGATTTCATTCCCATCCCTCTTCATTTCGCCCAGTTCAAAGAAATCTAAGTACAATGTTCTTCAAGACGCTCATCCTCTCTGCTTTTATCGCTGCCGCATTGGCGCTCGCCATCGGACCCACGCCTGTATGTCTCTCTCCGAACATTTGTTCAGCTCATTGACTGAAATACTACATAGCATGTCGGGTCCGCCTTGACCGTGCGCAGTGGCACATCGGATCCGCCCGGCGGATGTGTCGACATCCCTATCACCTCGGCTGATTGCCTCAGCTTCACCGGAGGGCTTAGCTTCTTCAACGATGAGGTTTCCAGTGTGAAAATTCCAGACGGATTTCATTGTAGTTTCTTCGAGTGCGTTCCGCTGATTTAAATGTTAATTGAGATAGAGCTAATGACAACACAGCGCTGCGTCGTGCATCAGCAAAGACACAGACACTGATGTGGTCTTTTTGAATGGTGGGGCCTACAACTTCTCGGATCCGGAAAGCTCTGGCAATGTCGATTTCAATGACCGGGCGAGCTCGTTCAGGTGCCGCACCTTCCAACTATGTGATGGATTACCGTGTTCCGTATCAATATGTGTAGAGTAAGCCTCAGAAGTCATTAGTATTTGCCCAATCAAAAGTTTATCACCTTTACCACCCTTCCCGGTTTAAGTTTTGCTTTCCTCATGCTATGCCAATGCCCCAGTGCTCAAGCGGGACATTAATTCAGTTTCCAATCTACTAAAGCAATATTCTCTACCCAGATAATGACCTCGGGGGACATGAACGCCAACTAGTATTGATATACTAGTGCAAATGCTCAAGTGAACCTGGCGTAAGTATTGCCCGTCATGAAATAAATAAAACCATCCCGTAGCGCAGTAGTGTGCATCTACATTCATTCATTATGAACCACACTATTTGGGTTGTGCAGAAGGTCCCGTTCGACAGTCAATTTTGACTTGCTGAATAGAATCAGATAGTATCATAATGAGTGATTGTGCTGGCCCTCCAACCGTAACACCAATCATAAGTAGCGGGAAGCGAGAAAATAATGCACGATAACTAGCTTCTGACTTGCGCGTATCAGTAGTACTCCTCAATACGGCGAGACTTCAAAATGAGCGCCTTTAGTTCAAGAATGGAATCAGTGGGTTTGGATAAGCTAGCTGTCCGAAATCGGAAGATGTTCGAGAGCAGGAGCAGTGGGTGCATCTAGTAGTTGTTGTCTCTCGTCTCCTAACTTTAGCGAGAGCCGGCACCCCAGAGGCGCAGCAAGTTTTGACTGTCACACCACGGCAGTTTTCATCACAGCGAAGTTCCACAAAGGATATAGCATGCTGCCAGATTTCCGAGGCCGCGGAGTATTCGGGAGCATAGGGAATGGAGGCAGGGATGTTCAGCGGCAAACAATATGTTTGTGAGTACCGTGTGGAGGTGGTTCCAATGGGAAGAGCCGAAGCTGCAGCTATCGACAGGATGAGCGACTTCGAGAGCATTATATTACGGACTCGATCATCAAACCAGAGAATGGGTACCGATGCACGAGCAAATTTTGACACAAAAGAAGGTCCCGCAACTCATCCGAGCACATCGAGCCTGTCGTCCAGAATGACAGCAATAAATTCCCCGGAAATCACAGAAAGATGAAAAAAACACAGCTCGACACAGAGATACTCCGCGGAGAAGGGTATCTTGATTTGCGGTTTTTCTTTCTGCGCATAAACTTACCGTTGAAAATTACCATTTATACGCAGCAGAACGCAGCGAAGAAGTGCACATAGCATTGATACGAATCGAGAGGTGGGGGTAGGTTAAAGTTGTTCTTTCCACCGGTGATGCGAATTGCCGGAAGATTGATTTAATAGCTGGCGAGTCTTTTGTGACGCGCAGATGAAGTTATCAGAAAAATGGTTGAAGGAGTGAGACATCGAGACTGGGCTGGAAAGAACAGACTTCAACCCAATAATTTTACCGAATACAATATTGCGAAATCCGGAGATGACTCGATCACTTCAATTGTGCGCCAAAAGTAAGGAATGATATTGAGGTGGGGTATTCGACAGTTAATCGGCTTTGGTCATTGCACCGCCGGAGATCCCATGGAAGATAATCAGCTCCTGCTGTCGCAGAGTTCAGCCGCTGGGGACGGAATATTCGGACCAGGCCTGAGGAAAAGGCGGCGGTTCAGTTGAACTCCGTTCAAACATCTATGATGCAGAAATATCCGGAGACTCACGCTGCTATTGATAAACGTCGACGCCCAAATAACGTTGACAGCTGGACCTGAAGAACCTGAATGCCCTTTTTGGGCCGAAGGAAGTATTGAAACCCGGCCACACCAGGTGCACCGCTGGAAGTGGGGTAAATGACTATCTGAAACTCTGTCAATTTTTATTTGCCACCTAGTTCGCCAATCAAACAGAACACTGGAAACAAAGGTGAACTTGGTGACACGTGCCAAAATATTCCACAAAAGGCAATGTAGTTCGAATTGAAAGAATCCACAAAGTTGAATTTTGGATGTGATCCAGGGATGCCAAGACAATGAAATCTATGATTATTCATGTGAACAAATTATCCACCGTTTCATTTTTCCGCGGTACGGCGGATAAAAAGCCTCGTTAAGGGGTAGCAGATACAAGCTTCGCTATTCATATTTAGCAATCGTTATTAGAGACCCTTGGGTTGCTTGAGGTTTCCACTGTACTAATTTAAGTGTTCCCTATATGTGCTTCTAACTATACAGCAGCCGATCTAAGCCTGGTGTTTTACCTTTCCCGCTAACATCGGAAATCATTCTGGCTGTCATTTATGGCCGGACATAATGGATCCAACTGAAGAGAAGAAAATACATGTTGAGCTCTGGCGGTGCTTCTGTCTTGGCACTGGGTCGGATTTGAGACTTCTCCGACTCTGAGCATGTTGCATAAACAATGATTTCTCCCGTTGGATCCAATTGAAGAGCAAAAAAAACGTGTTCAATTCTGGCGGCGCTCACATCTTAGCGCTGGGTCGGATTTGGAGATTCCCCGACTATAGACAATTATCTCTCCCTCCGACAGTTTCGCGCCAACTGAGAAGCAAGCGGATGTTGAGGGGTGATTTTCCAGTTCCGGTTGCTGCGATTCTCTATAAAGGATGAGGATTTTAACTCTCTTCTTCAGTTCGCCCAGTTCAAAGCAAACTAAAGTACAATGTTCTCCAAGTCCCTCATCCTCTTTGCTTCCATTGCTGCTGCATCGGCGCTCGCCGTAGGACCCACGCCTGTAAGTCTTACTCCGAACATATGTTCAGCTCACTGACTAAAATATTGCATAGGACGTCGGGTCTACCCTGACCGTCTGCAGCGGCTCATTGAATCCGCGCAACGGATGTGTCGACATCCCCATCAACTCGGACGATTGTCACAGCCTCACTGGCGGCCTCAGCTTCCTCAACGATGAGATTTCCAACGCTCTTGTCCCCGCCGGATTTGTTTGCACTTTCTTCGAGTGCGTTCGACTGATATAAATGTTGATTGAGAGAGAGCTAATAACTGCACAGTGCTGCGGGGTGCATCAGCAACACAGACACTGATGTCGTCTTCTTGCAGGGTGGGGCGTGGGACTTCTTCCACGTTCCGGGAATCTCCGGGACTGTTAATTTCAACGACAGACCGAGCTCGTTCACCTGCTCTACCTTCTAGATATGATGGAGCACCGTGTTACAAACCACTATGTGTACAGAAAAGCTCGGAATGTGATTTCCTGATGTCTACTTTGGGCCTTTGACCATGCTTTGACGACGGCGCTTTGTCCGTGTTTCTGGAATTGCGGGCACCATGAACTTCCATGACAGGGCCAACCGTAACACTAATAATAAGTAGCGGGAATCGAGGAAATACTGCACGATAACTCGCTTCTGACTTGCGCGCATCAGTAATACTCCTCAAGACAGTGAGACTTCAGGAATGGAATCAGTTTGGATAAGCCAGTTATCCGAGATCGGAAGATGTTCGAGAGCAGGAGCAGTGGGAGCATCTAGTAGTCTTTGTCTCTCGTCTCCTAACTTTAGGGAGCACCGGCACCCCAGAGGCGCAACAGGTTTTGACTTTCACACCACGGCAGTTTCATCACAGTGAACTTCCACAAGGGACGCAGCATGCTGCGAGATTTCCGAGGCCACGGAGCATTCGGGAACATAAGGAATGGAGGCACGGATGTTCAGCGGTAAACAATATCTTCGTGAGTACCATGTGGAGGTGGTTCCAATGGAAAGAGCCGAAGCTGTAGCTATCGACAGGATGAGCTACTTCGAGAGCATTATAGTACGGACTCGATCATCGAAGCAGAGAATGGGTACTGATGCATGAGCGAATTTTGACACAAAAGAAGGCCCCGCGACTCATCGGGGCACATCAAATCGGCCCGGTCTCGCTACTTTCGTAATCCGCCATCGGGCTGAGTACAGGACTATCCGCTGTACCACCTCTCAATTTATCTCGCTCTTTTCCCGCTCTGTGTCGAACGAAGACAGAGATTTATTTTGGTTTTAGCTCTCGCTCGTCTTTGGACGTGGAGCAAGCGCATCATTACGTGCCAATTTATTTATTTATTTTGGTGGTACGTGGTGTCCGAAGGACATCCAAATCCGCTGGACAACTAACAATAGGTTAGCCTCCATTGGACGTAAAGTTTAGAGGAAATATGTGCTAATTTAACCGTGTCGAACTTTACGTGACTTTTCCCACGCGTGGTAAATTTAACTTTTACTTGCACGGTTAGATGGATTCCCTTCCCTAGGGCAACAAACCTCTCTAGACATACTACGACTATATGTATGGCGCATTAGGCATGAGCTCACGCCTCCCGAGGCCTTATGTCAACTAATGATGTAGATAAATGACTCAGCCTGAGTACATGCAGTCCTCGAGATTTCGGTGTGAACTGAAAAGACTTGTTTCTCCGAATGATATTTAATCTGGCGGATATTTCGACTACTGTACGGCGCTCAAATTCGCAGGTTTCATTATTTGTTCGACATTTCTTTCTCTTTGCAGGTTAGAATTTCCATTTATAATTCGAATAATATCTTCTAATCTTCTCGGCTCAACTTGGCTCTGTGCATGGCTTTACTTTGTGTAGCTTTACTGAGAATACCTTTCCCCTTACTGTAGCTTTACTTTACTTGGCGTGCAAGTACATTAACTGAGACCACGAAGCAAACGGACATTTAATATTCAGTAAGTATCTACTCTATCACTGTATATAAATCCATATCCCTTACGGGGACAACGGGCGGTAACCGGCCGCACGGGTGGGCGGACCTTCACCGTGGCTTTAGAGAGACCAAGTTGGAGCCGGGTGAATGTTCGTTTCTGTGGCCTCCTTATCTTTGTCCGGGCTCGACCGCTTTCACTACTCCAGATGCAATGCATGATCATTGGGGGCTCAATAATCCGCCCGAGGCATCGACATCCTGAGCATGCTTGCGGATCAGTCCAATTTCGAGAGTACTGAGAAAGAGTGTTCCAAACATCTGAGACGGCTGTCTGTAGTACACGCTCCGAGATAATCAAATATTGTGCTGGTTTTCCCGCCCTGGCCATCAAAAAGGAGGGCATTTGGAAGTGTATTTTGGAGTTCCTTGACGCTGATTTTTGACGAGATTGAACAGCACTTCAATCAGTGAATTACAAGGGCCGCCTGTGTCTCGATTGGTGATGATTCTCCCGGGAGCGAATGGTGTGGAAAAGGCACGAAAATTTGCTAGGAAGACCTCAGGCAGTTTGGATTCAAACATTCGCTTGCTTTCTTCAGACTGGATTGGATGCTTTTGTGTTCCAAGAACGACTGCAAGAACATTATGTCTTTCCGAGTAACATCAAACTGTTCGGAAGTTTCTGTGCGGTGTCTTCCGCCAGCCCGGCCGCGCTGGCCATTTTATTTTCCCGGTATCATCCTGCTCACACGCAAGAATGTTACCGTCTGTTACCTCACTTCAGAGTGGCTCAATTTGGAGCCGTTCAGTCGGATTTCTCATCCTATGTGTAAATATATACTTATCAGACAAGTTCTCACGGTTCCTTTTGGTTCGCGAACGCGGTGCCCGTCCATACTCGGTCCAACATAGAATTTGGACCATCGTTGAAGAGTCGCCGGCCAAATCAAGGGATTGACAATCACTCCATGTTGGATTACTTACTGTACATTGCTTTACTTAACTGGTACTTTTACTTTACTTTACTTGAAAAAAGTACTTAGCCTGCCGAAAGCAACGCAAAGTTAATTTTGTAGGGTTAAGGCAATTTCATAAGTAACTAGTGAGGTCCTTACAAGCTGTCAGGAAATTCAGCATATTAGGTTCGAAGATGTACTACAAGACCTTGGAAGTCCTGACGAGGCATTTTGGACCTTATTAGGCCTAGAGGGGGTCACCAGGCTGGTTAGTCTTGTAGGCTCTTGTCAGAAAACAGGGGCAGGAAAGCAAAAAGCCATTGTGTTAAATCATACTGACTCAACACTACTTTTCAATCTGATAATTTAATTAGTTGTTAGTTGCGGGACTTCGAACGCACGTCACGTTCTAAGTCAGATTTATAAAAAGCTGTACTACTTAACCAGTACGCCAAAGCACCGTATGCCAACAATAAAAAGGACATCAATACGTATCGTCGCGCGTTTTCCTTGTCAGTCCTCGCAGGACCTTGCAAGATCACGTCAGGTCAACCCACGAACAGCCAAATGTATATTAAGACTAAGATTGTTCGGAAGTACAATTTTAATGTGTACAGTGGCGATTTCACGGAATACCGGTAAGAAACACAATTGGAACACTAACCAGCATAATGTTGCCACAACTTGAAAAGTCGAGTCGCAACTTCGAAAGTCGAGTCGCAACTTCGAAAGTCGACTTGAACGCGGATTCAACTCGACTCGACTCGACTTGATAGGTCCAAGTCTACTCAAGTCGACTCCAGAGCACATTTTGTACAGTAAGGTATTTTTGGGGGTTTTAGCTTCATTTGCAACGGTTTCGCGAAAAATCACGGAAACGTGACATATGTCACCAGGTGTCACGCACTCAGGTCACGGTCCATCAAAATCAAGAAATTGCTTTTTTATGCTGTAAACAGCTCAGCACACCTTTGGGGAATTCGGAGCATCAAGTCGACTTGAAGTCACTCGAGTCGACTTGGAAGTCAACCCGAGTCGAGTCGCAGCACTGACTCGGCTCGACTCAACTCAAGTCGGCTGCGACTTAGACTTCGAATGACTTGGAGTCAAAGTCGCGGCGACATTAAACCAGAAACTGACCAGATAATAAGCTTCAGATTTCAATTGGTCATGGTGAAACTAGGAGTCCGCAAACCGAGGCCAACATTAAGAAATACAGCCGCTTAGACCTTTTGTAGGGTCGCAGTTTCTTTGATATCCATGAAAGAAGGAGAGGTTTGAGTAGGCACCAGATTTATGTTAATGTATGCTAATATTTAGTTATCCAGTAAATCAATTATCATTGTGTACGATGTAGAAGATGTGGATGTCTCCCGGTTTCAGGAGGATTGTGTGAACCCGCAGAACGGTCAGGAATAGTTTATCCCCTCAGGCACACTGTCACGTATTTTAAATCTGTTTATTTCAAGTTGTGTATTACAGTCGGGACTGTTCACGTGCCAGCACAGTCTACTTCCTGTTTTTGATCCTCTGTATGAGATCCTCCAACTCAATATCAGTTCTTTCCTCCTCTGTGGTTGATTCCGGCATGCTGTAATATTTATTTGAGTTAAAACATTCGCCGCACGCGGTGAGGCAAACAGGAACAAATTCTGATGTTTTCTCGGCATTTTCGGCCCTACTGGAGGTCCCTATGCAGACGAGAATGGTATGGCCTGAGTCGGCCCTATGATTTCTTGTAAGGTTGCCAGTCTAACCTGGCCAGGCTTTCTAAGGCTGTCAAGTGCTCCAATGCCTAATAAGGCTTTTCCGATTTTTCCGACACATGGAAAACAATCAGCTCCTGCTGTCGCAGGTAGGTAGGTAGGTAGGATTACATGGCCGGTCCCTCTCCAGAACGCCGGGCCCAGGAAGTATCTAAGTGTACAAGGCGATGCGTACACTAAGTCCTGGACTTCGCTGAATCTCCATGGCCGAGCTTGCGATTCGAACCGCTGTAGAACCATTTCAACACACCAAAGCAAAATTAGTGATAAAAAACTGGGGGTACCACAACTAAGCATCCTTCAAACGAAACGCGGGGAGCGCATAAAACAATTCCAGGACATCATATATATATTTTGCGACGAGTGCGATCGTTGGGCGGTGATATATCATGGTTTTGACAAATTCAATATTAGTCACTTCGGCCATGCGAAGTTGCAGGAATGGTGCATCTAAGAAGAGCTTCGTGAGAAACGTGGAACGTAAGTGATTCAGCGCGTCAAGTGCGTCGCATGAGATCAAGGCATATTCCGGAGTTTCCACCTCTTTTTTACACATCCTGCAAAGCCGTTCCGCCCGAGGCACGGGAGCATATGCATGGTCTACATAGCGCAAAACTTCCACGGAAAGTAGGTGAGTAGAGAGCAGCAGGGAAGTAATTGCTTCCCTGTGCTTCTGTACTCTGACCATACTCAGATAATGCCGCATAATAGAAGTGATTTGCACCAGACCGCCGTCCTTTTGGGGTTCTACGCGTCCGTGAAGCAGATAGAGCTTCTCTGATGAATTGATCTCTTCCTGTAACCATTCCTGTAGTAATTTGCTGACCATTTTTGAGTACTCTGTAATGCATTCAACCGTAGTTGCAGCGTTAAGAATAAAAATGGGGCAAGGGAATGACAGTCCTTGAGCCGCTTTTACGAGATCCTGTGCCCAACTCTTTTTGCCCTCGAGTGCCAGTTCACTAGAACTGTTAAGTGCAGCTCGGGCAAAATGGTTGTTTTTGAGCCTGAGGAAATAACATAAATGGCCAAGAACTATTTGGAAGCATCGTACTCGCAGTGGTACTAATCTAGTTTCGGTGAATAGGGGAGCTATCATGGAGCGAGAATGGAGGTTGAGCATGTGCCGGATGAAGCTTACTTGAACTTTGCATAATTTCTTAACATGGATTGATTCACTGTCCGATGATACGTCGCATCCGTGGATCAGATGGCAATCAATTCTGGTATAAGTTCTTCAGTTCTTTCGGCGTAAGCCTTCCAGTCATGTCTTCCAACCCCATGATTCTGTGCCCGCAATAACGCGCTGTTTGTGCCTTTAAAGTATAATGGTCTGCAAACATGTTATGGGTTTCTGTGTTCATATTGATGCCAACATATTTCTCTTTGACTTTGACTGAAGGAGTACAGTTTCAAGGTGGAATTCTGGGAGGGGCGGACGGCACGGGCCAAAAATCACAATAATAGTCTTGATCAAGTTGATCAGGATACAATTTGAGGCACACCATTTTTCCAGAGTTGACAGCTTAGCGTGCATTCCACAGGGTAAAAGCGAGATAATAAGAAGGTCATCAGCTTGGGCCATGAGAGAAATCCTGACCCCAGCGAGGAACACATCATCCATGTCGGGCATCATCGATAGATCTGACAGAAAAAGATTCCAGAGTATCGGTGACACAGGATCTCCCGTCAAAAGTCCAATCAAAGCTTTGAATACTTCTGACTGCATGTCTCCAGGTCGCACATAGTAAAACATCTTGTCATTGATCATTCGAAGCCAGTCAAAAATTGGCCAGCCCATTCCGAGCCGAACAATTTCAACCACAGTGATGATCGGTCTATTGACAGGAATGCGTTGGTTGCGCCGACACACACCACATACAGCATGAGACCGCGCGCTCTGGCCCATTCCTTGACACATCGAAGTATAAATGAATTGTTGTTAGTCCGATAGCCGGGACGGAACCCATTTTGCCAGTCCAGAATAAGCCGCCGTGATTCTGCCCAAGCAAATATGCGCCGTAGTACCAGCAGTGTAGCGCTTTTAAGAGTACAACTCTCTGTAGCAACGAGCCTGTAGCTGTCTGGGTCTGAATGCGGCTTTAATCTCTTGAGTATACCGATGAGAGGAGTCAGGAACCATGCTGTAGGGACATCACGGCGTGCAACACATTCATTGCACAAGATGAGAAGGTCCTCGTTTGGGATCTCAAGGATTTGAGTGTAGAGCACGGCGTTGTCCCCGGGAGAGCTATCGAGCGAGTGGGTTCGTAAATGGTCTTTTAGGAATCCCATGTCGTCTATATTCCACGGCGCCGAGAAGAAACCCTCCGGAGTCTTATCAACGGTTACGTCGGGCATCAGGCCTGCCAGAATAGAATTTATCTTGTGCTGTGTGGCGTCGAATTGGCCAGGTATTATTTCTGGCGGGTTCAGACGCCTCTCAAAGACTTCTCGAAGACTGGAGGCGGTGACCGTAATTGGGGCCGGCCGCGGGTCCGACATTCTTTTGACGTCAGCCCAGAACGCGGCGTGGGATGGCAGGTCCATTATTTTGCGGCGGCTCTCCTCCCTCATGGTGGCCAGTTTTGTTCTGCCACGATGTGGGAGAGAGAATTGTGGCCTTGCGGGCACTATCGCAGTTTCCGGTTTTCCGTTATCGTTCGGTACATCCGTCGATACTTTTGGGACCCCAGATAGGATTGTAAGTTGCGCCGTAAAATGCGACGAGGTTGGTCGGGGCAGCGGGTTCACCGGCAGCGTGGGCAAGCGTAGTTTTGTGGCTTGATTAGCCATGGTCTTCGCTTTATTAGATGACCATTCTTCAGCATCGTTTTCTCGTTGTGGCGGAAGTGAAGTGGAGCGGTGCGAATATTGATTGCGGCAATTAGTGGCTTTAACAAATCGCCGTTCTGGCAGCGCCATCCACATGCGTCGTTTCTTGCTGCATAGTATACGACAGAACGAATCGCGTATTCGGAGCGCGTTGAAATTTCTATATTTTTGTGAGGCGGCGCATCTTGAACTGCCATCAGTACGGCCAAGACTTCCGCTCGCGGACCAGTTTGTCTGCCCCAGACTCGCGCCGACTTATTTCCTGCCGAGTTGGGGCCCCAGAACGTCGCAGCTCCTGCTGCAGCTGAGATTTTTCCTGCATTGGTACATAGTGGTACATGTCCCGTGAACCGTGACCTTGAAAACTTTTGTGTTGAAATACACAGGACCATACAGAGCGAGCAATTTTTTAGCCTCATCTTTACCAGCCTCAAGAGTCTTGATGTAGAGATTGTCCAAGGGAGTTACTGATGGCAGCACCACTTCTAATTTGCGCTTTTTGCGCGCAGTGCAGAGTGTGGGGATTAACTCCAGGTTTATTTCGAGACAAATCACCAGTGCGGCGTGGTCATATCCATCGACACGATCCAGTACTTTGAAGCTCTTCACCTTCTCGAAGATACTGCGGAGCATATTGCATAGTCGACAACTGTCTCACGGGAACCCTGAAACGACGTGGGTTTTGCTCCTTCAGTACCAAAGGATTGCCCCGGATATTAGTGCAAGTTTGTAATCCGCGCATAGTTCTAGTAGCCATCGGCCGCGTGCTGTTATCTGTCCGTTGTCACTCGAAAGACGCGGTGGGTTTAGTAAGAAGGCCACTCGCCGACAGGTTCCCCGCAATGCCAAAGGGACGACTGGCAAAAGCATAAGCTCAACTGCACCGACCATAAAACGACTCTAAAAAGCCATGCGGATCCCACCATGCAGGAGAAACTGAAAGTCTTTCTGAGATGGCTTGATCTTTGGCGAGACACCATCTTTGCCTGGGGTGCTTTTTCTGCAGACCTAGCGAACCAACAGCCGGACTACCTGCTTACTCACAGGTCTGTCCATCTCGACATTTGCATATTAAGTACCTCAGATGGCAACTTAGCTATCTTCTCGAAATTGAGCCACTCCCTCCAAACGAAGCCCAAAAACACTCGGCCCGTTCCAAGTTTAGGGTGCTATTCAAGTGCTAATACTTGGATTTGTGCTATGCTAACCCGATCTAGGCTGTATTAGGCGGCATGCGCACCGATGACCAGATGCGCCAGGAGTTTGAGCGCCTCACTGATCTAGCATATCGCGCCCAGATCAACGAAAACTTTACACGTATTGGGCCAGCACTCGGAAAACTGCGTATTGTTGTCATCTGCTTCCCATTCTACAGTAACGCCGGGGATTTTCTCCGCAATATATTTCCAGACGGGAAGTCGGCGTCTTTTGCCAATCCCTTGAGCCCCCAGAGTCGGCTTGTTTCGACTGCGTTGGTACGTGCGTGGACAGAACAGTTTGCGGAACATGTTCGGGCTGGAAATGGTGTGTGGAATCATCTAGTTTCGGAGCTGAGCCTTACATTCGGGAGCAGTTGCCGGCCACAAGCAAGTGCTGGATAATTTGATTCAGGGTGGTCAATCTCTGGTAGAAGCTGCCTTGAACGTTGATTGAACGATCGGAGGTCGGTAAATTCGTCGCGCCGCGTGTCGGATATCGTGTGCAAGTCCCCCAGGACTGCGAGTATCAGGTTTATGTACGGCTTCCGTGCGCTGTATCGAGGAAATTCCCCATAGACGGAGGCCGGTTCTCGCCGGCCGGTCAGTCGGCGCTGCCACCCGTGTCCGACGGCCACGGTCGTACCCGTCGTGCAGGGTTCTCAAGATAGTGTTGTGTTCGGTCGGACTTGAAGCCCAAGCCCAGGGGTCGTTTTCCGTTTTTTCGATGGTAAAAAACGCGTGCCGTGGGCGACGGCGTCGTCGCGAGCTCAAAATCATTCGCAGAACGAGCACGGCAGCCGTTCCACCGGTAGGGTGCTGTTTATAATTCGTCGGGCATGTATTAACGGTTTATAAATTTTGGTTTATAAACAGGGCGTTCGGTTTATAAATACCGAGTCCCAAATCGGCTAAATAAGAAATAAAAGGAACAAAGTAAAAATGTGAGAGTCGCTCACCTCAGTCTTTGCGCATACAAGTGGAACGAAGACTGAGGGAGTCGACTCGAGCATACGTATTTTATACAACTAAGAGTTGACAGAGAAAATGCTATTAAACCCAAAGTAAAATAATAAAGCAACCATGATTTGACAAAAAGCAGACTGCATTCTCATTCCTACAATATAGGGAGCTGAGACGGGGACCAGCAGGTGCAGACGAGAGTTCTCCGCGGCTTGGCTCGAGCTTGCACAGCCTCAAGATCCGCCAACACCGAGCATCGGAGGAGGGGCAGGACTTGGGCAGGACACGAAAGGCCTGGTGATCCGCGACCGGTCCTTATTTTAAATAACCGGTACTTCGGACCCGACGATATATAAACTGGTGTTTAAAACAATGTTTACAAACCGGACTAATGAACAGGACCCTATCCACCGGTGCCGTAGAACCGTGCGACGGGAACGGGCAGTAGCCCGAGTGGTCAATCGCAGGAAGCCTTTCAAGTTCTTTATATACTGGCGGCACATCCGACTGAAATCCGACTTACTTTACACCTCTCTTCCTCATTCCTGTCATTCACCTTAAACTCCACAACAAAGACCATGTCCACCACCAACTCGCTGACGCAACCCTCTGCTGACGAGCTGAGCTTGTCGAAGTGTCTGCCAACTTCCTCCGTGAAATTGCCGACTTTAGGCCTGGAAAATCACTCGAGGCGAAGCTTAACAGAGATTATGGGCGTTCTTCCGAGACTTATCAACAGGTTCGAGCATTTTACTAGTTGATTTTTGGGACTAGAAACTCACACTGCTGTTTGACGCCGTTCAATGGTTATCGGAGCTGGCTTTGCGAGGCCTACGCGATGCGAGTGTTGTCGCCGAGGGAGCTGAAGTATGAACGCTAACACCAGCTATTTTCTTTTAAAACAGGGATGGCTCGCAAATGAAGAGAGGGGGAGGTCTGATTGCTCTCTCTTTCTTGCCAGCGGGGCGTATTGTCGGAAAAATCCAAAACGTATGACAAGCGCTGGCATGGGTATGTCAGGCAAGGTCAGGCCGTCAGGATTCTTTTGGGCTGAAAAGGGTCAAAAAACACTTATAACTGCTGATCGGCCTGACCGACCTGATCAGCCTGACGAGGACATTTCGGGGGATTTTTCAAAACCGCTGGCCCTCTTCCGAGGGACCTTCGACCTGTTCCTACCCCTATCTTGTAGGGAGTTATTATACAGTACGGTGTAACAGTCTGACAGTAAGTACATACTTGTTTTAACGAAATTGGTTACTGAAGTGAAATAAACTATCTAATATGCCATGTTGGTATTACAGGACTTCAACACAGTTATGTTCCGTGCTCGGGCCACCGGGTCCTGCCAATCCCTTCCCTAATCCTTTCCGTACGCCTTGATATTTCCGTTTTTTTCACAACTAATGTGCACCTAGATGGATTCAACACCTATTTGGAACCTCGATGTTTGTGTTTTTCCGTCTTCACGAGGGGGGGTATCTGACTGAACCTGATCAGGACCTGACAATACCTGATATGCCTGCAATGACAACCTGATTACTGCTAATACTAGGTGATATGTTTGTCAGGTGCCGTCAGGAGCTGATCAGGTAAAATCGATTTTTCCGACAATCAGTTGTGAGCTTCCAAAGTCTTCGTCGCACACAAATGTGAACAAACCTTTCTGACATCAAATAGACAACGCAACGCCGGACATGCCTCAGTCTGTCGACTCAGGGGCTTTGCCGAACTAAATGATTACTCTTTGATACTTCCTTTCATATGTAACCAGACGCGTCGGTTTATCCTACTTTGGTCGCCATCAAGGCTGCTCGTGACCGCGTTTCAACAAGTTCAATTTGTGAATTTCCCGTCAATGACCCAGACTGGCCACAACTTTGCCTGTAACTTACATGTAGAAGTGCAATCCGATTATGATTATATTCATAGCACTATGCGCGAGAAAATCAAAGACAGGCCGCTTCCAACACTTTTCGTTTTCGAGCGATGGAGGCGCCGGACAGGGTCTTTTTCCTGGGGGCTTCCTCGTCTTCCTCTTTATTGAGCTCCGCCTCGAGCTCAGACCCCGGCGTGAACAGCTCCGGCTTTCGTTTCCGCAAGTCCATGAGCCACCACTTCTGCCGTTTTCTGTGGGCTCGTGCTTCGATGCGGTGGTGATCCTCCCACATCCAATCAGTGCGCCAGTCCACCTCCCGAAGTCGGTACGGAATCAAACATCTTGATGAACTAGTCCATGGATAAGTTCATCCCTCTTGTGTCGACAATAGATTTCCGGCCCAAACTATCGACGCTCACGTCTCCGAGCTCCTTGTGCGAGAATTTAAAAATTCAAGTTGTTACCTCTACTAACCGTCTTCAATCCTCTCTTAGCGGAAAAACAAAGTTGGCTCTCAATCACTGCCGTCTACATGGAGAGCGAGGCCGAGCAAGTCTTCGCGGGGCAGGTGAGCCGGTACCTTGCAGCAACCGCTCGCAAGCTGCCATTTACAGCGTGCCCACAACAACAGTATCACGCCCATCCCTACAGTGAAATTAGCTGCTCGATTCCAGTTCCTGGTACTGGACCAAACCCTGAACTGGAGGGCATCGACAGCTTCTGGATCGGAGTACGTATTTCCACTCCTCCCGGTCGTACAGCTTCCATTGACACCTCAAACCGTTTGTAGTGCGGATGGACGTGCCCAGGTCCGGGATCGCATCATTATCACCATGAAATCCCGGGGGCCGGAGAGATTCTCGCGATATTTGCTGGGAAGCGCGGCGTGTATGACGGCTGCGACGCCGCCCCAGGATTTAGCAGAAGACGCCTTTGGGCGTCTAGTGCGCGAGATGATATTATGGTTGAGTGGTAGCTCGACGGAGTCGTGTTGATGAGGACGCAAGTGCATCTCTTGAAATAAATTTATATCATATTTTTCGAGATCCTTTCGGTATATCGGGCAGCTCATTTTTAAGGGAATGGCACCATTGATATTCCAACTTTTAATACGAATGTACTGTGTAGAATCACATGGGTGGGTAGAAGGTATAACAAGGGGCGCAGGCGAGGTAGAGAGTGGTAAGATCATATTAGGTCTATTTTGAGCGGTAGGTAGAGAAACGGGTGGCGCTGCCGGTGCGTATGAAGAAAAAAGGGAGAGGGTGATGAAAGGGGGCTAGCTGCCCTTACCCATTTAAAGGGCTGGCGACGCACACCTCGTAGCTGGCACGGGGGTTGTTGTTCCAGGTGCTGATGAACCACGTAGCGACGGTGTCGGCCTCGAAGGTGAGGAGGGCGGTGTGTTCGTCGGAGCCCTTGCGCGACGTGAAGTGCACGTTACGCGTGGTGTTAGAGCCCAGGACGTTGAGGATTAGATTGCGGGGCGCTGCATGGAAGTTCCCACTCCACGTCATTGGGCCGAGGTGCGCCTGGCGAGCGCGGTCAGGCCTGACCTGGGGAGCAGCACCCGCAGGAGGGTGGGGGAAAGCGGAGGGGTGCGCGGGAGGAGCAGGGTATCCTCCCGCCGCAGGAGCAGGAGGGGGGCCGAGGGAGCTAACGCTGGCGCCGCGTAGTCGGGAGCGGGGGGAGGAGCAGGGTACTGGTACGCGAAGGCTGCGGGGACTGTGAGATGCTGACGCTTAGCAGCGGGATCATCGCTGTGCTCGAGGGGGCGCTTGCCGATGGCGGCGTCCTGAGTGCTGGCACGAGTGAGGAGCACTTGGAGCGTGCCGGCCTGCGATTGAGCCGTCGCCTCGAGCGCAGTGATGCGCGAGGAAACGTCTTCTAGGTTGTGGACGCGGGAAACGAGGTCGTTGATCGCCGTGCCGTTTGTTGCTGGCCGCCACGAGAGCGGCGAGGGTGGAGGTGTCCAGCGTGTTGGTGGCGGCGGGGGAGGTGCGTATGGCCTGCAGCGTGAGTTTAGCACTCACTTGTCAGCACCAGGAGAGCGAGGATGGTGTCAAAGAACGCACCCTTCTGGACGCGCTTCAAGTCATCACTCAGTGCCGCCGTACCCATCGCGAGGGCGTCGAGATCGCGCCGTCCGGCCCTGTGTTCAGTCACGGTGTACCGAGGTGGCTTCTGCCCGTGGACGTACTGAATCCCTCTGAGCCAGGGGTGCACCACTGTGGATGGTCCCCGCGTCGAAGGGGAAGGAGGAGGCAGGGGAGGAGCAGCAGCCTTGCCCTTTCCTTTACCGGCATTGGCGTGAGGCTGGGGTCATAGTCATCGTCTTCGACGAAGGAGGGGAGCGGCTGTAGAGCATGGGCAACACTGCTACTTCAGTATGTCGCAGAGTGTCGCAGAGTTCAGCCGCTGGGGACGGAATGTTCGGACCGGGACCAGGCGCGAGGGGAAAGCGACGGTTCCGTTGAACTCCGTGTGATGCGGAAATATCCGGAGACTCACGCTGCTGTTGACGCCCAAATAACGTTGACAGCTGGACCTGAAGGACATGAATGGCCGAAGGAAGTATTGAAACCCGCTCACATCCGGTGCACCGCTGGAACTGTAACTGGAGTAAATGACTCTGTTAATTGTCATTCGCTACCTAGTCCGCCAATAAAATTGAGAAACAGAACACTAGCAACAAAGCAAAGCGGATTGAACTTCCACAAAAGGCAATGTAGTTCGAATTGGAAGAACGCACAAAGTTGAGTTTTGGAGGCGATCCGGAGATGACAAGACAATGAAATCTATGATTATTCGGGTGAACAAATTATCCACCGTTTCATTTTTCCGCAGTACGGCGGAAAAAAAGGCTCGTTAAAGGGTAGCAGATAAAAGCTTCGCTATTCATATTTAGCAGTCGTTATTAGAGACCCTTGGGTTGAGGGATTTCCACTGTACTAATTTAAGTGTTCCCTGTATGTGCTTCTAACTATACAGCAGCCGATCTAAGCCTGGTGTTTTAACTTCCGCTAACATCGGAAGTATTCTGGCTGTCATTCATGGCCGGACATGATGGATCCAACTGAAGAGAAGAAAATACATGTTGAACTCTGGCGGTGCTTCTGTCTTGCCAGCATTGGGTCGGATTTGAGACTCCCCCGACTCATTGACCATGTTGCATAAACAATGATCTCTCCCATTGGATCCAATTGAAGAGCAAAAAATACATGTTCAATTCTGGAGGCGCTCACATCTTAGCGCTGGGTCGGATTCGACTCTGTATAGACAATGATCTCTCCCTCCGACAGTTGCGCGCCAACTGAGAAGCATGCGGATGTTGAGGGGTGATTTTCCAGTTCCGGTTGGCGTGATTCTCTATATAAGGTGAGGATTTCACCAGTTCGCCCATTTCAAAGTAAACTAAAGTACAATGTTCTCAAATTGCCTCATCTTCTTTGCTTCTATCGCTGCTGCATCGGCGCTCGCTGTAGGACCTACGCCCGTAAGCCTCTCTCAGAACATATGTTCAGCTCATTGACTACAATACTGCATAGGATGCCTCGCCCACATTGACCGTCTGCGTCGACTCATTGAGTCCGCGCAACGGATGCGTCGACCTCCCCATCATAAACGACGAATGCATCAACTTCACTAACGGCCTCGACTTCTGGAACGATGAGATTTCCAACGCCTTTATCCCCGACGGATTTATTTGCGCTTTCTTCGAGTGCGTTCAGTTGATATAAATGTTGATTGAGAGAGAGCTAATGACTGCACAGTGCTGCGGGGTGCATCGCCAACACATCCGATGATATCATCGTCTTGCAGGGTGGGACGTGGGACTTCTTCCACGTTCCGGGACTCGGTGGGGATGTTAATTTCAACGACAGAGCGAGCTCTTTCGTCTGCTCTCCCAGTTAGATATGATGGAGCACCGTGTTACAAACCACTATGTGTACAGAAAAGCTCGGAATGTGATTTCCTGATGTCTACTTTGGGCCTTTGACCATGCTTTGACGATGGCGCTTTGTCCGTGTTTCTGGAATTGCGGGCACCATGAACTTCCATGACAGGGCCAACCGTAACACCAATAATAAGTAGCGGGAATCGAGGAAATACTGCACGATAACTCGCTTCTGACTTGCGCGCATCAGTAATACCCCTCAAGACAGTGAGACTTCAAAATAAGCGCCTTTAGTTCAGGAATGGAAACAGTTTGGATAAGCCAGTTATCCGAGATCGGAAGATGTTCGAGAGGAGCAGTGGGTGCATCTAGTAGTCGTTGTCTCTCGTCTCCTAACTTTAGGGAGCACCGGCACCCCAGAGGCGCAATAGGTTTTGACTTTCACACCACGGCAGTTTTCATCACGCTATTTGGGCTGTGCAGAAGGTCCCGTTCGACAGTCAACTTCGACTTGCTGAAAAGAATCAGATAACTCGCTTCTGACTTGCGCGTATCAGTAATATTCCTCAATACAGTGAGACTTCAAAATGAGCGCCTTTAGTTCAGGAATGGCATCAGTTTGGATAAATCCGCGCAACGGATGCGTCGACCTCCCCATCGTAAACGACGAATGCATCAACTTCACTGGCGGCCTCGACTTCTGGAACGATGAGATTTCCAACGCCCTTGTCCCCGCCGGATTTGTTTGCACTTTCTTCGAGTGCGTTCTGCTGATATAATGTTTATTTAGAGAGAACTAATAACTGCACAGTGCTGCGGGGTGCATCAGCAACACAGACATTGATGTCGTCTTCTTGCAGGGTGGGGCGTGGGACTTCTTCCACGTTCCGGGAATCTCTGGGACTGTTAACTTCAACGACAGACCGAGTTCGTTCACCTGCTCTACCTTCTAGATATGATGGAGCGCCGTGTTACAAACCACTATGTGTACAGTAATGCCCGGAATGTGATTTGCCTTTGGGCCTTTGGTCATACTTTGACAATGGCGCTTTGTCTGCGTTTCTGGCATCGCAAACACCATGAACTTCCATGACAGGGCAAGCTCGTTCATATTCTACTCCCTTGTTAGATTGTCGTGGTGCAAAGAGGGATTCATGTATGAGTTCAGTACCGACCAGAATTGGACCAGAATGTTTTTACCTTGTACATATGATGACACATGGGGAGCATTTTGCGAAGAAACCAGCAGTCCCATTGAAACATCACTGCTCGACAGAAAGACCACCTGCAGATCACGCCGGGAAGTATCAATACAGCTCAGTTTGAGTGAGAGAGCAAACCGTGAGAACGTGGATCAAATCACAGATCACTAATCTTCGGAGTTAGCCGCCTGACACTTGTCCTACCGGTACCAAGATTAGGACGCTACAAGATGTGTTCCCTCATTTTCCTGGCAGGGCATGCGTTAAACAACCGTTGCTCATCGATACATCGTCTGGTCTCATTTGCTGCGGCAGTGGTTGAAATTGATGCAGCAGTGGCCCTTGTCAATGAAAGGGCGCCGATTCTCATGGACGACCTTCGCGTGGCTACTGGCGCATGGTGGTGGTATGACGTTCATCCCGCCTCAATCGTCGCAATCTATAAACACCGTCACGGTCTCCATATTTTCAGAAAAAGAAAATCTATCAGAACGTTCAATGATCCGGTACCGATCCCAAAACTTTGACGCCCAAACTAGTCTCCTAGACAGACTCCAATAACTCGTACCTCGCTAGTTGTATGCCCAAACCATTACGGGACATTCCTTTATACGTCCAGACTGGCTTGGATGACGTTTCATACGGATTTAACGGTCTCCAGCTCGGAAATTATCAAAGCAAGGGCGTGTCCCATGCGCGTCCAACTTAGTTTGATATTGACTTGAATAATTTCTCCGATCTTTATGTACCAAAAAAATGCCACCTCCTCTCCCATGTCTCGCTACATGCAAGGAAGGATTATTATTTTAATTTTACGATACGTAGTAAATTACAACAATACAGAGACATACTGGTACAGTATAATACAAGCCAAGAAATGATGAAAATCCAGGATACGATACACAACCTGTTTTACCATGTGTTCCGGAAAACGAAAAGATAAGAAAACGAAAAATTCAAGGAAAGGGGGGGAAAGGAATTATGGGGCCTCAACCAAGCAGTTATAATCACGGGCTTTCAACTAGGCTCGACGTCGATTGCTGCAGCACCGCTTTATCGACGGGAATGTCGACGGCGTCTATCGGCTCTGTCTTTTGGGCAGGCGGTCGCTGGGACAGCGACATGCGGAATGAATCATGCGACAGTCGGAATGTTTCAGCGCGATTGGCTGCAGGTTGCCGCGTTTCTGGGTGGAGGGGGTATTTGGCCTGAGACACAAGTAAGTTGGGGTGGTCACGCCAAATTCAAGGGCGCTTACCCTCATAGCAGCGCCCTTGAGCTGCACCAGCGGCACGACGAGAAGGAATAAACCGAACACAATTCTGCGGACAGATATATTAGTAAAAGGCTGAATGGAGCAGTAAGCAGGAGTGACTGACGCCGCTTCAGCGCCGAAGACAATAAACCCGCCAGCCGCCTCGAGCCACTGGGCCTGGAAGTACACTACCGCGAAGCCGGAGATGGTACGGAAGAAATTGAACAATGCGCTGACTTCGCCCAAGTGTGCGGGGAAGCAGTCCGTTAGGTAGGCATCTGCGCACAGTACGGTCAGCAACGGGACTGAGGCCAATCAATAAGACGACAGACATAGGGCGGTGGTATTCAACATTATTGCGACCTATTCCAAACATCGTGTATCCGTTGGCCAGTACATTCAGTAGCGATAAAGGTGTACGTACCTGACCAATCCCCCAGCCCATGATGACTGCGGGGACGTTGCGCGTTTCGACGCCATGCCCAAGGACGATGAAGCCGGTGAGGTACAGGAGTAGGGAAAGATAGCACATCCTAGTAGGGATACGGTGAGCCGTGGATACCGCCAAACCGCGAAGAGACGCACCACAACCGCGTTTCTGCTACAAAAACCCCTTTGTTCCGCCGTATACCAATCGCGGCAATTTTGTCGTTTCCGTATCGACCCATAACCTCGCCGACAAGACATGCAACCTGAGGACGTACAATTTACAGGTTAGCAGAAACTCTATGCGCCGTTCAAAATGCACCGACAATGGGAGTGGCATAGGATCCTGCGATAGCTGTTTGGCTGAGCCCGAATCCTCCGGGACGCGGTTGCCCGAGAAATATGGCGTTGGTGATGGTTATGCCTGGATCGTTTTCAGTATCACGGCAAATATAGACATTTTAAAAAAACACACCGATGCTCAATCCAAACTCGATGCCCTGCGAAATATATGTCAAACCTTCACATAATTATTGCATGGTAAATGCGCACCCCAAAGATCATTATTAGCAGCGCGTGTGGTCGCCAAAGCACCTTCAAAACAGACAAAAAGCAGGTTGACCAACTAGGACGGAATGCAGTCATCTTGATGCCGGTGATACCTAGCAAGGTCTCGACACGATAGCGGAGGCCCAGGGTCTGTCGCCGTGGGGGAGCCGGCAGGTAACGATCGTATGCCCTGTAGTACGACACACTCTCAGATATAGAGATAGGTAGGGTAAAGAGGAGATGGCAGACGTTTCTTCACCAAAAAACACGACTAATACCAGCACGATGAGGGATAATATTGCTCCGATCCCCCACGCCCATTGGTAGCTTGAATTTGGTTCAGCTGTGATCGCTCGAAGGTAGGAGACAAACCTTGCATGTGCTACCAGAAAACCCAGAAAGAAAGGAGAGAGGAAGGGGGACATTATGAAGCCCAGGGTCCAGAGGTTGAGCTGACATCACAGTACATATGAGCCCGAAATAGAAAGACAGAGCGGCGGCTGCACCTTCCTGGCTTGAAGATGAAAGGGATACATATCAGTTACGGTGTATAAACCAGTGATCTGCGGGGCAGTGGAAAAGAAGGATGCGATGCAGCGCGTGGCCGCGAAGGTTTTGAGATTGGTGGCAAATACGGATCCGACAAGGAAACCCAGAGCGAGGAGCTGAGACCAGAAGAGAACGGGAAGTCGGCCCCATCGTCGTACTAAAATAATGGCAGCAAATCCGCCCCATCCCAGTAGAAAGATCCCCCAGCTGGAGCACCGATTAATTGAAGTGCGCGATCCATAGGGGATGAACCTACTTGGCCGACAATGCATTCACCTGGTTTGGAGTCGCGTCGAACTCTTTGGCGAGGGCAAATATCGTAGCAATGCCGATGCTTCCAATAAAGTCGGGAAGACTAGCGGCCAATGTGATGATGAGGAGTTGCATGGCCTTCCGCCGATCCGACCACTGGAATACTTTGAGCAATTGCTGAAATTAGGAAGCTCTCCCACACACATTTTGAGGATCCTCCGGGTCCGAACTTGGCTGTGGCCATAGCACATATTGACCATCAGCAGAAAGCTTCAGAAGTGCCGCAGCGTCCTTTCCGAACTCGACCTCCGCCTCTCTGTAGGATCGTACTTGAATAACAGACATGCACACCAAGGCATCACTTACTTTGGGTCAACGAGCAGACGTCCAGCGTTCCGCTCATAATAGGCCGAGAAATCAGGGTCTTTCGCGTTCCAGGAGTGTCGAATGCCGATAGAGCGCCTCGAGGTAGAGTCCACCATGGGCGTCGAAAGTTGAGGGACGTCGAGCGTCGCCGAAGTGCCTAAAAGATTGCCGCTTAGCCAGGTGTTCGAGTCCTGGGAAACAGCCCTCCAATCGGGCATGGATCAGGCTAAATGCTGCTGAATGACGTGGGGGACTCCGCCTAGCCCCGAATGTCGTTTAGCTCCCTCGGGTACTCCTCACCCGAGCTACAAGCTTGGCTCCCGACTAATGAGAATACTCACATACCTTTATTGAGTCTCACAGTGGTCCCTTCCAGTGAGGAACTGTTATGATACCATGGGAACTCTGCGTTTATGGCAAGTCTAGTGTGCCTGCAGGAGAAAGTTGGGACTCGGAGAAAGCTTGGAGGAGCTGACGACGCGAGGATTTGAAATGGCAACCGTCTGGACAGCGTGGAGAACAAATTCGCACGGCCTGTAAACGGGTGACATCGGCCCGTCTTCCGGTTCAGACATTTATTTAGTATTTTGGAGCAGACAGGGCTATAAAGCCGAAAGGATTAATAGGAAAATTGCGGTGACTCTGAGAGCTTACTATGAAACGACGTATATCTATATCTAGTCCAATCATCTCGGGCTCCTTTTACAGGATTTGCCCGACGTTTTGTATCAGCAACTGTTGAGCAACTGTAGTCAAGGCTTCCAACTTCCAGTTTTAAGGCATCAGTTCTCGAAGGCGGAGAAGCGACTCTAGTTCTTTTTCCCCGGCTTGCAATTCTCTTAAAATAATATGTACCGATGCCACTAAATACCGGAACTTGGCTTCTAAGGCCAGCAGATCGGTCACGGTGGTAGGTAGGCATGTTACACGGCACGGTCCCGCTCAGGAGCAGTGGACTCGTAAAATCCATCGGGGTCTTCCAGAACTTCTAAGTAGTTCTTGTCATGAATAAGAACATTTATGTTTGAGCATTGATTAATATAAATATAAGTGTCAGCGGTAACGAACCAGTTGCTTGTCAAAATACGTGTAAGGTCGCCACTGTTGCAGGGAGGGTAAGTAAGGTACTTGGTAAATACATACGCCAAGAATGTACCGAGTCGCCAACTTCACGTAAATTTGCGTTGTCTGGCAACGCTCAGGTACGTGGTAGGTAGGTAGGTTTACACGGCACGGTCGTGGGAGATCTTGGAGAATCACAAGAAAATCACTATGTCCATTATTGACCTCCGAGTCCAGGGCAACGTTCCTTTCTCGCCCATCGAAGCCGCGATTGGTCCGCACAAGGTCCGCAAACAACAATCAAAAAAGGTTTTCGCGATCACGTGATCGTGTACTCATCCATCCGTCATTGGACATTCAGACTGTGAGCCGCTTTATTTCTGACGGGTGGCATAGAAGGAACAAAAAATACGCCTACCCCGGTGAGACTCGAACCCGCGACCTCCGGCCATGAATAAGAATTCAGAGAATACCGACGTCGTTACCCTTAGACCACGAGGCAGTACGAAGACTGCGGTAATCTGGTAGTTCAGGTATTCCTTTGAACTCATGGAAAACACTAAAATATGTATCTACTTGCGAGAGAGCCCTTTACACTTCTTGACATGGCAATAATTACCTGAAGGGAAAGTTTGATTTCAACACTTCTCTGAAGTTGGCTTGGGGTTTTCTCTTTCCTATGCTCTTTTCAAGCCCATTGTCACATAAATCCACGAAAATTTTCCATAGCATCCACACAACACAAATATACAGGGTTCCGAATAACTACACGCTCGCCATGATTTTTATTTAGATTATATCGACGACTTTTCCTAGAAGGTAGAGCAGGTGAAAGAGCTCGATCTGTCGTTGAAGTTGACCGTGCCAAAGATCCCAGGTACAGCGAGGAAGTTCCAAGTCCCACCCTGCAGAAGAACCACATCGGTGTCCGTGTTGCTGACGCACCCCGCGGCACTGTGAGGTCAAATATCAGTTTATTATCTTATGCATTGCATTCAAAGCAAAGAATCGCACTCGAAGAAGGTGCAGATGAATCCGTCAGGAACTTTCGCGCTGGATATCTCGTCGTTGAGGAAGCTGAGGCCGCCGGTGAAGCTGCGGCAAGTGTCTGAGTTGATGGGGATATTGAGGCATCCATCTTTGGCGTTGCTGCTGGTGCACACGGTAATCGTGGAGCCGACATCCTACAATGTGATCAGGTAAGGTGAAGAGCATGTTTTGAGAGTTGCATACAGGGGTGGGCCCGACGGCGAGTGCCGAGGAGGCAGCAATCGAAGCAAAGAGGATAAGGGACTTGGCGAACATGCTACTGTAGTTTGCTTGGATTGGGCGAACTGAAGAATGGTAGGCCGAGTTCTTCTCCTTTTATAGTCGAGTACGCAGGGCCAGAAATGGAATCTTTACTTCCTCACAACCTCCCCTTGCCGCTCATCTGTCCTTCAACGGTCAGGGGAAGAGATTATTGTCTTCACGATTCGTCTGAACGCTGAGCGGGGGCGCACCAAGTCCGACACAGCCCGAAGTCAAAATAGGTAAGGAGATGGTTGTTGCTGCTTTCAGTTCGACCCATAGAGTGGTCTCGCCAAGCACAACAAGTTCAGTAATCAGGAACAGCTCCCAACGTTCACAGGAAGTTAAAGCGCAGCAGACCCAATAATAATATATGGGGCGAGTGGATTGACAGACTGTTGCAAAAAGGTTCAGTGGAGTTATGAGGAAATGTGAAAGGAAGGGACCGTGTTAATCGATAACCATACCGAGGTACTCGTCCCTGATAAGTTGGACGGGACGCTCTTATATTTACTGCGCTGATATCCTAGGCGTAAGCCTGTAAATGCACAGGCCAGACAGACATCGATGAACAAGATTTTTATTACTATTAAATTTATTTTGTGACACCGGTCATAAATTATGCAAACAGATGTGAAACCTGTACCAAAAATCTTCGGGCACTTCATTTTTGGTTTCTTCTACGGAAGTATTGTTGAGGTATGTGTAGTCAGTGGCTAGTTCTTGCCGTTTCGGGGACAATTTTTTGACCCTGGAGAAGTACCATTTATCTGGCTCTGCTGAGTGGGTCAGTCCACGACCGCATCCGGACCAACCCGGTGTGTTCTGCCAATTCGAACTTGATTGCCGTTTGCGGATAGACCCGTGGCGGTGCCGAGCAAATGTGGCAATTCCTCTTTCTTGGTGTCTGTGCTCCTCGCGAAAATATTGCTTTCCCTCTTTCAGTGATTGGTTGATGGGTCTCTGCAATCCCGTTCCTTGGCCCGGCCAACTTCAAGTCGCGGAGTTTCGGAGACTTTGCCACTTTGGAAATTGGTTAGAGCTATATTAAGTTTACAAGGAGACTACGACTAAATATTTAAAAACGTAAATTCTTCGCATTTAGATTGGAGCGGGCTGTTCCGTCAATACGTGTTTACTCCTGCCCAGAGCTCATCAGGTGCAGCCAGCATTCTCATATGCGCGCTCAGCGGCCCAGCACCCACTTCGAATCCTGTGACCTTCAGGGGTAGATTCTTACTGTGCGACCCTGCCCCATTGTTTAGGCCTTAAGTCCGGTGGATCGAACATCCACGGCTTCTAAAATTCAAGCGTCCGCCATCACAATACTCAATCTTATTCCATAGGGGTCCGCAGCCCTTCAATCGCTCAATGCTCCATTCAATTTAGGCTGACGAACTCGAGACATATCTGACTTCCAGCGCAAAATTAAGGTGTCGATGCAACAAGAGGCCTCCTTATTCAGTTCTCGAACGGGAAATCTTGAGATGATATTGATCGGCGTCGGCGTTTGTTGAACTCTCCAGACTCTCAACTCTCCTTCATTCAAACTACTTGCCCACTTGCGTGTCTCAAAAGACTCGCTAGCCGTCGAAGCAGTACTCCAGCAATTCATACCGCTTGTTGCACACTGCAGCGTATGTTTTATAGTGTATAAACACCAGCCCACTTCACGATCCGTATCAATATTGGGAATATTAGGGAACTCAGAAATAGTAACGAACGTGCCCTTCTTTTTTCCGCTCTGCGGCCCAGGTCTGTGCGGCCCCTACACGCGTAACCTCACTTCCCGAAAATATCTGGGCCTATTAAACCTTTCCATGCTTACCGGAACAATTATGGCTGCTGCCAGACCAGCAATCAGCGCGACGTTACCGCCAATTTGACATTTCCGAAGAAGTTGCTTATGCATCGGTACTGCATCGGAAACAAGGATTCTCCGACTCACTTGGGTCCATCTTCTCAAGTATCCAGCTACCAGCCGACTTGCTAACGTAGACTATTCAAGTTGTAAAGAAAGGAGGATCTTCAATCCTAAGTTCTCGAGTTCGTCGGTCCGCAAGCATTCGCATATACATGTTCTCGAACTCGCGCGTCCTCTTTGCCTCGCTCACTGCCGTGTAGGCACTCGCGATCAGGCTCGCACAATGATTTATAAATATGACTCTCTGCTAGACGGGAGAACAGGTGAACGAGCTCGCCCTGTCAGTGAAGTCGACTGTGCCAGAGATTCCTGGGACAGAGGAGAAGTCCCAGGTCCCGCCATCAAGAAGGACCACGTCTGAGTCTGCTTTGCTGTCTGCTTTGCTGGTGCACTCCTCAGCGCTGTGAGGACATAAGTTCAAGGCTTTCCAGTTCAAAACAAAGAAACACACTCGAAGAAGGTGCAGACGAACCCCAAAGGGATTTTCGCAGTGGAAACCGTATTATTCAGGAAGCTGAGACGGCCGTTGAAGCTCTGGCACGCAGCCGAGTTGACTGAAATTTGGCGGCATCCATCGGCGCCGGTGCTAGCACCGCACACCACAACCGTATTTCCGACGTCCTATGCAGTACTTCGTAGTGAGTCAATTGTAGCGATATCTTCATAAGTACCGTACGGGGGTGGGTCCAATGGCCAGCGCTGAAGCTGCAAGTAGCGACGCAACGAGGATGAGCGACTTCGAGAACATTGTATGCATGTTGAACCGGAGAATGAGAATCGAAATTCCAGCCTTTATAGAAGAATTACAGCGACCAGAGGTGGAGCCTGCCACCTTCAAGATCCTCTCACCCCTTATCTGCCATCCAACGATCAGAGAGAGATGTTATTATCTTCTCACCGTGGATTCTCAGTCGGTGATTCCCTATGCCGGAGGCAGTGCCAATGGATGAGGGAACTTCGACACGAGAAATGGATTCACCCGGGAACGTCGCGTAAGTAGTCATGGACGACAGTATTCCCGGGAATCGCAGAAGGCCGAATATAACACACGGCTATACGCAGATACTCCGCGGAAGAGAGTATAGTGAGATCTAGAGATTGCGTTTTTTTTTCCTCATCACTGAAAGAGGCGGTTTATATGGAACAGAACGCAGCGAAGAAGTGCAGGTTTGGTAGCATACTTGAGCATCTTGCCCAGAGAGGCCATAACATTGAGACCAATCCAGAGCGGTGGGGGTTCAGTCCATCGTAAATGTGTCGCTGTTTCCACCGCCGACGATGCTAATCGCCGGAACATTGATGTGCAATGGCTCGCGACTCCTTTGGAACGCGCAGGCGGGGTTATTCGAAAAATGGTTGGATGAGTGAGACACTCAAGACAGAACTGGGGGGCAGACTTCAACCCAATGCTTCTTGAGAATTTGCAGATATCCGTATATGCCGGAGATCCGAAAGCAAAGCATTATCTAGAAATAGGGCATTTGGCGATTAATCGGCTTTGGTGATTGCACGGTCGGAGAGCCTGTGGAAGGATACTGGCTCTTGTGGGCAGAATGCGGCCGGAAGGCAACGCGGGAATATTCCGACCAGGCCCGCATCTGGAAAGAACAGGGTCTGTTCAAGAATCTTTGATGCAGAATGGTCCGGAAACTCACGCTGCTGCTGATAAACGTCAACGTCCAAATAATGTTGGCAGCTGGACCTGAAATGCCCTTTGTTGGGCCGAAGGAAATACAGACACCCCGTGGCAACACCGCGGTGGAAATGGAGTATAGGTATGCCCGACCACGTTTTAAACTCTGTAACTTGATATTGACCAACAAACAGAGTAGACTCGTAACCAGTCTGTAAATAAATCCCGAAAATATGCGGCACATCGAAAGCGCTTGCCGCATTTTTCGGAATTTGTTTACAGACTGGTTACGAGTCTACAAACAGAGAACCAGAAAGTAGGGAAAGCCTGTGACAGATTTGTGAATGCCACGTGCTAAAATGCGCCAAATAGTGCCCAGGTAATCAGCACCGCCCTTCCACAAAAGGCAACGTAGTTCGAATTTTTGGTTCGAATTCATGGAGTTGATCCTAGTGGTCGTGGCTGAGGTTTGGTTGAGATCCAGGATCCAATGCAATGGTGTATATCATTATCCTTTGGCCTAAATTATCCCGGAGACCGCAGGAGTCAGTTGCTACACCGTTTCCCTGGCCTTTTTCAGAGAGGTATCGAGGGCAAGATAAAAAAGCTTCGCTATTCGTATGTATCAGTCATTATTATAGATGTTTTTTAAATCTTAATACTGGCGTAGAATATACCTCCCATACTCAAAACCACCTCCCCTTTTATCCATTTGAGGCTTTTAACCGATTGAGGTAAGCGAAGGATAGTCAAGCCTAGCCAATACCCTCACTTAACCATCTAAAGCGAACCGCAGGTGAGCTTCTAATTATTATGATACAGTAGCCGCTAGATACCTGTTTTTTACTTTCCCGCTAGTACCGGGAAAAGTCTAGCTGTCATTCATCACCGGACATGACGTTCAGAATTTTGGATCCAATTGAAGAACAAAAAATACATGACGGCGCTCACATCTTAGCGCTGGGTCGGATGTGAGGATTCCCCGACTCTTTGTAGACAATGATCTCTCCCTCCGACAGTTACGCGCCAACTGAGAAGAAAGCGGATGTTGAGGGGTGATTTTCCAGTTCCGGTTGCTGCGTTCTCTATAAAAGGTGAGGATTTTTAACTCCCTTCTCCAGTTTGCCCGGTTCAAAGCAAACTAACATACAATGTTCTCCAAGTCCCTCATCCTCTTTGCTTCCATTGCTGCTGCATCAGCGCTCGCTGTAGGACCCACGCCTGTAAGTCTTACCCAGAACATGTGTTTAGCTCATTGACCAACGTACTGCATAGGACGTCGGGTCTACTCTGACCGTGTGCAGCGGCGCATTGAACCCGCCCGGCGGATGCGTCAACATCCCCATCAACTCGGACGATTGCCACAGCCTCACTGGCGGCCTCAGCTTCCTCAACGATGAGATTTCCAGTGCGAGTGTCCCAGCCGGATTTGTTTGCACTTTCTTCGAGTGCGTTCCGCTGATTCAAGTGCCGATTAATAAAGAGCTAATGACCGCGCAGCGCTGCAGGGTGTATCAGCAACACAGACACTGATGTGGTCTTTTTGCAGGGTGGGACGTACAGCTTCTTCGCGGTTCCGGGAATCTCTGGAACTGTCAATTTCAACGACAGAGTGAGCTCGTTTACCTGCTCTACCTTCTAAACATACGATGGAGCACCGTATTATATGTCACTATGTGTACAGTAAAGTTTGGATGTATTTGCCTGATGCAAGGGTTTACTTTGGCCATAGTTTAACGACGTCCTGAGTAGAGTTCGCGAGACACTGGGTCAGTTCCAATTTATTAAAAGGAATATTCCAGAGGCAGATAACCTCGTGGGCATTACTATGTAACACCAACCGTTATTGGTGCACTAATAGTTCAATCTGCAACCGCTTGAGTTGAACCTCGGTCTAGCAGCCGCCATAAATAAATAAATAGTGGTAGCTATACAGGCTCCTCTGATGAGAATACCAATCCTGATCGCTCTGCGCTGGATACAATTTGAATAATCGCGAATCACATGCTCAAGCCTCAGGTTATATGGGCCACAGCCAGAACCGTACAAGTATGAGAATAGTCGCAGAATCCTTCGACACACGCTGACTGATACATTCTCGGAACCCGGAACAGATGTTACCTCTCTCAAAAGGTAACACAAATAAAAGTTGAACTGGGATCAGAAGGGGGTACACCGTTGCAATAGGTAAATACATTCCAAACCGTAAGGCACTAATTGATATGTAGTTGGGAGTCGATCCTATAGCTCTTAGAAGGTGGAGCAGACGAAAGAGCTTGCTCTGTCGTTGAAGTTAACGATCTTAGCGATCCCCGGAACGCGGAAGAAGTCCCACGTCCCGCCTTGAAGGAAGACCACCTCGGTGTCATTCTTGCTGATGCACCCCGCGGCGCTGTCGCGTCATTAGTTTACTCTGTCTTTGCGGTTTAAAGCATAAAAATCGCACTCGAAGAATGTGCAGACATATCCGAGGGGGACAGAGGCATTGGAGACCTGGTTGTTCAGGAAGGTGAGACCACCAGTGAAGCTACGGCAGGTGTCTGAGACGATGGGAATGTCGATGCATCCATTGCGCGGGATGATGGTGCCGCTGCACACGGTGATGGTCTCTCCCACATCCTACGTAAGAGTTAGTTTGCACTGCAATGCATTTGAGGCACATACGGGTGCGGGTCCTGTGGCAAGGGCCGCCGCGGCAGCGATGGAGGAAAAGATGACGAGAGACTTGGAGAACATGGTACTGTAGTTTGCTTTGAACTGGGCGAACTGGAGAAGGGAGTTAAAACCCTCACCTCTTATAGAGAATTGCAGCAACCGGCATTGGAAAATCACCCCTCAACATCCGCTTGCATCTCAGTTGGCGGGTAACTGTCGGAGAGAGAGATCATTGTCTACACAGAGTCGGGGAATCCTCAAAATCCGACCCAGCGCTAAAGTGTGAGCGCCGCCAGAATTGAACATGTATTTTTTGCTCTTCAATTGGATCCAAAAATTCGGAATGACAGCCAGACTTCTCCCGGTGCTAGCGGGAAAGTAAAAAAAAAACAGGCATCTAGCGGTTACTGTATCATCATGAAGTTAGAAGCCCACCTACGGATCGCTTTAGATGGTTGAGTGGGAGTATTGGCCAGGCTTGAATATCCCTCACCTACTTCAATGGGATGGAAGCCTTAATTGGATGAAAGGGGAGGAGGTTTTGAAATATGGGAGGTATATTCCACTGTTAGAATGTACGGCGACGGGGAGTGAATAAGCGCCCCTCAGCCTCAGCGTTCATCTGGAAACGATCATTGTCTTCGTAGGATAAGTTCCGAGTCGGGAACCTATGGGTTCGGTGCAGCGCCAAGCCAGAAGCAACTGCGGAGAGAGTATCTATCCCGCTCTTCAGTTTGACCTAATATGGATTCCACCGGGAAAGTTGTGTACAGTCATGAACGGCGCCCAATATATTGCCGATGTTAAGGGGAACTGATGTTCCGAGTAGATACGTTATCAGTAATGGGCAGCGTTTCGAGAGAGTCGAGGCCAGGGAAGTGGACCAGAGAGGCGCCAATACTAATAAAAGATTCTTGTCCTCGAGTTCGATGAGGAGAGCGAGATTCCACTGAGAAGAATAGCGAGCATGCGAAATCGAACTAATTTGTGGAGTCCCTAGTGGAAGACCGAGCAAAAGAAAAAGGGAGAGATCCCAGGGTAACGTCCGGCGAAGCAGTAGATGAATTCTAGCGCCCTCTAGTTTCGTACAGATCCTAAAGGTCAAGATGGTATTAGCCATTAGTTTGAGCGGACCTGGGCACATAGATATCGGATGCTATCGGATAACCGAAATGACTGGGAACAAGTCTTCTGCGATTCCGAATTGAGCCGTCTGCGGGAACGAATAAGGGAACGGCTGCAAGTGGGCCATAGATATCGATTAAGGCGGGATTGAATGTGCTGAAGACTCAGCGCTCCGGCAGGCCGCCGAAAATTGGTCTTGGATTCTTGGCGTCCTGCGGACTCCGACGGAGCGCCTGTAGATAATATCCCTTTCAACTCCGCAAAGAATTACGAACGTTATGTACCCACGAGACACACTATGAAACAGGTACCAGACTCGTCGCGGTGTGGTGGTGTGTTGGTGGTGTGGGAGAGTGTAGGAGCGTGCAAGCTGCACCGCCACGCGATCATCCAGAAAAGGCAATCTAGTTCAAAGTTGGTTCAAGAAAAAAAGTGTGTTCGACTGTTACGCGATTGTAAAGTGGCGAGCGCCGACATCTGATTACAATGTATCCCATGGCTTGATTTATATTGATTGAGATCCACGCTCAGAGTGTCACTGAAACACCGTGAACTTATTTTCTACCTAATGGCCTCCGTTCGGGTCTGACTCCGTTGATTGTCAGTACTGACAAAAGACTGGACGGGTAAATGATATTGGGTGTTTTATGTTGTGCTTTAAGCCAAGATTTTGAGGCCCGTGTATATTCCTCCCCATCAAACTGATTCGCTTCGGGCATCTCGGGGGGCTCACATTCAAAGATTATTGCTTCAAGTCTCTCAAAATTATGCAGTCCGTACTTAAAACAGCTTAGGATCTTTAACCTGTGGCTCAAATTGGTTACGAATATCTGTTGGTCGGCTTTCTCTCAACTCTGGATTGCATGTTGACGTTGCCATGCATTGATAAAGTATCTACTCGGAATCCCGTAACTTATCTTCTTCCGCTGAAGTCGGTAATCTGTTTGACGCCTTGTATAACTGTACACGGCGATTTTTCTAGTAACCATCCAACGCACAGCAGGACGGATGGCCTCTCCCGTTTATTCTGTCTTGGCGCGCATCCACAAGGTTGGATCCCCCGAAACTCTGCGAGAACAACGATCTAAGCAGCGCTACCATTAGATGCATGCCAATGGAATATTTATGACTGTTTACTTCGGTATTCCTGACATTTTTCTATAAAAGGGGAGGCTTCAAGTGTCCCACTCCCAGTTCGCCCAGTCCAGGAAAATTACAGCATCATGTTCTCCAAGTCGCTCCTCTTCTTTGCTTCAATTGCTGCTGCGTCTGCGCTCGTCGTAGGACCCGCACCTGTACGTTGCTCACACAATTTGTTGTGTCCACCGCACCAATCACTTCATAGGATGTTGGAGAAACCATCACTGTGTGCACCGGCACCCTCAGCCCGCGCGCTGGATGCATCGACATTCCCATCGTCTCAGACACTTGCATCAGCTTCACTAGTGGTCTCACCTTCCTGAACAACCAGGTCTCCAACGCCCTTGTCCCCGCCGGATATGTCTGCACTTTCTTCGAGTATGACTACAGTATTTCAATTATCAGTTATGTAATCACGCTGACCTCTCCACAGCGCTGTGGGTTGCATTAACAACTCCGATAAGGAGGTCATCGTGCTTCTAGGCGGAAAATGGAACTTTGGCCAAGTTCAGGGCACCACGGGCACCGTGAACTTCGACAACAAGGCCGGCTCGTTCATCTGCTCCCCCCTTAGTTAGATGATTATGGTTGGCGCAAAGAAGGATTCATGTCTGAGTTCAGTACCGATCAGAATGTTTTTAGGTTGTACAACATTTTATAACTTGTGACACATGTGGAGCATTTTGTGAGGAAACCTTATAGTAGGTCCACTGAACCATCACTTTCGAGTCTCGGCCGACAGAATACTCAACCTATCTCCTGATTTATGCGCGGATAGTGTTATCCGTGGCTTGGCCTCTGGCTTCAATTTTTCCAGGCCAAGCCAGGCCAGCCAGGCCATGGCCTGGGTTGGGGGCGCTGAACGGCCCCCTTGACCGGTTGAAATTTATTTGTGTACTTCAATATAATTCACTGCAGATGGCTTAAGTCGAGAAACTCATCGAGTATATTTTTGACACCATAGTTAGCCGCTATTAAAAATATCTGTTGATGAGATGAAATCGAGACTTAGTCAAGTGACACGAAAACTCACCTAGAGTGTGCAATAAAAATAGTTTCACAATTTCAGTAGGCATGTAATCTGTTTGTGAGGCGAAATGACTTGATTTTTACCAGCAAAGAGCACATTAAAAAAATGTACCCAAGCCATGGCTCATGCCAAAAATCTGGCCTGGCTTGGCCTGGCCCTGGCTTGAGAAATCCTAGGCCAGGGCCGGCCCAAGCCAGGCTAGGGTCATGGTATCCAGGCCAAGCCATGCCAGAGACAAAACTATCCACGCCAGGAAGAACTGAAACTGTTTATGATTTGCATCGGTGTGTCGGCGCCGGGGCTTTTGTGGAAGTACATACTTTAGATACTTTAGTATATTCAATATCTTTGACAAAAAGAACAGGGTAGATATTATTATTTTCAGAAAAAAGGAAACCAAGTACTTGCTTGTCAATCCATTAATATTCCCAGCCTTTGTCTCCAAGACACCAATACTTTCGTTTTGAAGTCTGGACGACTCTCTTGACCTGTAAAGTTTTTGAATGAAGGCCTGATGACCCACTAGGTAAATGTCACGCGAACGCCATATTCGGCGTGCGGAAATGACCACAGCCGGAAATGACCTGCAACTCTCAAAGTATATAACGTCCGCGCCGATAATTTACCACCCAACAAAAAGATGCAATCACCGTTTGATCCGACCCACTCAAAATGGACACGTGGGGACTTTTCTCCTCTTGTTCCGCTCTTCGATCTTCTTCGATCAGGACTTGTCGTCCGTGCTTTGACACATGGTTCCCCCCGTTTGTGAGACGAACTGGCCCATTCGTATTCGCAGCAGGTAATCGATGCGGATGCGGCTCCACTTTTGCGACAAATGGCCGCGAAATCCAATCCCTCTGCTACCGACGTTATCCCATTCAAGTTGGTCACCCGGTCCCTTGTGTAGCTGCCCCCTCGCCCCTTGCCGCAATTTATCCAGCTTACCGTCATGACTCTTGCCATATATAAACCAAACGACGACTAGGTTCTGCTCGAAGTTGTCGCGCGTTAAGTAGTAACTCAACCAACCGACCCAACACACTCAACCCACCATGACCATCGGCGTGGCTTCCCTCCTTCTCCTTCTCGGCGCCTCCCTCGCCGCAGCCCAATGCCCGAACGTGCACATCTTCGGTGCGCGCGAGACGACCGTGCCGCCAGGGTTCGGTACCGCTGGCCCCGTCGTCTCGTCCATCATGAGTGCGTTCCCCGGGTCGACGTCGGAGGCGATCAGCTACCCCGCGTGTGGCGGCCAAGCGTCGTGTGGCGGCGCTTCGTACGCTAGCTCGGTCACACAGGGCGTGGCTGCCGTAGCGAACCAGGTGAACTCATTCAACTCGCGGTGCCCCAACTCCGTCCTTGTGTTGGTCGGATACTCCCAGGTGCGTATCAGAGCCGGGATCCCAACACACAAGTTTTTAAATATTTTATCTCGGAATAGGGTGGCCAAATCTTTGACGATGGATACTGCGGCGGAGGCGATACCAATGAGGGCATCTCCAACACCGCTATCCCCATCTCCGCGGCCGCACAAAAGAAGGTCGCAGCGGCGATCTTCATGGGCGACCCCCGGCACATCGTCGGCCTCAGCTACAACGTCGGCACTTGCCAGGCCTCCGGCGTACGTCCCCCTTCCCTGCAAATGAGTGAGATCGAAACTACTAACCACATACATGTACACCACAGTTCGCCCCCCGCCCGGCCGGGTTCCAATGCCCCTTCGCCGCGAACATCCAGTCATACTGCGATTCGCAGGACCCATATTGCTGCACGGGGACCGACGCCGCCCACCACCAGCAATACGCGAACATCTATGGCTCTGCCGCGCTCACGTTCGTCCGCAACAAGGTCAACGCAATGCTCAGCGGCAGCGGCGGATCGCCTCCTGCGACGACGACTGCGACGACGCCACCGTCGTCGCCCACCGGTGGCGCCACTCAACAGCATTGGGACCAGTGTGGTGGTGCGTCTCCTACCTTTCCGTCCACCCTTCAGCATTTTTCTGAAGAGTTCGTTCACAGGCCAGGGTTGGACGGGCGGAACTGGTGGGCCATCATCATGCTTTGAGTTTTTGATCTGACTCGCCCGTTAACAGTTTGCGTGTCACCATTCACCTGTATCGCAGCCAACGCATTCGTAAGTCTTCCAGGTTTTTGTAGTGATGTTTCGCGCAGCTGATTTATATGTTCTTTTACAGTACAGCCAATGCTTGTGAATGTGAAGTGTGTTTTTGCGGAGGAGCTTTTCAACAACGTTGGCTGCGGGCTGTATATATCAAAAATTGTAAAATTGTATCAGTTATCCGCATCCTCCAAGTTTGGAACGTCCAGCCTCTTCGTGGCTCCACTGCCTTGACTTCGCGCCTTCCCTCATTGCATTAAACCATGAAATAAGTGCTCCCATGATGTGAATAATTTCTGATATTTTGACGCGGCCGCCAGGATTTATCAGATTGACAATGACAGACCTGGGACCACCGCAGTATTTCAGATCTCAGCACGTGTCAGGTTCCCTATCGCACCCCATCGCGACCATGACGCCCACAACCAGCAGCGAGCAGCCTGAGTTCCTCATCGAGCTCATCGACAGCGCCGACGATATTCCGCAGTTCTTTGACTGCGCCACCGAGGCGTTCGCACGCCAAGCTGGCGATACCATCTGGATGCAGGTGCACCCCGGTTGGGACACCCCCGCAGGCAGAGAACAGAACATCGCGCGCCTCACGGAGCGGCTCCTCACCACGAAGGCCGCTGGGAACACAATGTTCCTCAAGGCGACGCTCCCAGACCCCAGCGACGGCTCAAAGCGTGTCATCGCCGGGGCGGCGATCTGGGTGCAGGCATCGATGCTGAAGGAACACGGCGAGGTGCCGACGTACCCGCACACGCCCAAGGACTTCGAGGCGCAGTACCCAGACAGCGAAGTAGAACGGCGCTATACGGCGCAGACTTTGAATTCGTTGCTCAAGCGCCGTGGGGAGATCATAAAGGAGAAGGCGGATTCGGATTCGAAGGCGGTGTTTACGTTCGATCTGTGCGCCGTGCATCCGGCGTTCCAAAGGAGAGGAATTGCGTCGAAGCTGGTTCAGTGGGGCCTTGACGAGGCGAAGAAGAGGGGCGGGTATGAGGTTCTGATTGAGGCCTCGCCAATGGGCAGACCTGTATATGCAAAGCTTGGTATCCATCAGGAGGGAGGAGTGATAGAGTATGAGGTTGATGAGGAGTTTGTGGAACGCCAGAAGCCTTCAAATGTTTTTATGCGTAATGGTGTCATTAGAGGGTCCGAGTCGGAGAACTAGAGGACTTTCTGGAGGCTTCATCTCATGTGCTTTCCCAAGAATCAAATCCGTATCAATTCATGGGCCTGGAACGATTAGTCGGGATTGTGGTGGTTGAAGACACGCGTTTTGTTTACTCAGGCTTGGTAACAGCCTCGGCACGTGCCAACTCTCCTCCTTGGTTCCTTTCACCCAACTCCCTGAGTCTATCCTGGGCACGCTGTCTGTCGGCGCCCGGGCCGGTGGTAGAACCTGACGAGCTGGAAGATGGAAGTTTGGCCCTAAAATCCACCGCGGTCATTCCGTCAACTTGCGTCAACCGAACTGGGGGCTGCGGAATAAAAAAAGAAAGAAACGGACGCGGCCATTCGTGCCAGTGGTCGCGCTTCTCCAGCGTCCAAGCTCAGCTGCTCTTTCTGTGGCCAACGTTGGGCCAACGAGATAACCAGCGCAGTAATACATCCTCCTCCTCCTCCAGTAGTGCGACTGGGTGCGACGATATAGGGGGTATGTCAAATGGGGACTGGTCCCAGGTCTCGACTCAGAACCTCAGCATTGTTCCACAAGGTAAACTTGATGGGAGTACATCAGATTGACAATGACAGACCTAGAGAACATCGAATCCGAGGCCACGGCAATATCCTAACAACGTGTTCCCTAATCGCACACCATGACGCCCAGCAGCGAGCAACCCAAATTCCTCATCGAGCTCATCGACAGCGCCGACGACTTCCCGCAGTTCTTCGATTGCGCCTGCGAGGCGTTCGGGCGCCAAACCGCCAATGCCATCTGGATTGCGCTGTACCCCGGCTGGGACACCCCTGGAGGCCGAGAGCAGAACATCGCACGCATCGTCGAGCGGTGGCGTACCACGAAGGCCGCCGGGAACACGATGTTCCTCAAGGCAACGCTCCCAGACCCCAGCGACGGCTCAAAGCGTGTCATCGCTGGGGCGGCGATCTGGGTGCAGACGTCGATGCTGAAGGAACATGGCGAGGTGCAGACGTACCCGTACACGCCCAAGGATTTCGAGGCGCACTACCCTGACAACGAAGCAGAACGGCGCTATACGGCGCAGGTTTTGAATTCGTTGCTCAAGCGCCGTGTGGAGATCATAAAGGAGAAGGCGGATTCGGATTCGAAAGCGGTCTTTGCGTTCGACATGTGTGCCGTGCATCCGGTGTTCCAAAGACGAGGAATTGCATCGAAGCTGGTTCAGTGGGGCCTCAACGAGGCGAAGAAGAGGGGCGGGTATGAGGCTCTGATAGAGGCCTCGGAAGCGGGTAGACCTGTATATGCAAAGCTTGGTCTTCGTCAGGAGGGCGGAGTGATAGCGTATGAGGTTGATGAGGAGTTTGCGGGCCGTGAGAGGCCTCCAAATGTTTTTATGCGCAGTGGTGCCAGTGGAGAGTCCGAGTCGGAGAGTTAGAGGATATGCTAGAGCTTTCATCTCGTGTTCTTCTCAAATGATTTTTTAAAATCAAATCCGTGGGCACTCGCGAGCGGCACCGCGCCTCTGGCCACGATTTTGGAACGTCCAGCCACTGCCGCTTTCCCATTCCATTAAACCATGAAATAAGTGACCCCAAATGTGAATAATTTATCATATTTGACGCGACCGCCTGTTACTGGTGCGGATTTATCATAACAATGATAGACCTGGGACCACAGCAGTTTCTTTGATTCCCGGAACTATATCTTAGGTTGTAAAATCACGGTAATTACATTACACAGACGCGTAAAAAGAACTTGTCTGGGAAAGATTTCCCTTGTTGAGTTCTTTTTCGCGTTTCTTTTCATTTTTATACCCAGTGAAACGGTCAGAAAAGCGTCAGGTTCCCTATTGCACACCATGACGCCCACAACCAACAGCGAGCAACCCGAGTTCCTCATCGAACTCATCGACAGCGCTGACGACATTCCGCAGTTCATGGACTGCGCCACCGAGGCGTTTGCACGCCAAGCCGGCGATACCATCTGGATGCAAGTGCACCCCGGCTGGGACACCCCTGCAGGCAGAGAGCAGAACATCACGCGCGCCACGGAGCGGTTTCTCTCCACGAAAGCCGCTGGGAACACAATGTTCCTCAAGGCGACGCTCCCAGACCCCAGCGACGGCTCAAAGCGTGTCATCGCCGGAGCGGCGGTCTGGGTGCAGGCGTCGATGCTGAAGGAGCACGGCGAGATGCCGACGTACCCGCAAACGCTCAAGGACTTCGAGGCGATGTACCCAGACAACGAAGTAGAACGGCGCTATACGGTGCAGGTTGTGAATTCGTTGAACAAGCGCCGTGTGGAGGTCATAAAGGAGAAGGCAGACCCGGATTCGAACTTGAAGGCTGTTTTTGCGTTCGACATGTGCGCCGTGCATCCGACGTTTCAAAGAAGAGGAATTGCGTCGAAGCTGGCACAGTGGGGCCTCGACGAGGCGAAAAGGAGGGGCGGGTACGAGGTTTTGCTTGAGGCTTCGACAATGGGCAAACGTGTCTACGAGAAGCTTGGCATTCATCAAGAGGGAGGAGTGATGGTGTATGAGGTTGATGAGGAGTTTGCCTCCCGCGAGAGGCCTTCAAATGTTTTTATGCGCAGTGGTGTCACTAGAGAGTCCGAGTCGGAGAACTAGAGGTTTTCCTAGAGGTTTCATCTCATGTGCTTTCCAAGAATCAAATCCGTATCAATTCATGGGTCTGGGACGGTTGGTCGGGATTGTGGTGGTTGGGGTTTGAACGCGCGTTTTGTTTGCTCAGGCTTGGTAACAGTCTCGGCACGTGCCAAACCGCTCGGTCCCTTTGCACCAACTTCTAAGACTGCTGTCTGTCGGCGCCGGTGGTAGAACCTGACGAGCTGGAATATGGAAGTTTGCCCTGAGATCCGCCCTCCGGATTTTTCGCGGCGGTCGTTCCGAATCAACCGAACTGGCGGCTGCGGAATCAAAAAAAAAAAAGGACGCCGTGAATCGTGTCAGTGAGCGCGCTCCTCCAGCGTCTTAGCTCACCCTCGTGAATAGAGTTCTTTCTGTGGCCATTGAGGTCCCGAGCCTAGCCAGCGGTGCGACTTGATGTGACGATATTGGGGGTATGCCACCTGGCGACTGGTCGACTCTCTCAGAGGCTATCCAAGTCGGACCTTCAAAATTGCTCCATAATGGAACTTGATGGAATTCGATCGACACATGAATTTAGGGTGAATTGTCTTCCGGAAGATTTTCCTCGGGCGAGCGTCCCCGGAAGACATCTCAGTCGACGTCTGCTTTCTCTGTCTTCTCCCACCTTCATGCCTGCTCCCAAAGGTAATGCGAGTCCAAGATGTAATCGAGATTCCGACTTAACCCGTTGTGTGGAAGGTATTATGACGGGCCAAAACACGCCGGCGGCGTCGGGCCCCAGGACGCCGCAGAAAGTGCAGTGGCTCGACAGGCACGACACAGAGCCCCTTCAGTCCGATAGTACTCCCCAAGCGCTGGACGAGCATGGCATCGATGTATGCATTATTTCCATCTCATTGGCACGTCCATTTGACGTCCATCGTTATTGAACACCCACCGCAGCCGAATTCATTTGAAACCCTGACCTCTGCGCTTGAGCGGTACCGCGCCTCTGGCCACGGCGCACCCGGACCCGTGGCCACGCGTATCCGCTACCTCCACCCGCCGCGCTCCTTGCGAATCAACACAATCGCGACCACTGGGGCACCGTCTGCGACGACCACTGCGACGCCCTCCTCCACAGGTAGCTCTGCCCCGCCTTCACCCACTCACGCCGTCCCGGGGAACTGCATCAGCGTCAGGGAGCGCGCCGGCCTCCCTGGTATCAGCACGCCCGTCTCCTCCTCCACGCGCGCTGCTTCCAAGGTCATGCGCGCTCACACCAGGAAGGGGGGCTTGTCGTTCCGCTTTAGCCGGCGGCGGGCTGACAACCACGCCTCGAGCATTTTCGGTTCAAGTAACTCCAGAAACGCCGTTGAGAAGGCCAAGTCCACCAGCGGCGAGTACGCGCGCATCCACAGCGGCAGCGGCAGCGTGGACCTCGAACGGGGGGTAGCGCCGATGGGTGGAATGAGTGACGCAACGGGCGGCGGCGGGGTGCTCTCCGCACTGCTGACCCTCTATAAGCACGAGGGCGGGTCCGGCTCCGGAGCGTCCACTCCTGGCATCGAGCAGCCGCCGGAATGGCCCTGTGTCACCACGCCTCCAGCTGCGCGCAAGCAGCCCGGGCAATTCGAGGAGATCCCACTGCGCGCCTTCTCCGGGACCGAGTCGTCTTCTGCGTCTGTAAGCGGCGACGAGACGGCGGAATCGTCCAAGAGGAACTCTAGCAAATTTCGCCTGTTCCCGCAAAAGGAGCGTGCGGGTGGTGGGTCGTCGGTGCGCTCATTGCAAGCACGGCGAATATTAGTGGTGCGGCGGCACCGATGGCGAGCACGTTGGCACCGAATATGAAACGGCCGGGGTATCATTTGTCTCGGTATGTTTTGCTTTTTCTTTCCAAATTCATTCTTTTTTGGTACTCCGCCGATCCATTCGCTAATGTCGCCTCCCCCCACAGATACTCCGCAGAAGACATCATTCCAAAGGCGCCGCGCAAAGAGCGCCCGAGGAGCACGGGCGACGTCCCCGCCCTCACATGGACGGACACCGTGTCTTCCGTGGCCGAGACACTCACGAGCAAGCGCGGCTGGACGGAGAAGCTGCGCGATATCGAGGCTGTGACGTTTGGGACTGGTGTCCGCACGCCCAGTGGGCGAAGTACACCCAACGGAATGAGCCAGGCCACATCGACGGACCACGACGAATGGCTGGACGAGAAGTACACGCGGGACCTGGAGCGCAAGGAGAAGCGCCGCAAGCGCAGAAAGGTCGAGGTGTATGTGCGTCTCCCTCCTTTTCCAAAAAAAAAAAAAACATTACTGACTCCTTTTCTGCATTATTTTGGTACTTTCTTAGATCACGCGGCACGTCGCGCAGATCATCGAGCGGCAGGAGTTCATCCTGAAGCTGGCGCGCGCGCTGATGATGTTCGGGGGGCCGTCGCACCGGCTGCGAGCGCAGATCCAAAGTACGGGCCGCGTGCTCGATATCGAAGTCAACTGCATGTACCTCCCGGACGTCTTGCTCATCAGCTTCGATGACAGCTCGACGGGGACGAGCAAACTGAAGTTTATCCGCCAAGGAAGCAACTTGAACCTCGGGAAGCTGAACGAAGTGTACGCTTTGTACTGGAGGGTGTGTATCTTCTCCTTGGATGCTTTTTTTGCACGTCTGACTGATCTCTCTTTCTTCTGTGCGCAGGTCATTCACGACGAAAAGTCCGCGTCCGAGGCGAGCGGCGTCATAGATACTTTGATGCGCAAGAAGCAGACATATCCGTGGTGGCAGCTCATCCTCCTCGGCGCGATCTGTTCCTCCACGATCTGTACAATTAGCTTCGCCGGCAGTTTCCTCGACGCACTCATAGTCTTCCCGCTCGGCGCGCTGCTCGTCGCGATCCAGCTCCTGAGCGTGCGCAATGAGCTCTACTCCAATGTCTTTGAGTGCGTTTTCTGCGGTTTCCGCTGAGCGGGAGAGCTAATAGACATCTGTGCTGCCAGGATTACGATCGCAACGCTCTTCAGCTTCCTCGCCGCCGCCCTCGCTTCGACCAAGGTCTTCTGCTACTCCGCCGTCGCATCGAGCTCTGTCGTGCTCATCCTGCCTGTGAGTTTCTCCCGTCATCGTGCCCTGCATGCCTGTACTGAAGGTATTAGGGCTTTATCGTATTGGTCGGCTCCCTCGAGGTCATATCACGCAACATCGTCGCAGGCTCAGTGCGCATGTGCTACGCGGTCGTGTACTCGCTCTCCCTCGGGTTCGGGCTGGCGATGGGCGCAGAGGCGTACGAGAAGATCGTCGGCCGCAGCATCGTCGGCCCGACGGACTATACATGCAGCCTGAGCCACGACGCGGACGGGCCGTGGTACCAGCGGACGCCGAGTCTTTCCTGGAGTATGCGCCCTTCCACTTTTTTTTTGCCAGTGCTCACAGAGTGCGCAGCGTTTCTAACGGTACCAGTGTTTTCGCTCTTCTTGAGCATGCGGAACCAGGCGCCGTGGTATCACAGGGAGATGGTGCGCCCGCCTCTTTTTCATAACGTCAATAAACTGATGGGTTCCCGCAGCTCGTGCACATCGGCATCTCGTGCATCGGCTGGGTCACCAACTACTTCGCCGGGCTCAAGTTCGTGAACCAGAGCGATATCAGCGCAGCGGTTAGGTGCGCGGTTGTTGTTCCCGTTCGCATCGTGGGCTTGACTTACGTGTCCCCAGCGCCTTCGCCGTCGGGGTCGTCGCCAACCTCTACGCGCGCTTTTTCTCCGGCAATGCCTTCGTTGTCATGGTGCGTTTGCCGCCCTTTCTTTCCCAGTTTATCGGCTCATCGCCAAATCTTACACCGCTAGATCACGGGCATATTATTACAGGTACCGTCTGGCCTGGGGAACGGCGGGCTCCTCACGTACGCGTCGCAGCAGACGTCGGGCAGCGCGACGTCGTATCTGTCTGGGTTCCAGACCGCGCTGCAGCTCATCTCCGTCGCGATCGGGCTGACGGTCGGTCTGGGGCTGGCGCTTGCGCTCGTGCACCCGATCCAGTCCCGCAAGCGCGCTGGGGGCGTGTTCAGCCTGTAGCATGTTTGCGCACGGACGAGGGCTCATTTGTATTAATCGCACTGCCGCACGGACATTTTCGCTGGCGCCTAGGCTCGATGCCAGCCTGTATATGAGAGCGAGCGTCGATATACACGACGAGCTCGCCTCTCATATACAGACAGCCACTGGTCTAACTGGCGCCAGATTAGAGGACTTTGGACGCTTTACATTATTCCATAAATTTAGACATTGTATCGACTAGACTACACACATCTACCGGTATTAGAGCTATGTAGAGCAATTTTTGTATTTTTAGACTAATTGAATTCGCCTTGCATCCTATCAGTGCGTGTGCATTGTCGATAATGAGCACAAGTGTAAACGAATGCGAGTGACCCACTCTGCCTGCTCTATGTCTAAACTACAGGAACATCTGCGCCTCATCTGGGTCAGGGAACCCGAAGACGGACCACATCGCTGCGGCGTTCAGGTCGTCGCGCTCTTCCTTCCCCACACCGACCACGCCGTTCACCTGGAACACGTTCTTTTTCTGGGGGTGGCGAGGATCAGCGTTGTCCTCGACGGGGCGGAAGGAAGGGAGGAAGGAAGGAGGAAACTCACAAGGCCGAGGGAGACTTTGATGGCGGGAGGACCGGGGGTGTATAATTCCAGGTCGTCCTCCTCCACTGCGAGGGAGGGGGAAGAGCCGGCATCTGCCCCATATGAGCGGAGGCGCTCGTCTCGCCGTATCAGACGCAGGATATTGCGTGCCGCGACCTCCGCCTGGGGAGTGGATCGGTCAGCAATGAGGGGCGGGTAGAGAGCATGCATGGAGCGCACCTGGTAGTAAGCGTTGTGTCCCGCGGGGATCGCGCCGAACGCGTCGGCCGCGTCGCCGACTACGAAGATATGCGGATACGGCGTCGTCTCGGCTTCGGTGGACAGGTTGTCCTTAGGTTCGCTCGAGGCGTCGTCGTCGTCATCGGGGGCGGCGAATTCGTCTAGGTCGTGCAGTGCGAGCTGCTCGACCGCGTCTTCGAGGGTGGTGGTGTCGACAGCAGGGTCAGTTGAGCGAAAGTGGGCGGACTCGGGGGTGACGGTGGCGTCAACGACAGAGGGGGCGCTCGGTGTGGAGGGGACGGGGAGGATGCTGAGCTGCATTGTGCGCAGGACGTGGGCCAGTGACGTGGAGGGGTCGACGGTGCTGGCGTCGAGAGCCTTTAGGAAGTCGGTGTTAGGACGTTGGCCGGTGCAAAAGAGCTGAGCGTGAGCGGGTGAGTTTGCATGAACGTTAGTTTGGAGGAGGGTGGCTGACAATCACGTCGGCACTGATCTCTCTGTTAGTCGTGGTGCGGACTATGCGTTTTCCTGGTGTAGAGGAGAAGAATTCCACACGCTCGCCCAATATAACGTCCACATTGGCGGATTCCAATGATTGTAGGACTGAAGAGGTGAGCCCCAATTAGTAGGCCTTGTGGCAGTGGCAAACCAAGACCTACTCTCAGTATGCATGACCTCGTCGAATCGTGGCAGCAACCGGGAGCGGGAATGCAGCAGGGTAACCTGCTTTCCGGGATGAATGGCCGCGATGTCAGAGGCAAATTCTAATGGAAAGTCAATCCAAGTAGGATCCGGGTACCGGGAGCACCTACGGATACCCAGAGCGCCGCCGCCCACCACAAGGACAGTGGACGCGTCCTCGATGGTCTTTTGCTTGCGCTTCAGCCATGCGATACTTTCTGGTTTGGTGCCCCCGTACGCGGGTGATGATGGCATCGCACCGGATTCAGCACCCCAGAGATTGAGCGGTTGTGGCATATGGGATCCCAGTGCATAAACCGCGTAGTCAAACTCCAGGACCTCCGAGTCAATGCCATATTCCGGAAATGCCTTGGATAGTGTGACAGAGTTGCGGCCGAGCGACATGATTTGCGCGCAGATGAAGTTGTACTTCAGGTCCGAGTTATCATCCTGGAGAAACACTTTGTCGTATGGGATGACTATGTGGGGAAGCTGTGAGGCGCGGTGGATGTGAATATAAGGGACGATCCTACAGGCTTTGTGTTCGTGGCCGGCAAGGACAGCAAGCCGAGGCAGAATATACACATCTGTGCGCGTATTAGCGATGAACTTCTACTTACTAGCTTCTGCTGACGGTTAACGTGTCTGTGAACGACTCAACCTCCAGAAAATAGGTCAATACAGGGAGAAGGACATACGAATTGCGGTCTATCAACACGATTCGCCAGCCGTCGGGGAGTCCTGCAGCGATTAACTGTGCTGCCCTAGCACCTAAGTATACCAGTGGGCGAGTTCAAATTTTGTCTTTAGGTGAGAAGGATAGCGCGAACCGCCGTATGCAGCGCCAAGAACGACCACTGTTCTCTTGCCCGCGAGCCGGCCGTCGACCATGGCGAGATTCAAGACAGTGGCAAGCAGAGAGAACCCAGTCGGAAAGATGAGTGGCCAGTGATAATCTGATAAGGATTTCGGCGTTATGTTCCGACTGGTTCCGACGGACGAAGCATAATTTGAGTCAGCATGTTTGAAGGTTTGACCAAGTTTTGATTGTAAATTCAAGGACCTTGGGAAGAGCTCGGTTGCCCGCGAACGAAGGGGACGAACCTCGTGCAAAGGTTGGAAAAAAACCACCAAGAATAAAGATTGAAATTATACATTTGTAGAGCACAGGTGCTAACGTTGCGTATTAATTTAAATCCTCCACAAATATAGGATACATAGATCCGCTTGTCGCATACACAGGGACATATGCACATGCATGCATGCACTACTGTCCGGAATAAGTAGATCCGAGTCTATGCAAGCAGGTGAGTGATGGGCTGAGCTGAATGTTGTCGAGGACTAGAGCATGTATTCACATAACGTCTAGGTCCTTAAGGTGGTTCCGGATGATCTGCTCCTGGACTGTGAAAGCGAGTGTCTAAGAAACGGGAATAGCGGATAGATGAGGGTGGTGGCTGACCTTCTCCGAGGATTACAGACGTCGATTTGACGTCCTGTGGTGAATCAAAGGCCAGTTAATACCAACCAAAGGAGAAGAGGGTTAGTACTTACGACGGCCTCCGTCTCATAGAATATAAACGGCCGTGGGTTTGGGGACAGTTTTTTCTGGAGACGTCAACGAGATATGAGCATGTGTGCAGACACAACTTACGTGGTACGCCGCAAACTTGTCGCGGAAATCTATGGGAAAGGTAAGATGTTATGCCCAATGCGACTTATTTAGTACGGACATTTCGTTACTGAGGCGATGTTATTTGCCCTGTCCCCGAAGCTGGGCACATACTTCCTTACCGACACCCCCGCAGCCAGATGCGATTGAAGGATGTCTTTCTAGAAGAGAACATTGGTACCAGGCATAGTAGAGTCAGCATCAACTCACTTTGTTGAAAAGGAGGATGAACGCAGTCTGGGCTAATAAAGGACTAGCTATGATGTCTCGCCAAAGTGTAAGCGAATCTTGCTGCACAAAATAATCTTCAAAGTCGTCACAGGTTGAGAGCAGGGGCACTTACTAGCCGGTTGATCCGGGTATCTTCGTCCAGCACTTGCCAGAACATTAGTGGCGCGAGAAAGAGAATTGCCTGGACTAAACAAGCTCTTCAGTTGACAGCAAATTACCAGCTCGCCGGAAACACACCATCATCGAAGTACGAAATCCAATTTTGCCGCTAGAAAATAAGCAGGGTCGTATGTGGTTGATCATAATCAAAGTAATGGGTCCTTACCTGGCTACTGCTTCCACACACATCGGTGATGAAAAACTCAGTACCGGCTCTAAAGCCTGCTTAAAGCCTCAGAAAATGTTGGCAGATGGAACAGAACGGATCAACTTGCCCGACTCAGTCACGAAACGATGTTCCTCCACTCCCAACGTTCGTATTCTCGCGCGCATGATATCCCCTAAAACATCGTTAGACCAGCGAATTATAAAAAGAGAAAATTGCGCACCATCCTGTGGTACATAATCAACGGCGGCGATTCGAGCAGCATCATCCAGAAAACTGTCTGATTAAGTAACCCTGCAGCCAGTAACAGAAGCCACTCACAAGCCCGGTTCTTCATGCAGTCGGACTTCGCATGATTCCAGCGCGCTCCGGACGATGGGGTCGCGCCACAGCTCAATTATCTCGTTCTTGCACGCGGCGAGCACGTGCGTTACGTGGTGGGGGTCTGTGCCGCTCTCATCGAGAGATAAGGTACCAGATTCGGGGCTTGAGGATGGCGCGCGGCCGCTGAAGGCCGCAAGCTTATCCTTCCACCCGCCGCCCGGGCGCACAACCACCGTATATCCCCCAGCTGAGCCTTCTGAAGCTATCATCTGGGCGATGGTGGTCTCAAATGCGAGCAGCGGCGACAGAGACAGCGCTAGGCGCCGGTGTTCTGTCGTGAGCGGAATTTCATCACTTCCTTCCGCGGAAGGAGAGTCATTGACGAGCTGCAGAGTTTCTAGTATTTTCTTGATCGAACTATAGAGCGGTTCATTAAGGCGAATGAGAGCACGAGAAGAGTCGCACCTGATAAGGTTCAACTGTATTACGGTTTTCCATACTAAGCGCTCGCTCTCGAAAAACTTGGGTGTGAAGGCAAGCCTAAAGTCTTTCGCAGGACAGTCAATTGGCGGACGTAAAATAGATGGGAATTACACAGACTTCGCAGTACGGAGCTCTAGTATCAGATATGGTCAGCAAATAGTGAAAAATGAAGAGAAAAAACGCGTCTGACCTTGCCCGATTCTGATTGCCCTGGTACGACATTGGAGGTCGGCTGTCAGTTTACACAAAGAACACGGCGGCTGGCTGACCTAAAAGAAGGATCTTGACGGCCCTCTTTTTCCTGTCCAGAGCCTTCTTGGACTCCGCCAGCCCAGCATCGATTGTGCGCGAAACCTTCGTTGCTTCGCGGGCAGCTTCAAGCCGTTCTGTCTTCTCTTCCTCTGTTTCGTTCGGTGGGGGCTGCAAGACCGCAAAGAGTGGGTCAAACGAGCCCTGGCTGGCCCTGTTCGCCTTCAATCGATCTGGCATGTTGGGGTGGCCGACTTGAAGGAGGACATGAGCCTAATGGGACTATTACTCAAGTCATGTGCACTGCCATCCTCCTGCCCATCAGTTGGTGGCGCACCCAGTTACCACATCTTTGCATGATCGCCCAGCCGAGTGAAAATCAAACAATGAGACAGGGACGTCCTGAGAGTGGTTCAAAGGTCAAAATAAAACGCAACAAGTACATTGCGCCGAAATTGACTGGGGTTTACGGACATTGGGCGTCAAAAATCGGAAATCGGCCCGTAAACCTGAACCGTTCTCGCCGGATGATTTGAACATTGTACAGAAGGTGGAGCATCTGGGAAAGCACCAGAAATATCGGATTCCGACGAGTCTTTGACCCCTGTGTGGATACCTGAATCTTTTCGAGAGGATCCTACCTACCTATCATATATCTCCTCCTCCTCCATGAAAAAGTCTCCAATGTACATCGTCATGCCAACGACCGCCCCTATCGGCGCCCATCCAATTAGTGCTAGTAAGCGATATCTAGCGCCTTACTCCTCTAAGTTACAAGTATTGCACACGACCCTGTTCACTAAGCTGGAAGCATTGATATTCTACTCTGAAGGGTCTGTCCCGGCGTGAAACCTTGTGGATGACGGGGATTTATACGAAAACCTGTACCCGGGCCGGCTGGCCTGCAAAGAACTTTTTCGAGAATTTCTGGTCTGGAGCGGCTGATGTTCCAGTGGCTGCACCATTATTTCATGCTCTAAAGTGACTTTGGCAGATCTACAGTCTTCAACATGGTCGGCTCGTCGAAAGTAAATGAGTGTCGGCATAGGTTACAGTACCACTACAACCTTTTAACAAGCGAGGTACGAGCTTCATTTGCTAAAGCGTCTGTCTAGGAGGAGGAGGAGGAGGATATATTACCGCGGTGGTCCCATTGAGGAACATACGGGTACTGTACCCGCCTTTACAATAGTCATCTACATCTTAAACCGTTGTGATAGAAGTACAAGGAAATCCTCTCGTAGCCCTCGAATGCACCCAGGAAAGAAACAGTTGGGATTCTGAGCAATGCGGGCCACTGGCAGAACTGTTCATCTATTCGGTTGTGGCTCCAGCATGCAGGCTCTACACACGGATCACGTGGATAGAAATGGGTATAAGTTGCCCCTATAGTAGCTCGGCAAGGCCCTCGTAATTCGGGGGCCGATACCCCGAAGGGGCTTCTGAGACATCCTTTGCACTGGCCGAAACAGCCCGAATGCCATCTTTACTACATATTTCGGCCCCGTAGCAAGTCCCGGGAGTACGGACTTGGTGAAGTTCATCCATGATGGTTAGGAGCAAGGATAGACCTAGCACGTTCCGAAAGGGGGCAGAGCTGGGCTATCAAGTTACCCTTCTTATTCTCCGAGGTCAGAACTCTACACACGTCCTTGCCGCAAAATGTATGTATGTACCTTGGTGGGCTATGGATACACAAAAGGAAAAAGGAAACTGCCATGCTTATGTGCGCCGCAAACCCACACACACGACGTACATAAATACCCCCTTCCGCTAGATCAAGATCCTCCCATCCACCCGCTATATCAAAATGCTCTCCTGCAGATGTTTCCGGAATATTTCCTCGTGTACTGCGCGGGGTATCAGACTATCTTCTTTGGAAAAAAAGGCAGAAAATGAATGAATGAATGGATACTCGCCTGCTCCGATTATTTTGGCCGTTGAGCGCGTGTCCTATCAAGGTTGAGTTGAATTGAGCGCCAGAGTGACGGAAGGACTTACGACAGCAGTAGTCTCATAATAGAAAAAGCTGCGCGGTTTCGGCGATCCCCGTTTCTGCATCGCATAAAAATTTACGGAAGGCGAACGAGTAAAAAATAAAATAAATACGTGGTACGCCTTGAACTTTTCCTTGAAATCTATCGCCGCATATGAGCAATACGCGTCACGATATAATGGAATAGACGCACAGGTCGTAGTACCGGCATATGTGTTTGGCCGATCTCCAAAACTGGGTACGTATTCTTTAACGATGAGGCCCGCGCGCAGCTTTGCTTTCAATATGTCCATCTACGTCGGATCAATTGATACGTCCGAAAAACGGATCATAGAACGCACCTTATTGAAAAATAGAATGATCTGGCAGCTCTTGAGGAGCGCGTTGGAGCAAATGTCCTTCCACAGGACGACGCTGTCCTCCAGTCGGTTGACCTTGGTGTCTTCGTCCAGCACCTCGTAGAAGGAGAGCGGCGTCAGGAAGACAATGGCCTGGACTGCACTGGTTGTGAGAACGAACATGTAAGGAAAGTATGAACCAAGCGCGCACCCATGTCAAAAAAGGGTATCTGCGAATAAATTAGCGCATAGCGAATAAGCGAGAGGCAAGTGGTACCCATGCTGAGCGCGACCCCTTCGCACCGGGGACATCGTAGATCCAAAAGTCGTTCACCCCGCGTGTCCCTGGATACCACGCCCACGTCAGTCAACGTCGCGCCCAGATCAGGCAATTCGAGCGCACCAGGAGAGCTTTCCTTAGCGAAGAAATGCTCTTCCACGCCCATCGTCTTGATTCGTGCCCGTAGAATATCAGCTGCGTGTCGCAAATGAAATTAACGATAAGTCACTATATAAAATTACGCACAGTCGGTTGGAACGTAATCTGGCACTGTGACGCGCGCAAGATCGTCCATGAAGCTACGGATTTTCGTTAGCTGGCGTTGGGATCGCATGGCAAGGGCCGCTCACTATCCGCCCCCATCCCGCAGAGATATATTCTTCTTCTCCAGAAGCTCTCTGACGGCCGAGTCCGACCACAAGGTGTCGATATCGTCCCGCGCCGCGAGGACGACTGCCGCCATGCTGTGGGACGCCTCTGACGAGGCTAGGATCGTCTTCCACTCGCCGCCTGGCTGCACAAAGACGTCGCCTGAAACCGCGTGCAAGGGAGATATCATTTTATTGACTGAGTCTTCCTCGCGCAGCAGAGGCGCCAGATCCATGCAGAGTTGCCGGTGCGGCTCTGAGACTAAGGGCGCGAATTGTGGCGAGTTGAGCTCGCTTTGGATGACATGCACGATTGTCCGGACGGAACTGGCGCAATTTTCATCAGATGCCTTCCCACAAGACTGGGGCAACGCTACCTGATCAGATTGAGCAGCACCACAACCCTCCACGCCGCGCGTTCGCTGTCGAAATATTGCGGGGTGAACCGTAGCCGGAAATCTGCGAGAGAGCACCATCATCACCCACATTGAGTGCTGCAGGAACCGGACATACTCTTCAGCACAGTGCTCTGTAGCATTATGAGCAAGAGGGAACGACAAATTGAATTATTGACGCACTTTTCCCGACTCGGACTGGCCTGCGCCGGAGGCATGAGCTCGATGTTCAGAGCAGATGGCGTAGCGGTACCTAGGAGGAGGATCTTCACGTCCTGCTTTTTCTTATCCAGCAGCCGCTTCGCCTGCAACAGCGCCTCGTCTATCTGCCGACTCGTTTCCTCCGAGGCTTTCATGGCGGCCAATCGCTGTATCCGGTCCTCCGGAGTTTCGCCTTCTGGAGGCGCCATGTGCATCGCGAAGGGGTCATCCAGTGACGGTTTCCGAACGCGGGCCCTAGCCATAGCTGCGTGTGTCGAGGAGAGATACAACGGTCACTTGTGCTGAGTTGGTGCTGAGCAATGAGACTGTGGGACTTTGTAACGCCGTTAGGTGATGATCATCACAGAAGCCCAACGTCAATAAGTACCACATGCCAGAATAAAGTGAGACAAAAGTGGCCGCAAACTAGAAGGAAAATGCCGTTAAAGGTTGCTATATGTCTCCAGAGGCGCGGGGCCCGGGCAGGGCGCGCTCGCGCCGCATCTTTGTGGCAGCCATGGTGGCGCAGTTGAATTTTCCGAACACTTTCTCACCCCGTCAACATCGGGCGGGAATATAAAAAGCCGAGGCCGAAGATAAACTCCGCCCGATGGTCCCCGGCCACCACTGATATTACGAGAAAGGTCTTAAGATTACCAAAATAGGGCCCAACCTCAATTGTACTCGAACAAATTACAATAAATTGACCTGAAACTGGAACGGATTCTCATAATTTAACTCACAAAATCGGCGTGAGAGGGAATAAAATCAACTTTCGGCTTCATAAGCATCCTATTACGAAAAGGATGAGGCGAAGCTGTGAGCGCAAACTACCTGTATTGTAATTAGAAAAAATATGTCTGAAGTTCAAACTCAGAACCTGAAATTTGCCTCTCATTTGAGGTCAGAGGTGTGGAAATTTTGATTGAATCCGGTTTGAAGCCGACTCACATGTTAAATTATACATTCCAAACACACCGAATTTCGGTCGGTGGATCGTCCGCCGCCATCCGCGTGTTTGGAACATATAATTTAGCATTGTAAATCGGCTTCAAACCAGAATTCAATCGAAATTTCCGCAATTCGGGACACCTCAAGAGAGACAGAATTTCAGGTTCTGAGTTTCGGTGCAACTCATATGTTGAACTTCAGACAATTTTTTTCTAATTATGATACAGGTAGTTTACACTTACAGTTTCTGATGCTTAGTTTTTCTTATCCATTTCAATGAAGCCGAAATTTGATTTTATTCACTTTTGTTTCGTACCGATTTTGTAACTTAAATTATGAGAATCAGTCCAATTTCAGGCCAACTTCATTGTAATTCGACTTTTGGATGTTCGAGTACAACTGAGGTTGTGCCCCATCCAATTTTTGGCACTCTCAGGTGCGTGTTCCAAATTGCAGTCCATTATAGAGTTTAACTTCGCTTTTGTAACTTTTCACTACAGCAGGCTTTATTATTGGGCCTCGGAGGGACCTCTGTCTTCGATGTGTCCCCACTGCCAGTGAGAAGATAGGATACTCTCATGACCCAGCATTCTGTAAACCAATGTCATCACGGTTGAATCGTTACAGTAAAATAAATATCAGATTTTGTATGTTCGGCGCTACATTGGGTGGAAGCTTCTGAGTTCACGATCTTAGTTTGATGTGCCTTGTTACTTTTTATAAGCAATTTTTCTTTGGGTTAGAGAGAAACTCCAGCAGAGGGATGAAATAGGTTGCGAGTGCAGCTGCATTGCTTGTTGTAGATAGTGGTCCTCGGGGTCTCGATGCCTGAAATGGAAATTTGGCACGTGCCATCATCTCCACCTCCCAAATCATCAAAAGTAATCGAAAGATTGTATGCATCTGAACAGTTGATCGACTAGAAGTTCAGCAGTCCGACAGAGGAATTGAGGAACTTCGATAGGATTGCAGCAGGTCGAGTTTCAACTAGTGAGCTGACGGGAATTACTCCACATCAAACTTCGCCCTACTAGTACCAAACAGTCGAGATTGTGAGGCTGCTTCCCAGATGGATAAGACGACTACTCACCTTAGAAGCCGGTAGGATGGATCTGGGAATCCCCATGCCTACCTGTGAGAGTGATAAATATCAGAAGCCAAGTCAAGGAAGCAACGCGTTCTGGTGTGATTACCACGTAGTTCGGCATGTCAACCTGCGCCTGAATTTAACCACATCCACATAATGGGTGGAGTTTACTGCCACTTACCACTTCATGTAGCTTCAAATCCCCAGCCACACTGCATAGCATGTACGCATCGACTCGGTCCATATTGTATTCAAAGCAGAGAAACTCGATCATATGCCTCACCGCCGCACGAGTTGCTGTGCGGATGTCTGAGTCGACTCCTGGGCCCAAACGGTTAATGGGTCCGCGAACGGAAGATCCCAACCTACCTGTGGTGAAATAATATTCCTCGTTTTCAGACAGCTTCGAAGTGTTGAAGTGGGGCGTCTTGATGTAAGGACGACCCTTGAGCACTGTCAAGCGCACGGAAATCGACATTGGGGTTTCAATAGCCGTTCCTGCATATGCATCAGCAAATCCAACATGATTGGGATGGAGCCGTACCACAGACTTCTATAATGTATATAAGCTGACGGGTGATATTCATATCGGGGAATACTTGCCTCCGTCTCCTTGGGCGGCGTGGCCATCCTACTCCATGATGTTGATATCATTCGAATAGGAATTAAAATGTACTCACACCAGTAGAAAAGAGCGCCCCCTCAACCTCAATCGGGAGAAACAGAGTCGCGCCCTCAGTGAGATGCTTGGTGTCCATGTTCCCACCCGTAGCATACGGCGGAATGGTGGAATGCTCTCCCTCTTTACCCGGCGCCACACCCATTTCGCCGGCAAACGGCCGCAGCGGGATCTTGATGCCGCGCTCTTTGTCAAAGTAGGTAAATTTGGCTTCATTGTCCAATTTATAGAGCTTTAGCGCCGGCTCGGGAAACTCGTCCGTGAGCAGTCCGAAGCCGGGGATGCACGCCGTCCAGCCCCAGTCAGCCGGCTTCAGGCTGAGGACGTCGACTTGCAGTGTATCGCCTACGGAGGCCCCTTCGACGAAGACGGGCCCGTTGACCTGATCGAGTTGGGAGAAGACGAGAGATTTGATGTCAGCGACGGTGCTGTTCCGAGTGATCTGTCCGTTGGACGCGTCGAGGCAATCGAACGTGACCGTTTCGCCTGACTGGATGCGCAAAACGGGCTTGATACTGCAAACAAAAGCAGTAAGCCGCGGAACACACACACATATACATATATCGGCGGTAATGGATACCTCTTGGACCAAAACAAGTGACTCTGCGATCGAGCTACAGCGTGAATGGACATGGCGGGAGGAGAGAGAAATCTCTTCTTGAACGATTACATAGATTTTGACACACACAGATATACACAAGCCGGCCCGACGCCGCCAATCATCAGTACGCCGACCAGTCGATGGTCTCCCTTCTCTCGCCGCCTCTTATATCCGTGAGATGCCGCATAGTAGGCCGTCCATGAGGACAGTTCCAAGGCTGGTCCATCGTTCCCATGTGGCGAATAACCTCGGTGGAGGAGTAAATATAAGAAGCAGCGCCCGAGTGTGTCACTCACGGATGTCATTTGCCCTTTCGTGAGGGGCATCCCGACCATAACACTCTTTCGGCAGGCTCTCATAGCGAACATGGCGCGCGCTTTGGAGCACCGAACCACCTGTCCAGACGGTTGGTCGTGCATCAGGTGGATGAGTTCCTCCAAATCTTGCGCCGCTAATTAACACACTTTACGGCACCAGGAACAAATATAACCTACCTTTCATATCGAAGACCGTGCCCTTGCTGACTGGTTGGGCCGTTAATAGCAGTTGGCGGCTATGACCGCTGACCCCGTCGTCCACGTTGTTCTCTGCCTGGAGGAGGATCTCAAACCCATTCTGCCGCAGAACATCAATATTCTCGAGAGCGAGCAGTTCATCACCAGCAGTGAGCTCCAATGGCTGGGCACTTCATATCCATTAAAAAGGCTAGTTCATGGGGCAACACCAGGACGCACCGGAATAGTTTTTGTGACTTGATATGCGTCGTCTGCTGCAGCGTCTCAAAATTGTACTTCTCGTCCGCGGCGTGTTGATCTATGATAAATAAATCGTCCATCACCTCCAAGTCAGAGGCGCCGCCTGATGCGGCTTTCTGACGGCGGGCCACAATAAATCCCAAGTTGAACTGGCCGACAACCTCCATTGAGTTAAAGTCCGTCTTATCGATGGTTCGAGCGAGAGCTTCTGTGGCGGTATCGTCGTCCGTCATGTTCGCGATTCCCGCGTCAAGAGGAACCTTTATAGGCGATTGTCCTGATTGGGCATGAGCGCATGCTGTGGCCAAGCTCTCGCGTAGACGATGCCACGACGCGGAAATTTTGGACAGGTCAAACCGCAAGGAAGCGTCCCCACTTCCATTATCCAACTGTCGAATTACCTCTGGCCGGGATACGACCTCGTCTGTCGAAGGCGCCACGGAAATCGTCGTGGAAATCAGGGTAAGCCCTACGTCTGAAGAGTCGAACATATCATCGTCCGTGAGGTCAATGACGGCACCGGCCCCGTCACCAGGGGCGTTGTCCCCTAGAAGAGCTACAGCCTCTGCATCCGGGTCAATCTGGACCGCAATATTCCCCTCTTCGTCTTCGTCTTCGCTTAGGCCATTTTCGTCACCATCGATAGGTGGGTTAGGCACAGAGCTAGTCGAAGAAGTGTCAGCTTGGAGGTCAAGTGCTGTCCTAGGATGGACATCCACGTCCATTGTCACATCGCGGTCATGTGCCTGAGCCCCAGCGGGATCCGCGGCAGGTGACGAAGAGGACATCCCACCGTCCTCTCCCTCGCTCGATTCACCTTCAAACTCATCCTCCTCATCAGCGGCCTGCGCGCCATTTCTGGAAAACCCAACCAACATCGTACGAAGTGTCCGACGTGCAGATGCAACCTTGACACTGCTCCCATGCAGCACCTGCGGTCGGTCGTCGTCGTCTGGCTCCGAGCGTCGCTTTTTACGCGAAAAAATGCTGTTCGGAGGCGCAGGGATCTCAACCGGCTCGTCGGACAACTGGCACGCGGATTTGCGACGCCAAGAGGCGGGGGGCGAGTCGAGCGCCACCACCACATCGTCACTCGAGCTGCGCGATGGCCGAGAGGGAGGGGCTGCCGGGGGTGTAATATTTAGGATACTTGTGGCGACGGGAGGTGGCTCGTTATCGATCCCAGCTGTTCTTGAATCTCGTTTCTGGCCGATTTTCACTTTTACGGGCAAGAGGAATGGGCTAGACCCAGCTTGTTCGGCCTGGTCTTCCACGGCGGGAATCTGTCGTAGAACTGCGGGTGAGGATGCACTGAGTTCCACAGAAGCCAAGGCTCTCGGCGACGCGGAAGACGGCTGAGATGACGACGTTGTGCTTTTGACAGGGACGCTCGACGCGGAGTCATTTGCAACTGGAGGAGGGGTGATGGGCCTCATCTCTACATCTGGATCACTAGCGCCAGCGGTGCTGGTGATGTCTTCACGCTCAACCCGGAAGCCCAACGAGACGCGCTGGCTAGAAGATTGCGTTGCGGAAATAACGGTTTGCGCCATGGGCTTCAGCTGATTTGATTCTACGTCAAATGTGGAACGTGAGGAGGCGAAAGAGGTTTCCAGCGTTGTCTTGAGCAGAAATCAGTTGTGGGAAGGGTCGCTGAGAAGGCAAAATCACCTTGAGCGCAGATATTAAATTTGTCTCGTGATGCAGAAAAATCGACCGCTTGTCCGGGCTGACGTTGATGTCGCAAGAATCTGCGTTCGAAAAGTCCGTGAGTTGTAAGCTCAATAAATGGAAGTTGCCTACCAGTGGGGATGATCAGATCAGCGATAATGAAGGGTGACTGCATAGCATTGAAAGAGCGATAGACCTCATTGAAGGCCTTTTGAACCTGATGAACAGCTCAACCGACAGTGGCGTCAAGAAGCAAGACAAGAAAGATACCTTGGAAAGACTGCAGGGTCTTCCGTTCACGAAGAAAAATTGTCGATCGGTTCCCGTACGACCGCACGCAATGGCAAATTTCGAAACGAGGCCTCGAACTACGACCGCGATGGCACCGTCATCCGAGTCCGGCGCCCTATGTACGAGAGATGATGTTTGATGACACAGTAAGGAGCGGAGAGGCCGAACCTTTTCATCGCGATTTTGTCACGTTCGACGACGAACGACAAATCGAGATCTACGATGTTGTCAAGGGCCTTGGGACCCCATAGACTCGATACCGATGCGCGCAGGGAAGGGATTCCCGGCGTGCGGATCTGCACGGATTTCTGCCTGCAGCCGAATTCAGAAGAATCTAAATCCCATCAAGCGTGCTGTTTACCCTTTGTCCAGCTGGTTGCTAACGGTGAGTCTGACACCAGCGCGACTGGAGCATGGGCCCAGAGCGTACGCGTTTAGCAAGGTCAAGGCCTTGCCAAATTCGCGTTTCGCGTTCCTTTCAAACTCCTTGCGGCGCACAGGCAGGGTGCTAAATAATTTGGTGAGTGTTATCGTTGTGCCGCGCTGTAAAGCATGTAAGTGGCGCTACCGAGTGCTTCAAGAGAAAAACATGCCTGCCGTGCCACCTTCCCTTTATGAGCTATCTTTCCGCTAGATTCCATTTCAAGACTAACGCCCATCGGCGGCTGCACAGCAGTGGACACGACGACCGAATCACAAAGAGCGCACAGGGACGAAAGCGCTTCTCCACGGAATCCGAATGTCGTGACGGTAGAAAGATCTTCAAAGGAGGATAGTTTGGACGTGTGATTCTTCAACGCTGCGTTGCCGACATTAAAATAGTCGATATTCTGAGATGTGACTTACGCACCTAAGCCCTCGTAGTTTTCCTCGGAAATCCCGCATCCATTATCTATGACTTCTATCGTCGACAAACCATACTGTCTAAATCGCACTTCTGTTCATGGGTATCAGTCATAATACGTCAAGAGGGTGGATGACGGGCCTAAATTGGTTGCCCCAGCGTCGAGACTGTTCTCGACCAGTTCCTTCACAGCCGTCTGTAAATCGATTACCACTTGGCCAGAGGTAATCCTATGAATTGAAGTTTTGTCGATAGGTTTGATGCTCATTGGAGAGACGGTCGGTGAAGGCGAGTGGAAAGAAAGAAAGTTGTCACTGTCACGTCATCACCTGACTGTGACGACGCGTTGCGCCAATGAATCCTTCAATTTTTTTATACTAAGCACAGTGCTCCTGCCAACCTCTTAATACGGTCACATAATGGCGCTAATCTGTACGGCTTCGCGATTTCCTTTTTTTTAACACTTGTCCGACTGTTTGGGCAAGTTCAATTTTTCAATGATGTCCTATATTGGTACTGTAACATTAGTTCCTGTTACATTTTTTATACTATACTACAGTATACACAATCCATTGTCCTGCCAGCCTCTTCGAATTCCACATTGAATGCGGCCTCATCGTGGTACGGCTTTGTTTGCATTTTCGGTGGCTGTATCCGGCAATCATCCGGCATCATCCACGTTCGGAATCCGCCGGCCCAGCTTCCGTTCACTCTTCATCGATTCCACCGTGTCTGATTCCACAAGTTGGCAGGACGGACACTTCACCGAGCTTCAAACTCACTTCTGGGTGCTTCTGTTACGTGAATAACCGCCTACGTCAGCCAGAAGGCACAACTTCGGACTGGCACGGTTTCCGAATGGCGGCCAGCTGACCGAGTGGCGTGGGGGTTCAGTCCTCGCGGTTCTGAGGAGCCCTGAGGCCCAATCCCTGACGCCAACGTACTCAAGCCACATAGCTTACCGCCTCTTCGTCTCTCCAGCCCAGCATGTCCATCCTACTTTCTGTGGCTCTGGGAACTTTTTGTGCCATCGTTTGGCTCAGGAAAGTGGGAGCGCGCGAATCAGGACTGCCCCCCGGCCCTCCGACCGTACCCCTCTTGGGGAATTTGCATATATTTCCCACTGAATTTGCCCATTATAAGTCAGTACTACCTGAACCGAGCAATAGCTCACTCCCAACCATGTTACTAGATTCACAGAATGGGCACGCAAGTATGGTGACATTTATTCGGTGAGTGCGCCCGCTCGGCTACAATTCAATCTGATTAACCCGCTGAGCAGCTGAAACTCGGTTCTAGTACAGTGGTTGTGCTCACCGATGCAGCCGCGGTGAAGGAGCTTATGGATAAACGGAGCGCAACAACCGTTGACAGGCCGCCGATGCACGTTGCAGATGTTGTAGCGGGAGGATTGAATATGGTGCTCGCACGCTACAGTTCGTGGGTTCTCTGATCCATCAGCTTCGCGTTCACTCTTTTTGTAGCCGAAAATTGGAGGACTCTCCGTCGAACTGCACATGCTATCCTAACTCCTCAGGCATCTGCCCGTCACCTACCAATTCAACAAGCCGAAGCTACACAGCTACTTCACGATATTCTTCGTCGGCCTCAGGCTCGTGTACATCCAATTTACTCTCATTTTAGAAACTGACGGTTTTTTCAGTCTTACTATACCCACATTCGACGCTACTCTAGTTCAGTCATCATGTCGGTTCTCTACGGCAAACGTTCGCCGCGGTACGAAACACCTGAAACGACCGCCTTTTTCAACGCTCAACACGAATGGGAAGCCGTCCTTGAGCCCGGTGCTACTCCTCCAGTCGATTTGATCCCGATATTGAAGCGTATTCCCGCACGCTTCGCCAAGTGGAAGAGAGACTGCGCAAAGACCCGTAAACTGCAACGGGACTTATATTTCGGCCTTTTGGATGAAACCAAGGAGAGAATGAGCAGGGCAGAGGAAAACGGCAGCTATATGGAGGAGGTATTGACGAAGCAAGAAGAATTTGGGATGGATCGAGAGATAACCGGGTCTCATTTCCATATCTCGTGAATGGCTTCAGAAGCTGACACTGACATTTAGGTATCTCGGTGGGGTGCTGATCGAAGGCGGCTCAGACACGACCTCGTCGTATATCCAGTCACTCATCTTGGCCTTGATCGCGTACCCTGAATCGCAAAAGAAAGCACAGGAAGAGATTGATCGTGTGGTTGGAGAGCATCGCATGCCGACTTTGGATGATCTCGACCAGATGCCTTATATTCGCGGGGTGATTCTGGAGGTGGATATTTCTGCGATTGCTTGATTTTTTTATCTCTTATTTTCATCCAGACTCACCGATTCCGCCCCGTCGCACCACTTATGATTCCTCATGCAACACTGGCTCCGGAAGAAGTTCGTGTGGGATTGGCTCAGCCAATATGTATCGCTGACCCGACACCAAAAAGTACAAGGGCTACCTTATTCCTAAGGGCGCCACTATCTTCGTGAACGCTTGTGAGTCAATGGTATCATCTGCATGTTCTATTCTCACTTGTGACAGGGGGGATTTTCCATGATCCAGGTTGAGCTAGGTTTTCCCATCCTTGTTTGACTACTGATCGAACTGTAAGAGCTTTACGACGACCCGGAGAATTTCGTTCCGGACCGATATCTACTGACCGAGAATGGCACGAAGCCTGGAGTTGATGGTAGTGACTTGCGACCGAACTTCGCGTTTGGAGTCGGCCGGGTGAGTTTCTCAGTCCAATTATATTCGTTTCTACAACCAATCACCACCGTGCAACACCAGAGAATTTGCCCTGGCATTCATTTGGCACAGAACTCGATTAATATCAACGCCATGAACCTTGTGTGGGCATTCAATTTCGAAACCGACACTGACTCGGCCGGTAACCGCATCGAATTGGATACATTTGACTACCAGAAGGTTATTTGGTTGTATCCACTCTTGCGAGTTGATGAGACTGAAATAGCCTAGGGAATCCTGCAAGCGCCGCGTCCGTTTCGATGCAAGATCACTCCTCGATCCGCGGAGAAGGCTGAGATCATCGAACGCGAGTTCCTCGAGGCAGCCGATACGTTTTCAAAGTTTGAAGTTGGACTCAGCCAAGAAGATAGGGACTTTGTAGCGAGGTCCCGCGGCAACTAGGCCGATACCCACTATGCCTTCTCTTGTTCTTTGTACCGTTGTTTTGTAATGGTGAGAATATCTTTCAGTGCGGATCACATCCCTGGAATATACGATGTCCGAAGTTTGGCTCTCAACTTCTAGCGCCAGAAACAATTCTCCCAACAAAATTTCGATAACGTTTGGCGCGCAAGCGATCCGTAATACTAAACACTATTTCCTGCCGAAGACACACGATTGCCATCTGAACTTTACCCTGACCATGGTTTCTACAGATGACTCTTTCCTAGAAGGTAGAGCAGGAGCACGAGCTCGCCCTATCATTGAAGTTGACATTGCCAAATATTCCTGGAACCGAGAAGAAGTTCCACGTCCCTCCCTGCAAAAGGACGACGTCTGAGTCGTTCGAGCTGATGCAACCCACAGCGCTGTTGGGCTATTAGTTGCTTCTGTCTGGCAGTGAAAGGCATAGGAATCGCACTCATAGAAAGTGCACACGAATCCGGGAGGGACTATCGCGCTGGACACTTCATCATTGAGAAAGCTGAGGCCCTTGATGAAGCTGATGCAGGTGTCCGAATTGATGGGGATTTTGACACATCCCTGGGGCGGGTTGATAGCGCCACTGCACACCGTCATGGTGGATCCGACGTCCTGTGTGGTTTCTGAGCAAAAAAATCAATTTAAGTGGCCCTAAACTCACGGGCGTGGGTCCTACGGCGAGCGCAGACGCAGCAGCAATAGAAGCAAAGAGGATGAGCGACTTGGAGAACATTGGGCTGAAGGTAGTTTGCTTTGAACTGGGCGAACTGGAGAATGGTAGACTGCAATTCCTTAGCTTTTATAGAAGAGGCCACGACTCGAAGAGGAATAGCAGCCCCCAATTTCCACCAGCCTGCCAGCCGCCGTCCGGCGGTGATGTGGCAGGACGGTTGTTCGATATGATTACTGTCGAGATCCGAGTCGGGGAATCCACAGGTCCGCCGCCCATTGGCCCTGAAGGCCGGAAGTACACTCTGTGAAGTCGCTTTCTACAAGGACGGCGTTCTCTAAAATGGTGACCATATCTTAAAAGTAGTCTTCTGCGACGCGGAGAGTGATGAAATATTTTTTAACGAACCGGCCGCAGTCAGGATACGTTCTTCTGCTTTATTATCCCACTACTACTCAGAAACTCGATAACTCAGGATTAACATCGGGAACGCCAGGTCTCACGGCACGTGCACGGTTCAAACCAAAAATTTGAGCCATCAGTTCCTCAATTAGGGCATTTGCTTACAGAAATCGGCTTCCCAGAGCATCAACACTCCGTCTAGAACGCTCATTAGGTCCAACAGATGCATATTTGAAGGTTCACCTGGCAGTTGTCGAAAGTGAGGAAATTATGTGCCTTTATGCAGTAAATGGGCGCGGGCCAGTCTTACTACCGAGAGGGAAGGTCGGACCGCCGTCAGCGGGAGATCGGGATGATTCACAGTTCATACTGTCGGATGGACGCAATAGGCTGTAGAATGCCCCGGACCTTCTGCGTTTCAACTCTTAAGTCCGCTTCATCAGTTGGTACGAAATTATCACGCGTTCAAAGGTTACCGTGACTCACTGCTCTACGAAATTTTGGTGGAAGGAGCAGACATTGGAAATGAAATCGGCCAATACATTTTAGAACATCGTATGGAGATTCGAGTTGTCGGAAGTTTCACTCCTCGATAGCCATCGTCGTCTGGAGTATATCGAGGTTTGAGGCATTAAGAATGATTAGCATCCGAGTGTAATTAACTTTACAGCCAGTCGCCGAGTCGGACACTTGCGCCATGTGGGCAATGACAATAAGATACTTTAGATTCATGTCCGTTTCAGCTCTGAAGATCAGCCTGGTGGTCCGGAGACTGAAATCATAGAGGCGATTATATCGAACCTTGTTATAATTAGTTTCGCGCTTTATATGTAAAGTAAAAATATTCTGGCGACTGAATACACCCATCCGCCAACTGCTAGATCTGGGACAATTTCATCGACTTATCCACATCCCCTCGCGAATAGCGATTAGGGCCATGTTGGGAGATAAGTACTGGAGATATAAGAAGGCATGTCGGGGCCAGGCGAGGTACGCCCTAAGTCGCCAAAAGTTGACCCCTTCTCCGAGTCTGTGTGTGCGTACTCAAACTCCAAGTAGCCCGGTGGCGCGGGGAAATTGGGCGGGTCGAGTTCAGCAAGTGGAAAAGGATGAATTCCGAGATGGCGGGGCCCGCGAGGCCGCGCACAAAGGCGAGCATCCAAGCTATCATTGAAATCACCTGGATGCGAATTTCTTGAGGGCGTACGGCTATCGTTGCGATGTTGCCCGTGAAAGAACGCAAACAGGTGTGGGTGGTGTGAGCGTTCCATCAGTGGGGGATCCACTCGGTTGCTTGTTCGCCCCCCATCCGACGATATGAAGTGCCAGACATCTCGCAGGTAGGCAGATGGCGATTTTGTGGCCCCGTGCTCCGGCGAGACCGTAGTAGCGCGGTAGTTCGAAGGACAGACAACTTCTGGATGAGAAAGGACGAGCGACAGCTGTTCGGTGGGAACATGCCCAAGGTCATTGATGAACACACAAGCGGATGCTGCCCATTCAAAGGATCCATCAGCTTTTTCGGCTAGCACTCTGCACAACTCATCCCTCTGAGTCCACTCGACACCATCAATGGTCGATAATTCGCTGGAAAATAAGGCGTAGAGGTCCTGTAATGCGGATTGCTTGTCGATAAAAGTGTCCATGTCCCGCCACATGATATCCGGTTTCGATATGAGAGCATTCCGAATATCTGGAGCCGGTCGGGTGGTAATGAGGATGCGAAAATTGCTCGGTAGCTTTGAGGTTTGCGATGAGAGGAGGGAAAGAAGAGAGCGCCGTGCGTTTTCGTCCCCACTTACATCCAGCGCGTCGATGACAATCACGACAGGTCCAAAGTGAATTGAACAGTGGCGGGCAGGGTTTAGAATGAATTCCTCGAACTGCTCTCGGACGGAGCTCGTTTTACGACGAGACCGCCCATCGAGGAGTTGCTTAGATAAAGCTTTTCGCCACTGAGGATCCAGATCGGCAAGATCACGGGTAACCGTGCTGAAGAGGTTGTCGAGACGCCGCTCTGGATGGTCATGGATGAAGAAGAATGACGAGCCGAGCCGCTTCAGCTCATCAAACCTCTTAGCAACGGTATGGGCAATGGCCGATTTCCCGGAGCCAGGGGCGCCACACAGGACCATGACACGAGGGCTCTCAGTATCCTCGTCGCTTCGGTTGACCCAGGCGATTATTTTGTCGAGAACATCCTCTCGGGTGCCCATCAAACATTGTTTTGCGCAATCAAAGCGAGCTCCTGGCGCGTACGGCAAGTCATTTAAATCGGCAGTGGACGCTGTGGAGGTACGAATGAGACCTTGAAGTGGAGCACGAGTGATATTCCCCACCTAAATTATCCAGTTGTTCAACAATTCGAAGGACCGTAATTTCGGTGTTGAGAATCGCGCCGATGCGGAAGGTCGCCTTCAGCTCCTTGAACTTGCTTTCGTACTGGGCAATTTTTGCGTCGACATCGTCGACAATACACCTAGTGGCGCGAGCAACTGTGGTGGTCGGTAATGCGTTGAACCAGGAAAACAAAAACAAAACTTACTAAAGTTCCTTTGCTTCGTGTAGTCCCGGATAAAGTAGGCGCACTCGGTTGTTTGCAGTGTTAGGAGTGTAATTGTCTGCTTATGCTCCTGTAGTACGCCCGTTTTGTTGATGAACGCAAAGTTTTCAGATGCCATCTGGATGAGATTCCTGAACCTGTCGTCTCGCTCCTTCTGTTTCATCACAAACTACAGAAAAATCAGTTAGTTGTCGAAAAGAAAAAGAAAAATCACCTTCTGTGCCATGGTTAAGACGCTCCACGCGAACTTCGCATACGGGTGAATCTAGGGGCGACCGTTAGTCCGAAATTGAGGAGCACCAAGTAATATGTTCTTTGACCTCTGCGATGTTGCTAACGATCTCAGTGAATCGCCTCACATTTTCGAGTAAGACGATCCACTCTGGAGGGATGGAGGGTATATTCCCCATATCAAGGGCCCCAGGCACGAAGTTACGCCCATGTATTTGTGGGTCAGAAGATGTAGCATGCGCGGACCAAAGCACAGGACCCATGGAAACTCCAAGGGCCTTGGCGATGCCATGCACATCGCTCTTCCTCGGTTTGCCACGAATTAGTGCTTGACGCTTGGCAGCAACTGGCGCATTCGATGCAAGGAGTTCAACAGTATACTGAATATGGGTGGGAACCTTCGCTGCGGCACCGTGATATAGTTTGCTAAGCCTTTTTTCTATCGCTACATGTGTCAGTATACTAGTAATTAGTGAACGCGATTCAACCATTGTTTAACCACCCACGTTGTCTACACCTGAGAATGTCGTCGATCTTCCCTTCGAGTCCACCTTCCAGAGTATCCGCTCGGGAATGATGTGTTGCATGCAGGGATATCTCCAGCACAGACCAGCTGAATGTATCGCTTTGATCCGATAAGTTCAGTGTGGCGTGGAATCGAAACCGCCTCACAAATGAAATTCCTCGTCCCAAGAAACTTGATGATCGTCGCTGGCTGTCGCAACGGCGGTCCTCTTGCTAGCGCCGTCGAGACAAAAGTTCACGTAAAAGCGCCCATGTCGGAATGCGGATATGTGGAGCGCGTCGCCTCGAATATCTGCGGATTGTCAAGACTTGAACAATACAACCCTTCGATGGTGGCCCACCTGAGACTTTGATCTTCAGGGTCGAGTTTGGGGTTGGGGTCCTTCAAAATATGGTTAACACGGTGTGAGAGTACTCGAGGATAAACGGTGGATGGACGGACTGCAGGCGAGAAGGATATTGAAGGTCAGGGATGTTCATGATTCAACGCGAATACTCAATGCCTGACCGTTCGAGTTGTCGTTTAAATACGCTCAATCAGGGCTCACTTGTCGCCACGTTCAGATGTACGACTGCCACAGGCGCTCAATGGAGCCTGAAGAAACACGACCGAACTGCGCATCTCACTGAGACGCAAACCTATTGGACGCCACCTGATAAGCGCTCACACAACGCCAGACCTACCTTAATCTGAAGCCACGGAGCTAACAAAATTCACTGCGATATGCAGAAGGAGCGCTGAGCCTGACCATGTCATTTGATACTGGTTCCGAGGATGACGTCGATAAGCAAGACATTATTAACAGGCGTGGGGAATCGGACAAAGACACGTTGGGAAATGACGTCTTCATGTGCAGATTAACGGAGTGCACGAGGTTCCTGCATGTTGTACGTGAGTCACTGGTAGTTGCCGTATGCATATGAGCCCACTGCGCGGATGTATTACGGATGCCTCGTATTTGACCGAGCCTCGAAAGAATGAAAGACGTGGTAGTCGCCCGGGCGAGAAAGAGGAGGTCCCAGCTTCCGGAGGAGTAAGTAGACTTCCAAGAGCGCAAGTCGCACACAGGCCCTCTTCGTAGATACTAGATAGCTGTGAAGCGAAGCTCAGGCTGTGAACGAATAGAAGACCTGTCCAAACATCCAGGCAGCGGCAGGGACGCAGTGTATGGCGCCCGACGACCTGCTAGTACTATTCTGAGACCAATGGTTATCTTCAAATTGGCGGCTATCTCAACTTACGCGACAGTGAGTCGATTTCCGTGAGTCCCTGGCAGGGACTCACGGAAATCGATTTGTCAACGGCGCTGGCAACAACCAGTGCACTTTCAGGAAGTGCTCGCGGCCTCTCCGTACAGCAGCTACTCGCGTGGTCCACAGGCCTGCAGGTTGAACAACGAGTTGATGTGAAAGAAAGAAGTGTGTTTGTTTGGCCCTGTGTATACTCTGGAACAGACCGGAGTCGATCCGAACTGCGAGTCGTTTACCGAGGCTCAGTCCCTATTCCCAAGAATACCTGAATCAGCAACACAACCAGGATCGCCCGCGTCTTCATGCTACCTCGTAATTCGAGGGTAACGACGCCGGTATTCAGCGAGGAAGAATAACCCAAACCATAGCCTGACTCGGAGGTCTGGATTTGGGTCACTCCAAGGCAGAAGCTTTTTTTTTCTGTTGCCAGGCCGCCCGCCATCAATCATCGGGTTGACTCATTTTGAGTCTCTTTGATTCAGCGGATGAATGGATGAACACGCGAGCACATGGCCAATTCATGCAAACTTGAGGGCGGCCTTTCCCATCAGACGCCAATATGAAACCGGACAGGCAGATAAATACATGAGGCGTTCTATATTTCTCTCCTCAAGAATACTTTGAGAATATTGGTCTTGATGGAAACTGACTCCGAGCGAGTCTGATGTTTTGAATTGGAGACACCGTTCGATCGAAGTGCATCCGATAAATGCTCCGAACTGTAGTGTACGCATAGTTCTATGTAACACATTATTCAATCGTATACCTAGCTGAGTGGAGAGCAGGCGAACGAGCCCGTCCTGTCGTCGAAGTTGACATCGCCAGCGAGTCCTGGGACAGATAAAAAGTCCCACGCCCCACCTATAAGAAAGACCACGTCAGAGTCTGTGGTACTGACGCATCCTACAGCGCTGCCGCAAAGGGATTAGTCCATAGCGTTCACGGCTCCAAACCTCCACTCGAATATCAACGTACTCGTAGAGGGTGCAGACGAATCCTGGGGGGATTTGCGCACTGGAAACTTCATTATTCAGGAAACTGAGGCCGCCAGTGAAGCTACGACAATCGTCTGAGTTGATGGGGATGTCGATGCATCCGCCGGGTGAGTTCAAGCGGCCGCTGCACATCCTCGCGGTAGAACCGGCTCGAACATTGAGATTCTATGGAGTGTTTTTGTTAGTTAGCGGAATATATTTTCTGAGAGGCCTACAGGCGTGGATCTTATTGCCAGCGCCGATGCAGCTGCAGTGGAGGCAAAGAGGACCAGCGACTTGGATAGCATTGGGCCTTCGTTGGGAGAAGGGAGGCTGAAAATCTTCCCATTTATAGAGAATTGCGGCAGTTCATTGGAAGCTGTCACTGGGAGAGATGATTGTCTGCGAGCACTGCCACTGCCAGGGAACATATACTGCTCGGCAGGGGGATCCAAGCTTCCGCGTCCGATGTTAGCGGGAAAGTCCTGGTAGCAGCTGTAACCATCTCAGCAGCCTGAGGCTCAAAGTCGTTTCGCCTAACTGAGGTCTACGTTTTAAGACTCGAGCAACTGCTCCCTGATCTAATGTTGAGTACTGCTGAAAATGAAACGATGCCAGTACCTGATTCATTGCGGGTGTCGCCTATTTCGGCCCTGGATAATAATAACTGTCATTGGGACCCTGGCCCCGGATCTCTATCAAATCTCAGTATTTTGGGACGATGGATCACTCCGTAGACTTGTAACCAATCTGATGCATGATGCCAGCGCGACAATTGTGGCAAGTCGGCGTCCACAGATCAACTTGGCCGGAGTGCTGAGTTTGAAAATAATTGGAGGCTCATCTGGCATGCCGCATGCAGTTTTTAAATAAATTTGAGCACACAGGCTACTTGTAGAAGTCATCTCAAATTTATAAAACTAATATATCAGCTTCTAACGCGCGCGCTAGAGGGGAAAAAACTTCAAAAAGTCACCAACTTGAGAACTGATGGGTCGGCAGATCGCGGCACTGCCAAATTTTCGAACTCCATGCTCACAGAGACTCTCCGTCACTGGGCCGAGTGGTACCAGGCTCTATCAAGTGTATCACCTGTACCGTATACCTATGTCGGATCTTCCAATGGTGCCGCCAAGGCTGCGCTTGCCCTTGGCTTGCATTGCCTGACCTTCTGTCAAGTGGCTGTTCCCTGTTCTAGTATTCCCTTTTATAGAAGGCAGTGCTGGTTGTTGAACACCCACGTCGCTTCCACTCGCGTTCACAATCGCTCCTGAACCTTTATAACTGCTTGGGTTGTCGAAAATTGCAAGCCTGTTTTTTGATCGGATCGACGACGTGGATGGTCATTTTTCGTTTCGGTGCAGATTCCAGGAGCAGCTCAGAGAAATCCAGCAGTCGCCAATGGCAATCCGACAATAACTTACAATTTAAACAACGTCGCCGGCAATACCCGGGATCGGATCATCTCGGCTAGGCCTTGCTCTTCACCGAAGTTGTCAGTTCTTTTTACCTAGCTTCTTACAGAGGACTCGCTGGCTGCCTTTCTGAACGACGATCCTCCTCATTGTCTCTTCTTCTCGAAATATAACTTCCCGTTCAAGTTCATGACTCAGATGCAATTGCCATCGATGTTGCATCGATGCACAATCCAGCCAAAACTCCCCGCCAAAAGCCAAAAGGTGCCCGATTCTGCCAGTCGATTGGGACATTCCCGCCTTTCCGCCATTTCAAAGTTGCCGGGGAGCTTGTGGCAACATCACTAGTTCCGCCGCATTCCGCTTCGAGATATGTCTCAGGCTAGGGTGACTCTGAGCACTTTTCTTCTCCTCCCGCCACCCACTTGATATGCCACCTCTCCCAGTTATAAGTTTAACTTTTGTTCTCGGCGGTTGGGTGAGCAGAATCCGATTCTTCAGCATTGAAATGCTGACGATCGGGTAATAGGACCTCGGTACACAGGCGGACCTCATCCTTCAGGGGATTCTTTTCGCACAATTCACAAATTACTGGTCGCAGTATTACAAGTCGGATTCTCTCTCCTTGAAGCTGTTTGTTCTTGGTCTGTTACTCTCGACAACCCTCAAGAGCGCGCATGCGATGTATGTCCTCTACTACTCTCGCAAAAGTTCGCTCCCTGAGTCGAGGGCTTCGCAGTGCTTTAGTTTGGGTCCAAAACGTCGAATACTTCATGGATCTCCAGCAAGCAGCGGGCTTGTTCTTCACCCACTGGTTGTACGAAAGCAATGTACTGATAGGGGCAATAATCGGGTTCTCCGTTCAAGCATTCTTCTGCCGGAGGCTCTGGGTAAGGAAATTCGCTGTTTTTTTTAAATCACGACGCTGATCTCGCTGAGTATTCAGATTATATCGAATAACATTTATGTCGTGGCCTTCGTTGTCTTGCTTTTCGTTCTCAGCCTCATAGCGGTCATAGCATATGTATGGAATTTCGACGTCGATTATTTGCTATTCTAATCTAGGCGTCACAGACTGCGTTCGAGTTTTCAGGTCAACTCCTCTCCGGGAATTCCTTCCAGCTCACTGATAAAAAAGTCTGGGGTAAGACCCGAATAATCCTGCAGCTCCTGTTCTGACCGTAGTCTTATGATATCCTAGGCCAAATTCATCTCGCAACAGTGCTGGCGGGAGATGTGATTTTATCTGGAAGCACCATCTATTTCTTGTTGGTCAGTGAACAAAGACTTTCTTCCCTTTCGAGTTTTAATTATCTTGTTACAGAAGCGAGCGCGAGGGGAGACGAAAGGGGAGACGATGGGGATACTGCACCGACTTACGAGGCTCGTCTTCCAGGTACGAAACTCAGTCATCCCGAACCTCGTTCGCTGATCCAAACTGTAGGCCGCGGTGCCAGTCACCCTCTGCACCTTAGCCAAGTTCATCTGCCAATTTCATTACAACCATGGATCTCAGCTCGACCCGGCACCGATGGACCTCATCGTAACCGTCACCACCCTGATTCTCCCAAAACTATACGCCATTTCGGCAATGTGGACGCTCAACTCACGACAAGAAATGAGGTTTACCACATATGTCAGCAGCATTTCGGAGGACTCAACGGTCGCCAAATGACAACCACTATACAATTTGGGCGACATTCCGTCGATGGTGGCCCGCCAGCTCGAATGGAAAGCCCATGAGATGATGGATATCCCGGAGCATTGATATCAACGGACTCAAGTCGACGCGTAGGGTAGTACTACTGTAGAAATTATGGATTATTGTCAACATCATCCCCCCCGCGAAATGGACTTGGACGATAGGGAGACTCTCTTGCTCTGTGTATATTTATTATTTTCGTTATGATAGAAAATTTATCGTTGATGTATGTGGCCATGGCTGGACTGTGCACATTTTTCAATCTAGGCAACTATTTCCTTGTCATTGTCAATTGTAAAGCGCTCAGTGGTTGAAACACCCGGATCAGTCCGGCAGCTGATGATGACGCGTCACTATCACGTCACACGTCGCGTCGCGGCCGCGTCGGCTTTTCCACCACCACTAGCGCAGTTCTGAGGTCGCGCCTCATTTTATTCATACTGAATTCTCTCCCCACCTTCCTAGAATTTCCTGAATCTTCGCACTTTGATATTCAACGTTGATTCAACAACCCCGAGTCAACATGGAACGACTGCCACTGGGAGGCTTCAAGACTGTGACGGTGCTAGTACCAGGGACTCTTTTTCAGCGCTTCTGCGGCTCTATGTCTTCCGATTTTTGTCCGAACTTTTTAGAAGAGGTCTACCACTTCTGACGTGCATCTATTATTTCGCCGACAGCGTTCATACGGGTCTGCACGACTTCGAGTTTGAGGTAGGTATTTTCTTTGTAGAGGACATCACATTCAAGCGCTAACTCAACGTAAGGCCGGAAATGGACTGCTGAAGTTGGCCATTACAACTTATTTTACGAATGCGTTACAGCCGATCCTGAAACTAATTAATGAGAATGAGTTTTTTTTTCTCCGGATCCCCCAAAGGAAAAAGAAGGTGGCTTTTAGCCGAGGATATACAAGATGGCGCACACACATATGATTGATGTGAGGCACATTGCTTGGATCACCACACATTTATAATGGCGAGGCACATTCTCATTTAGGGAATGTGCCTCACTTGATTCAAAGCGGATCAGAGGGATCAGACTACCACATGGTCACTAAGAAATTTTTGCTCTCCATCGACTCTCTTTCGCATACCACCACCTAAACGTGGCAGATCTGAGGGAGCAAACACTGCAAATATTGTCGAATCGGCACGTACCCGAACCAAATCCGCGTGGGCACAACGGAATCTAATGAAGCTGTGTCCCGGGCACAGAAGCGGCCCAAGACGAAGAAGGTGCGTATTCTTCTGTGGTAATTTCAGTCTCTCACGTATATTTTCAGTCTAACATTATCAAAAACGCGCCTACATAGATTCATTGTATGTACTTAGCCAGATGGATAATACAATGCGGTCTCTTGATCCCCTCAGTCCGTGTATGCGCTATGTGCCCCGCATATGAGTAATGTGCCTCGCCTTCAGTGACATGTGCCTCCCTTGAACCGGATGTGCCTCACATCAAAATGATGTGTGTGCGCCATCTCGTCGGTCCTCCTTTTAGCCGGACCGATTAACATCGGTGTGTTTTCTTTTTTGGGATCCGCCGAAAAAAAGTCGCCGTTCTCATTAGTTTCAGGATCGGCCGTGATGTTGACAAGTTGTGATTGGGATACTCTGGTTCGTTTATTCTTTTCACTCCACTGAATCACCTTATTTGTGAATCTTTTGATGTCTCCTCAACTTGTCACTTTCAGCTCTACGTCTGTTTTTTTGCCCGAAGCTTTCACTGGCAGAAGATGTCTTCTGAGGTGGATCTATTATTTCACGCATATGGGTTTGCACAACTCCGAGTTGGAGGTAGGTATTTTCTACATTAAAGCCGCCGCATTCAACCAGTGCTAACTTCTCCCTTAAATATTTAGTCTGAAGCTGCTGAAGTTAGCCATTGCAACTTGCGAATGCGTTGACGCGTTGATTGGGACATCTGGTTTATTTTATTCATTTCACTCCACTGAATCATTGATGATGTCTCTTCAACTTGTCATTTTCGTGTCACTGAGTACAGCATCTTTGTCCAAGTTTGCCCCAAAAGGAATTACAGCACGTGGCCGTAATTCCATGACGCTCGACCTAAGCGTCCCAGTTACGGTCTTTCTCTTACCTTTCATATGCGTGTATAGGATCTACAAGCTCTTCTTCGTCTCCCGGACCCCAATGGCAACGCACAAGCCTTTGCCGGACATTCCTGCCGCGGCTCCAGTGGTCACGGTGGCCAATCTCACTACCCTTTCGGTTGAGGCACGGGCGCACAGAGGCCGCTTTATCCGCCATATCTTGTCCGAGGGGGAACTCGCGGACGAAGACGAACTATGGGCTGGTGTGCTCGAGGACGCCCTCGACGAGCTCGGGGACAGCGTCTCGCGCGGACTGTGGCTCGCTGGTGTGAAAAGGGGTCGCCGGCTACGTACGGTGGACCAGCCTGCTCAGCCAGTAAGAAAGCCGATGGTGAGGACGGGAACCATGTCTTCGCAAGAGGGAAGCATTTCCGACACCTCCGATCCGACGTGCGAGAGCATCAGCTTCCCGCGCAGTCCCGATGACGACGCGCTGCAGCAGATCCGTGAGCTCGCCGTACAACCAACTCTCCCAAATCCTACTCCGGAGCCAAAGCACCTGCTGCTATGCGTTGGTCCACTAGGGAGCCGCATTGCACTTCCGACCGAAGACAGTGGCTTCGACATTGTTCCCGCCAACATTGGCTGCGTCTTCAAACCGGGAGTCTTTGTGCTGCCCGAGGAAAACGCAGATGGACCGTCATCTATACTCTACGGATTGGCCGAATGGGATGGTACGTGCTCATTGTCCAGTTTGCGGACCTCTCTTACACATTTCCGCAGCGACAGCCGAAGTTAAGCTGGTCGGTGGGACCTTTGCGTTCAGAGGCATTAGCTCGCCCCTGCAGCACCATGCATTATGCAAGGCTCTCCGGGTATCCATTTATGTTCACCTCTCCCTCCTCCTAGAACAGCACTTTCTCGCCAACTCTCGCGTTCAGCTCCAATTCCCCGTCCCTAAAGTGCGCCCATCGATAGTGTCCTCTCAGAGCCAGCCTTCCCCGACTACGCAGCTAGAAGTTTCGCCACGCTCTCGCCAGAAACACACCTTCCTTCCCGGCATCCTCTCTTTCTTCTCCAAGAAGAACACCTCCCTCCACCGCACCAGTACTGCCTCCAACGTCAATTCGCGCGGCGGATCCCTCGACCTCACTGTCCAACGCGTCGCTTCCCGCGAAAGCTCGGTCCCCTCATCCCCACGCCTCTCCGACGACAGCAGCCGCCTGCGCCGCTTCTCCTTCATCAGCGACCCGCGTCCATCCTTCTTCAAACCGTCTCCCAGTCCAGAACCAGAACCCAACTCGCCCTTCTCCGCCGTGCTCGCCCGCCTCACTGCGGCCAGCTCCCTCCTCTCCACCTCGGCGGGCGTGCACTTCGCACCCCCAAAGCTCATCGCCGATCTCGCGGCCAAGGAGCGGGTGACACCCGAGCGACGGCTCAAAGGCGACGAGAAGGTCGGGCTCACGAGCATCCTCGGGTGGGACACCAAGGAACGCGACCGGGAGGCGCGCGGGCGCGCGATGTGCGGAGTCGGCGGCTTCGCGCGCATGCAGGAGATCTCGGTGCTATTCTCGCGGCACGTCCCCGGCTCCGCGTCTTCGTCGCCCGAGTCGTCGGCGTCGTCGATCGAGCTGCAGAAGTCGGAGCGCGTCTTCGCGGCGTGCGGCCGGCCGTCGTGGCGGACGTATCGGTATTATGCGCGCGACGGGGAGGCGGGGGAGGATTGCAGTCTCGGGGACATGGTGGAGCAGCTCAGTGGACGCGTCGAGGATGCGTGTGGGCGACCGGGGTGTGCGTTTAAGATGGGGGAGCATGAGATGAGGCTTGTGCATGGCGGGATGCGCATTATGGTTGCGGTTACGTCTGATGTAGCGGACGTGAATGATGACGAGCGGGACAAGGAGAAAGATACGGACAGCAAGAAGGAAGATGATCTCGGTAGTGGAATCACTATGTGGCTGAGCTGCGCAGTATGTAAGAAGCGCACCGGGAGGATGGACGCGAATGCTGGAACCTGGTGAGGACACTGTTCCTTCGTGCTTTTGTGGTGTGCTCACGGTAGACTGCAGTTTGTTCTCATTTGCCAAATTTCTGGAGCTGTTGATCTATTCGCCGGCCATATGTAGCTTGACTCCTACGCTTTGCGAGCACACTTCGCCGCCCCTCGAAATCCAAGTACCTCACTCCACTCTTACGGGTCCCGCACCGCCGCTGCCTGCCTCCCGCCTCAACATTGTGCGGCACTTTGCCGCACATGGCCACGCGGTGTCGTTCTCACTGTCCACTATCGAGGACATCTTCGAGCTCCGTGTACCGCGACTACAGATCGCGCGGAAAAGCGGAGATAAGAGTGTCCGGACGTCCATGGCGAAGGACGACACAAAGGGGACGGTGGACGAGGAGAAAAAAGTTCTCCGGCGCGAGATCAAGGCGTGGTGGGAGGGTATCGCCGACCATATGGATCAATTGGTATATTATTTTCGCGTTGCTGGACGTCCCGTACTTATATATCACCCCTCAGGAAACGAGCCTAGTCGGGAGCACGTTAGTAGGGTTCAGGAAGTCGCTACCGCGTCTGCCGTCCGTCGACGACGCGTGGGAAGAGACTGATTCAGAGGGCGACGACGACGAGGAGGAGGAGGTGGCGCCAACCACCCCGAAGCTCCAGAAACCCCAGTCGATCAATGGGCTCCCGCCCAGCGCACCCACAACACCTCAGATCACCAAGAGTGCGCAAGAGTTCTTTCCTGCTCAGCCTCCTCCGCTTTCTCGTGCCTCCACGGACCCGTCGCCGGTGCCCACAGGTGTGCCGGTCAGTTCCGACTCGATGGAGCTCCTGGGGAGCTTGCGACAGACTTTCCACCGCACGGAGCAGACACTCTATTCGAAGCTCACGCACACGCCCGTTGCGTCGCTGAACGACGTCCGCCGCGCATTCATCTCGGCTTCCCGGGGCGCGGAGAAGCGGTTACTTGCGTGGCAGAAGAAGCATCTCCCCGGGCGCGCCAAGCGCAACGTGCAGAAGCTGCAAGCCCCAGAGCCGGAGTGGTGGGACAAGGGCTGCCACACGGCCCCAGGCTGCAACATTGTTATGCGCGAAGACGATTGGGGCAGCATCATCGCCTTCACCATGAGGTCCGTTTGTTTCCAGTTTCTTCTAAAACCATGCTCCTGATGCTTCCCTCTTAGTACCACGGACTACTCGCGCGAGCTATCGAGCATGTCCCTGGTGCGTCCCATGTCCTCGGCGACGTCGCCTGTTGCCGCCTTGACACCCACAATCAACAACCCTACCTCGTCATTCTTCTCAGCGCCGCGTCTCTTTACCTCGTCTACGCCGACACAGCCGGATCCCGACAAGGAAGACGTTGTGTGGCACGAGCTCGAAGCGTATTCCGCTGTTATTTCGCGCAAGGAGCACCCCCGCGACGCCACGTCGCTGCTCTCGCTACGGGAGGTACTCCGGCAGAAGTCTCCCATCGACAGCACATCCAGCTTGATTGGCTCCTCGCGTTTCAGCAGCCTTGGCAGCGCGGCGACCAGGGCGTCGTCCGCCGCCCCGCCTTCTGCGTGGTCGAAGCCGGACGTGCAGATCAGTAAGCATGCGGCGGGTGGAGAGGTCAGCGGGGTGCCGGACTCGGCGGGGAAGATCTTGCAAGAGATCGACCAGATATCGCTCGAGGGGTCAAGGCCGGGGTCTGCGATGTCCTCGAGCAGTTTCCTTTCCGGCGCCATGTTTGCGGACATGCACATCAAGCGCGGCAAGGCATCGTCGATCCTGTCTGTGGAGAGCGACGCGACGATTGGAAAGGACGATGAGACTGACGCTGGAGCAGAGGGTGCGGAGCCAAGGTCGGATGTTTCGCATGGGAAGGAGGCTACGTCGGTTTCTGAAGCCTCCTCCCCTGTTTCCTCCTTGACCCCCACGCCCTCCACATTCAATACGTTGACGAGCGGTCTTAGCAGTGCCATGCGGTTCATGCTGAGCAACGGAGAGATTCCGCGACCGTCCCTCTTCTCGAAGAACCACCACGGCCTGCTTGCCCCTGCGGATGCGTTTGCCATCGACGAGCGGCCGCATATCAAGTATGACTGGACGATCGGGAAGCGGCTCAAGTTCAGCTGCACGGTGTACTATGCCAAACAGTTTGACAACCTCCGGAAACGATGCGGGATTGACGACGTCTTTGTGAAGAGCCTGTCGCGCAGCACCAACTGGGCGGCCGAGGGCGGCAAGAGCAAGTCCAACTTCTGGAAGACGTCCGACGATCGGTTCATCATCAAGACGCTCGTGAATGCGTGGAATGTCGCCGATTTGTGAGTCGTCTCTTGTTCTATTGGCGGGCGCAGCTGAGGTGGCTTCCCGCTTTAGGCAAGTCTTGATTGACCTGGCACCGTCATATTTCCGCTATATGGACGCGACTGCTAGCAGGGCTACCGTCCTGGCCAAGCTAATCGGCTTCTATACGATCGAGATTAGGAACCTTGAAACCGGGAATGTGCAGTCTAAGGCCGACCTACTCATCATGGAGAACATATTCTATGACCAGAAGATCGTCAAGACGTTCGACCTCAAGGGCATCCAGGGCCGTAAGGTCAAGACAAACGCCGCTGGCACTCAGAACGTCAAGACCCTGTTCGATGGTGAATGGATAGAAGGTCGGTTATGTGCTCCATATAGATCGTATCTAGTGGTCTGATGATGACCCCAAGGCCAACAACGGACATTAACTCTTGTACGCCCGCACTCAAAGCTCGTCTTGCGGGAGGCGATCAAGAGTGATGCGGACTTTTTAGCGAAGAGTAACATCATGGATTACTCGTCAGTCAGGTCTTACTTTGCAATAAGCCGCACTAACCGCCCGGCAGACTTCTCCTTGGTGTTGATCAGGAAAGCAAGCAAATCGCTTGTGGGCTCGTGGATACCATTGGTGTGTCTGTCCACCTGTATTGATTCGTCAGCTCATCGTTTCTCAAGGGAGCTACACCTTCGCCAAAACGCTCGAGTACAAGGCGAAGCAAGGTCTCAACTCTGGAAAGGACGTCACGGTGGTCCCTCCCGCGGAATATCAGGAGCGGTTCGTCAGCGCTCTCGACGGCTACTTCTTGGCTTGCCCAGATAAATGGTCTCGCCCAACGGACGATATCAAGACGCTCAACGACCCAAGTCTTCTTCCCAGTGTATTGTAATACTTATCTGAACGCTATATAATTCCTAATGCTTAGATTTGGGAGCATTGTACCTACATATAACACGTTGTAACGAAAGCAATATTGTATATCATCATCATCTACGTTTACATTTCCCCACATTCTACAGCACCAGTCAATTGAATATCAATATAATGCCATCCAGGACGCACCAGTTATCTTTACGACGAGCTTGGGTCGATTGTTTGGGCCCGTCTGGACGTTTTCGATCTTGCGCAGCGTGAGCATGCCGTCGATGACCTTACCGAAGACAACGTGTTTGCCGTCCAGGAAGTCGCACTTGGCAGTTGTTATGAAAAACTGGGAAGCCGTTAGTTTGGTTAAGTGCAGAGGCAGGTGTGGGCATACGCACTTGACAGCCGTTCGTATTCGGGCCTGAGTTGGCCTGGAAACGTTCAGTGTGCGATTCAGTCATTCGCTGGGTGAGACCATACCATGGACAAGAGTCCAGGACCGACATGTTTTTCTTGAAAGTTCTCGTCCTAAGTATGGTGTCAATGAGCCGCTCGCAGAGCTTTGGAATCACGCAACTGGGAATTTATCGCCATAGACGGAGAAGCTCCCTGTGCCGTCGCCTTTCAAAAAATCTCCGCCTACGAAGAGGATGTCAGAGAAGCAAACTACTGCCACAACGCACGCCACGAACCTTGGCACATGAAATTTGGTACTCTGGCGGCTCATTAGACCGAGGTCGCACAGGAATTAGAGAAAACTAACACTCTAGAATAGGATTCAGTAGGCCAGGCGAAGCGCGTCGCGTAAACGCGCGTACCTGTGAAATGTCGCGTTCTTGTACCCCTGCGGTCGCGAATTAACCCTGGAGACAATTTAGGACGATGTATAGCTTTTCGCGCAACTCGGAGCGCACCTAAACTCCCCAGTACATAACTGTCGGAAGTTCTCTGCTGTCCTGAGGTATGCATCAGCCTTCCCAGCATTTCAAGGCGAATTTGGGCGCAAACTTGGGCACAATGTCGCTGAAAAGCTCCATCTTGAGACGTCCTGCAGGGGTTTCTCCGATATTGATGTCCATAAAGACGATAGGCCGAGTAGAGGAGGTCATTTTGCAGTAATTGGGAACAAAAGGTGGATAGCGGAGTTTCAATAGGTAGGCGGAGTTTGAAGTTCTATTGCTGCACCACAATCATCATACGCTCCTGTGGGCGGCCTCGAATGCAGCTGTGAGCTCTATATGGTATATTTGGCGTCCAATCCGCTCAAAGACTGGTGCTGGTGGTACTACTGGGCCGGGTGGCAGTGTAAGCCTGGACTCGGCGTCAGTCAATGTATTTTCTTCGTGTCCAGGCCACGCCTGCATCTGGCCACGCACGGGTGCCTAGCTTCATTTCTCACCTACTAGTACCGGGACTGGCCTTTGCCCCAATTTTGTCACTGGTCTCAAATCTGCTAAAATCCGGACCGTTTATTACTTCGGAGTCTTCTTCTTTGCGCTGGTGGGAATTGGTTTCCCGATATGCTCCACTCTAACGCCCGCTCCTTGCGCCCAGGCGACTTGCCATGGCTATTTTCCTTCTTTTTTATCCCCACGACTATTATATCTCTGACATTCGTCGGACTGGGATTCTCTCTGTGGACAGCCCTAGATGCCTAGACTTCTTCTCACAATGAGTGTCATTTGAGCATGCACAAAGCGTATGCTTAGTATTAATCTCAAGTCAGGCTTATGGACGAAATCGAATCCCGGGACATCGGCCAATGTTCTGCATGCGATGTTCAAGTCTTCAAGCAGGAAAAGGGATCCCGTAGCGATCCGTGTTCTTGTCACTGAAAGCTATGGTACCGGTAGCACCCATTTACGTGGGGCAAAACCAAATGGCTTCGGAGTGGTCCGGAACTGATACATATCGACCACCTGACGAGTTCCCTCCATGAATCATATGCATGCTCATCATACTTAGTGAGGAGATGGGTTCGGTGTCCCGAGCAGTGGGCGAAGCTGTCTAGATCGTAGTGCTCGGTAGTATTCCAAATCTCTCGTCATATCTTATATCGCATTCATCACGAGAAGAGAAGAGTGTGAGTTGTATCTCCTGCAAAGTGCGCAATGCCGCTAACTCCTTGTGAGGTTCTGCTTAATGGCCGAACCTTATTTACTTGAGAAGCATAAAACATTTTCCCTCAGGACTCGATGAGTTCACCCAAGGTTCACCTTTAGTTATAGAGTCTGGCCAAATTCGGCCATTGAAATTGTCAATCCCTTCACCACTTACATATGGCCTCTAGCCAAGATGCGCGGCACTCGTGGCGAACGGGGTGATTCAGCTTCGGGCTGCATCGGGCACGCACGTGTTTGGGTGGCTTCCCGCAAGCTTCCCGACACGAAGACTTGATGCGATCAGCTAGCTTGCCATAAATACCCTCTTTCCTGCAACTTCGCCGTACATTCATCTCCCCACCCACCATGTCCTTGTTTGATTTCGGCCAGGATTCCTACGTACTGTGAGTCAACAGCTCGCGCCCCCATTCCCGTTTGAAACACGGACGAACCTTGAACTGATTCATTGTAGCTCCCCGCTTCTGGCCATGGGTTCTTACTTGTCGGCCATACCCGTCTTGTCTTTTCTCTCCTCCTCGTCGGGCATGGGCGCTCGACTTGTAACCCCACTGCTTTCCGCCGCCCTCCACAGGGTATCAGGCGCAACTGCCGAAAGTAACCCGCAAAAGGCTATAGTTCTTCTGACAGCATTTTACCTACCCTCGGTCTATATCGTCAGCGCGGTAATGTCTGTCACTGGCCAAATCATCGGAAACAAGAATGGATACCACAATAAAGGTTTGCTTCCGCTCCAGCTCTTATTGAATCTCCAGTCTAATAATTCACACGAAGAGCCTCGGCATAACAAGCGCAACCTTTCTGGTCTCCCGCACCGCATGGTAGCCACTCATGAGGCTCTCTACGACATTTTCCCTGGTAGATGATTTAAGATTGGATCGTGTTTCCATTGTCTGATATTTCCGAAGCTTACGCAGTCACTGCGGCGCTTGTTGCGACTTCGATTAGCCCATCCTCTTCGACTGTTGCAGTCAACGCACTGGCGCTCCACGTATTCTTCAAGCTCGCAGTTTATTGGCCATCATACATTTTGGATGTCGACCTGGTGAGGAGTTACAGCCACATGTGCTCTGTTGGGGCGTTGGTCGTTGCGCTTTGGGCTGTCGTTACCGACAAGGCTTGAGCGTGGCGGGGACTAGACTCGGACTCGACTTACTCTGTGGTCTAATCAAGATCTAAATAGTTCAGACACTACGTACAACATAACTTACTTGTATCCAGGCAAAAAATAATCGATCAGTCTCAAAGTTTTCAGAAACAGCTGTGCGAGGTATCAAAATGGGATTCGGCGCCAAGTGGCTAGGGATCTCATGAAGTCTTGACTCTGAGAACTCCCAGCTTCTTCTAACGGAAGAGTTATATCTTCATTTATGATTTAATCCTTTTTAATGTAATTCTTAAATATAACTGCTTTCAAAATATGCGTGGTCCGCAATAATGTTGCTCCTCTCGTTCTGGGTCTGCGCCTGAGGCTGAAATTCCACACATTATATCGCGATCACGTGATTATATTTATTGATGTCATCGACGCGACGGACTGACAGTGGGTTAACGCGTCAGTTGTTCACAAAGACTGCTGTCCTCCCTGAGTCCATCTAGAGACTGAAACAGCGCCATCACGCCACAACTTGGGCGGACTGATCAGAAGATTTGAAGAGCGAGCAATTTTTTGAATAAAGGAACCTGCATGGTTTCGTTTGTATGAAGCTCGAACCGATTGAACGCAATGAGAGACGCACGCCGTTCCCAGAACCAGGTTCGCTGAGCAGTTTAAGACTACGTTCGTAGTTTCCTTCTCGTTTTGCAAGCTAATGCATCGCAAGCTCGTATTTCATCAATGCCCCGCGCTCCCCTGACAATAACGAAGTCGCCGAATTGAAGGCGGTCCATACAGTCGGATCGTAACGCGCCGGTTTTAGGTTTGGTGGAAGAGGATATTTATCTTTTGGATCCATAGACATCGTAGATCAGCAAAACGCGGCGAAGGCATGATTACTATTAAGTATGTAACTTTCCGACCCTATATGCTAAACCCCCGGGCCCTTGAGAAATACCTGGACCATTGCAATCATCAGGGCAAATATTAATAATAACCATAGTATCTACGGGGTCAGTTGTACCCTACGCGTTGACCTGGGCCGGGTTGATATCATCCGGATATGGCATTATGCGCCTCAATCTGAGCTGTCGGGCCACCATCGAAGGAGTGTCGCCGATATATTATTGTGGTTGCCATTTGGCGAGCGCTGAAGTTCTCCGGGCTGCTGGCATCTGCGCCAAACCGGGAACTCATTTCTTTTCGCGAGTTGAGATCACCAACGGAGTGTCGCCCAAATTGTATCGTGGTTACCATTTGACGACTGCTGAGGTCCACCGAGCTGCAGCTGACATTTGTGTCGGAGCAGGATCTCATTTCTTTTCGTGCGTTGAGCGTCCACATGGCCGAAATGGCGTATACTTTTGGGAGCATCATGCTGGTTAGGATGAGGCACAACAGCGTCGCATCGAGAGAAGTGTGGTGAAGGTAAAGCACCTGACAGCTGAAATTGGCCAAGGCGCAGAGAGTGATTGGCACCGCGGACTATATCATACAGTTTTCATTAGCAATGAAACTCGGGATGATCGGGCTTCATACCTGGAAGGCGATCCTAATAAGTCTGTTCAGTATCCCCACCCTTGGCATCAGCACCTGTTGTTTCTACAACGAGATAATTAGAAGTCGAGAGGGAATAAAACTTTGTTCACCGACCAACAAGAAATAAATGGTGCTTCCAGATAAAATGAGATCTCCCGTCACCACTGTTCCGTAATGAATCGGGCCTGCCAATGGAATATCGTAAGACTGAGGCCAGAACAGAAAACACAGGAGTATTGAAACCTTACCCCAGATTTCTTTAGCAGTGGGCTTGACGTAATCCCGAGTGGCACTGTGCGACAGGACGAACAGTAGACCAGAAAACTTGAATGCAGTCTGTGACGCCGAGATCAGAACACCAGATAATCGATGTCGAAATCCCCTACATATACTATTCCTGATATGAGGCCGAAGACGAAAAGCAGCACAACGACGGCCACCACGTAAATATTTTTCGATATAATCTGAATACTCATATCAGCGTCGTGAGTAGTCAGAGGCCACGAATCTCGATACCCAGAGCCTCCGGCAGAAGTATGCTTGCACGGAAAATGCGATTACTGTCCCTATCAGCATAGTGCTTTGGTTCACCCAGTTGGTCAAGAACATGGTCGCTGCCTTATTGAGATCCATGAAGTATTCAACGTTTTGGATCCAAACTAAAGCACTGCGAGTACTCCACCGATTAGCAAATGTTTGTAAGGATAGTAATGAGCATACATTGCATGCGCGCTCTTGAAAGTCGTCGCAAGGCACAAGCCAAGGACAAACAGCTTCAAGGAGAGAGGGTCCGACTTGTAGTACTGAGACCAATAGTTGGTGAATTGTGCGAAAAGAATCCCTTGAAGGATGAGATCCGCATGTGTACCGAGATCCTAACCGAGTCCTCAGAATCGATGCTGAGGAATCACGCTTTACTCACCCAGCCGCCGAGAGCGAATGTTACTACTGGGAGAGGTGGCATATCAAGACTGTGGCGGGAGGAGAAGAAAAGTGCTCATACCCTGACAAAGTTTCTTGGAGCTGAACCAGTTCTGTGGGCAGAACCCTGCAGTAGAATGGCAGAATGGCAGGCAGAATGACTCAATCGCGCGGCGTCTGGCAGAATCGGGCAGAATTGTCGATGGAAATCAACATTGCACTGTGAGAACGTCCATTAGTTCCGATCACGAATATTGCCGGCTATTATCTCCATGTGAGATTCGGCGCCAAGTGGCCCTGTTGCGGTAGAGTTGCGGCGACCGCGCTGCACGGTACGTCTCCTCTTTGGTTAATGTCAGGCTGCCGAGGGGTTACTGGCGCTGGCAGAGCTCAATGCTCACTGCTGGGGGTGCTGGGAATCTCAAGAAGTCTTGACTCAGGGTTACTCTGGGACTGCGCCGGTAATATTGGTAATACTACCTCCCTACCTACCTACTTGCCGAGCTTGTTCTAAACTTAGTTAAGATTTAACAGTAGGTAGGTAGGTAGGTAGCATTACACGGCACGGTCCCACTTAGGAACGCCGGGGCCAGGAAGTATCCCGGTGTACTAATTACAGGTTCTATGTACACCTTCGTCCCTGACTTCAATATACCTTCCAAGCCGAGCTCGCGAACCAGTCTCCTGTCCCGCTGTAGAACCTAGCCGATATATCAAAGCAACAAACACGTAAGTAACAGTAAGCACATTTTATCTTTCCTTTCAAACATCTGTCCTGAAAACAGGTATCGCGTATGTAGAACACTTCGAGGACTTCATATGCGAATTTTGCCACGAGGCCAATAGAGGCGCGTTCATAAAGCATGACCCTGAAGAACTCAACATTCGCATTTCGGTAATCTATTATCCTTGCGAGCTCCTGAAGGGTTGTCAGCCATTTTTCTGGCCTTAGAGTGACTCAGGCAAGCCAACGGGTGCCTCTTGATTTTAACTTGTGTAAATTCAACAGCATGACAAGTGCTAGGGTCCTAGATACAACAGAATATATTGTTATTGGAATACACAATATTCCAGTTCTTTGGACTTCCATATGCTGCATCGTAGCTCTCCCAGATGTGATCGTTTATGGTTTAATTCACCCTCCATAGTTTATAGCCAACCATCTGAATCACAACCAAACTCCACCGGGCACTGTTGGGAAGAGGTGTACTTAGGCTTCAGCGGTTACCAGGTGTGTCACAAAGCAGTATCTAGCTGTGATTTACCATAGGAAACCTTCCTATTACTCGTGCATTTTTTGTGCCAAGGCCCTGCGAGCTGGAAGCTACTTGGTGTTCAAAGTTTGGAGGACACTTCCCAATTTGGAAAATTCAGCATCGGAGGCCCGGCCGAATCGCAACTGGGGCTTCCACATAGATTTTATCCCTCCAAAGAGGGTTTCTGGATTGTAGTCTAGCCTCCATCCCCGACCTAATTTATTCAGGGCGGGGTACTTCACGATCACGTGATTACATTTGATGTTATCGACGTCACCGTGTTGGGCTGACGCGTCGGTTGTTTTTCACAAAGACTGATGTCCTCCCTGAGTCCATCTGGAGAATGAAACACCGGGATATCCAATTGTTGGAGTTGGTGCGGCTGTTGATACTCCAACAGGCGGAATCCCGAGCATTTGTCAACCCCGTTTAAAACGGGTTTTGCAAACGGGGAGGGTTCTTGATGGGTTCAATTCCATGTATATGTGTCACCTAAATTTGCAGCTTTTACTCCCTAGCCCCCTCTCGTGTTGCCTTTCTTCTTAAATGCTTCCTGGAGGTAATTACAGCCGCATCAATTTTACAAATCTCCCCCTTCCCCTTTCCTCCTTTTTAATATGCTTTTTGAACGTTTTTTCAGTTCTTTGAACTGCTGAATTACTGTTTCAGATTAAATCTGCTCAACTCGAAGCGACAATTCCAACTTGACTACGGAAGAACATTTTAATGAGGTTTCCGGAGCCGCTGACAATATTAATTTTAAGGCAGAGATGCCCGAGTCTGCCAAGAAGTCGACTCAGCAAGCATGAATGAGGGCAGTTTGACTGTAGCCCCTCCATTGAATGGTGCAGAGTGAGTGCGAAAGCACATACTTCGACGCATGGTAGGGGACATTTGATCAACATTTGATCTGTCGATCTTGAATGGGTGGTGCGAGCTGCAAGCAGACCTCCTGATAGGCGGTATGGCCTGGTCCGTGTCTGGAAAAAAATATATGGTGATTTGGCCTCCAACGTCAGGTCCCGTCCGGCCAAAAATTTGATGTCTGACTTGAAATGCTAGACCGTGTTTGGAAAAAAATCACCACTCGGGACAAGGGGTGTCTAAAAGTTGAATGATGGAACATGACTATAAGAAAGATATTTTGGGCTGACGGTGGCATGGCCCACACCGCAATCGGAAATTAAACCCCAGCCATGTCAATTTTGCATGGCCATCACAAGAAGGTGCCCATTTCCGCCAGGTATCAACTCTAGTTGAATTTATTTGGAGTCATACCGTGGCATTAGCACTAGGACACCGTGACATTCAAGTTGTATGTAAATGGGGTTTACAGTAATTTTAGAAAAAATAATATTATCTGCCGAATGTAATAGCCGGATGAATACAGGAAAACGACCACCCATGGCTGGCGAGGTTTTGAAAATAACCGAAGCCATGCAGTACAAATATTCGCAGTACATGGAGCTGTGAAAGAAAGAAAAACATCCGGTGGCTGCAAATGGCTCAGACCCGAGTTGGCCAGGTGGCATTCTCCCTGTGATCTCCGCAACTTTCTGTTGAGAGAAGACACAAGAGCATGCTGCTACTGAGTCATATTCCCATAATTCAGACTTGACTCTCTCTCTCTCTGCCTGTTGCCGTGTTCGTGGAGAGGAACACAAACACTCTGCAAATTGAAGAAGTAATTTCCGGTCGGATTAAAATCACCCACCATGTCTTCAGTTTATCTAACTGTAAAGAAATGATGATTTGATACAAAGATTGCCCCCGCAATAAGCCGAAGCGGACCACTTTATGTCCCCATACAGAACTTCTCATGATTTATGAACTGCTACCGACACTATGTTGTCCTCATTCCGAGCTCACATTTTTCTCATAAAAAGCTAGTGCTCCGCCAGGTTGCAGCTCTGTATTGTTGAAACTACAACTTCAAGCATCAAGTTAACATTCAGATATCCGGACTTGAGTATATGGAGGAAACCTAAACTTAGTCACTCCCTCTTCTGGTCTAATTGCCCCTGCGAACATAGCCTCACGAAGATAAACAATCCTGCTACCGAATGGTATATCTCCTATTTCTACCGTGTTTAAATCTTCTGCTGTAGCAATCAATTCACCTGAGCCATACGGATTTGCTGCGGCTCAACAGCGTACGGATGCACCTGCTCCTGAGTTTTGTTCATCTCAACATGTTCGACGGTAGGTCAGCCCCGACTTGAATTGCTCAGACCCGAATCGAAGGGGCGACATTCTCCTTGCATTCACTACCCTCGGCATTATTTGGAGGGACACCACACCAGGCCACTACCGAGCCTTCCGGGTTTTATCTTTACTCTGCTGACAACCACTTAAAGTACTGCATGTACATGTACTGCAATTCATAACTTCGGCGGGAGCATCCCATCACCAAGCCATACTTTCATTCTGCGGCTGAGTTCCTGCCACATATGACTGCATGAAAACTTAAAACTATCAATACCCCCATACCCGAGGCGAACTCATTTGTCACCACTGTCAACCATAGAGTAATGTATTTAAAAAACTGGTATCAAGTGCAGTGGTAGCACAGTACATGAATAAATAAACCAACTACATACCAGACAAAATGCTATGACCCAACCATTGCATGTTGTACACACAGAGAACAGGTGGGTCTCTATTTGTCTGAAAAATAGTTGGAACTGAGGAAAGCCGGAGAGAAGAACAACAAGACTGAAACACAAACCCTGACTATCTGAGTCCTGGACTGCAACTCAAATGAAGACTCCCTGCTTCCCCTCGTCTTCAAAATCGCTTCCTTGAGCCAAATTGTCCTCATTCTCATCCTCCCCAATGTATGTCAGCTGTGCTGCACTACCAGGCACATGCAATTCCGAAAGTCGCTGAAGTTGTTGTTCATACTCTTCCAAAAAGGCAGAGTCAACCTCTGCTAGCTTTGCATCAATCTTGATTATAGCCTTCATCTGCGAAGATCTTTCGAACAGAGGCCTTGTGGCCTTCCACAGCTCAACTGCCTTCACGACCTCTCCACGACTATTCAATATATCGGCAATTCGAGCCGTGCAATCTGCCCTCCAGTGATGGACATCCATGAGGGCAAATCCATGAAGAGCGACATTGAATAGGCTGAGGGCTGTTTCACTGTCACCTTTGGCAGCAAAAATCTGGCCAAGGCATCGGAATGCTTGCATTGTCTGGCTTTTGTCTTTGTAGTTCACTGCCTGTCCAAGGAAGATGACAGTCCATCGCAGTGTAGTTGGGATATCATTCATCCCAGTAGAAAGATCTCCAAGCCTTTCGAGGCATAGAAGTGTCAGATCTGTTGAGAAATCCATACATAATGCAAAGCATTTTTTAAACATTGCATCTGCAGTCTCAAGGAGCCCATCTCGAAGACAAAGTTCAGCTGCAGCATAATCAATGAAAAGAGACAGCAGCTGTCTGCGATCATAAGCCAATGCATTCAAATGAAACTGAGCCATTCGTAGATTTTGGCCAATGATTTTTGAGTCAACTCCAGTAGTAATATCAATGCAAACAATGTTGCAGTTTGCTGTGATGGCATGATATGAACTTGGCTGGCAGCTAGATGCAATGGTGACATGAAGTTTCCGAGATTCCAGATACTCTGATTTCAGGAGGTGGATTTCAGCCTGATGACTGAGGATGATAAGCCCAAATTGACTCTCTTGTTGACCACAAGCAGTCAACATGTCTCTGGACTTTCTGAGAAGAAATTGATCCTGCTGGTAATTTGCCAATATTGCATGACATCTAGCCTGAAAGTAGAGAGACACTGCTTGTGCATGGATGTCCCCCCTGTGCTCTGCATATTGATATGCCTCCTTTGCATGTGTGAGTGCACTCAAGGGCTTTCCAGTAACAATCAGGAGGTTGGATATGTTGTTCAAAGCCCGGGTGCCAACAAGGGTGGGGTATCCAATACTTTGTGTCAGAGAATATGCTCTTTGAAAATACTTGAGGCCTTCCGCAAAGTCTGACTTTGCAGCATAGAAGTAAGCTCCCAGAGCATGATACCATTTGGCTAGTGAAAAATTAGCTAGCTGAAGACAGTTACAGTGATTGTGTCTTACCCTGGTCCAGTGTATTTTTTGATTTGAAGTGCTGAGTGCCTAAGGTAATGTCGCTGTTGAGCTCCAGGTTGGGCAAATATTGTGAAGCTTCCACAAGCTCAATAAGATATTCCCCAAATATTGGGTGGCTTTTCCACAGCAGAATTTGCTCAGAAAGCTGGAGGAGAAGGGGGGAATATGTACTTTGAGCCCAATCATAGAACTTATTGAGAATCAAGATGCTCCGAAAATTCTGGACAATATCAGGCCCCTCTGGTTCAAGTCCACCTTGGAGAACAGTGTTAAAATTGCCCAAATTACATGAGATTTGAGGGTGTATATCTGCTACATTGAGATTCTTGAATTGGTTCCAAAGATCAAGAATTTGATGGAAGTGCTCCCTGAGTTTTAACTTCAAGGCATCTGCTGGAGGATGTGCATGGAGAATATGTTCTCGAATTGGTACCAGTACCTTCAGGTGCCGATCCTTGTCAACAAAGGCCAATGATGTCTGAATCAAAGTTGTCTTGCAGGCAAGGATGTCAATGATCGGGAGTTTGGCTTGCACCAAATCGGCATCTGCAAGCCCATCAGGTAGCATAGAAAGAATGCTGAGCAACTCCTGGGCACCTGGGGTCATCCGGGAGCTTGTGTATGACAACATGATGGATATGTCCAGGCTTGATCTCTGGTCATACCCATCTGAAAGCATCCGAGTACTTTCAGATTTCCAACGACAAAGTGCTTGAGCACATCCCTCAGAACCCGCAACACTTGCAATGAGGCTGACTGCCAGTGGAAGATTCCCTGTCAGCTCAAGCAGTTCCTTGACACTGGCATCATCATGCCCATCATCAGCAACCTCAAAGAAGGCCTGCCAAGCAGCCACATCAGAAAGTGGCTCAAGAGGGGCCAAGAAAGGCCTGGACCACTTGACTTTGCTCGGTCGCTCTGCACCCCTCATGGTGATCTACAGCAAGTTAAGAGTATTACTGATTACTTTCAAACATGACTCACCATGAGACCCAAGTTGGGGACATCAGTCAGGAGAGATAGAAACTCTTCAACTTCAGCCCGACATGAAAGCTTTTCCCAGGGCGTCTCCAGATTATCAAGGATAAGAAGGGAAGGAGGAGCATGGGCAAAATAATGTGTAATATTTTTCACCATGTTTGAGCCCTTCTCCAACCCAATATGATCTGCAATTGTAGCTGCCAGTTCTGTGCAAGTGGGGCTCGAATGGCATGGAACAAAGTATTTCTGGGTATATTTGGCCTCCACTTGTGCATTGTGGAGGGCCGCTGTGGCAAGGCTGGTCTTTCCCATCCCACCTGCACCAAGGATAGCAATGTGGGCAGAATCCTGCACCAGGATACTCACTACATCCTGCAGCTCTGTGTCGCGGCCATGGAAAATTTGTGGGGAAGGTGGAAGCAGACCAAATGATCCTGAGCTGTTAAAGAAGCTCAGCAAGATTGATTGTATTTGTTGGTTTGACTCACCTATTATTTCCCAATTTTGCCAAGGTTCCTGTCACCTAACAACTGTGAGCTAAAAATGTTAATCATCATAATGGCTACTCACTGAGGAACAATCAGAACTGGTGAGGTCATAGTCAGTCTCCAAAAGGGCAACAAGTTGTTCATGTTGTTCCTTTGCATCTTTTTTCATTTGCCCCATTTGAGACAAAGTTGAACCCGTAACTCGAGCCTGCAATGAATGGCAATGATTTGAATACCAATGAAAATTAAATTCATCTGACAGACCTTGAACAATTCAACCATCCTGCTAAGCTCTTGCTTGCATTTTCCCAATCTCTCTGCAGCTTCAGGCTGTCTAAAAATTCCCTTGATTTTTGCCAGAGTGCCCTTTTGTTGTCCATTCAGAACTGTGAAGAGTTTTTCAAGTGTCCTGGTGTGAAATTTTAAACCAATACAATGTTATTACTAAATGTTACTCACTCTGTCAATTTTGCAATGTCATACAAGAGTGCCGTTGGCAGGACACCTTTGATCTCTGACGTTGAATGAAGTTGGACAATGATACACAGTATTTCATGAATCTGCTCCATAATCTCAACACATTCTTCCTTGTTCAATTTGTTTGTCTATTTTTTAGAGAGTTCAATATGGTGCCAGTGGCCAGAGGAATCAGCTTACCTCAATACACTTCAAAATTGACAAGGCTAATACGGCAGTCGAGCCAAGGAAAGGCACTTCGACCGTTTCTGCAATGTTCCTGACAGTAGTTGCAGCCAGGGTGGTGTATTGGATGATGTTCTTGAAATTTGCGATAGTCGGCATGGTGGGATCTTTCATGGGGTGCCGTTGCACTTCTGGGCTAATATATATTGTTGGCTGTGTTCCCGATTGTATTATCAGCATGATAAGAATCAATTGATATGTGGGTAAACATGTCTTTTATAGACCTATTATCAGGTCCATGCGGTTGCTGTGTCCACCCATAAGTCACTAGTACAGTCATGTGGCGGCATTCAAAAAAATGAAACACCACTACACAATCTGCTACCCGTGCTCAAAAGTCCTACTCGTAGCAAAAATGAGCGGAGCCAATAGTACTTTACAATCCAGGAATAGCGGATGTGGCCGATTGTGTAGAATTGCGCTGCACGAAATTTCAGTGGGTGAAGTGACGACATTTGGATGTACTGCATACACATTTGGATATATTGCACACAAATAGGACGGAGATAAGGCTAAAACGGCCCAAAAAGCCGCACATACTCTGTGGTCCGGCTGTCGGCAAGCGGTCTTAAGCGGTGCTGATCCCCTTCGGCATGAGTCAGGCACAGTAGCCTCGGAACGCAGTGAAATGAATGTTTTTTCTTCATCTTGTCAATCCCGGTTATTCGGGGCCTCTGTGCCTACCCGCCGCCGCGGCGGCCCAACACTGGAGGCAAATATTTTATCTTGGCTCCGCCAAGTATTTCGACTCCGTCGCCCCATCACGCGATGCTGATCCTGGCTCGGTGGACCCGGGCGGAGGCTGAAGTGCTCCGCGCTATAACTTTAAGGATGCGAGCTGCTACTTGGTGTTTAAAGTTTGGAGGACACTTCCCGATTTGGAAACTCCGGCATCGGAGGCCCAGCCGAACCGCAACCCAGGCTTCCACATATTATTTTTCCAAAGGTTTTCTGCTAGCAACTGGGGTTTCTAAATATAATTATCCTTGCTAGTATGCTAGTATGTATAAGTACTTGTTTTGTAGCCTAGCCTCCATCCCCGACCTAATTTATTCGGGGCTAGCTTTGGCGGGTTTTTTATGTGGATTTCATTACGACCACATGACTACATTTGATATCATCGACGTGTTGGGTTGACGCGTCAGTTATTTTTCACAAAGAATAATGTCCTCCCTGAGTCCATCTGGAGAGTGAAACACCCGAGCCACAGGCTTTAGTTGGAGTTGGTGCGGCTGTCGATACTCCAACAGGCGGAATCCTGAGCATTTGTCAACCCGCTTGAAACGGGTTGTGCAAACGGGGAGGGTTCTTGATGGGTTCAATTCCATGTATATTTGTCACCTAAATTTTCAGCTTTTACTCCCTAACCCCCTCTCGTTTTGCCTTTCTTCTTATATGCTTCCTGGAGGTAATGACAGCCGCATCAATTTTACAAATCTCCCCTTCCCCTTTCCTCCTTTTTAATATGCTTTTTGAACGCTTTTTCAGTTCTTTGAACTGCTTAATTACTCTTTCAGATTAAATCTGCTCAACTCGGAGCGACAATTCCAACTTGACTACGGAAGAACATTTTAATGAGGTTTCCGGAGCCGCTGACAATATTATAAGGTAGAAATGCCCGAGTCTACCAAGAAGTCGACTCAGCAAGCATGAATGAGGGCAGTTTGACTGTAACCCCTCCATTGAATGGTGCAGTGAGTGCGAAGGCACATACTTCGACGCATGGTAGTGGGCATTTGATCAACATTTGATCTGTCGATCTTGAATGGGTGGTGTGAGCTGCGAGCAGAACACTTGATAGGCGGTATGGCCTGGTCCGTGTCTGGAAAAAAAAAATGGTGATTTGGCCTCCAACGCCAGGTCCCATCCGGACAAAAATTTGATGTCTGGCTCGAAATGCTAGACCTTGTTTGGAAAAAAAATCACCACTCGGGAGCAAAATTTTCGATCGTGGTAGCAACGGCCGCCGCGGGATCAAGGCTAAGAATGACAGTATCATGATTCCTCTCCTTAGAGCCAGTTCGGATGTCAGATGCAGATGCGCATCTGCATCTGAGACGACCGTAGATTCCCGTATTTAGAAATATGACAAACAAATGACAAGCACGCATGTTTTTCTGTGTGACAGTCCACAAAGTGCCCGTAACTGCCCGATATGCCCTCCAAAACACTCCGAACGATTTTGGTTCCTGTTTTGAAAGGTTATTCACAATATTTTTGCACATAATGTTGTTGGTCAAACCGCTTTCCGATGAATGGGGAAGAAATAATGTGGTTTAAGCTCTATGCCGCAAGGCGGGAGGCCCAACAGCCTCCCCGACGTCCATCCCGCCCATCCCGACACTTAGCGGGACAATGGCCGAGACTTCCGGGTCATGACAATCCTGTCACGCAGAAAAGCACGCATGTTTGTCATGTCTTTGTCATATTTACGCATCTGCATCTGACATCCGAACTGGCTCTAAAGTTATTAGCATCTGTTCCTCGCATATCGGGAACTTATAGCAGCGAGCTGTTTCGGTGCACAGCCTATCTAGATCTTGGAAAAATATAAGTAGCCAGGTTGCTCCAAGGCTATTATGCACTACGGTCTGATTACGGTAACTCTATACAGCACTCAAACGCTAACCCCTGATTTTTTATCTGAATCTGGGGTAAGATCTCTTCCTTGAGTCATCTGAACCGCTAATTAATACACTCGTTAGTAGCCTCTGTCCTTTACAGCCCATGGATTTGCGCGACACTTTCCTGGGCGTGTTTTTCGACCATGTCGCGAGATCAGACGTTAAAGAGAAGCACGCTGTCGAGTGTGGAGATGAATGGTGGACATATGACGATTTGGACAGTGTTTCGACAGGGTTGGCCGTGGGAATGAAAGCTGCGTATGGGGCTCGCCCCACGGTCGCCATTTTCGCAGAAAATCTTCCCTACACGTTCGCTTTGATTTTAGCGGTCTGGAAACTCCATGGAATAGTCGCTCCTATCGACTATCATACCCCCGAGAATCTCGTGAAGCCGATGCTCCAGAAAATCGCGCCGAGCTGTGTGGTAGTTCCGTCGGCCGAGAAACGGATTCACCAGGTCGCTCTTGGTAAGTCCTAATTTAATTAATGCCGATGTACGTCTCATAGTCGCTTGTAGAATTGGGATTCCCTCTCCATATTTTTCATCCCAAGAACACGACCATGACGGCTCTTTGTCAACAATTCATTCAATTGCCAGATATTCGATTTCCTGAGTTTCCAGATGCCACCAGTATCGCCATCTATCTCTTTACTTCCTCGGCATCCGATATCTCAAACATCAAGGTGCGTCGTCTCCTTTCTCCCTCTCTACACGACCTCACGCTTACTGCCCATGCAGGCGGTCCCCCTTACGCACTACAGCTTAATTTCCCAGAGTCGCTCCTTTGTCGCATGGTTGAAAAAAGCCTACCCTGCCGTGTCGTTCTCTCATGTCCGTTACTTGGGCTGGGGCCCCTTCTCTCACATGATAGCAATGAGCTACGACCTGGGCGGCACCATCCTTAGTGGCGGCTGCTATATATTTGGCTTGTTGCCATCGAGCTATTTCATCCCTGGGACGAGGGACGATAGCTCTAGACCCCAAGATATCATGACTTCACTCCTGGATGCAATGCTGAAATTTCGCCCGGACTTCTTTTCTGGGGTACCCTGGGTGCTCGAAGGCCTGATGAAATTTCTGGATTCGGGTATCGATTCCAAGCACCGCAAAGAGCTTGTCGACGCTCTCAGAGGGCTCAAAGTATTTCATCTGGGAGGAGCTCCGACAAGCACTGAGTGTATTCGATGGGCACAGGAGCACCAAGTGGCCCTCGCTATTGGTATTGGAATGACCGAACTAGGAGGTATGTCCGATCTTCCTGTGATTTTTTTCTACCTCTATTTTTACCGAATTATGTAGGCGGTCTGTTCCATAAAGTGGCTGACGAGGTGGACGGATGGCATATTGAAGATGTAAATATCGCAGACGCAGAGCTTGTTCTCATCGGAGAAGACGGAAATCCTCACGAATCAGGTCAGGTTGTTCAAGAATAAATATCAATAATGCTAATTGACATTCAGAGGGCGAATTGACTGTTTCAAGCAAATTTATCGCCCAGGGATATCTTGACCACGACAGTTCCAATTTCACAATTGGTTCAGATGGTCGTATCACCTTCAGAACGGGAGATCTCTACTCGAAAAGTCCTCAGGGCTACTATAGGTGGCTGGGTCGCAAAGATGACTTTATACAAGTTAATTTTAGCACGGCATCTTTCCGTCAGATACTCACTTCTGGTTGTAGTTGGTTTCGGGAGAAAACGTGGATCCTCGGGTGTTGGAAAAATCTCTTAACAAGTTCCCTTCAATCGCACAGTCCTGCATTATCGGAAATAATTTTTTATCTGGATCTGCACAGTTTCTGTGCGCGCTGGTCGAATTGAACCGCGACTCTGCTCGGATGGACTCCACGAATATGGACATCTCACGGGCCATACGCTCTATAAACCGCTCTCTTCCTCCACAATTACGCATCGGCTGGTCGCATGTTATTGTCCTTGAGGCCGGACTTCACATCCCTTTCACCAGGAAAGGACTCATTTTTCGCAAGAAGCTGGAAGCTTTATTCGGAGATCGCGTCACTTCACAGTTGAATTCCTTGAATTCCGATGTTCCTGATGGGGAAAGTCAGAATTTGCCGGAAAGAAATCCACAACGAAGCCAAGATGATGTCAGAGAAATTGTTCTCGATATCATTGCGGATACGCTTCGCTTATCAAGAAACACATTGGAATCTGAATCAGATTCGACATTCTCTGAGGTACGAGACGATAAATTGGAAGCACTCACTTCAAAACTGACCATTTATAATAGTTGGGAATGGATTCAGCCGCTGCTACAGCCATCGTTAGCAAGCTGAATCTTCGTCTGGACATAAATCTTCCTCGGAATGCCTGCCATACTCATGTTGATCTAGTCTCGCTCATAACCGCGATATGGGAAAAGCTGAGACTTGTCGAGACGGAAGAACCTACTATGGCTCCTCGGCTTATATGCGATATTGACGATCATCCACGTTCAGATGATATCGTTGTCGTCGGACAGGCTCTCCGTCTTCCTGGCGGCTCTTTGGACCTGGAAACTGTCGAGTCATTTTGGGAAGCCTTGGTCACTATGCGGGAAGATCTTATGGTCCCCCCAAAACGCTGGGATCACTCCAGTTTCTACCGGCCACCTGGTGAGCCTGCGACAGCTGGTGACATTACTTTTGCAAAGGCGGGGTTCGTCGAGATCGAAAACTTTGATAACAATTTCTTTGGTATATCTTCTGCGGAAGCCTTGTCTATCGCGCCGCCGATTCGACTAGCATTAGAGACTACCTTCACCGCGCTCGAAAATGCCAATATACCGATTTCCCAATTGAAAGGTACCGATACAGGAATATTCGTCGCGAATGGGATCGACTCTGGCTATGATCAACTCTTGTTCGCTTCTCAGGAATTTAATTGTTAGCCCACCGCACATTAATTTTCCTCGACTCCCAACGTTAATGCCATAATTTTAGGCTACTCAAGATTCTACGGGACTGGTGTCGCAAGTAGCACTAGCTGTGGTCGATTGAGCTAGTTTGTTGTCCTCGCCTCTTTATCGCTGTTTCTGAACCTATCGCTCTTGTATAGCTTGCTCGACATCCATGGCCCATCTGTATCAATTGATACGGCATGTAGCGGAGGAATGGTGGCTCTTGACCAAGGTTAGTTGCGCGATCAGCTTGGGTAACGATAAATGATTGTTCCACCAAGCCTACAAGTATTTGCGATCTGGGCAGGCCGAAACTGCGATAGTTTGCGGGGTCAACACTCATGCCTGGCGAGTTCCCATCTCAACTCCTAATACACCAGCACTAATGGTACATTATTAAAGGCCTGGAGCATACGGGTATGGACTTTATTTCGCACCCCCAACATGCACCCACTGTCAGTAAAAGGTTCATTTCTGCACAAAAGATGAGCTCCCCCACGTCCCGCTGCTCTACATTCGCCGAAAATGCGGACGGGTATGTATAATATCGTTTATCCTTGGTGGAGCTCATTTTTATTATAAAATAGTTACGTTCCTTCTGAAGGAGTAAGTTGGACATTTTGTGAAGGAAACGGTTTTAATTCTATTTTCAGGCCGTTTCACTGATTTTAAAGACTCGGAGTGCTGCGCACCGCGATAAAGATAACATATTAGCAATAATCAAATCGACTGGAACAAGACACAACGGGAAATCGCAGGGTTGGTTATATTTAATTCTCGGTTTATCAGTATGTCTAATTCCATATCTGCTCAAGGACTGGTAGCTCCTAGCGCATCAGCACAAGCGACTCTACAAAGCTCACTCCTCTCGGCGGCGGCTGTGACTCCATCTGATATAGAGTATGTATCGACTGAATCGTGCTTGTGAACCTACTGATCTAGGCCACACAGCTTTATCGAAACGCACGGAACCGGTGCGTACATCCTAAAATTTGGGTCAGGGAGCAAGCTTTAAATTCCACATATACCCAGGTACAACCCTTGGCGACCAAATTGAAATGGAAGCCATTAGTTCTGTGTTTCGTTCGTCCCACACTTCCACGAGGCCTTTGCTCATCGGAGCGGCTAAAACCTGCGTCGGCCATACTGAAGCGACGGCCGGCTTAGTGGGGGTCGTGAAGGCAATTAAGCAGCTGGCTGAAGGAAAAGTGGCCGGTTTGAGCAGCTTAAAAAATGGACGACTGAACCCGGAGATCGACACATCGCTCGTACCAATTCATATTCCGTCTTCTTTGACCGATATTATTCCGCAACGTGAGGGGCCAGCGACTCCACTGCGTGCTCTAGTTGTGTACGTCTTTAATTCAATTCTCCTGCTTTGAGCTCATGTATTTATCTAGGGCTTACGGCTTCGCCGGAACAATTTCTGGCACAGTTCTGGAAGCTCCCACGGTTGAAAAATCCGAAACTCGCGAACCTGAAGGCGAGCCGACCTGGATGATATTCTCACTGAGTGCCAAATCTCGCGACGCACTGCTGAAATATCTCCATATTTATCTGGACTTCTGCCTTCAAGCTCCTCCAGAGACTTTCCGGTCCATCTGTTACACGAGTTGTGTCGGCCGAGAGCTGTACCGCCACCGATTCATTTGTGTCGTCAAAGATCTGGATGGCTTGGTCCAGCGTCTGAGAGACCAAATTTCACGTGGCCGCTTTTCGGCGCCCTACCCCGTGAACTCTCGCACAATTTTTGCTTTCCCAGGCCAGGGTTCACAATATTATGGCATGGCAAACGCGTTGGCGAAAACCTTCCCGGTGTTCCGTCAAATTCTGACTGACGCGGCTAATGCGGCAACGTCCGACGCTGGTTTCGATGTACTTCGCTATCTTGTCGGAGACGATCAGGACTTGGACCGCGACACGATAAACGAGAGTGCAGTATCACAAATTTGTGTGAGTGTTTCCGCGTATGTTCAGTTAATTGAGGTACTGACTTTCGTAGATATATGTGTACCAGTACTGTGTTTGCCAATTTCTGCGACGGATCGGCATCGTCCCAGACGCTCTTCTTGGAAACAGTCTCGGCGAAATTTCTGCGGCAGGTATGTTTGGCTCCAGCCTACCATGCGTTAGTCGTCTAATGTGTTGGTCATAGTCGAGGCCGGTGCGCTCAGCTACGAGCTCGGGCTGCAGTTTGCTGTAGCCCGAGCCAAGATCTTGGCGGCGGATCCGGACTGTCCCGCTGGCATGGCAGCTATCGCAGCCAGCGAGCCCACAATATTGCAGAGTATCCAGAATCTCCATATTTCCGACAGAGTTGTCATAGCCGTCTTCAGTGGCATGAACAATCATGTGGTCTCGGGGGAACTGGGAGCCGTAAATGTCCTTGTCGAACATTTCAAGAAAATAGGCGTTCGGGCGACACTGCTCAATGTAGATCAAGGTGGGCTCCAAAGGAAATCTGGGTAAACTGAAGTTGCTCACCGTTTCCGTATTCATAGGATTTCACAGCCCATGCATCGCCAAGGTGCTTCCCCGACTGGAAGAATGGATCCAGGAGCGAACACAGGATTTTAGACCGTTGAGGCTTCCTCTGTTTTCCGCGACAATGGGGAAGCTACTTGCTACGCAAGAATCCTTGCATCCACAGTATTGGGTTCGGTTTCTTCTGCTTACAATCCTTTTCAACTTCTCATATATTGATAGATTGACCACGCACGAGATCCGGTCCAGTTTCAAAAGGCTGCCGAAGCGATAAATAAATCTTTCAAGAACGTATGCGTCTTGGATATTGGGCCCACACCTACTGCGTGGGCGGCTTTGCAGACGAACGACCTGCCCGATACATTAACCATTGCATCTTCGACAAAGAAAGGGAAAGATCAGGAACTCGCGTTTCTGACTGCCATCGCACACTTGATCGAGATTGGCAGAAACCCTGACTTCCATGTCTTGTTCGGGACACGAATACCGAAAATGGCGATCCCAACCTATCCATTCCAGCGTCAGCGCCACTATCCCGATCTTATTCCATCTCGAAACGCCCCCCCTGCAGTTAAAAGTCGCGAGGCAGGCCGATTTGTGGCAGACCTCGATCTGTACGAGTTGCTTGACGACCACCGAATTCATGAAGACCGAGTGCTTCCGGCAGCGGCCATGGTCGACTTCTTCGCCAGACGCGAAGTAAACAAGTCGATGGACGTACGGTTCCACCGCCCGATGGTCCTGCACTCGCCTGGACGCTCTTTCCATACGGAATTCACGGATGCGAACACATTTGCCATGCATGATGGTTTGTCCACTGCGACTGATCAACTTTGTTCGGGAACTTTCTTGAACCAAGAAAGACCACCTACACTTCTCTCTCCCGCCTCTTTCGGTCCGGAAGAATGGTCACTGATTGGGGACGAAGTTTACAACGATTTCAAGGGCAATGGTGTTCAATTTGGACCGGCCTTCAAAAACATCGTCTCTATCAAATTCTGGGATGACCACGCGGATGGCTCGATAGTGGTCCCGCCGTCAGTCATCCCAGAACTCGACAGAATCCGAGCTCTCGATGCGTGTATACACATGCTCGGAGCGTGCAGATTGGCGCCGCCGACAGAGTTGTCAGGGTCGTTCCTTCCGGTGGCTTTGGAAGGATATTCCATGAATGTGGAAGCCCTACCATCCTCGTTCATCTGCCGATATCGCCTTCCTGTTGTGATGGAGCGAAGGAACCAGCTGGCGTCGACTGCGTTCGAGGTCCTATCGCTCTCTGGCGAGCTCCTGGCATCATGCACGAAGTATTCTGTGGCCTGGGTTCATCTGGGAGACAGCGAGGGTTCGGCCAATTCGGAAGGAGGCTCGCTCCAGCAGGAATGGATCCCTCGGGAACTTGGTCCCATCGAGGCTCAGATTGAGCTGCAGAAAGGGAAAGTTGCCTTTTTTGGACGGGGATTTGATGGCATCAGCCTGGCTGAGTCAGCCTTTGCCGAGACTTACTTTTTTGAGTTCCACGACGACCTTGGATGGCGGTACAAGAAGCTTGAATTTGGAGCAAACTCTCGGCCTGAATGGTGCAATCTTTCTCTCTCTCGTGGTCTTTTCGAGGTCCTCGGTATCGGGCGGAATACGACGATTATCTTGGACGCGACTTTTGTGGATGGCCCCCCAGACTCACCGCCGTTCTCTTCATTCTGGCGTCAAGTTCTGGAACTGATGAAGGCACTTGCGACGAGCATTGATCGGACCTTTGAATTCGCTGTCGTTTCTGCGGGGGGGCCCACATCCGCTGGACTACCTACGTGTGGCGTGATGGTTCAGGGTATGCTCAGAGTCTTCCGCAGGGAGTTGGGATTGGAGCGCGTATGGGGTCTCGAGCTTCCTGGAGATACACCTCCGAATGAAATCTCGAAAATCCTCAATATCGAGCTGGCGGCGCGTCGAAATGCCACCTGCAAGGACACTATGGTCGCCTATCGGCATTCGCTCCCACTGAGCGACTCGAACGACGTCCGGCTAGTGCGCACTATTCCAGAGTTACACCGCGTTCATCGCGACACGTCGCTCACGCGCTTGTCTGGCGTCACAGTCATCGTTGGAATGGGCAGCGTCGGTCTTGCGCTGGCCTCTCAGATGATTTCTGCAGGGTCTTCTACGATCGTCTTCATAGGCCGCCGAGCGTCTACAAATACCGAAGTGAGTATGCGTGTCCCTGTCTTCGCTCCTGTATAAACCATTATCAGGTGGTCGAGCAACTCTCAAAATTCTCCTCAATTCCAGGTCGCGTTATGTATCTGCAAGCGGACGTGTGCGACAAAGCTGCTGTGCGCCGTGTCCTGCAGGACGTCACTGCTGCGCGCGGCGCCATCCGCCACATTGTGCATACCGCCGCCGTAGTAGCCGACGCCACCATTGCTTCTGTCACGACAGACTCCTTCGACCGCGTTCTCCGCCCGAAGGTCATCGGCGCCTACAATCTACACTTACTGTCCGCGGAACTGGAGCTGGAACTGGACTCGTTCGTACTATTCAGCAGCATCAGGTGAGTCCGGACCCCGGCATACTTTCCAGATTAATTTGACTCGCTATCCAGTGTCCCCCTGGGCAATCTCGGACAGGTCGCCTACGTGGCCGCCAACGCATTCTTGGACTCCCTCGCGACGTATCGACGGAGCATAGGTCTCCCAGGCGTGTCCATCCAGCTCGGCCCCTGGGAATCCAAGCTCCTCGCCAACCTCCCGTCCTCCTCAAACCTGCTGTCCACCATGTCGCACGAAGAGGGCCTTCCGCTCATTATGAACGCCCTATCTTCCTCAGTGCCCATACAAGTGGTCGCAAACCTGAACACACACGCCCTATCGCAGATCCCAGTACTTGCGCAAGACCCCCTGTTCGCTGTCCTGGTCGCCGATGCCGCCACACCGAGGCGAGCTCCCAACCGCGGCGTGGATGCAGTGGACGCGGTGACCAGCATCGTGCGCGCCGAGCTTGAATTGTTGGATTCAGATCCACTAGGTTCATAGTTCCACCGGTGTCCATTCCCACCTGTACTGACCATCTCGCGGCTAGATCTCGACGAATCGCTGACAGCCTCTGGTATCGACTCCATCGCGTTCAACCACATCCGCGGCAAAGTTCTAAAAGAACTAGGCGTCGATGTGCCAATGGTGTTTCTCTCCGACGCGTTCTCCTTGAACGACATGATAAAAAACGTGCAGGACACAGTGTCCAAGGAAGCCTAAACTCAAACTCGAAATAAATACAATATTTCTACAAACACATTTCATGTCGTCCACAGTCCATGAGTACAAATTTAATGTCAAGCGCTTTGACTTGACGGCTTTTCGTGCCCTTCGGTCGGCCACAATTTAGATATAGATGGGCAACGTCGGGTTGAGCCCTTTCCACTCGGCGCCTTGAACGAACTCCTTCTCGTCGATGAGGAAGTCCTAAATCGTGGCCCGTCAGTATAGCCAACAGAAGAGAGGAGAGCTACATACCAAAGGACACTCCACGAGCGCGCCCTTGACCTCGGCAAGCTGCTTCTTCACACGATCGAGGGTGATTCCAGGGACAACATGCCCCGTCTTGACCTTCGGCACGTAGCTCTGTGGAACATATCCAGCTGCCGCGCAGTTTTCTAACACCACAGACAACGCACCTCATACGCCTTCCAGTCGCGCACCAAGTTGGTCGGAACGGGGCGGAAGATCTCGGTAAAGATCTCGCGGTTCTTGCGCGCCGTGCCCTCCCAGAGCGAGAGCATCTCGTCGGAAAGCGGGTCCTCGACGAGCCTGTCGTACTGCGAGCCGATCTCGTTCTCGTTGGGGTGTGGCGCGGGGCGCATGAACGACGTCGGCGTCTCGTCGCGCTTGTCCGACGTCTGGGGCGGCACGAGCCCGAGGTGCTCTGTCGTCAGCGGAAGATATAAATAAGCGTATGTAAGCGGAAAGGAGGACGAAAGGTGCTGCGTACCGCGGAAAAGCTTGCGGCGCAGCGTCGTGGCGAAGCGGGCAGCCATGAACCGCTGGCCGCCCATCTTAGACTCGACAGTGTCGGTATCCTCCACGACAAGCGCGATCTCTGAGTCACCGTCGCCCTACGACATCATTAGGCAACGTGGCGGGGGAGGGGGAAACACATACCTTCTGACTGCGGTCATTGATATTGGCGGATCCCATCTGCGCAAGGAGGATCAGGCACCGGCTGAAAGGGCATCAAATGACACTCACAATGACGCGTTTGTCGTCCACGATCATGAGTTTCGTATGGATATAAAGCAGCTCTGAGACGTATCTGGCGCCAAAGGTCAGCCTCTTGCGCGCAATCAGGCGTAAAAAAGGAGGCAACTCACGCATTCAGCTCCTCCTCCTCGGTCCCCAGCCACTTCTCGTCGAGCAGGCCGGTGCGGTCGGTCAACATATGCTGCGCGACATTGTCGGCGACGTCCTCGTCCCCACGCACGTGCTTCGCGCCCGCCTCGAAGCGCTCTACGACTTGCCTCGCCGCGTCTACCGACTCGGGGATCTTGATCGTCTCCGTCTTCGCCGCCGTCTTGTCCGACACGACGAGCCCCTCCTTGGTCTCGACGGGCAGCGCGATCGTCACCTCGGTCTGGCTCCCGTCGCCGTCCGTCCCAACCCACTGCCGTGCCAGCGCAATCTGCGCCTCGTGGTACTTGACTCCCGACTGCTGCTCAGCCTGCGGAATGTACGTCGCTGGAAAAAAAAACCCCATCAGCCATCCTCTGCTTCAGAAACAGACTAAAAAGGCGCTCACCCAGCGGCGCGTTGATACGGTCGTACGAGCGCAGGTGGTAGAACCGGATATAATCCAGCCTACGAGGCCCCACGCGTCAGTCAGCCTCGTCCACGTCGAAGAAAGAGAAGAAATGGACACTCACGGCTCGTAGCCCGCCTTGCGGATCTCCTCGTAGATGCTCTTTCCCCCGCGGTTGATCGTGCGGTACTGCGCGGCCATGATGATCTTGAGCGAGCCCTCGTCCTTGAGGTCCCCGGCGAACCCAGGCACCTCGGGGATGGTCACGATCACCTTGAACTTCTCGTCCGCCTTCGCGGCGCGCACGATACGGTTCACCAGTGCGCGCGCGATCTGGTTCTTCACCTGGTCGTCGTCGGACGTGCTCGAGATGAAGAACTGGTTTTCTGTGCGGCAGGGTACATAGTGAATAAACGTGCTTTACATGGGAGACGCAAAGACGAGGGACCCACCGATGTAGATGAAATGAGTCGCCTCCTCGATGAGTTGGCAGTCTGCAAGATAACGGAGATCAATACAACAAGAGGAAGAATAGGCGGAGAGACATACAGGCGTTCTGGATGCTGCGCTCTGTGAGCACGCCGTGCGACCAGTCGCTGGCACTGCGCACGACCTGCACACGACACCCAGGCGTTTCTTGCGGTTTGGGGTAGTCTTCGTGTGGCTCGCTCCCGAGCCAGCGCTGCTTGTACTGGTGCCCAACGTCGTACCACGTCTGGCGTTGAGGGTGACCTGGCGTCGCGGATGAGTGTTTGCATACAGAGGATACGGAAGCAAGTACGCACGAACGACGGCCTCATTGGGTGCCTCCTCAACGTTGTGAGGGAGAGCGAGCCACACCACTTCGCTGGAGATGATCGTGAGGAATCGATGGATGGATGAAGAGATGGACACGTACGTCTTCTCGCGGTACTTGCGCTTCTTGATCTCGTTCCAGCGCTCGACGAAGTGCTGCACGATGTCGAGCACGACCGGGCCAGTGAGAGTCATGTGGACCTGGGATCAGGACGCAGTCAGTCAAGGCGCAGCGAACAAGCAGGACACCTACATCGTGCCACGGCATCCGCGCACTCTCCAAGCTCGAGAGCGCATTGCTGGCGTAGTTGTACACGTTCTGGAAGTCCATGATGCGCGCATTATTGTAATCCTGCCCGGGGAACACGGTGAGCGAAAAATCGGTCGGGTGCACGTCTGCGAGGGGGTGCGTGTGCGTGTCCCAGCGGCCAAAGCAGAGGTCGAGTCCGCCGATACACGCGTAGTGGTTGTCGACGACGACGACCTTCTCGTGGTGCGACCAGAATTCGACGGAATCTAGTGAGCGTGAGTAAGCAGAATGAAATAAAACAAAATGCAAAACCGCAGACCCTTGGAGCCGATGTGGTCTGGGTGGCGGAGGCAGGTGATGTTGGGGTGCAACGCTTCGAGACGGTTCTTAGTGTGCTTGGAGCTCATGTTCATGGTCTGGGTGACCTCCTTGTACACGATGATGTGGATTTTGACGCCCTGTTCGGCCTTGCGCTTCAGCAGGCGGTCGAGCCGCCATTCGGGGTGATATGCCGGCGGACGGCGCAGGTACAGCTCGGGGGTGAGCCACCAATCCTATAATTAACGTGTCAATTTAGGGTATAATTAGGGGTATAATTATAGGTCTCCGAGGGAGACGCTGGTCCTGGTTTAAACATAGCACTTTAGCCAGGCCCAGCAGGCCCCTCAGCGAGCAGAAGAGGTCCACGTCTTGGGCTCGCTAAACCCTCAACTGAGATGCAGCCTCATTTCCAGCCAGACGAGCTGAAGAGGCTTTGGCTCGCGTAAGATGCTGAGGTGCGGCCTCATTGACATGCAAGCCAATGCCGATCAATCATAGACGCGGGTCTACCCCAGCCTCAACTTGCTGTTCGCCTGGCCAGCAAAAGGCTTGTAAGCGAGTAAGGGACGCCGCTAAGGCTGTCTCGCCTAGAAGCCTGGCGATTGTGCGTCTCCTGCCAAGCGCCAACGCCCGTCACAACGGACAAGAGCTCACCTGGATAAAGATAACCTCCTTGGCGTTGTCAAGCATCTCCGACAGCGCCCACATGTAGTCGTGGCCATCGATGTGCCTGTGATGCATACTGGTGAGCACTCCGCAGGCAGCGAACTCCAACAACACATTCACCATTTGACAAAGTTATTTTCCCGCTCAGTGGCAAAGCTCATGAAGCGGTGGCCCGCGATGATCTCCGCGCGGATTTCATCCTGGCGCTTCTCTTCCGGATCGTCGTGGCGGCCTATACGGTGTACATTAGCTCCTGGACAACCTGGAACACACAGACGACTACGAACGGTCGGGATTGAAACGACCTGTGGCGATTAGGTTTCAATGCTATGTACGCAGTATTCCGCGCCACACACACCTATAGCCTCATCCCTAGCGTGCTTTAGGACCACGGGTACCTTCTCCGCGATGTTCTTGAAGAAACTCATCGTCTGTGGTCGTGGTTGTGGTGGTTCTGGTCAAAATGTAATTTGGAGCGTCGCGATGAGATCACCGCTCACTGCCTAATCGGGACCCATCAGTCACGGCTAAGTTTGCTGCCCGTGTGTCATCGACCTGTCGTAAGGTTTAGGTTGAATAAATCTTGTGAGTGGAGGGGAGAGCAGAAAAAAATTGATGGTGCAGTTAAATCCATCAGAGAATTCAATCGAAATTGTGAATTTGCTGTGCAAAAATCAATGCAAGAAGAAAAGAAAAAGAAAGAAAAAAAACACTGGCAGGTGCCAGGCTCAACGCTCAGGTTGACTCCGGGTAACGACAACCATCGACGTTTCACATAGAAAATATCCTGCGATAGATGAAAAGATGGCCGCTTATCTTGGCTTGTCATTGATGCTCCTTCATCGATGCTTGGCTTGGCCATGGGACGCTGAGGCCATATAATATTCAATATATTTCTGGTTTTAAGTAGAAATACCTGCGTAATATATATCTTCATTATTTGAAGCAGAGGGACTAGACGAACGGCGAGAGAGTATATCTTGTCAATGGAGGAAGGTGTCCAGGGCCAAGTGGCTCAAATTGTCGTATGTAGTTCAATTCTTTTTCAACCGACCTTGTAAACCTGGAAATAAAATCGATTCCACACCGCTCAGGCGGTTTCCACGGCAAAGTGCGCCCAGGGTCAGAGTCCGCTCCGGCGGTGGCCAAAAATCAGCAACCTCTTGAGTTTCGAAGGTCAAGCGTGGTTCAACCCTTGAAAGTTCTCTGTGAAATTCGTGCCATGAACTCTTCTCCTATGAGGGCGAGATTGAAATTCCTTGACAAGTTGCCAGCTTCTTCAACAAGATTAAATAATCAACTTGAAGTTCGACCGGCCCGCCGTTCCGGCGCCCCCGCCGCGCCCGCCGCGCCCGATGATTGAATTGGCTACTCAAGCACAAATGACCAAATAAAAGGTTCTAATTCAATTTCGAGATCCCTCTTTGCGCGGCGCCAGTCGCATCCAAGCAAGTCCGAGGAAAATAGAGGCCATTGCCGAGGTGACGTCACATTTGATGAATCACGCGGCGGCTGTGCTGCGCTCAGCTGACTCAGACCTCAAACTGAACCTTCTTCGTTTTGCTCTTCTCCCGCCACATTGGTTTACCCTTGTAATTTTCCCTCTCACCCCCGTTGTCCGGGTATCAGGACGGACCACCCACGGAGTACCGAATAACATATCGAGGCGGCTGAAATCCCATGGTCTTATTTTTAACCCATTCACGCTCCGCATAAAAGAATACGATCCCAGGCACATGGTCCAGAATTAGTTGAGCGGTGGTTTTCCAAGCGCGTCTGGAACTCTATGGCCCCCCTAAACACGATGACCTGGTGCGTTGTTACAGGCTCTAAATCAATGTCAACCGTCAGGTGTGTCCTACGGACCGCGGTCTTCGAATGTCTCTCGTGCGAAGAGCCTCTGGGTCTCTTTGGTCCATCTCTGGTAAGGGCTCTAGACTGTGGACCTACCATGCACCGGAATAGCTTGGTCTGACCTCAACTGTACCGTGGTTGTTGCCCGTCTCAACATGGGAAATGTTAGATCAAATTACCCCGCTTTTCCCACAAAAGAAGACATCTTCAACATGACCAAAGAAGTGAAAGCCGTATCTCACCGCTGTCATGTCCATTATACATGCGTACTAACGGGTTCACGAGCCACCATAATTTGTATTTCGTGTAGCGGCATCTGTCCGCCGGTTCGGCATTATCCTTTGTGTGTGGAGTTTTTCTTACAGCTGCTGTACCGCAGTAGCTGCTGTACCGCTGTACCACTGCAGCTCGGTGCCGCTTACAACCAGCGGCGCGGTGGTATTCGTCACGTCGTGGGTATCGCGGCTGTACCTCACCTTCTTCTCTCATGCGCCACTAAGCTTTTCTCAAGAAACAGCAACGATTGTTGTCTCTCCAAGCATATCATCTGACGTGCGGTCACTTGGCCCGCCTTTCCCATCCTTTATTCACTAATATAAAAGGACAGAACCCTCTCAGGATATGCACGGAATTCGTATCCGCTACCTCTTTTTCAACCACAGTCTACACTTTGAAACATGGTCCATCCTCAAGAAGTCGATGTCATCGTTGCAGGAGGCGGGCCCGCAGGTTAGTTCAACCGTTGTTCAATTTCAAGCTTCCTCTAATGTCGTTTTTTGATTAAAGGATGTGTCGTTGCGGGGCGTATTGCGTTCGCTGACCCGAACTTGAAGGTTATGCTGATTGAGGGTACGTTTCTTCCATTACACTGAACGTTATATTCATTATTATCCAGCCGGGGCCAACAACCGCGACGACCCCTGGGTAAGATACATCGACGACAATATCGTGACTTTGGCTGAAAATGGTCGCCATCTTTAGGTCTACAGGTATTGTCAAATTTCGACTCTCGTCTTCCACCTGGTCTCTGAATGCATCATAGGCCCGGTATCTTCGTCAAGAACATGCAGAGAGATGGGATGTAAGTGATTCAGAACCTGCTATCGAGCTATACTTACCTTCTAGCAGCAATGACAAGGCGACGTTTTACACGGACACCATGGCGTCGTCCTATATGCGAGGAAGGAAGAGTATCGTACCGTAAGCATCATGCACTTTGCGCTATATTCATCAAGAACGTGTCGTTCAACCTTTGACTTCCCAGGTGTGCGAACATTTTGGGTAAGTTTTGCAGGCATCGAATTGCATAAGTGTTAAATCTGTCCTATTATTATCAAGGTGGAGGCAGCAGGTGACTCTTATTCATTACTCTCTTCTTGAATCGTCTTCTAATTCGGTTGCAGTATCAATTTCCAGGTTTGTATGATATTTGGCGTCAATGCACCCAGCTTACTGTTGGATTTCGATGAATAGATGTACACCAGGGTGAGCCTACGAGCTCCCGCTTTGAGAGGTTGAACTCAAATTATTTTCTCGCAGGCGTCTGCATCTGACTGGGGTGAGATAAAATATTACTGCACCGGTCACGAGACTGACGCAATTCAAAGACGATTTCAAGACGGAAGGCTGGACTGCCAAGGGTGAGTTTTCCCGCACGTTTTCGGGGTATATGTTTATCGACGACTTGAAAAAGATCTCCTTCCTTTGATGAAGAGGGTGCGTCCACGGTCCGGAATCCCGCGTTCTCAGGGTTGAACACACCAAAAATAGTTGGAAAACTATCAAAAGCCCAGTAACAGTGCGACCCACGGTTACGACGGCCCGATTGCCATCTCGAACGGTGGAACCATCACGGCTTTGGGTCAGTAGGACAATTAACCCGATGAATCTTTTCTCATCCAGTCATAGCCCACGACTTCTTGCGCGCCTCAGACACGCTCGGGATTCCGTTCAGCGGTAATTAATTTTTGTGCATTTGTTGCTAATTAGTTTAACGCTTCAATACCTCCCGTGTAGACGATATCCAGGGTGTGTGACTTCATCCCCATGTTTTGGCAAGAGAAAATGACGTGCTTCACAGATCTCGAGACCTCGCACGCCTCTGAAATTTGGGCGAAATACATCAACAGGCACACCGGCAGACGTAGCGATGCTGCAACCGGTTCGTACATTCGATATTCCCGTGAATCAGCACAACCTGATTCTTTATGTTTCAGCGTACGTTCACAGTGTCATGGACATCCAGAACAACCTGTTCCTTCGTACCAACTCGAAGGTGTCTCGTGTGATTTTTGAAGGCGACAAGGCTGTCGGTGTCGCCTACGTGCCAGCTCGCAACCGTGCACACGGAGGCCAGCTCAGAGAGACCATCGTCAAGGCTCGCAAGTGTGTGGTCATCAGCAGCGGCACGTTGGGCACCCCCCAGATTTTGGAACGCTCCGGTGTTGGTGCTGCCAGCCTTTTGAAGAAGCTTGACATCAAGGTCGTCAGTGATCTTCCCGGAGTTGGGTACGTCTGTCGTCAGCGACGTGTGGTAACGACTAATGTTGCGCGCCTAGGGAACAATATCAGGAGTGAGTACCAAAATAATGGCGTCGATATTGAATCTGACCCGACCTTCAGCCACTACACAACCCTATCCAGTGCGTATTGAATAAGTCTCTATGCAGTTCTTGATACAAGCAATATTTCTAGTCTATCGCGTCTCGAACGAGAGCGCAACCCTTGACGACTTCCTTCGCGGAGACAAGGAGGTTCAGAAGGAGCTGTTCCAAGAGTGGGAAACCTCTCCCGAGGTAAATAAACGCAGCTCAACCGTGGCTGCACCTTCTGATGATTCATTATAGAAAGCGCGGCTTTCCTCGAATGCAATCGATGCCGGGTTCAAGGTAAAATCTCGTCTACGCGTTTAAGTTCGCGTGTTAAATATGCTGCAGATTCGTCCGACCGAGGAGGAACTGAAAGAGATGGGTCCCGAGTTCAACGAGCTTTGGAACACGTACTTCAAGGACAAGGTCTGTATTTTTCAAGTCGAGTACTGTTTCTTGTTCTGACGCATAATTCAGCCCGACAAGCCTGTTATGTATGGAATTCACTTATGTCTTATTATATTATACTGACCTTGTCCGCGGGAAGGTTCGGATCCATCGTATCGGCGGGTAAGAGGATCATTGTTCGGGATGTTGCAAGGTACTAACATATTCACAGCTTACGCGGACCACACTCTTCTGCCTCCCGGCAAATACATCACCATGTGCGTATCTTCTGCGTTGTCCTATGACATCCACCAACAGTATCTAGGTTCCAATATTTGGAGTATCCTGCGTCGCGTGGAAAGGTCAGTCAATCCTCGAATTGTCGATCCTCGATTTGACGTTCTCTTAATAGATTCATATCGCTTCGGCGAACCCTTACGTCGAGCCGAGCTTCGACAGTGGTTTCATGAACCACAAAGCCGACTTCGCTCCTATCCGTTGGAGCTACAAAAAGACCCGTGAAGTGGCGAGGAGGATGGATGGTAAGTATCGGAGTTATACACTACCACTGCACGTCCTGAATCTTTTTTTCTCAGCATTCCGCGGAGAGCTTGCGTCCCACCACCCGCGCTTCCATCCGGCGTCTCCCGCGGCTGCAAAGGATATTGATATCCAGACGGCTAAAGGGATCCTTCCTAACGGTTTTACGGTTGGCATTCACATGGTGAGTTCGATCCACAAGATCTTCTTCCACACGTCGCTTACTTCGAATATTACAGGGTACCTGGCACACGTTTGTTCTTCTCTGTATGTAATCCGCGGGATCTCACATCTTTTATAGCCCTGGGGAGGTCTACAACGCCAGCAAGGTCCACGAAGATATCAAGTACACCGCGGAAGACGACAAGGCCATCGACGAGTGGATTGCCGACCACGTCGAGACGACCTGGCACTCTCTGGGCACTTGCGGTAAATTGATGGAACAATCTCCCTTTTCCAATACTCAATTCATTAATAGCCATGAAGCCGAGGGAGGAGGGAGGTGTCGTCGATGGTCGTCTCAATGTGTTCGGTAAGAAACCTTACTTATCCGAGTGGTTGGTTTCCTCATCTTTTTATTACCAACAGGGACCAAGAACCTCAAGGTCGTTGACTTGAGTATCTGCCCTGTGAGTGAACTTCTGGATATCTGAAAACATAAGTTTATATGGATCCAGGACAACCTCGGCACGAACACCTACTCTTCGGCTTTGTTGGTGGGAGAAAAGGGAGCCGACCTCGTGGCGCAGGATCTTGGTATTTTTTAAACCTCGGTCCCGTAAATACGAAGACTAATCATGCTTTCAAACAGGACTCAAGATCAAGACGCCTCACGCTCCTGTGCCCCACGCGCCCGTTCCCAAGGGTGTTCCCGCCACTCAGATGGTCCGCTGAAAAAACTGCTTGCCTTGACGTCGGATGTCCCCGAAGCCGTATTTCCATTCCGTGCTGTACGATTATTTTGTAAGATGAAGTTCAATGAATGATATGTACCGATGCCGTTTCCCTACTTTGCTCCTTCTCTATTGAAAAAATGACGAACCGTGAGAACATTTCGGACCGAATCCTGCGTTGCGGGTTATAATAAAATTGGGGAGGTTAGAAATCGTCAGTCGTCTGGTCCTTGCTTCAGAATTATCCACGGCCAAATTTTCAAGGGAAACCCGCCTGTGAATCCAGATTACTCATTGTTCCTGAGTTTAGAAGTCTTGCGCGTTCTAACCGACGAAAAACAGTTTATTCGTGATCAAAGAGTCAAGTAATAGATGTCTGATTAGACAACAATACTAGTTACTATCATCTCGTATCCATTGACGGCGGATATTCCGCCCAGAGCCTTCGGCTTCGGCCCTGGCTGCATGAAGGGATTGAGGCGAATTTTGAAGTTATATTTCGGAGTCTCATCTATCCGTCGCTGTTCTTCTGGCGTTAAAACACCGCCGCTCCAAATGATCCTGCTAAAACCCGGAAGTTGTTCAAATACCAGAGAAATGTCGTTGTGGAGACTGATTTCGTTGTAATCGGTGACGGCGAAGGGGATGGAAAAGGCGCGAGAGGCGATGACGACCGGCCTCCAGTCGGGATAAGTGGACAAGCCAGCATTGCAGGCGATCATTGCGTCAGGCCGAGTTAGCCCTTGACGCGCAAGGCTGGATTCGACCCACAGCGGACCGCCCCTTGACAGTCCGATGCGAATTGTGCCTCCACCAGAAACCTTTGGGGCACTATATGTGTACGCAAATGGTTGTGAGGCAAGGCATTCGGAGTCCCGGCTAGCTTTCGTTATTATGTTGGTGGCTCCAGAACCGAACATAATCAGATCCAAGTCGGTGTTCGGAAGGAGAAGCGCTAGCTCTCCAAAACTATTACATTTCTTCAGCTAAACAGGCGGCTAGATAAAAACCGCACTCACATTGGCAGAAAATCGACCTCCTTTTCAACACCAAGCATATGAACTAACAATTTACGACGCTTCTCTGGCGGAGATGCGGGAGCGAGACCGAGGATATGAAGTAGTCTATAGACGGTGAGTGGCCAGTGTAACAGGAGAACAGCCGGTGATTCAATGGGCAATCCCCGCCATTCGTAATAGCTGAGCCAGTTCTGCTCGAATGACGGCAGCTTCGGAGGTTTCCCGCCGAGAGAAAAGTCAAGCCACGGTATCTCTTTGTCAGAGAGATTCCAACCAGCCCTCTCTCGCAGATGCTGCCGTTCGAGCAGGAGGAACCCGTACAGGTAGGGGGTTCCTTTGGCGCAGCAAGGCTTTTCGGTCCACCAACCGAAGTCGCCTCCGCATCCTAGCAGGCTACGGGAAGCGCGAAGGGTTACGAAAGAAAAAGTTCCATCGGACTGAATCCTGGCCCAAGGAAACTGCTGTGCGATCGCCCTCATTTGTGGCTCTGTATCTGGAAGTTTCTTGGGATAAAGATTGAGGAAAGCGGCATATTTCAATCAAAAAGCGTACCTGAATAAGTTTGCAGACATCGCGGTGCGGTTGTCCAGCGGGGGTTCCGTACCAATCCTTATTCTGGCACTTTGGTGGAGGTCAGCCTATGTATAAAGAAGCATGGATTTCGGATGTACCGCAGCATTGCAATATTTGATGATTTTGCATCGGGAGCATTGTAACTTGTGCACAGTGAGTAAGAAACAAATCCACTATGAAGGCAACTGACAGGATTTTGTAGGGGGCGGTTACAAGCGGCACAGGTGTCCCGTTGGATATCTTCTTCAAAGATTCCCGTTTTGAATCGCTGAACCATGAAAGCGATTCGTTGAGCGTGGGGGGAATCATGCATAGAGGTCATAATTGCTAGATCAAGCGACACACTGCGCTAGGCTGCACATAAGAGCTCGTCAGCTTTTGAAGAAGAGAGAAATGACTCGGGTGGCGCACCGATGTGAGACACGGAAGACAAAAGGTTGCGTGGGAAATTGCGACCAATGCAGAAGCGCCGAGGCTCGGCAACGGTACTGTACCATTTCGACCAAATATTTAGGAGGAGATATACTGACACGGTCCCACAATGGAACAGTTAGTCTACTACGTACGACATCGGAACTTTTGAAGGCTAAGAAGTTACGTGTTGTATATAGAACACATCAGGTGACACCCATTTTTTTTTTTCATCTGTGCAAAAGTCGCCCTAAATCAAAACAAAATGTATCGGCCATCCCGGCCATCGAAATCCCCAGATTGACGAACAGTTGGTCGAATGGTACAGTATTCAGTAAAAGACTCAGTAACTCAAAGGAGGAGCACCAGATTGGAAACATACGGTAAGCTAATTACAAGGTGAAACCCTAGATATCTTAAATGCAGCACTCCCATCTCCCCCTTCCGATAGTCCATACTCGACCTTCATCTGCAAGCATCAACAACGCCTCCTCCACTGAGAATTTCGTCAAGTTCCGCCACATATCATCCCGCTTCAAACATCGGATGATTTCGTCCGCCGTCGGACCAGCGGCATCGACACGTACCCACGGACGATTGGGATTAGCGCTCGATTTCGCGTGTTCCGTAGCCTGCGTCGTGAGGATCGTAATAGCCTCTTCCACCTTTGCTGCTAAAAACGCCGTAGACGGTGCCAAAAACGCCTCTTCGCCATCCTCAGGATCTGTCAGCTGCCCCTCGTCTTCGTCGTCCTCTGCGATGCTAACAGAAGAGAACATAGTGCTGTTACCCTCAGCGGTAGAGGTAGAACTGTTCATCTTCCATAGAGCACTGGTGTCTGCTCCTGCTATATACGAGTCACCTTCGTCCGCGTACGGTCGCACGGGACCATCCCATGAAATCACGTCGCCCTCTTTCACAAGCTGCAGAATCGCCCATTTGAAGAGCCGCTTCATGCGCGGATGCAGCTTGTGCGGTTCGCTGCTCACTGGAGGTGCAGTGCCCCTCTCCATGGCTTGTTTGCGCGCAGCCCGGGCGCGGCGCTTCGCCTCGGCTTTGACCACCCGTTTGGCCATGAGCGACAGCTCTGGAACACGCCGGAGATGGGACAAAGTAAGCCCCTGCGGTTGATTGGGAGTGGAGAGTTGTCTGGAATCGAGCGTCGAGTTCCTCCGCGACGTTCGGTCCAGCGGTCGAGGGGTTTGGTCTCCCAGGGGTATTGTGCGTGAGGATCTCGTGGGCGTCAAAGGCTCGGGTAATGATGAAATCTGCCGCACGTCGTTGGAGTGGTCCATGAAATGTTTAAGATATATCCGAAATGCGTTATCAGTTAGATCCGCAGTGTGTAGCCTGGACGGATGTCGGAGTTTGTGTGGCGACGCGGTGACGGAGGACTTCGCTGGAGATTTCAAGGGACTACTTCCAGCGCTGCTTGATGAGGACGGTGTTCTTGGTACAAAAGTGGCGGCAGGGTTAGTGTTTGCGGCGGTATTAATCGTGTTTGTGGGGACTTGTGATGCGGGTCCCAAAGGGATGACGAAAGGGACTGTGAGTGAGTAGTGGTTTTGGTGCAAAGCGCGAACTGCGATCCAATGATTCGGTTCGTCGTTTGAAGATGTACATCGCACTGGGCGAACTGGTTTACCCCTGATTTTGAGTGGGAATGAACAGCCAACTGACCTAGAGAATCAATTAAAATACGCCGTTTATCGCGCCCGGGAGCTATTCTGCCAGTGACAATGACAGAATATCCCACACGAGCTATGGGCTCCAAAGGAAGGGGCGCCTGTGGGGTCGTCTTGGATTTATCTGCCTTGGGCTGGTTTGTTGTCGATGACCGATGCTGGCAATCAATTACGGCCGTGCCATCATCCACTGCAAGCAAGGAGTGAGAAGACCGGTATTCGTATCAGAGATATACAATATGCACGAGAATAGACAATGCGTTTTTCGTAGGTTTGGACGCCAACCAATATCCCAACTAGTTTGACGGAGCGACAAGGAACACGCCCCAGCCAAAAGAAGTCTGCACCTAAGAGCTTAGTAGTTGCTATGGGCGAAAGAACTTTTCTGTAAATGTACCTTGCACTCCGCTTTCCCTCATGTCGAAAACGTCTTGTACGAAGCATGAAGCGACCGCATCTGGGGTGAAAGTCCATTTCCAGACGCCAGTCAAGCGTCCAGTGCTTCGATTGTCAGTGGAAACCCGACTTTGAGGCGGCACAGAGGTCATGATACTCGCTGGTTGGTGGTCAAGAGCGATCAGTCACAGTCATGAGGAGTGACCCGGTGACATGCTGCACGCTTTTTCAATTTGATTGGCGCAGCCGCGATTTCTTTTCCGTTCTCGTTCTCATCTTACTACTAGCTACGCCTCAACCTAAGCCCTGCTAAGCATCTGCGAGGATTGTCCTCGGTATCCGGCGCTCCGTTTTTCTGAGTCAATCTACTTATTTTGTATCAACCCAGCTCCCGGAAATGTGGCTATGCGTGCGGCGTCCCACTTCCGCCCTCTACTGAGTGTCTACCACCAGTTCCTTATCCCATTTCATTTTCGCCTCGCTGACACGCTCTATCAATTCTAAATGCCTTTGAGTGCCAATTTCCACACATAATCTCGAATTCCCGCCTTATTCCCGCTCTACCATGAATCTTCAACGTGCAATCTTACACAAATAGCACTGATATCATTTTCTCGACATATCGACCACACACTCTCTCGTAAAAACCCGCGGAAATTACAGCATACACGAGGCACAGTATCTGGAATCCACGTTGATAATGCATGGATATACAGCGCTTTGACCGATTGGGTAGGCTGTGCTCAGTAGATGCCTCCCAGAATGGCTTCGCCTTTAAGGAGGGCGTTTGAAACTGACATGTCAAGTTATTTTCAGATGGCCTATTGGTAGTAGTATCTGGCACCCTGTGCATGGTTTGCCGCCAAAGCTCTAGATTAATCGTGCATGAAGACGAGGTATTCACTGGCAATATATTCAATACCTCGCCACTGATGAACGTCGCAGTGAAGTGAGTTAAGGCACCCGGTTATAGACAATAGCATCGGCAGCCTACGTGATTGTATCCCATGATCACTTCGGGAGGCGGACCGTTCGGTTCTAATCCGCTATGATGTAGAATGGTACGAAGTGTGGGTCCAGATTCCACAGCCCCGGGAACTGGCTCTGGCTTGATAGTAGCTATCGCGCCTCCGGTTTTCAAGATTTTTTTTGTGTCGCAGGTCCACTACTTAGTATCAACAGCATCTTGCCTCGGGACCCGATTGTTTCGGGTCGTATCATCGCCAAACAGCGCAGTTTGAACAGCTGTTGAAGTCTTCAACAGCTGTTCAAACTGAACTTGAAGTGCTCTTCAACCCTTTGATTGTCCCGCGAAAATACGATCCTCTTTCCGAGTCAACTCGTCTCACACAAGAAGACTGGTAAGACGGGCGGGATGTCATTGACTCACTATGACAGCTACCTTAACGCACAGCCAGAACCCCTTCGTGGGTTTTTTTGCAGTTGCTGAATTCCACTAAACCACTGACCATTTTAAAGTTTCATTGCGCCGACACCATGAAAGGGAAGTTGATTGTTATTCCTTCGGTGTCATCCAGATACGGTTCGATCCTCCATTTTGATGTCGACGCCACACAGGCACACCCACCAACATGGCATATGCTGTTTCAGGCCTGTGTCGAGCCTACAAGCGCCGCACAATAATTTCGCCACAGAAATTTGCTCTGCCCCCAACTTTGTTAAATTTGACAAAATTCTCATATTCTCCTGGCAGTTATTTGACGCTTCCGGCAACTTCAAGATGTCTCTGTCGGCGTTGGTCTTGACCGGACTTTGATTCCGAAGCTAAGCGAGAAAAGGCTGTGCGCCCACGTGGCCAGCCCTTTTGTTTCCGTCGAAGGCCCCACAATCTCTTTAATTCGCCTAGGGCCTCATCTTTGTGGTACTTGAACTGCTCTGTCCCTCGGTTTGACCCTCTACACAACAGCGGGAACCGTCGGACACGTAACCTGGCCCGCGCAATTGTTCGAATCAGCACGCGCCAAACACGAGGCACTGCGCCTCACCGGATTATAAGTTCGGTTTTGCCGGGTGCGAGAACAAGACGTTCCCTCGGAGACCATTGCGCCGTTGGGATAGCCAGACTACATAAAGCAGCCCATGATTGGCGTCCATCGGCTCACGACTCCACTCGATGTCTGTCCTTACCCCGCCGTGGCCATCACATCCTTCCCACTGGAACGGTCACTCCGCAGCAGCATTTAGCGCCCTTGCAGCGCCTGTTATACCCCCTCTCACCCCGCCACACTCTCCATTCGACTCCACCCATGCATTCAGTGCGCTCGCAGCCTTCTCTCCTCCGCGCCCGAGCCACTCCCACGCGAGTCACCATCCCTCACCTGTCCCGGGTCCTTCCGCATTTGGCGGCCTCCCGCAACGCAACACCCGCTCCCTTGATCGGGATACTCTTGTACAGATTCTTACCCACTTCTCGACTCTTCTCCCTGCGCGATTTGGGAACAGTCGACAAATCAGGCTCGTGATTCATGGGGGAGCCGTCATGCTGCTGAACCCGGAACTTGCTCGGCTCGCCGCACTCACAGCGGCTGCCGATGGGCGCACCAAGCAGCGCACTACTACTCGGGATGTCGACTACATCGCGAGGTCATTTGCATCCGAATGGGCACAGCGATATTCTGTATTTGACGCTAATGAGCGGCTGAAACAGTGTATTTTCGAGACTGCGATGCAATTCGGACTGGGCGCAGACTGGATGAACAGTGACGCCGACGTGGCGCTGCCAATGGCCACTGAGTATGTGATTGATTCCTATCTCGACGTGGCTCCAGCTAATTATTCTCCTCACCCCTAGTCCAACGACTCGTAGTTCCTATGATCCGATATATGCGGCGTCTATTCAAACAGGCGATTCTCTCGCCGTCTTCACATCGCCCAACGGCCTACTGAAACTAGGTCCGTGTAGTCGTCTTCTTTCCATTTCACGAGTTTCCTAATTGGGAATGAGCAGTGAGCGTCACCCCATTTTGGACGGTGGCTCTTAAGATGGTGCGATATAATCCCGTCGACCGCGAGGATATATGCATCCTGCTGCGCAGCGGAACGCAGAGCAGGCAGCTGCACTGGACTCCCACGCTTCTTGAAACCTGGCTCCTCGGGACCTGCTGGGGTACGCTCCTTATGGATTATGGCTTGCCCACCACTTATGTCTCTATCTCCAGCGATGGGCTATTCTGGGTATGATCCAGAGCGGATCAGGGAGATGCGACGACGTATGATGGAGGTGGTGGCGGAGGCAAATCGATGGGACCCATATGCGATCGCAGACGATGGCCGCGGCGGTTTCGTCCCCTTACGCCCATATTCTCCCATTGCCGCATATGGCTATGGCGCGCACGGATACGGGCAACCTCCGAGTCCCGTCTACAATTATAACGGACACCAGATAACCGCGGGGGGCGGTGACAGTGATCCGCGTCTTCGCAACCAGCAGTCCCAAACGTTCCATCCGTCGGGTCCGCCGTCACCCTTTATTCTTGGGCCTGCGCCCACCCCGCCACCTCCGAAAAAGAAGAAAAAGATCCAGAAGAAGAGCAAGACCAAAACGACGGCCGTGGCTGACTGGCCCAACGCGTGGACTTCGTTGGCTACCTCTCAACCTCAGTGGGACCCAGACAGCCCGGAGCAGTGGGACAAGGACGTCTGGAGAACAGCGGCGAAGGAGAAGAAGCTCAACCGCATGACGAGCTGGCTCCCCTTCTTCAAGAACACGACGACTCCGCCACCGACGGCACCCACCCTGAAGTTCGGCAAACATCCCAGACGGCGCCACCCTCCCGCACCGCCCACGTACCCCTACGCGATCTCCGACAGCGAGGACAGCGAGAGCGATAGCGACAGTGATTCGGACGACGAAGACTGGCTGCAGCGTGAACAGCTCAAGTGGGGCGTCGCCGGCAAGCCAGCGGGTGCCGGGGGGATGAGCGCGGGCTTCCAGCAGAACGTCGCGGACTTCATGTCGAACGGCATGGCCATGAGCGCTACGCCACGACAGCAGACTCCCGGTCCGGCGCCCATGCACGGGTGGAACGTGCCTGCCGCGCAGTCGCTCCCGCCTACGCCCCAGTCGTGGATATATGCCCCACCGCAGGAGCGCCAGCGATCCCCACCCACGCAGCGTACCCCAGATGTCGACCGGGTCGCTGCAGGCATGAACGCACTAGGCCTGTACTGAGCGTGTAATGCTTTTGTCCCTGCTCTGGGAGGACTAACCACCAAATGTATTTTCTATTCCTGCTTTTCTTTCTCCTTTTACGTCGTCGCATCGCATTGACCATCTGTATGTTACGTCATCCATCGCATCCGGATTTACCTGCTATATATTTCTCACATAGAATCTCATAATCATCCCCATGCCTCCATCCATGCCTTTCCTCCTCACATCCGCTTCCCTCGTACACAAAGTTGTCCAGCATTGTATTTTATTTAGATATCCGAATACGTAGCTGTATGTGTGTACAATAATTAGGAACTATATGCCATTTCAGACACCACTAAAATTTTGTCATGTTTCTACGCATTGCGATCCACTTTCTGACCTCTTTCAAGTTCCCCGGAATTTGATGTGATGAACGAAGGACTCGGACTTGGACGAGACCGAGAGATCTTTACGAGTGGCTGTACGGGAGCATTGATTTAGTCTGACGCGTGTGATGAGAGAAGGCGCTTTGACCGGTCACGTGTTATGACTTAGCAATTTTAGAAATCGATAACTACGAGGCCGGGGACATGAGAAACACATATAACCAGGTTGATTTGATTTACAAGATGACATGCTGGGTCGCGACAACAAACTCAAAGAAAAAGCGTATACATCATTCTCTCTGCACTCTCAAAAACCGCAAGTGTCGGGCGAGTCGGTTCCGGGCGGCCCAGCCCACACGCAACCCCTGTAAAAAAAAAGGCATCAGCAAGCGTTTCATGCTGTTCGCATAATGCACGTACTTGGCCATGCAATTCGTCGGGCGGATCTGCTCAGACGCGGTGATCGTGCACGAGCCGGGCGGGTTGGGGGTCGTGATCGCGGTCGAGGACGGCGGGCTCGAGATGGTGGTCGAGGACGACTGTGCGGGCAATGAATCGTCAGCTATATGCATACGCGGAGGATGCGAGCGTGCGTACCACGGGCGGGGTGGTGATGGGCATCGAGGTTGAGCCCGAGGTGGGGGGCGGGGGCGGGGCGGTGCCACCGGGGCCGGTGTACACCGGCGCGGAGGTGGGCAGCGAGGGCGAAGGGTGGCAGGTCGCGACGTGCAGCCCCGAAGCGAGACTGTTGAGCGCGTCGGGTCCCATCTGGTCGACGAAGTTCTCGGGGACGCTGCCCGTGTACGCGTTGAAGTTGTACAGGCTGTCGGGGTGCGTTCGTTAGTTATCTTGTGCCATGGAGTAGGTGTAAGAGGAGGGCGACGCACCCGCAGGGGCAGACGTTGGTGACGTCCTTCAGACTGTTGGCGGCGAGCACGTTGGCGCCGTTGCGCGCGAGCGCGAAGCTCTGCTGGCCGACGGCGAGGGGGACGGTGAACGCCGCGGCGCCGGCGGGGGCATTGAACACGCGCGTGTTGCCGCCGGAGCTAACAGTGAGCTGGCCGGCAGTCTTGAGCAGCGTCACGACGAAGACGGCGTCCTGCATCGACTGCCAGCCGTCGGGGCGCTACAACGATGAAAAGCCACGTCAGGAAATGTTTGCGAAAAATGGAAGACCGCTTACGCCCATGAAGTAGTTGCCGCTGGCGTTGTTGGCGGGGGTGTTGGCCGTCGTGTCGGTGGAGTCGCAGCTGCGGACAGGGTTAGCGGACCGTGCGCGGAGCCTGCCGGAAACAAACGTACTTGAGAGCGGCCAGCGTCGGGCGGTACCTAGCATGTGATACCATTCGTCAGTCAAGAACCACATGGTAAGGAATGAACACTCACCAGTAGATGATCTGGTCCTGTGTGATGAAGCTATCCGGGGACGTTGCGCCCGCCTTGTATGCTGCAATGTAGGGCTTCGACATGTCCAGCCAGGCATTGTGCGGCATGTCGTTGACCCACTTGGAGCCGCCGTCGTCCTGGTGCTTGCTGCTGAGGGGCCCGATGTAGTGCGATTCTCCGTAGTCGTTCCAGGTTACGATCTCGATGAACGTGGGGCGCAGCTGGAGGAGCTCGTTCCAGCGGTTGAACCTACCGTCCAGCGTCAGCATAACATTCCCTTGAGCGTGGACGATGCACATACCACAAAAGATCGCCCGGGAAGACCCAGTTCTTGGAGTACGAGACCTGGGTGCATAAAGGCGTCAGTGAGTACATAGTGCGCTCCCTCAGTCGGCGGCGGTGCGCACCTCCGGCCCGTAGTGGGTGAAGAACCAGGGGCTAGCCGGGGCGAGATACGGCTTCCCGCCGAGCGCACCTAGGTACTGCGAGTCGCCCGCTGCGACGGACACGTTCTGGCCGCCCGATGGCGCCTTGTTGTTCCCGTTGTTGGGCCATCCCATCCAGTTGAGTGCACCGTCGATGACGCCGAAGTTGCCCTGGCCAGGATGGAAGTTGGGCACGAACATGATGGGGCGCCCGGCGGAGCTGCGCATGGCGTTCACGTCGACGCCGTCGCCTGCGAACGAGGACACGAAGGCGGCACCGTTGACGAAGAGCTGTGCTGGCATCGCCGCGTACCCCGCGAGATGGCCGCCGATCTGCGCGCCCTGGTCGATGTGCCACCCTGTGCGGCAGCCGGTCAATACATATGCAAGGTGTACACCCGCGGGACGTACAGTTAAAGTCGTAGCTGATGAACACCTTCATGCCGTTGCGCGCCGCAGACTCGTAGGCAAAGTGCAGCTGCGCGTCGGTGTAGTCGTCGACACCGATGTTGAGCGCGAACGCGTCGATGCCGTAGGCCTTTGCGCGCTGCATGTCACTGTCGTAGTCCGTAGAGCTGTGGCGGTCGCTCTCGATCCCGATCATGAAGTGGCAGAACACCATGCGCGGGATCGCCTGGCGCGTCTCGAGCCTCTCCACTGACCCACCGTGCGCGAGCAGCGCAGAAGCGAGCGTAGCCGCGAGGTATTTGAGGAGCATGGTATATGCTATACCAAGACGGAGAGATGGATTGGGTACTGGCTAGCAGACGAACTCAAAGCCGTCGTCTTGAAGTAATCTCAGAGAGAGAGCGGCTTTTAAAGCATCAAACACCTCGTCAGTTTGAATTGCAAGCAGAGTCATGCACCTCGTAGGGCCCGTCATGTGTGTGCACTGTCCACGCATAAATCATTCTTAAATCGCCGATTCGAGGTCGAAGATGGAGAAGAGATGCAGAATGCGGTCACAGGACCGTATCGTGCGTGCGGTGCCGCACAAGTGTCGCATGATATTATTGCATGAGTTGGCCTAGAGCGGTGACGAGGAGGCGGCGATGGGCTGATGGCTATCCTTGGGACGAAGAAGTTCTTCGCCGCGTCCCCGCTGACCATTTTTCTGGCCTTCCGTTCTGGATGGCGGTACAGAAGAGCCAAACACGGAGCCCACGCCCATAGATACCCGTTGGGGCGTCCCAGCTAGGACCATGACCTCCACAATGGGAGAGGCGTGCGTCACCATCCCTCAAGTTACTAAGTTGGATTTGGGTGGGATGGAGACTGATGCGAGATGGAGTGGCTCGAAACGTCCCCGAGATCGCAAGCGTCTGCAAGCGTACGCGTGCAGTTGAAACGAGATGCAACCCACACGCGGAGCGTCGCCCTGCCGCGGGACTTCATGACGAGTCGAAGAAGGCATTGGGCTTGATATACGGGCGCTAGAATCGAGATGGTGAGCGAATTGTGAGCGAATGACCTCCTGTTCTTCCGTTATCCGTGCCACCATTTGATTTATTTGTTAGAGGACGTCAGGTTCTTCCCTTGAGTTCCTCGCGTTCAGCAAGAGTACAAAAAAAGACAGGAAAACGCCAAGACCGATGTGACCTGGGTGTGACCGATGTGTGAACATTAATATTTCGGGGTTCCCCGCGGTTGATCCGCAGGTTAAAAAGTTGGATGAGTTGTACGGTTTAGGCAATAAAAATGTAACACCAGACCACACCACCTACGTCAGTGCTTGGCCTATTAGCATTAGCACGAGGGCACTGTCAATGACAGTGATATTACTTACTCCAGAAAATGTCAGAATGTTCTGCAACACTCGAGGAACAAACTTCGCCAATTTGCGCTGCGAACGGCTGCAGAATTGAGATCTAGGGAGGTGGTGTGGAGAAGTTCAGAAGAGAACTTCATTTTCCGTGCTAGAGCGTCCCCGAGATCCCCAGGCGACATGTGCGATCTCAAGGAGACTCGTGCGGTCGACCGCGGTCAACCACCAGACGCGCTCGCAACGCAACCCACGGCCGCAGCTCATTTCCGGCGGCAGCGGGAGTTTTGAGTCGAAGATGCCGTTGGGAATCATATGCAGAAGTCATTTCGGATTTCACCTGGGCTAATATGCGTGTCCTCTTCAGTAGGAGGTTCAAGCGTCAAGACCCGAAAGTTCAAAAGATTATTAGCGTACATAGTGTCAGTTTTAGGATGTCAATTGAAGCATCGTCAGGGACAGCGCCTTGGCCACTTGATGGGATATAGTTATTGAGGAAACTGTAGCTAAAACTGGACTTTTTGACGTCGCGGGCGTATCTGCACAAGACTGAGGTCTTAAGGTTGCCTCCCGGTATGGCGTGGTATGATAGGGGAAGTCGAAAATACCCTAGTGTTGCAATCCAGCGGGTTTTAATTTGGTCACAGTCTTCGTCGCATCCAGCACCGCGATAGTGGATCCGTGGATCCGTGGATCCGTGGAAGCCGAGCGCGATGGATGCTCGGATGCTGAACTGTTAGTCCAAAATCAACGGGCTGTTCGATGTGGAGGCAGATGCTGCTGAGAAGGCAATTCCGAATGCGTTGGACGTGGCGGAGACGACGGAGGGTGTGGAAAGTCGAAGCGCTGCCGCCGTATGTGCAGGATTTTCTGATGGACGAATATTTGCTTTACACATAATATGAGATAATGTAGGTCGAGCCTTCAACCGCGGTGACGGCGTGGCTATACGGCGAGAGCGTGCGATGGACTGGAATTTCGCCGTCGTTCTGCCAGCTATCGCGCTGCTCTAAGACCCCTTTGGACGAGTTGTCGCGGCGCTTTCCTGTGCGCGGATCACGCACATGAAGGTTGACGATTTTATGGGAGGCACCGACTTCGTAGCTGTGGGTGTCGGTATAGCCCGCGTACGATATTGCCAGGAGAAAGGGATGGAGGGGGGGAAACGCTGGTACCGCCGTTGTCAGCACCCAGTTGGCGATGGTGTGGTTAGAGGTCGAAAAATGGAAGGTGTGAAAAGTACACGGGTGCTGGAGGCGTCGCGCTTTCCGGTCGGAGAGTGCAGCGACGGTCTGGAACATCCACTTGAGAGAGTAGCGGCGGGCTGCGGGCTGTTTGTTTCCGACCGAATATAACATGAGTTTGTATGTATCATGTCGGAGGGGTGATTTATACACCATTATCCGGACATACGATGGATATGTCGCAGGCAGTTCGTGGACTACAGCCGCAGGCACATCGTAGATATTGATCCTATTTTCGGCAGAGGTCGATGGGCTGCGACTGAGAAGTTCCTTGATTGAAATCCCGTAAATTGTCTGAGGATGTGGTCGAAGTGGGCGACCGGCGGTGAAGAAGATATGGTCGGCTGCGAGCTCTATCTGAAACGATAGGGAGATCAACGGGGGACAAAAAAAAATACGGAGGGACCTACACGACAAGGCCTCCCGATCGGGGTTCCGAACTCTAGCACGACACTTGTTTCCGTACGCCAGTTGCCGACCATATAACGACTAGGCCACCTCTGTGGCCCGACTTGGCACAGAAAAAAATCTCCTGACACTGCGTGCAGGTCCAAATATCCAGCGTGTTGTGGCCGCTCTACGCGGGAGAGTAGGATTTCGTGACCCGTGTCAAGGTCGATGCGAATAATCCGCATTACATGGCGTGATTCGATGCCCAGAAAGATAGCAGACCTCTCGCGATCCACAAGCTCGATGGCATAGAGGCTGCTGCACGGCACGTAATCAATGAGAGGATACAGCCAAATGACAGAGTGAGTGGCTACCCGCCACAGCTCGATGCGAGAGGCGTATTCCGCGACAAAATATGCGCCGCCGGGGAGGAGCTGCACACGGAGGAAAGTCTCGGGGCTGCGCGTGCGGGCACCAGGGATCCTGATTTCCCGGGAGACGCGTGGGCCCGCGCGCGCTGCATGGGACCACGTCTGGGGGCCTAGAACCACGCTCTTGACCTCTTCTCGCAGCTGCGCGGCGGAATACTCCTCGAGACGGCGGTCGTGCGGTATATCGATAAGCCACCGAGCAGCCAGATCGTCTATTAAATAGATCCATACGTGTTTTGCGTCTGCTATTCGCCGGAAGCGTCGATTGACCTGAGGAAGAAGAGCTCAGTGCAATCACTCGGAGGACTGTGAGCATACCCGGGACATGGACAGAACTGTGTAAACATCGCAGACACAGAGAATAAGACCCAGAATGTCCTCCGCCAGGTCTTCCAGGCGTGGACCGCTCATGTTGTTCCGAGTAGAGGTATGTGACTCGTGACCTGATTGCGCGTTCCCTCCAACCAAATAGGGCCAATGTTTAAATTCTCCCATGTCGCGAATGAAGCCGAGAGAATCCGTCCTCCGAGCTCCGACTAAGTTCTATGAATTGGGTCTAATCCGATCAATCGTCAAGGTATATATATTTTCCAAATTAAGATTTTCTTATGCAGAAGCGCGAACACTCTGCTGTGATTGATCATGAATAATTCATTTTTGAAGAAAGCTGTTGGAAAAATGACCCTTGTCCAGGAGGCCTCCCGTTTTTGGGGGCCTGTATCCAAGAGACTTATCTCAAGCCCCCCAAAAATGGTGGGAAAACCTTGTTTTGTCTTTTCCAGTGGTGTGCCAACGATTCATTGCGCTATAGGTAAAAAGATATGTTCGCAGACTAAAGAAATTAGTAATGAAAGGATGTAGATGGAAAGGTTAATCCCAACGGTTTTCTGAAGTTGGCTTAGGGTCTGTTTTTTCCCATGTGCAGAAGGGCTATGGATTTACGCCGTTAAGCACTATTTTCAGGACTATGACCACATGAATCCATTCCAATTTTCCCATAAACATTCGCACAACAAAAATATACATGGTTCCGAACTAGACTACACGCTCGCCATGATGTATATTGATTTATACAGACGACGCTTGCCTAGAAGGTAGAGCACTGGAACGAGCTAGCCCTGTCGTTGAAGTTTACGGGGTCATCGATCCCGGGGAGCCTGCGGAAGTCCCACTTCCCACCCTGCAGAAGGACCACATCTTCGTCCACGTTGCTATTGCACGAAGCGGAACTGTGAGGTCAAATATTAGTGTACTATCATTATGCTTTGCATTCAAAACAAAGAATCGCACTCGAAGAAGGTGCAGGCGAATCCATCAGGGACTCTCGCGCTGGACACTTCATTGTTGAGGAAGGCGAGGCCGCCAGTGAAGCTCTTGCAAGTATCCGCGTTGATGGGGATGTTGATACATCCATTCTTGAGGTCGACATTGCTGCACACGGTAATCGTGGAGCCGACGTCCTACAATGTGGTCAGTTAGGTTGAAGAGCCTGTTTTGAGAATTGCACACAGGGGTGGGCCCGACGGCCAGTGCCGACGAAGCAACGATTGAGGCAAAGAGGATGAGGGACTTGGAGAACATGCTGCTGTAGTTTGTTTTGAACTAGGCGAACTAGAGAATGGTAGGCTGAAATTCCTCCGCTTTTATAGTCAAACATGCAGAGGCCAGAAGGAGAATATTTACTTCCCTTCAACCTCCCCTCGCCACTCATCTGTCACTGGCAGCGGCCAAGGACGGAGATTATTGTTTTCATGACATGAGCACTGAGCGGGGGCGTATCAAGTCCGACACAGCGCCGAAGCGAAATAGCCAAGGAGATGCGTGTTATCAGTTTACCCCAGAAATTTGACCTCACCCTGCAGATCATGTTCAGTAATGAGCGACAGCTCCCAACGTGCACGGGAAGCTAAAAGAAGAGCAGGCTCTGATGTACCATAATACTAGAAGGAGCGAGTGCATTGACAGACCGTTGCAAAGAGGTTCAGTGGACCGATGAGGAAATCTGAAAGGAGGGGATCGGGCAGATTGATGACCATCCGTAGGTGCTCGTCCCGGACCCCTCATGTTTATCAGCCGATATCCTAGGCGTAAGTCTGTACATGTCCAAGCCAGACATCGATGAGTAATATTTTTATTGTTGAAGTTATTATATAACGCCGACTGTCGCCAATTACAACGCTAAGATCTGCAGACCACAAATCTTCCGGCAATTTATCGAAGTTTCTTCCAGAAAATACTAATATTGTTGAAATACGCATGATGAAACGGTGCTAATTCTGATCCACGTTGGATTCATGTTGGATTCACGCCCCTTCGGGCACAATTTTCTGACCCCTGGATAAGTAGCATTTTATTTAATTCTGCTGAGTGGGCATCCAATATCAGCCCTCGTCGGCATTCGGACCAACCCGGCGTGTCCTGCCAATTCAAACTTGATTGCCGTTTGTGGATAAGCCCGTGGCGGTACCGAGTAATGAACCCTTCTCCATTGGGTTTACAGTGATCTACTAAATATTACCAGCACTTACAAAGACGTACATTCTTCGCATTTATATTGGGGTGAGCTATTCTGTAAGTAGGTGTTTACCCTCATTTGCGCGCTCAGCGGCCCAGTACCCGCTCCGAATCCTGTGAGCTTCAGGGATAGATTCTTGCTGTGCGGATTTGTGCCATTGTTTATGTCTTGGGTTCGGTGTACCAAGCCCTTTGATTGCCCCCAAAGTTCAAAATTCTCGCCACTGTCATGACTGAATCTCGTTCAATAGGCGCGCGCGGCCGTTCAATCGCCAATGCTTCGATTCAGGCTGACGAACACTCGTATTGAATAAAATCTTGAATGTCATTGATTGGCGCCTGGTCTGGAAACTCTTGACTCTCTCCTTCGTTCAAACTATTCACCAACTTGGGATTGCCAATGGACTTTCCAGTCGTCAAATCACTACCCCAGAAATTCGCAACGCTGACGCACACCACAGCGTGTATTTTATGGTTCATAAACAGCAGTCCACCTCTCGATTCGTATCATTATTAGGGCATAGTATGGAGATTCTCAGGAATGGTAATTAACGTGTTTTGTTTTTGTTCCGCTCTGAGGCCCTCTCACAGGTATGTGCAGCCCCTACTCCGAATAATCTCACTTCGCGGAATATCTGGGGATATTAAACTTTTCCATGATCACCGGAACAATTGTGGCTGAGGCTAACCAGCAATCAGCGCGACGTTACCGCCAACTTGACATTTCCGAAGCTGTTGTTTATGCATTCTATGTCGGAAAAAGGATTCTCAGACCCACTGGGGTCCATCTGCTCAAACATCCTACGCCATCCGACTTGCTCCAGGTCAACGTAGACGGTTCAAGTTGTAAAAAAAAGGAGAATTTTCAACACAACGTTCTCGAGTTCGTCGGTCTGTAAGCATCATGTTCTCGACCTTGCCCGTCCTGTTTGTCTCGATCGCTGGGCACTCGCCGTCAGGCCTGCACCGGCATGAACATGATTTATAAAGATGATTCTTTTCTAGAAGGTAGAGTAAGTGAACGAGCTCGCCCTGTCGGTGAAGTCGACTGTGCCGGAGATTCTTGGAACAAAGGTGCAGACGAATGCCAAAGGGATTTTGGCAGTCACCAGTGGAAACCGCATTGTTCAAGAAGTTGAGACGGCTGGTGAAGCTCTGGCACCCGTCCGAGTTGACCGTAATTTTTGCAGTATCCATCGGCGCCGGTGTTAGCACTGTGCACCGTAATTATGTAGCACATCGTAGTGAGTCAGTTGTAGCGATATCCTCAAGTATCATACAGAGGAAGGTCCAATGGCGAGCGCTGAAGCTGCAACTAGCGAGGATGACCGACTGCAAGAGCAGTGTATTCACTTGATTAGTGTTGAATCGGTGAATGGGAACCGAAAATTCTCGCCTTCATACATAGAAGAATTGCGACCAGAGGTGGGACGATACTGATCTCTCTCTCTGACCGTTGGATGAAGCAATGAAAATCGCAGCAAGATGAATAAAACACACAGCTATACACAGAGATACTCTGCGTTGAGCTTTTTGCCGTTTATAAACGCATCGTTGAGAACTGAAATTCCCATTAATACGCAGCAGAACGTAGCGAAGAAAGAGCACGTTTGATGATATTCATGAAGATCTTGCACGAAGAAGGTGTCCAACGTAAATGTCAAGTACATGTGGTGTTGCTTCCGCCGGAGATGAAATCGATGTGATTCAATGGCTGACCATTCTATTGGAACGGGCAGGTGGCGTTATTCGAAAAACCGTTGAATTGAGTGTGCTTGCGTGCGGATGCAAGATTTGAGAATATCCGTATGTGCCGGTCCAGGAGTTGACTTGATCACTTCCAAAAGTAATTGAGATGAGGTATTGGGGGTTAATCGGAGTTGGTGATTGCATGGCTGGAGAGCCTGTGAAAGGAGACTAGCTCCTGTGGCTGCCAAGTTTGACCGGCGGACTCGGTACTCAAAATATTCCGACCAGGCCCGCACCTGAAAGCACAGCGTTGAATCTTTGATGCAGAATGCTCAGGACTCGACTCACGCCGCTGTTGATAAACGTCGACACCCAATAATGTTGGCAGCTGTACCTGAAGGACCTGACATGCCCGTTTTGAACGAAGGGCCGATGTGCAAAGGAATAAATGACTGGCCATGGTACCGATATTGAACTTGTTGTCACGTGCTAAAGTCCACAAAAGGCAATGTAGTTCGAATTGGAAGAACGCACGGAGTTGATCCAGATGTCGGGAGTTTTGGTTATGATCAAGGGTCCAAATACAAAATCATCGATTATTATCCAGGTGACCAAATTATCCCCGGACTACTGGAATTAATTACGCACCGTTTCATGGTACAGCGGAATAAAAAGCTTCGTGACAGAGTAACAGATCAAAAGCTTTGCTATTTATATCAGAAGTCATCATCAGAAACTTGTTACACCTTAATATTGGTGTACCCCAATTGACACTGTACTACTCCTATATATGCTGCTGCTCTAAGCCTGGTGTTTAAACCTTCCCGCTAGCATCAGAAAAATTCAGGCTGTCATTCAAGACCAGACATGACGTTCCGAATTTCTGGATCCGACTGAAGAGCAGAAAATACGTACATCTTCAACTCGAGCGGTGTTTATTGCTTGGCGTTGGATCGGACTTGAGACGTTCCCGACTCAGTGGCCACATTATATAGGCATGTTAATGATCTCTGCCACCGACAGCTGCGCGCCAGCTGAGAAGCTGGGGGATGTTGAAGGGTGATATCCCACTTCCGGCTGCCACTCTACTGTACAGGTAGTCATGTAACACGGTGCTGCATCGTATAGCTAGAAGGTAGAGCAGGTGAACGAGCTCGCTCTGTCGTTAAAATTGACATTTCCAGAGATTCCCGGAACCTAGAAGAAGCTGTACGTCTTACCCTGAAAGAAAAACATATCAGAGTCTGTGTTATTGATGCACCCGCAGCGCCGTGCGGCCATGCACACCGTCACGGTGGATCCGACGTCCTACGCAGTATTCTAATCAGTGAGCGGAAGATATGTTCTGAGAGAGATTGACAGGCGTGAATCCTACAGCGCGCGCCGATGCAGCAGCGATGGAAGCAAAGAGAACATTGTGCTTTAGTTTGTTTCAATCAAATGGGTGAACTGGAGAAAAGAGGCCGAAAATCCCCATCTTATATAGAGAATTGCAAAAAAATTGGGAATGTATTGGCCTGATGCAACGGTTTACTTTGGCCATACTTTAATGACGTCCTAGAGTTCGGCGAGAACACTATAGTCAGTTCGGATCTCTTGAAGCGATATTCTGGTGGCAGAAAACCTTGTGGCCATCAATACTGGCCCTTATTTAATATCTATACACCATAACTAGTGCAAGTCTGCAACCGCTCAAGTTGAACCTCGGTCTAGCGCCCGCCATGAACAAATTATGCAATGCAGTACTAGTTGTGAAGGGCTAACAGTGGGCTCCACAGGTCCTCTCTATGTTGTATAACTTGTATTATTGGGGTGTTGTACATGATATTTGACAGTCGTGCTTGAAATTTGGCTTGAATATCGGCCCTCTGTTTTAATATTCTGCAAGGAATGACAGTGGATTTGACAGGCACGTTGTCTTGAATATTGAAGAAACCATCTGTAAATTTGAAGCCTTTAAAGGCCATATAGAAGTAGTTGAGAGTGAGTGGTGAAGTAAAGAGCTGTATTATAGGGCATCCAGGCCAAACAGGTGCCTGGACGTGCTAAGCAGAATGAAAGACGCGTGAAGCGCGCTGGTGTTGTTTGCCTGAACCAAACACCGCGACTCCAGTCCTATGGTATTTTTTTGGCCCGCAGGGAGAAAAATATATATCGAGTTCACAGATCGATTCAGAAGGTAGGAAAATGGTCATCTACTAAACTTTTAGATTTGGTGGAAGGTCAAAGGACAAAACTGAAGTCGAATTGAGCGTTGACGAAGTCGAAACCGACCTCTGGCGGAGTTTAAAAATAGGTAGATCTGTCGGCATCTCCCGGTGCCCACTTCTTGAGCCGCGTCAAAATATCCTGAGTTGCTTGGTCCACCAAAATCTCGCGTTTTTTGCCCCACGCGCTGCCGTCCCTCTGGTGCTTGGATAATGTGCTTGCTTCGCGTCGCACCACCCCAGCGGCGGCTCCCGCTGAGTCGGAGCTGGGCCACGCGCTCAGAGTGACAGAGCCCGTTCCCCTCTGCAGCGGAGGTCGCAAACGCACACGATTGGTTCCCGCTCCATGCTACCTCGCCAGCTTTGACAACCCGGACGTCGTCGTTTGACTCACCCAGCTCTAGTGCCCCGAGCGGCCGAGCGGCGCAGCCACGGGCTCCTGTCACCCCCATATTTCTAACGGCGCTTTCACTTATCGAATCCCAAACCTTGTCTACCCAGGTTTACCAAATGTTGTGACATGTTAACCATGTATGTATCCGGTCCATTCGTCCCTGTCTTACGCTCCCGAGTCTCTCGACTCATTATGATATTCCCTCGAGAGTCATTCCGAGTCTTACTGACTAACCCTGTCTATTTAGTATTTAAGCACACGGAGAATTCGACAACAGCAACTCACTTCCTCTTGAACAAGGAGACCTCTCCACTGCTCTTATTCCACTGTCCTAAACGCCTCACAAACATCGACCAAGTAGTCACAGGGTGTGACGACATGACTCACTTCAATAATCCCACCACACTTGCTGAGCTTGAGCAGGGGCTTAACGTTGAGGTGCGGGAAGACGAGCCGCTATTCCTAGCGGACCTAACTAAACATACACTTGGCCTCAGTCCCGTCGAAATCGTGAAAGCGCCCGATGGGTTGCTGAATCGAGCTGCCCTTGGTGGCGCATCCCTTGCCCGCGAGCGCCACGAGCAACGGAAACATGACGCCAACGAGGAAGGCGAGGTGCCCAAATGGAAAGAGTCGACATCCACGGCCTTTGGAGAGATTACCAACTTGAGCATCCAGGATCAGCGAAAGATCCTGCCAATATACGAGCTCCGAGATCCGCTGCTCAAGGCCATTGAGGAGGTACGTCTTTTGTCCCCCTTTTCTTGTCTGCAGAGACTTACCGGCATGATAGAACCAAGTACTTGTTGTCGTTGGCGACACTGGTGCCGGGAAGACCACTCAGATCGTGCAATATTTGGCCGAGTCGGGGTACGCCGACCGAGGACGGATTGGATGCACCCAGCCTCATCGTATGGTTGCGGTGTCAGTGGCCAAGCGTGTTTCGGAGGAGGTCGGCTGTCGCCTGGGGCAGGAGGTTGGCTACACGATTCGTTTCGAGGACCGCACAAGTCCAGAGACACGGATAAAATACATGACGGACGGTATGCTACAGCGGGAGTTTCTGACCGATCCGCTCTGCAGCTCGTATTCTGTCATCATGTTGGACGAGGCGCATGAGCGTACAATCGCTACCGATGTCTTGTTCGGGCTCTTGAAGGGTAGGTTAATTTACTTGTTATCGACGACGCCCGATGCTTACTCTCGCTGCAGAAACCATCAAGCGCCGTCCAGATTTCAAGCTCATTGTAACATCCGGGACGCTTGATGCCGAAAAGTTTTCGAAATATTTCTTCGGATGTCCCATCTTCAGCATCCCTGGCCGAACGTATCCCGTCGAGCTCTTCCACGCCAAAGACCCCAAATCCGACTACTTGAACGCCTCCCTCATCACAGTCATGCAGATCCACCTCTCCATGGCCCCGGGCGACATCTTGCTCTTCCTCACCGATCAAGAGGAAATCGACACTGCGTGCGAAATCCTGTTCGAGCGCATGAAAGGCCTGGGGCCCGAGGTCCCCGAACTCATCCTGCTCCCAATCTACTCTGCCCTACCCACCGAGGTCCGGTCCCGCGTATTCGAGCCCGCGCCTCCCGGTGCGCGCAAACTCATCATCGCGACCCACGTCGCCGAGACGAGTTTGAGCATCGCGGGTATTCACTACGTGGTCGACCCCGGGGTCGTCAAGCAGAGCGCATACGACGCGCAGCTGGCGAGGGACGCGCTCGTCGTCGTGCCGATTTCGCAGGCGCGCGCGCGGCAGCGTGCGGGGCGTGCGGGGCGCACGGGGCCCGGGTATTGTTACCGAATGTACACGGAGGCGGCGTTCCAGAATAAGATGCTGCTCAACTCCATCCCCGAGATCCAGCGCACGGACCTATCGGCGACGATCCTGCAGCTCAAGGCGATGGGGATCGACGACCTGCTCGGATTCGATTTCATGGACCCACTGCCGGCGCAGACGATGTTGACTGCGCTGAGGTCTCTGTATGCGCTGTCGGCGCTCGATGTGGAGGGGCTGCTGACAGAGCTTGGGCGCAAGATGGCTTATTTCCCAATGGATCCGCCGCAGGCGAAGATGTTGATCGCGTCGGTGAACTTGGGGTGCTCTGAGGAGATCCTGTCCATCATCGCGATGCTATTTGTGCAAGCCGACTTGAAGGCCCAGTTCCATCAACCGGAGGGCGACCTTCTTACTCTGCTGGCCGTGTACAACGGGTGGAAAGAGGCCAACTTTTCCGATACGTGGTGCGACAAGAACTTTATTCGAGCGCAGAGTATGCGGCGAGCGCAGGGCATCAGGACACAGTTGCTGGGCATCATGAATCGGTATGCCCCTCTCTACTTCATCTTATTTTGCTCTTGTTCTGACCCTTCCTCAAGGTACGAGCTTGAGATCCGATCTGCAGGTCGAGACTACAATATTGTGCGCAAGGCCGTCTGCGCCGGCTTCTTCCGGAATGCGGCGAAGAAGAACCCGGAGGGAGGGTACAAGACGCTCGTCGAGGGCACACACGTGTCCATACACCCCTCGTCAGCGCTCTTCAACCGGAACCCAGAATGGGTCGTCTACCACGAGCGCGCGCTGGAGTACTGCCACAACGTTACAGCTGTCGAGCCCCAGTGGCTGATCGAGATGGCGCCGCAGTTCTTCAAGGTCGCCGATGCGAACTAGAGGAGGCAGGAGAAGATCGAGCCGGACGAGTAACGACTCTTCACGGCCAAAAAGCAGTGCCCAAGCTGCTCCCTTCCATTATTGACTTCAAGGAATTCATTGTATGTTTAGTATTAGGTGCAAGATATCGCGTCTTTGATATCCGCACTCTTTCATATGAGAATATGAACAACTGCAAGATGTTTTGTGAATTGGAGTGAAGGGCGCAAACGCGTTGGAGGATGCTCCGAGACTCCAATGCTACTTTGTATTCCACTCCTTGCAACTCCGCATGGCTGTTTGACGAATATTGAATTTGTCAAAGCCATGATCTATAACTGCCCAACCATCGCACTTGTGGCAAAGTATGTATATGATGTCCTTGAATTGTTCTATGCACGCCCCGTGTTTCGTTTGACAGATGCTCTGGTACCCCCTGTTTTTGGTGACTAACTTGCTTCGGTGTGTTGAAGTGGTTCTACAGCGGTTTGTATCACGAGCTCGGCCATGGAGATACAGTGAAGTCCAGGGACTAGTGTACGCAGTGCCTTTGTACATTAGATACTTCCTGGGCCCGGCGTTCCTGAGCGGGACCGTGCCGTGTAATCCTACCTACCTACCTACCACTCTATATAAAATTTAGATGCTCCACAGGCGAATAAAAAAACATGGTTGATTAATATTAGAAATATTAAGTGGTGCGCATAACCCGAATATCGCAATGATCAATAATTAATTCTCAGTGTCCGGGGATGCCCCCACTGTTTTATGTGGAATAAAAAGTAGCAAAGGAAATATTTTAAAAAGAATGAGTTCGCGCGCAATATCATTGTGTATCGAGGCCGCGACTAGTATGTTGGACACTGACAAATGGGTGACTTCCCATAGCCATAGATTATTTTGCCAGATTATCTGAGCTTCGTTAAAGGTGCCAGTGATGAGATCAATCTGGACGGGCCAAATTTTGTTGTGAAATCCAATCCGAAGATTAACATATAAATTGCACTTCGAGCACCCAGGTATTTAAAAGAACAGGAAGCTCACATGGGATTGAAAAATCTCCGTGGACTAATCTTGACCATTGGAAGTGAATTTGGCCCAAGTCCCACTTCGTAAAGCAAGGCACTGGCCCAAACCAGCCCAGCAAATTTCATTCATTGAGTATTAAATCTGTTCGGGGGGTAACTACCCCCTGTACAGATTCTGGGAGTTTTGAAATAATTTCTGTATGTTTGCGGGTGATGGAACTGATGGGGTCCTGACATCTGTCTCGGCAAAATACTCAGATATTTTCGAGAATATATCTATCGCTATGGGAAGTCACCCAATGTAGTAATTTACTGAAGTCTTAGAGAGCGCGTTCGCGACTCCACGTGCTGGGAAAAGTAGGACACAGCCACGCTGAACGACTCTCAGTCACTCCAACGCCGACAGTCTGCAGTTTGAGCTGGGAAAACTGGGTATCCAAAAGGCTTCCAGGTAAATGGCCGAAACACCATTGTTGAATTTCTCCTCAGGTGCTTCCTTCACAGATGTTGCTCACTGGCAGGTGCTCCCGCTGCGGCCATTTTTCCGCGTCCCAAACCAACCCCAGCGTCGCCCCTCATCCTCGCGATCGCCTCCCAGGTGTCCTCTCCGAGATCGATGCACTATCAGCCCACTTGGAACGACTTTACGCCGAGCGCGACGCAATTCAGGCCGAACTTGATAGCATTGTGTACCCAGTTTTGACATTACCTCCCGAGATTACCAGCGATATCTTCGTATGGTGCCTTCCGGAGCATACTGGGCCAATCTCGCGACACTCAGCACCCCTCTGCTTTTGGCCAAAATTTGTCGCCGCTGGTGGTCGATTGCGATCGACATCCCGAGGCTCTGGAGCCGCCTCATCTTATGGATGGATCCCGCCCGTCGCGCTGACTTCTATGCGACCGTACCCGATGGGCTTGGAATATGACTCGCTCGTTCAGGCTCCCATCCCCTCAGGATTGAGGTCCGCAGCGCGGAATATGACGAGGAGAAGCACGAGGAGTATTGCGCCTCTCTGGATTTAATCCACGATGACCTCCTTCACGCTCATCATTGGGAGGATATGTCGTTCGCGCTGGGATTTCGGGACTACGAGCGATTATTTGGAGATCCCGGCACGGCTTTCCCAATGCTGAGGAGGCTGGAGCTCGACAACACCACAGAAGAACCTGAGCTTCCTCCATACCCCTTAGACTGCTTCCCGGCGCTCGGAAACTGCCCTGCGCTCCGAGATATCTCCGTGAGCGCAGAATTTCTAGTTTCATTTCCACGACACTTTCCATGGGCCGGCATAACACGATTTGAGCCAAGTTATTTCCGCCAAGATGGATGGAAGGTGCTACGGGCGGCAGTGAATTTAGAAGAATGTGTTCTGCACTCGTTTCACGATGTCGCGCCAGACGCATCATTGTTCCCGCCACACGTTCAGCTGACATCATTGAAACGGTTAGAACTGGTTCGCGGAGGGCTGCTGGAATGTCTAACTCTCCCTGCTATCCAGAAGCTTCGCTTCCAGATTTCCAACCAGGATTCACCGATTTTCCTCTCATTTCAGACCCGATCGTCATGCAACATTACTCGACTCAGCGTACGCCTTGACCTCCGTGCACACAATTTCGCCCAGCTTCTATCCTCAGTTCCTCACCTCGTCGAGTTCTTCATTCGTGCGGCAACCACGCTCGACCCCATCTCCAGCTGCTTACATCGACGGAACGGGTATCTTCCCTCGCTGGCTAAACTCACTGTCGAAACGTGGCACAGACCACGGGTCGACTATCACATTCTCTGTGACATGCTGGCGTCGAGAAAACCGGCTGATGGAGGCGCTGGTACCTGGCTGAAGGTTTTCACTTTAAAAGTAGTTATAGAACTGGTCTACCTAATCCCCCTGATCCATTGTTGCTGCAGCGCTTTCAGGTATTGCGAGACTGCGGATGTGCATAGGGTTGTAGACGGCTACGACGGTATACCTTACGGCTGTTCAGAATAAATTTTGCAATTTTCAAACTATATTCTAAAAAAAGGAAACAAAACTTTGGGAGCCAGGTACTTCAGAAAAACCTACCCAAATGACGATTCCCACGTTCCTCCGCTCGAAAATAAAATCCAACATCAAATCTGGACCAATCGAGATGTTTTTTCTTTTTCAGGGGGGTTCTTAACGTCAAGTAAAATCAAGGCGAGAGTCCGCAAGCCCTGGATTCATTCGGATTGCAATCGGACTGAATCCATTCAACTAACTCTTGAATAACTCTCATATTCCCTCGCTGCTGAGAAAAAGCATCCAATACGTTTCAATCCGCAGAATTCCGGCCCCATTTCAGGTATTAGGCAGTTTGTGCGTCGGCATTCAGTGCATTGATAGGTGTTGTAATTAAGCCGAAGATCTGTGTTGCCGCATAGGTGCAATGGGATGATATCTCTGCTAATCCTTCTGTGTTCTACACAAGTTATTTGCGACGTGGGAGAGGTAGGATGTAAATGGTCGAATTTAAACATTGGCCCTATGTGGTTGGGAGACTCGACATCCTACGCAGTATTTTAATCGGTGAGCGGAAGATATGTTCTGAGAGAGACTTACAGGCGTGGGTCCTACGGCGAGCGCCGATGCAGCAGCGATGGGAGCAAAGAGGATAAGCGACTTGGAGAGCATTATGCTTTAGTTTGCTTCCAAATGGGTGAACTGGAGAAAAGAGGCTGAAAATCCTCATCCATATAGAGAATCGCAGCAGCGAGAGGTGGAATATCACTCCTCAACATCCCCCAGCTTCTTAGTTGGCGCGCAACTGTCGGTGGCAGAGATCATTAACCTTGTCTATACAATGTGGCCACCGAGTCGGGAACGTCTCAAGTCCGACCCAACGCCAAGCAATAAACACCGCCCGAGTTGAAGATGTACGTATTTTCTGCTCTTCAGTCAGATCCAGAAATTCGGAACGTCCTGTCTGGTCATGAATGACAACCAGAATTTTCCCAATGCTAGCGGAAAGGTTTAAACATCAGGCTTAGAGCGGCAGCACATATAGGAGTAGTACAGTGTCAATTGGGGCACACCAATATTAAGGCGTAACAATTTTCTGATAACGACTTCTGAATATGAATAGCAAAGCTTTTGATCTGTTACTCTGTCACTAAGCTTTTTATTCCGCCGTACCGGTGAAAAATGAAACGGTGTGTAATTAATTCCAGTAGTCCGGGGATAATTTGGTCACCTGGATACACCGCCAAAGTGCCGACACGTTACCTGCACCTGGGATGGTCATGTTGTGGACATGTTTGGGAAGACCTGGTTCCAGGTGGTAACCTTGTGGTCGCCAGCTGTAAGTTGCAGGTTATTTCACAGCTTACCTCCACCTGTCGCGTAATGTGTTGGCCATCTTTTTTAACAAGCTGTCCTTCAGGCTGTCGACAATATTAACAAAATATTTAGAACTCATAAGAACTGAATCTTGTCAAAGGACTACTTAGTTTTACTTGTCGTTGTGGCAGGATTTTCCAAGTAATTACAACTTGAAAGTGTTGCGAAGTGTTTGAAACTCCGCCATCAGCACGTGAATGGGCTGTGCATGTTGATGTCGCCTTTGTCTCTCTCTTTCATTCCTCCGCCCACCACCCACTTCAGGTCTCGAATCTTGACAAGATCTCGCTTCGTCTGTCCTTCTTTCCTCAGGCCGCCGTAACTATGCCCTCTCTCGAATCACTACAAGACCCCGCCTTTTCCACCCGGGCTTCTCTCTCCGCTCTTGGTTTCATCTGCATTCTACTGTTTTCTCTCGCATACATCTCGCCCTCGTTTCCGTGTCTGCCAATCTCCCCAGGTCATCAAGCACTAGAGTCAAACTCGACAAGAACAAGTCAATACTGCCAAGTTATGTTATGTATGCGATGACTCGTCAAAAGAGAAGGGAACGACGACCTACCAAGCTTTTCTCGTCGCTGCCATCCAGGCTCATCAATGTGAAGAATCTCAAAGGAGACCCACTACTCTATGTTTGAAGCTTGAAGATCTTGACTCAAGTATGTACATGCCGCCTCAAGTTACAAGTTATTGTCAATGTCCTCAATAATCAAGACGTCAATGCTAGTCTGTTTTTGTTCTTTATCGCTTCCACCTACTGCTTGTTAATGGACTTTTTCTCACCACTGAGCGACTGATTTCTGTGGGCCATCATTCTGTTCCTTGCTGCCGCAACAAATCCAGCTTTGGTCCCATCGACTCCCACCATAGCTAAGTCCGTCATTTTTTTTTTTTGCCTTATACCACACCTTGACCGGTACATTTGCCAGACACTCGTACTTCTATATTCCGTGTTTGACGCGGAGACGCTTCATTTCGGCTTGGTATATGCATCTATCTATGTATCTAGTAGAATGAATGCATTTCATTGAATGGTAATACATGCATCCTGGGATATATTTTGTCAATTTTTTTTTTCTGGCTGTCCGTGCAGCCGCTTCCAGATTCATCGTCCAGCTGGCAGCCACATCGAGCTGGCCACAGTCTGGGGCCATAGGCGACCGAACGTGGTGTCTACCTGATCAGTACCTGGTGGCCATTCTCAAGCGACATGTAGTATGCATGTCGGGTGCAGCTGGTGGACATGTGTCGGCCAAATGACGGTGTAATAATCGATGCCTTTGTATTTGGACCCTTGATCGCAACCAAAACTCGCGACATCAGGACAACATCAGGATGCGTTCTTCCAATTCGAACTACATTGCCTTCTGTGGACTGGCGGTGCCACTTTGGCACGTGGCACCTAGTTCAATGTCCACTTTTCTATGTTCTGGGGCTCTGTTTTTTATTTGATTGGCGAGGTAGTGTCCATTGCCAATTAACAGAGTTTCACGACTTTCAGATATCAAACGGTACCATGGTCAGTCATTTATTCCTTTCCGGGATTGCCTTTTTTTTACAACTTGAGCAGTCTACGCCGACCCGAGACAAGTCGGCTGGCGTAGCTAGAAAATTCTTGGCCACAACTCTCAGTGGGTTGGAGAGTCCGTGTTTCCGACGCAGTGCCAATGCATAAGCAAGAATGTCCTGAAATGTCGAATTAAGGCACAATTGTTCCGGTGATCATGGATGAATTTAATATCCTCAGATATTCTACGAAAGTGAGATCATGCGGACCTGTGAGAGGGTCTCAGAGCGGAACAAAACGAACACATTCGCTTATTATTCCTGAGGATCTCCATATTATTCTGATAATATGAGCGTTGGTCAGCCTGAATTTAAGCATTGGGTGATTGAACGGCCGCGCGCGGCTCTTGAACAAGATTCAGTATGATGGTGGCGGGCGTTTTGAAATTTGGAAGCAATCAGGGCTCAATCCACCGGACCTAAGGCCTAAACAATGGTACAAGGTGGCAAAATAAGAATCTATCCCTGAAGGTCACAGGATTCGGAGCGGGTGCCGGGCGGCTGAGTGCGGAAATGAGGATGTTGGTAGCACCTGATGAGTTCTGGGAAGAGGTAATACGCACTGGCAGAATAGCCCGCTCCAATATGAATGCGAGGAATGTACGTCTTTATAAATCATAGTAATATTTAGTAAATCCCTGTAAACCCAATATGGCTCTGACCAAAGTCTCCCAAGCGCCACGACTTGAAGCTGGCCGCCACCCCGTGTGCAATGGAACAGGATTGCGGACCAGCCACTGAAGGAGGGAAAGCAAGATTTTTGCAAGGAGTACAGACAATGTCGTGGTCGGGAAAGAAGATTTAACTGAAGAAGGTGCCACGTGTGATCGGGCACCGCCACGGGCCTATCCACAAACGGGAACAAGGCCGAATTAGCAGAACACACCGGGTTGGTCCGAATGCCGACAAGGGCTCTCGGCTGATAATTATTGGATGCTCATCCGGCAGAATTAAATAAAGTGATACTTAACCAGGGGTAAAAAAACTGTCGGGGCAATTTATTGAGGTTTCTTCCTAGAATGTATTACTATTGTTGAAATATGCATGATGGAACGGCGCAGTCCGTCGCTGATTCATGTCCTTTCGGGGACAATTTTTTGCCTGCGTCTTACAGCTGTAATTGGCCGCTATTGGCGACAGTCGGCACTACAGAATAACTACAACAACAAAAATATTATTCATCGATGTCTGGCTTGGACATGTACATAATTACGCTTAGGATATCGGCTGGTAAACATAAGGGGTCCGGGACGAGCACCTGCGAATGGTGATAATCTGCACGATCCCTTCCTTTCAGATTTCCTCATCGGTCCACTGAACCTCTTTGCAGTGGTCCGTCAATGCACTCGCTCCATCTAGTATTATTGTACCTCAGAGCCTGCTCTTTTTTCACTTCCCGTTCACTTTGAACATGCTATGCATGGCGAGGCCAATTTTCTGGATCAAATTGATAACACGCATCTCCTTGGCTATTTCACTTCGGCGTTGTGTCGGACTTGATACGCCCCCGCTCAGTGCTCATGTCGTGAAGACAATAATCTCCGCCCTCGGCCGCTGCCAGTGACAAATGAGTGGCTAAGGGAGGTTGAAGGGAAGTAAATATTCTCTTTCTGGCCTCTGCATGTTCGACTATAAAAGGGGAGGAATTTCAGCCTACCATTCTCCAGTTCACCTAGTTCAAAGCAAACTAAAGCAGCATGTTCTCCAAGTCCCTCATCCTCTTTGCCTCGATCGCTGCTTCGTCGGCACTGGCCGTCGGGCCCACCACTGTATGCAATTCTCAAAACATGTTCTTCAACCTAACTGACCACATTGTAGGACGTCGGCTCCACGATTACCGTGTGCAGCAGTGTCGACCTCAAGAATGGATGTCTCAACATCCCCATCAACGCGGACACTTGCAAGAGCTTCACTGGCGGCCTCGCCTTCCTCAACAATGAAGTGTCCAGCGCGAGAGTCCCTGATGGATTCGCCTGCACCTTCTTCGAGTGCGATTCTTTACTTTGAATGCAAAGCCTAATGATAGTACACTAAAATTTGACCTCACAGTTCCGCTTCGTGCATCAGCAACGTGGACACCGATGTGGTCTTTCTGCAGGGTGGGCCGTCGGACTTCCGTAGGGTCCAGGGGATCTTTGGCATCGTCAACTTCAACGACAAGGCTAGCTCGTTCCAGTGCTCTACCTTCTAGAAAAGCGTCGTCTGTGTAAATCGATATACATCATGGCGAGCGTGTAGTCAGTTCGGAACCGTGTATATTTTTGTTGTGTGAATGTTTATGGGAAAATTGGAATGGATTCATGTGGCCATGGCCCTGAAAATAGTGCTTAACGATGTAAATCCATAGCCCTTCTGCGAGTCCGCGCCATCTTCGTCACTTAGTTACTTCGCTTAGCGTGGCGAAAGTTCGTGACTTTGATGGGATTCTGTGAAAGTTCGTGAGTTCAGTTGGAAAGTTACGAGCTTTCTCATTTTGATGGCATCAATTATGTATCCACATGCAACCTATTTCAAGCAGTTAGGGCAAGCGCAGCGCGCCCTAACTGCGGGTATTCACCGGTTAGGGTTCGGGTTAGGGGTTAGGGGTTCGGGGTTTCGGGTTAGAGGTTAGGGATAGGGTGTTAGGGTTGAGGGATATAAATTTCCACGGGAACGAAAATAGATTGTGAAGGCTGCCTTGGTTGAAGTTACGAGCTTTCTCAGATATTGCTCAAAGTCACGAGCTTTCACACTTTCCCATCAAAGTCACGAACTTTCTCGCTTCTAAGCGAAGTAACTAAGTGACGAAGATGGGTACGACCCCCCTTCTGCATATAGGAAAGAACGGACCCTAAGCGAACTCGCTCGGCCGCTCGAGCTGGGCGAGTCAAAACGGCGACGTCCGGGTTGTCAAAGCTAGCGAGGTAGCATGGAGCGGGAACCAACCAAGCGCGTTTACGACGTCTGCTGCAGAGGGGGGGACGGGCTCTGTCACTCTGAGCGCGTGGCCCAGCTCCGACTCGGCAGTGGTGCGACGCCAAGCAAGCACATCGTGGGGCAAAAAACGCGAGATTTTGGTGGACCAAGCAACTCAGGATATTTTAACGCGGCTCAAGAAGTGGGCACCGGGAGATGCCGACAGATCTACCTATTTTTAAACTCCGCCAGAGGTCGGTTTCGACTTCGTCAACGCTCAATTCGACTTCAGTTTTGTCCTTTGACCTTCCACCAAATCTAAAAGTTTAGTAGATGACCATTTTCCTACCTTCTGAATCGATCTGTGAACTCGATATATATTTTTCTCCCTGCGGGCCAAAAAAATACCATAGGACTGGAGTCGCGGTGTTTGGTTCAGGCAAACAACACCAGCGCGCTTCACGCGTCTTTCATTCTGCTTAGCACGTCCAGGCACCTGTTTGGCCTGGATGCCCTATAATACAGCTCTTTACTTCACCACTCACTCTCAACTACTTCTATATGGCCTTTAAAGGCTTCAAATTTACAGATGGTTTCTTCAATATTCAAGACAACGTGCCTGTCAAATCCACTGTCATTCCTTGCAGAATATTAAAACAGAGGGCCGATATTCAAGCCAAATTTCAAGCACGACTGTCAAATATCATGTACAACACCCCAATAATACAAGTTATACAACATAGAGAGGACCTGTGGAGCCCACTGTTAGCCCTTCACAACTAGTACTGCATTGCATAATTTGTTCATGGCGGGCGCTAGACCGAGGTTCAACTTGAGCGGTTGCAGACTTGCACTAGTTATGGTGTATAGATATTAAATAAGGGCCAGTATTGATGGCCACAAGGTTTTCTGCCACCAGAATATCGCTTCAAGAGATCCGAACTGACTATAGTGTTCTCGCCGAACTCTAGGACGTCATTAAAGTATGGCCAAAGTAAACCGTTGCATCAGGCCAATACATTCCCAATTTTTTTGCAATTCTCTATATAAGATGGGGATTTTCGGCCTCTTTTCTCCAGTTCACCCATTTGATTGAAACAAACTAAAGCACAATGTTCTCTTTGCTTCCATCGCTGCTGCATCGGCGCGCGCTGTAGGATTCACGCCTGTCAATCTCTCTCAGAACATATCTTCCGCTCACTGATTAGAATACTGCGTAGGACGTCGGATCCACCGTGACGGTGTGCATGGCCGCACGGCGCTGCGGGTGCATCAATAACACAGACTCTGATATGTTTTTCTTTCAGGGTAAGACGTACAGCTTCTTCTAGGTTCCGGGAATCTCTGGAAATGTCAATTTTAACGACAGAGCGAGCTCGTTCACCTGCTCTACCTTCTAGCTATACGATGCAGCACCGTGTTACATGACTACCTGTACAGTAGAGTGGCAGCCGGAAGTGGGATATCACCCTTCAACATCCCCCAGCTTCTCAGCTGGCGCGCAGCTGTCGGTGGCAGAGATCATTAACATGCCTATATAATGTGGCCACTGAGTCGGGAACGTCTCAAGTCCGATCCAACGCCAAGCAATAAACACCGCTCGAGTTGAAGATGTACGTATTTTCTGCTCTTCAGTCGGATCCAGAAATTCGGAACGTCATGTCTGGTCTTGAATGACAGCCTGAATTTTTCTGATGCTAGCGGGAAGGTTTAAACACCAGGCTTAGAGCAGCAGCATATATAGGAGTAGTACAGTGTCAATTGGGGTACACCAATATTAAGGTGTAACAAGTTTCTGATGATGACTTCTGATATAAATAGCAAAGCTTTTGATCTGTTACTCTGTCACGAAGCTTTTTATTCCGCTGTACCATGAAACGGTGCGTAATTAATTCCAGTAGTCCGGGGATAATTTGGTCACCTGGATAATAATCGATGATTTTGTATTTGGACCCTTGATCATAACCAAAACTCCCGACATCTGGATCAACTCCGTGCGTTCTTCCAATTCGAACTACATTGCCTTTTGTGGACTTTAGCACGTGACAACAAGTTCAATATCGGTACCATGGCCAGTCATTTATTCCTTTGCACATCGGCCCTTCGTTCAAAACGGGCATGTCAGGTCCTTCAGGTACAGCTGCCAACATTATTGGGTGTCGACGTTTATCAACAGCGGCGTGAGTCGAGTCCTGAGCATTCTGCATCAAAGATTCAACGCTGTGCTTTCAGGTGCGGGCCTGGTCGGAATATTTTGAGTACCGAGTCCGCCGGTCAAACTTGGCAGCCACAGGAGCTAGTCTCCTTTCACAGGCTCTCCAGCCATGCAATCACCAACTCCGATTAACCCCCAATACCTCATCTCAATTACTTTTGGAAGTGATCAAGTCAACTCCTGGACCGGCACATACGGATATTCTCAAATCTTGCATCCGCACGCAAGCACACTCAATTCAACGGTTTTTCGAATAACGCCACCTGCCCGTTCCAATAGAATGGTCAGCCATTGAATCACATCGATTTCATCTCCGGCGGAAGCAACACCACATGTACTTGACATTTACGTTGGACACCTTCTTCGTGCAAGATCTTCATGAATATCATCAAACGTGCTCTTTCTTCGCTACGTTCTGCTGCGTATTAATGGGCATTTCAGTTCTCAACGATGCGTTTATAAACGGCAAAAAGCTCAACGCAGAGTATCTCTGTGTATAGTTGTGTGTTTTATTCATCTTGCTGCGATTTCTATTGATTAATCCAACAGTCAGAGAGAGATATCAGTACCGTCCCATCTCTGGTCGCAATTCTTCGAGAATTTTCGGTTCCCATTCACCGGTTCGACACCAATCAAGTGAATACAAGGATTTCGCAGTCATTCATCCTCGTTGCGTCGCTAGTTGCAGTTTCAGCGCTCGCCATTGGACCCCCCGAAATGCTGCATAATTACGTTGCACAGTGCTAACACCGGCGCCGATGGATGCCGCAAAATTGCGGTCAACTCGGACGCGTGCCAGAGCTTCAGCAGCCGTCTCAACTTCCTGAACAATACGGTTTCCACTGGTGACTACCAAAATCCCTTTGGGATTCGTCTGCACCTTTGTTCCAAGAATTTCCGGCACAGTCGACTTCACCGACAGAGCGAGCTCGTTCACTTACTCTATCTTCTAAAAAAGAATCATCTTTATAAATCATGTTCATGCCGGTGCAGGCCTGACGGCGAGTGCCCAGCGATCGAGACAAACAGGACGGGCAAGGTCGAGAACATGATGCTTACGGATCGACGAACTCGAGAACTTGGGGTTGAAAATTCTCCTTTTTTTTTTTACAACTTGAACAGTCTACGTTGACCTGGAGGATGTTTGAGCAGATGGACCCCAGTGGGTCGGAGAATCCTTTTTTCCGACATAGAATTCACAAGCAACAGCTTCGGAATTGTCGAGTTGGCGGTAACGTCGCGCTGATTGCTGGTCAGCGCTCAGCCACAATCGTTCCGGTGATCATGGAAAAGTTTAATATCCCCAGATATTCCGCGAAGTGAGATTATTCAGGAGTAGGGGCTGCACAAGCCTGTGAGAGGGCCTTAGAGCGGAACAAAAACGAGCACGTTCACTATGTACCATTCCTGAGAATCTCCATACTATGCCCTAATATTGATACAAATTGAGAGGTGGACCGCTGTTTATGAACCATAAAATACACGCCGTAGTGTGTGTCAACGTCGCGAATTTCTGGGGCAGTGATTTGACAGCCGGAAAGTCCATTGGCAATCCCAAGTGGGCAAATAGTTTGAACGAATGAGAGAGTCGAGAGTTTCCAGACCAAGCGCCGATCAATGCCATTCAAGATTTTTGTTCAATATGAGTGCTCGTCAGCCTGAATCGAAGCATTGGGCGATTGAGCGGCCGCGCGCGCTCATTGAACAAGATTCAGTTATGATGGTGGCGCGCTTTTTGAGCTTTGGGGGTAATCAAGGCTCGGTACAGGCCTTCAGACTTTTGACATTTTGATTGTGGCGTTGTACAACGCCGAAAAACGCCTAAAAACGCCTAAAAACGCCGAAACTCACAACGCTGACAATATTTGAGAAAAATCTCACAGCATCTCCCCCAGATTTTTTTTAAGCATTGCATTGGGGTTTTCAGGACATTTTACTAGGGCTAAGATTTTTGTTTTGGCCGGTGTTTTTTGTTTTGTTTTGGCGTTGTGAAGTTGTCGACAATGCGAAAAGGCCGAAAAATGCCGAAAACGTCACATCTAATTTGTCAAATGGCGATGGCCTAAACAATGGCATAAGGCCGCACAGTAAGAATCTATCCCTGAAGCTCACAGGATTCGGAGCGGGTGCAGGGCCCCTGAGCGCGCAATGAGGATAAACACGTACTGACAGAATAGCTCGCCCCAATATAAATGCGAAGAACGTACGTTTTTAAAAGTAATATTTAGTAGATCACTGTAAACCCAATATAGCTCTGACCAAAGTCTCCCAAACTCCGCGACTTGAAGCTGGCCACCAACAACCTCGTGGGCGACGGAACAGGATTGCAGAAGTCTATCCACCAACCACTCAAGGAGGGCAAGCAAGATTTTCGCAAGGAGCACAACGTCCACACAAGTTGTGGTCTGTAAAGAAGCCTTCATTACTCGGCACCGCCACAGGCCTATCCACAAACGACAATCAACTCGAATTGGCAGGACACACCGGGTTGGTCCGAATGCCGACGAGGGCTGATATTGGCCCACTCAGCAGAATTAAATAAAATACTACTTATCCAGGGTCGAAAAATTGTGCCCGAAAGGGCGTGAATCCAACATGAATCCAACATGAATCAGTAACTGACTGTACCGTTCCATCATGCGTATTTCAACAATATTAATACTTCCTGGAAGAAACTTCGATAAATTGCCGGAAGATTTTTGGTCTGCAGATCTTACAGTGCTGTAATTGGCGACGGTCGTTACATAATAACTTCAACAATAAAAATATTATTCATCGATGTCTGGCTCGGACATGTATAGAATTGCACCTAGGATATCGGCTGGTAAACATAAGTGGTCCGGGACGAGTACCTACCGATGGTCATCAATCTTCACGACCTTTCCTTTCAGATTTCCGCATCGGTCCACTGTACCTCTTTGCAGTGGTCCGTCAATGCACTCGCTCCTTCTAGTATTATTGTACCTCAAAACCTGCTCTTTTTTTAGTTTCCCGTGCACGTTGAGATCTGTCGCTCATTATTGAACATGCACTGCATGGTGAGGCCAATTTTCTGGGTTACACGCATCTTCTTGGCTATTTCATTTCGGCGTTGTGTCGGACTTGATACGCCCCCGCTCAGTGCTCATGTCGTGAAGACAATAATCTCCGCCCTCGGCCGCTGCCAGTGACAAATGAGTGGCTAAGGGAGGTTGAAGGGAAGTAAATATTCTCTTTCTGGCCTCTGCATGTTCGACTATAAAAGGGGAGGAATTTCAGCCTACCATTCTCCAGTTCGCCTAGTTCAAAGCAAACTAAAGCAGCATGTTCTCCAAGTCCCTCATCCTCTTTGCCTCGATCGCTGCTTCGTCGGCACTGGCCGTCGGGCCCACCACTGTATGCAATTCTCAAAACATGTTCTTCAACCTAACTGACCACATTGTAGGACGTCGGCTCCACGATTACCGTGTGCAGCAGTGTCGACCTCAAGAATGGATGTCTCAACATCCCCATCAACGCGGACACTTGCAAGAGCTTCACTGGCGGCCTCGCCTTCCTCAACAATGAAGTGTCCAGCGCGAGAGTCCCTGATGGATTCGCCTGCACCTTCTTTGAGTGCGATTCTTTACTTTGAATGCAAAGCCTAATGATAGTACACTAATGTTTGACCTCACAGTTCCGCTTCGTGCATCAGCAACGTGGACACCGATGTGGTCTTTCTGCAGGGTGGGCCGTCGGACTTCCGCAGGGTCCAGGGGATCTTTGGCATCGTCAACTTCAACGACAAGGCTAGCTCGTTCCAGTGCTCTACCTTCTAGAAAAGCGTCGTCTGTATAAATCGATATACATCATGGCGAGCGTGTAGTCAGTTCGGAACCGTGTATATTTTTGTTGTGTGAATGTTTATGGGAAAATTGGAATGGATTTATGTGGCCATGGTCCTGAAAATAGTGCTTAACGATGTAAATCCATAGCCCTTCTGCATATAGAAAAGAACAGACCCTAAGCCAACTTCAGAGAACCGTTGGGACCAATCTTTTAATCCAGGTAACTATTGCTGTTTCCTCCCGTCCCATCCTTCTCATTATTGTACTTACAGCACCACTGGAAAAAGCCAAAACAAAGTTTTCCCACGACATTTTGGGGCTTGAGATAGATCTCTCGGATCCCAAAAAAGGAGGTCGCTTGGACAATGGTCATTTCTTCAACAGCTTAGAAAGTGAATTATTCAATCATAGCGTTTCTGTATAAGAAAATATTAATTTGGAAAATTCCCCCCGATGATTCATCCAATTAGACACATAGAACTTGGTCAGAACTCGGACGTCGGATTCTCTCCTCTTCAGGGAGAACTTCAACATTGGCTCTGTTTGGTTAGGAGGGAACGCGCAATCAGCTCACGAGTCACATCATATCGGCACTCTAACCATGATTCGCGGGCCTCGCTTAGAACTAGTAGAAGACCTGGCGGAAGACAATCTGGGTCTTATTCTCTGTATTTGCGAAGTTTACACGGTGTCCCGGGTACACCCACAGTCGTCCAAGTAATTACACTGAGCTCTTCTTCCCTCAGGTCAATCGACGCGTCCGGCGAATAGCAAACGCGAAGTAGACATAGATTTATCTACAGCACTTTTCAAAAAAGTAGACGGGTTTTGATCGAGTGGTGCTGCTCGATTTGTGCTTACCATTGTTTACTGCTGCATCCTATTTAACGACGTCATGACTCCACTGCTTGTTCAAAATCCCCAGAAAATCGGGCCAGTTTTTTGTACCACTTGCCAAAACTTGCATCCAAGTAGCATGTGACTGCCCTCAAGATGATAGAGCTATGTGTAGCCACAGAAAGACACAGGACAATTCAGACCAATTTCCTGTGTGGAGCGTCCAGCTCCACAACCAGCTTAGCCGAGGCTAGCCGACGACTCAGCAACAAACAAGGGTCAGCAAGAATCGAGTAGCACCACTCGATCAAAACCCGTCTACTTTTTCGAAAAGTGCTGTAGGAGTATTCCGCTGCGCAGCTGCGAGAAGAGACGGTCAAGACCGTGGTTCAGCCAGCATGCAGCGCGCGTGGGTCTACGCGTCTCCCTGGAAATCCCCTTGTGCCCGCACGAGCCGCCCCAAGACTTCCTTCCGCGTGCAGCTCCTCCCCGGCGGCCCATATTTTGTCGCGGAATACGCCTCTCGCATCGAACTGTGGCGGGTAGCCACTCGCTCTGTCATTTGGCTGTATCCTCTCATTGTTTACGTGCCGTCGATCGCGAGAGCTCCGTCATATTTCTGGGTATCGAACCACACTATATAGTGCGGATTATTCGTGTCGACCTTGACACAGTCGCGTGGAGCGGCCACAACACGCCGGATATTTGGACGTGTCCGGCGATTTTTACCTGTGCCAAGTCGGACTGTTGTCCAGTCGCTATTATATGGTCGGCAACTGGCGTACGGAAACAAATTACAAGTCCTAATATCTTTTAGGATTCGTTCTTACCGACGTCCATTCAGTGTTTTTTGATTGAAGTTAGAACTCCGACTGATACTGATTCCGAGGCTCGACCGTTATTTCGAATTTATGTGCAACCACTGCACAACTTAAGGAAAAGTCTCGGGGAGTCTAGGGGAAGTCTCAGCGGCAGATCCCAGGGCATCTCAGACCACATTCCAATCCTGGTCCGCTGAGAGTCTTGTTAACGCGGCATTTGCCAATGGCCCAAGCCATCATCTGACAGCATTTGACTAAAACCAAATTTGAAGGGATCTGTACTTAAGCTCCGCACTGAGAGTTTGTCTTCGTATGCCAATGTGATTTCAGTGGTTTGAAAACCACTTCAGCAGGCTGACGACATCATCATGTCCGCGGTGTGCAGATGGTTCAAACTGAGGTGTTCGACCACAATTCAACAAGTACGTTCATTTAGATAATTAATTCCGGCTTCAATGCATAACTAATTTTTTCTTCTGCTATGGGTGAAACCAGACTGCGAATTCGCGGTTTGATTTGTCATTCACCCGGTGCCGTTATGGGTCACGACTCACTTCACAGCTTTACTAGTATTCGACAGGAACGCGAACAGTTTGTGTTGAAATAAAGGTAGCCGCGGCCTTTACTCGGGATGTAGCAGAAGACCCTCGCAAACGCGCAGGGGATTCATTCAACATCTACGGCTTAAATACACAAAAGGCAAGGACTAATTAGTACGAATAAGGGAGTGATTAAAGCTACGAGCAACGGAGAAAGAATGAATGAAGGTGGCGACGGCATTCTGTGAAACATGAAGTTGAACGCCGTCTCTGACAGCGAGCGGGCGGCCTCGAAATTCCAACAGTTTGACGTGGTATCACGATGGAACTTCAACAAGCCGTCACTGCAGACCTAATTGTGAAGTCCGAGACGTGCAAGATCCACTCCATCTGCAGACAGGCAAGATGCCAGAGGAGACAGTATGTACAGCCTGAATGGACAGGTATTTGAGGCAGATCGTAATTACTAATCGATCTTTATTTGTAAATTTTAGTTCGAGACACGGGGTTCAATAATAATAAGGGCGGGCTCGTACTGCCATGCGAAGCAGTGGCTCACAAGCCAAGTGTCGTGCTAGAGTACACCGGAGGGATTGGCGTGTAGGACCCTCCGTTTTTGTTTTTTGTCCCCCGTTGATCTTTCTACCGCTTTCAGCTGACCATATCTTCTTCAAGTTCACCGCTGGTCGCCCACTTCGACCACATCCTCAGGCCATTTACGGGATTTCAATCAAGGAACTTCGCAGTCGGAGCCCATCGACCTCTCCCGACGACAACATCAATATCGACGATGTGCCTGCCACTGTGGTCCACAAACTGCCTGCGACATATCCATCGTGCGTCCGGATGATGGTCTATAAATCACCCCTCCGACACAATACATACAAACTCATGTTATATTCGATCGGAAACGAACAGCCCGCAACCCGCCGCTACTCTCTCAAGTGGATGTTCCAGGCCGTCACTGTGCTCTCCGGCCGGAAGGCAGGGCGCCTCCAGGATCTGTGTACTTTCACACCTTCCATTTTTCGACTTCTAACCACACCATCGCCAACTGGGTGTTGACAACGGCGGTACCAGCGTTTCCCCTCTTGAAGAATATCACTGAATCCGAATTATCGTTCTGGGTTCCAACTGATGAACCAGAGCATCATGAACAGGACGATATGTATAGTGAATGCATGAGCATCCTGTATAGTATGGATCATTGCGTTGCTGCATTATAGTGGCCTAATATGTACTAACCCTGACGATTCTGGCCTATTTATAATTCACAAAAATTCACTGACAGAGCGTCACGGTGTTCAGAATATTGGCTCAATGGTAAGCACACATCGTTTCATCCATAGGGATTGATCCCTCATCGCGCATATGTAACCCGAATATCGCAATGATCAATAGGGGCAGTCAGAGTAGAAGATTATGCGCAGATTATCGTCGGATTATGGCAAAGATTATGGACAGATTATGAATTAAATTTATTGCTAAATGGACCATAATCTTTCGATAAACGGGCTCAATTTTGATCGCCCCGAAAATCCTGCGATTATGGCAAGGATTATGGTCTCGATTATCATGCATATTTAAAAATAGGATCTCGGCCCGGCTTGGCACACTGAGCAAAACAGAGTGGCGGTACACCTCTGTCAATTTACACTCGCGAGTCGCGTCTACTTTGCGTATGACGTTCACTCTGCACATTTATTATTAGCGCGACAAGTACAAAGCGCGACAAACATTTCTGACAGCGCGACACTTTTGCTGCTGGCGCGACACTCTTTTGACTTCCATCTGCGCGACATAAATGGGACCAATCCGCGCGACACTTTTCATTCGTTGCGCGACACTTTTATTTCTCTTGCGCGACACTTTTATTTCTCTTGCGCGACACTTTTATCTTTCTCTTGCGCGACACTTTTGATCATCAAGGCGCGAAACTTTTTTATGCGCGACAGTTTCTGGTCTACAACAGCGAATTCTATTATGACAGGCTTGCTATTGCCAGGGATATGATTGCATCCTCCCTCTTCAGCTCGCTCTTCTTCGCGGGGTTGTTTGGTGTTGCAGCACGGTCCTGAATCCCCTCAATAGTCAGCACGCGGCATCGCTCGCTCATTCCTCCCACTATGAGGCTAGGCAGCTTGTCATGGATCTCCACCCCGGGCTCCTCGTCATTCAACAAGGCCCCCAAAATGCCGGAGGGAGCCATCCACGCGTCACGCCAGCTCTGCTCACAGTAACCACGGCCGTAACAGGCCTCTGCGTGAACAACTCCTGGCGGCCAAAATGCGAGATTCGTCCGGTGCTCCTGAACCTGTGCCTTCGTCTTAACCAACACCCTATATGCTTCGACTCCTATAAGGTCTGCGTCGGACTCCGTGAGGTCGGCGATCGAGTCGCCCATCAGCTCCTCAAATCCTCGTTTGATCCAGTGGGAGATGTCGAATTCTTGACCGAGTTGGTAACGCAGCGCGGGCTGCAAGTCAGTGTGATTTTCTAGGTGGTGAGTAGCATATTTTATTCCTGAATCCACCGCAAAAAAGCTGCTGATTCGAAGGACCGCACATAGCCCCTGGATCGCAGGTGCTTGATCTGTCCAACTATTGAGCGACCAATAAGTCCAGGTACTGTATGTTCACCAAAAAAACTCACGGCTGGGTACTGAATACGAAATGCAAGAATGCTTCCAGCTCCTGTGAACTGAATTGGGCCGGCAACAGCACAGCGGTCGCGTCACTGCTACCCTCCGCCAGGAGGATGGTCTGCCCATCGGTCCCGGGAGAAGGACTCATTTCTGGTCTCGGAAGGGTGAGCATTGACTCGAAGAAACCGCTCTTCAAGCTAAGCAGCTGGCGGTAGACATTGTACAGGGTCCCATCGTTAGCCTAGACAAGTATTAATATTAGCGGTATGCGTAATGATTGAGACTCGTACCCTCAGTATCAGTGTTCCATCCTTGAAATATAAAGTGGGATGCCGTTTTCCCAAAGGCGTCGGTGCTGCAGCCTCAGTCATGGAAAGAGTAAGAACTGAAAGAAAAAGAGTGATGGTCATGTGAGGATCTACCTTCCCTCTCGACACCATACAACAACTGTGTTTGGGCCACTAGGAGCGCTGTTACTTGTCCATGGATTCTCCTGAACCCCCCATACTTCTGCCGCCAACAATTCCTGCTCTTCCTGACGATAACCTTATTCCTTGGACGACCAATGTTCTTGCAGCCTGGCAGCTTCTTAACAACGCATACACTCGCGCACTTTCGGTCCTTCACCAAGAAGACAGCGATCCTCTCCGCTATAAGCTTCTCTCCTCCAACATCGTGAACGATCTCATTCCCGTGTTGGAAGGCATGGAGGCTGAGACTGTGCCTCGCAGCTGGATCGACGACTGCGCCGGTACTTTAGGACCGCTGGTTTACGAGCTGCAGGTAGCAGCGCTGGCTGCAGAAGGAATGTGAGCTATTCAATTTATTTCTCTTGATTGTTCACTGATATCCTTGCAGAGAGCGTGATGAAATCGAATTTTTACAGCCTGTTGTCGAGGAACGCACCGGAAAGCCAGGCCGCCCAAAAAAAAATGTTGACCCGGAGTATCTGAAAGAGGCAACCTCCTCCCATCGAAATATCAAGGTGACTACCTTAGCCATGGCCCTCGGGGTCCACCGCAATACCTTGTCAAAGCGGATGCGCGACCTCGGTGTACACAAGAAGTTTGACGACCTCTCTGATGATGAGCTGGATGACCTGACACGGCAGTACAAGCGCAAAAAGCCCACCTCTGGGCTGCGATACCTGCGCGGTCATTTCCGGCGCTATGGGGTGCGCGTCCAGAAGGAGCGAGTCCGTCTATCTTTGAGGCGGGTCGATGCACTGGGTCAAGCCCTCCGGACTCGACTTGCCATCAAGCGCAGACGTTATAAGGTCCCCCGTCCCAACTATCTTTGGCATTGCGACGGACACCACAAGCTCATATGGTGGGGAATCGTAATCCACGGCTTTGTCGACGGGTACTGCCGTACAGTAAGTCTCCGTTTAACCAATCAAGTTGTTGCTTAATGCTGCATTATTTTAGGTCACCGGTCTTCAAGCAAGCACCAATAATCTCGCGTCTACCGTCCTAGAGGTATTCATGGATGCCATTCAAGCCTACGGGGCGCCCTCTCGGGTGCGTGGTGACCGAGGTGGGGAGAATAAGAAGGTGGCGATATGGATGGTAATGCATAGGGGTCCGGGGAGAGCATCATTCATGTGGGGCTCGTAAGTTATCCCTTTTGCTCTGCGCCATCCTTCTCACTGACCCGCAGATCCACTCGGAATACACGAATAGAGCGTTTGTGGGTGGAGGTGGGCACTCAATTCGCTCGGCGGTGGCGTGGATTCTTCACACGTCTTGGGCGTTCTCACCGACTTGATCGCAAGAATCCGGGCCATTTATGGCTCCTCCATCGACTATTTCTGCCGTCAATCAACGAGGACTGTGCGGAATTCCAGGACGAGTGGAATTTACATCCAATCTCTGGTCGGATGCCAAGCGACCAAAGCCCCGCTGTGCGTCTTGACTCCTTGACCGTGACGGTGTGATTCTCGCTGACATATCTCTACAGGATATGCGCTTTCTAGGCCAGACTACAGAGGGACTGTACCGTCAGGATCCCCTCGACGGCATTCATCCTGATGCCATAAATCGGTACTACGGCGTCTCAGGACCTCGTCGACGTCGACACAGACATCAAACTGGAGCGGGTTATCCCTCTGATGAAGAGGAAAGTGAGGCGGAAAGCATGGACGCCGCCTACCAACCAGATCTACGGGAGCAGCTGGAGAATCACATTGAGGCTCACCACGCTGAAAACATCCGCCACAACCCGGTCAAAGTTGCACGCCATAAATCTCCATTCACGTCGACAGAGCATGAAGCAGCCTTTCTTGAGGTTCTGCACGAGTTGCTCGCCAGCCCGGGGGATCCTCCAGAGGACTATGGTGTGCTGGAGGATGAGTGGGAGGAGGACGATTATCCAGAGATTGAAGCCATACGCACAGGCACAAATGGGAAGGAGATTCTTGTCGTTCTTCCTCGGCGGGATTGGTTTCCACGTGTAGTTCAGTGGGCTCGTGCGCTGGACTTGATGACAAGGATCCTGCAGGAGGTAGAAGAGTTTGTGTCAGGGAGCGAAGGGTCTGAGAACGGCGATGAGTGAGGGTAATCTACCTACTTATTCTTAATTTATTCGATTTGAGGTGCATACGACCAAAGACCCCGATGTAGAAAGCTGTAGCGACAGGAGAGGTACATGCAGAAGGAATAACAAAGGCGGTTTCTGTAACGACAGGCGAAGTACGTAGTAGTATGGAATAGTGTGGATGGTGGAACGGTAACGACCGGACAAATACAGATATTCAGCTCATGGTATCAAAATTCTAGGCCCACGGGTTAGCCCGACTCTTTCCCTTTCCATGGCGACGAGATCCTGCCTCGTTCCCAAGGACTTCCGCGGCGGCGGCAGGAACCGGTGTCGATGATGTTGACAACGACCCAGAAGCGTGAGCCAAGTTCCAAGATGGGGCAGGAACGGTAGGGGTGTGGCTTGTGACTGCGGAGGAAGTGCTGGCCCACCCAGGCGTAAGGGTAGAAGTAACTGGTGAGTCAGGGATGTATGTTGTATAGTCCCAGTCGTTTGACAAGTCAGGCTCAGGTGACGCCGTGACGGAGTCCTATTGAGTGCAGAAAACAATGGCGACTTTGTGTCATTGCTGGTGGGGGCAGCGGCAGGCACATCCGGTTCCACACCTGCATGGGACATCATGGCAGACGGCGCCCCCGATGCAGCCAGCGCTAGGGTGGGCGCGGCAGGGGGGTCGTCATTGTCACTGATAATGAATGCTGCGTCCTCGCTGCTGCCGGTCAACAGATTATCGTTCCAGATTATAGCCCCTGCAACGACTACTTTAATTATGAGGTAGGCAATAATTGGGATGTATGTACCTGAGTCCAATCGAGTGCGCATTTTTGCTGCCCGCTTCATGTCAGGAAGAACAGGGTCGTCCTTCTCCGGGTCGTCCTTTTCCAGTTTGACAACTGAGAGTAAAGGTAAGTCGCAATCCCGATGGTACCAAGTTGAAACACACCAGGCTCTTTCATGTCCAGAGTCGACTTGGCTTTGAATCGGCCAACTATATAAAGAAGTGTCAGTTTGATGCCATGCAAGACAAGAGGAATGGTACAAACCGGGCTTTGGGCGTGGAGGACTGACAAGCTCGTCGAAGGACAGGTGGTCCTCGCTTTCAGCCTCATCACTAGTGACAAGCCAGTCATTGTAGCGTTCGTCGGAGATTCCGACTTTAGCAGCTAAAAATGAGGAGTGAGAGCGGACTTGTTAAGAAGATAATAGGAGCTACCAATATATAGAATGCGATCTTCTGCCTTTCTTCCACCGACCTTGCAGTTCACCGAGAGTTCAACACCAGTAGGGGATTTTGCTGCAGACACAGAGAGAGTATGCTTAGATTTTATCACAGCAACCCAGTCCTCATCGTTGGCGAGATCTCCCATGGCTTTACGACGCCTCGCAACATATGCCAGCGCATCCGGGAACTGCTTCCGAAAGTAGACGCCGAGCTGCTGGGTTGTGGAGGACTTGTTGAATGAGAGGATGTTACCAGGCCGAGACAAGACTGCAAGGCCACAGTTGATAAACACATCCAGCTGGGCGATAGAGGGAGGCTTGGGATCCTTGAGTTCGCCATTCTTCTGCTTAAAAAGAAAATAGTGAGAGCAGGCTCGTCAAGGGCATATGAACTTATGGTGAGCCCGCAGGACAAAAGCACAATTTTCCCAACCTCAACTTCATTGTCGCTTTTTCCCTGTCAATAAAAGTCAGAATAAATGGTAGATACCACGGCGCTGGAAATACCTTTGCCCTCCCGCTGTCCTTTTCCTTTGCTGTATCTTTCTCCTTCTTCACTTTTTTTGAAGACGGTGGTTCTGTGTCGGTGGCCGGCTTGCGTTTGCGGAGACCCGAACTGGTCTCGGCAATTGCTTCTTCCTCTGTCGCCTTCAAGGCCGAAGTTGAACCAGTAGTGGAAGCCTTTCTGGGCAATAGTGCAGCATCTCGAAACTTTCGGACAAGTGCACCTGGCCGAGGGACATCAAGAGGATGAGCGGACTCAATATGCCCACAATTCACGCAGACATTTCGACCTTGATCATCCTCCTTCGTCGCTGTGGAGCGCGTGCAGATACACTGAGAGCCATCGGCGTCCTTGCCACGGCACATCGTAGGATCCGACATGATGGAGGACGCAATTGTGACCAGACTAGAACAGCTGTACAGTTCACCAAACAAGCTGTCGGCAAAAGGCGGAGCGGAAGTATATAGTAGTGCTGCCTATTAATTACAAGCAACGCGAACCAGCTAAATATCTGTAATCAGACGAGGTTATTTCTCAAGCTGTGGGAGAGAGCGCAGAGTTACTCACGTATTCTACCATTATTATAGACCTGGTTTTGACTTTGACTTGCGGTAAAATAGGCTTGTAGAGGCAGTTATCAATAATATTCCGCAAATAAGGAGGTCACGTGTGTTTGCTGCGTCGAATGGAGGCTTGATTCGACACAGTATTTGTTTGCCGCAGACTCTTGGGAGGGAGTGGAGAGATGATATCAGTGTTTTACTTAAGAGATTTGGTGAGGAACTCACTAAGATACGTCGAATTCTTGGTTTGATTGCTGTCATCACCGGCGGCGGCATTGAGTACTCATTTTGGTGCTGACTACCAGCACCTGGTCTGAGAAGGTGGGGAGAGGGATGGAGACAAAGTCAGTACATTCTTTCAGAGGAAACAGCGCAGAACACACAGAGTATATTGGGTAAACGGATAAATTGCCGTTTTAAGCTCTCCCAGCGGCTGTACAACGGTGATTTATGGGAGAGACTTAACATACCATGCAACAATAGTTGGAAGTCTGAAGGCACCCATGTGGAGTGAGCTCTTGACTACGGATCAGAAAAGGTGAAATGCGAAGGGAGGAGGATTACCTGCGCGGACAATTGATAGATATAGAGAGGATGTCTGCAAATACCGGCGACTCTCGGATAACGTGCGATGAGACCTGAAGATGATGTGAGTGTGGGTTCTAGTGCAACGGGTCAGAACCCACGGAGTTATGACATCCCACCTACGAGAATAATCCCACCGTTGGAGACAGCGACACTGAGTGCGTGCTTCGACGCCAACCTCCAGAGTCCGTCAGTAGAAGGTGGAAAGAGGCCCGGAAATGAAGTCAGAGTATTACTTTGGGAGAAGTGCCGCAGACCTCACGGTGGGCTGGCTGGAGAATGCAAGTCAGATTATTTTGAGATGAAGAATATATGACGTCATTTTCCCCGACACATGCAGACTATGTTGGGGATTATGACGTTTTACTCTACAAAATATGTGAGCAGAATTTATTTCTGCTCACAAAATCCTAGGCAAAGAGGAATAGGACAAAGAAACTCACCGGTCTATATTTACAACTCAGTTGTTATGAAAATCCTATCGGTGAGAGTGGCTGGAAGGTATTGTTGGAGTGCCTTGACTGTCAGAAAGACGAGTCGATCCGGTGTCAGGACAGTCAGGTAAGGATTTGGTGAGTGCAGCGGGTGCCAGAGAAGCGATACAAGCTAGTAGGTGGTAGACAACGAGCCTAACACAGGATAGAGGTCGACTAAAGGAACCAATTGGCTCACAAACGAAGCCAAGAGATGCACCGGCCCTGTGTACAAGGGCCGCGTCGTGTCGATGTGTAACGATATCCGATATCGAGGAAGTAACGAGTTGATGTCAAGGTAGTCAGTCGTCTGATGTGTGGCTGGGTGGCGAGAACCAAACAACCGGGACTTCCCGGACTTCCCAAAAGGGTAGGTCGAAAAGTGTCGCGCATCAAATACCCCAAAAGTGTCGCGCGCTGACCAAAAAGTGTCGCGTCATAATAAAAGTGCATTGTGAACGTCATATTTGCGTTGAGATGCCGCGTGCTCAGCGACGCACAGGGCGTACAAAGGCGTTACTGAAGGCCTATGTACAAATCCAGAAAGGCCGCCAGCGCCGTACTCTCTCGCGCAAACGTGCAGCAGCCCAATTCAGACGGAATAACTCGGCGGTCGCGTCCCACCCCAGCAGCGACGAGACCGTTACGTATAAATAACAGTCAGCACTAACAAAGAGTCGACACACATGTATGTAGCAGGATTAATCCAGATTAATCTGCGAGAATCTTTGCAGAATCTCCTCCAGAGCCGATTCTGCGATTCTCGAAGATTATCGAATTAACGCGTTTATCCCACGCTCCATAAATCAATAATCTTTCCATAATCCTGGTCGATAATCTTGGCATAATCTTCTACTGGATGACTTTCCATGGCGGTTTAAAAAGTCTGGGGAATATCTGAGCTTTTCCGGCTGTGATGCCGAGACAGCTGTCAGGACCCCGGAAAAGCCATCACCTCAAAACGGATGGATTTTAATGTGAATCTGTAAAAATCTGTACAGGGGGTAGGGACCCCCTGTACAGATTTTAATAACCACATTGTTGTTCGAATAAACCGGTTTAGGCCAATGCTCCGGTGATCCTGCTTAACTCTTGACTTTCCACCTCATATCACGACCGCTCACGGCAGGCTTTCAAACTCCGCAAGCCAGAACAATGGTACCCTGAGCATGTCAGCCTCTTCCTGCTCTTCCCTTCTGCCCCGCCAATGCGCTCATGCCCCTGCTGACCTCCACGACCGAGAGGGCCCCGCCCTGATATCCTATGGCCACCTGCCAGCAGCCAGCTATTCCTCCGAGTCCTTCTGCGCTGCCGCTGCCGACCACGCATACACACCCTCCTTATCCCTACACATGATAAGCCTACGCCGGCACCCGCCCGTCAAGCACACCCACAAGACCGACGCGTGAGGTGATGGCACACATCCACAAGCACCCCGCGGCGGCGCGCCCACAGCGACGGGGCGTGGTATCCCAAGCCCACACCCATGCGGTGATACCGGCTGGCGACACAAGACAACGTGCACTGGGTGAGTGCATGTCCAGCGCGCATTAGTGTGCGCCGAGGCTAATGAGTCCGGGGCAAGGCGTGGAACCATGCAGTCCGCGAGCGTAGCCCACGCCTCCTCCCCATATGCGCCGTGCTCGCCGAACTGCACACAGACACTTTAAGGCTCACGCTGGTATACTTATCGCGCGCGCAACGAGGCGCGAGCTGTGCATTGATCTGGGGAAAATAGGTGTATCTCCACTTGCTGCTTTCCTTTACTGAAGACACCGGCACACATTTTCTTACCCAGGGTACGGTTGGGGCTTGGCAATCGAGGTGTGTTGCACTGTCCTCGCGCTTATTCACTCGCTTACTCGCTTTTGTTTAGCTGTGCAGCATGAAGGGGAGAAAATTTCCCAGCATGTGTAGTCAGTAGTTATGATGAATTGCATCTACTTGTTTGCGTCTTGTCCTTGACTTGTGCGAGTGGTTCAACATAAAGCCTGCATCGGACGCGTTGTTTGGCACCGTCACGAGCTCCAAACACCCGGTTAGTGACGGGCCGAGCCCAAAGCTGTAATTGTTGGATATGTGGCTTCAGCTTTAAAAAATGGCTCCTGTGCGTTTCCCGTAGTAAATGCGTGAATAATTGCTTTGATCCAATCACTGGCACTCTCAAAGAAGCTCAGATAGTCCCCAGACTATTTAAACCACCATAGAAAGTCATCCACTGGGTGACTTTCCATAGCGGTTTAAATATTCTGGGGAGTATCTGAACATTTTCGGCTGCGATGCCGAGGCAGCTGTCAGGACCCCGGAAAAGCTGTCACCTCAAAGCGGATGGATTTTAATGTGAATTTATGTGAATCTATAGAAATCTGTACAGGGGGGTCCCTACCCCCTGTACAGACTTTATTAACCACACATTTACTGAAATAAACGTTTTGGGCCAATACTCCGGTGATCCCGCCGGATTGGGTTGTGTATCACACTGTTACAGATGTTACCTCCGTCATTCGTCGCCAACTGTCCTCCATGCTCGTTTCAAGCGCCCTACATCCCTCAATACAGCTCTCGCTCTCGGCTAGCAACATTTTACATACAAGTGCTCATGTTGCTCACCGGGGTGCCCATGTAACCATCTCAACGCAAAGCCTCCTCAGCTCCGAGGGCAATGAAAGTGATTGCTCGTCTTGGTTTGTCTCATGATCCATGTCCTCCTCCTCCTGATGAAGCATGAGTGTATTGAGATCCATGATTGAGGCAGAAAGAATTGAGGACACATTATTTGGCACCATCACGAGCTCCAAACATCCGGTTCATGGCGGGCCGGCAGCATCCCTCAATTATCGAAATATACCAGAAATATGTCGCATCGACTTTCAAAAGTGCTTCTTGTGCGTTTCCCGTAGAAAATGCGCGACTATCTTGTTTGATCAAATCACTGGCACTCTCAAACAAGCTCAGATACTCCTCGGAATATTTAAACCGCTATGGAAAGTCACCCACTCTGACTGCCCCTAATAATTAATTCTCAGTGTCTGGGGATGCCCTCACTGATTTATGTGGAATAAAAAGTAATATTTTAAAGAAGATGAGTTCATGCGCAATATCATTGTGTATAGTGTTGCCGCGACTCAGAAAGTCGAGTCACGACTCGTTGAGTCGACTTGATTTGGAAGTCGACTCAGCCAAGTCGCCAAGTCGATGAATTTTTGGCATTGATCCTAAGCCCTCCAGAGGTCGTAAAAACACGAAAGGCAAAAATAATTTTTTCGGCTGTCACAGCAATGTCATATGATGTCACGCACATGTGACGGTGACACCCATCTCACAAATTTTGATCATGCTCCCAATCGCGTTTTCGGACCGAACTACGCGACCTACCTAGGAACCGACTCAAGTCGACTTGAGTGACCTCAAGTCGAGTTGAGTGACTCGACTCGACTCGGCTCAAGTCGGCGACTTCAAGTCGACTTCATTGGCCCAAGTCTGAAGTCGCGGCAACACTAATTGTGTATCAAGGCCGCGACTAGTAATTTACTAAAGTGCGGGATTCGCGACGCCACGTGCTGGGAATATAGGACACAGCCACGCTTACCCAGTCACGTCTCCCTCTCACTCAAACGACAGTCTGCAGTTTGAGCTGGGAAAACTGGGTATTCAAAAGGCTTCCAGGTAATTGGCTGAAACACCATTGTTGAATCTCTCCTCAGGTGCTACCTTCACAGATGTCGCTCACTGGCAGGTGCTCCCGCTGCGGCCATTTTTCCGCGTCCCAAGCCAACCCCAGCGTCGCTCCTCATCCTCGCGATCGCCTCCCAGGCGTCCTCTCCGAGATCGATGTGCTCTCAGTCCACTTGGAACGACTTTCCGCCGAGCGCGACGCAATTCAGGCCGAGCTTGATAGCATTGTGTACCCAGTTTTGACATTACCTCCCGAGATTACCAGCGACATCTTCGTATGGTTCCTGTGCCCTCCGGGGGATAGTGGACCAATCTCGCCACGCTCAGGACCCCTGCTTTTAGCCCAGATTTGCTGCCGATGGCGGTCGATTGCGATCAGCACCCCGGAGCTCTGGAGCCACCTCAGCCTATGGATGAATCCCGCCGGTCGCTCTGACTTCTATGCGACCGTACCCGCCGCACTTGAAATTTGGCTCGCTCGTTCAGGTTCCCATCCCCTCACAATTCAGTTCCACAGCGTGGAATATGACGAAGAAGATCCTGAGGAGTATTGCGCCTCTCTGGACTTAATCCACGATGTCCTCCTTCTTCACGCTCATCATTGGGAGGATGTGTCATTCGTGCTCGGATTTCGAGACTACGAGCGATTATTTGGAGATTCCGGCATTGCCTTCCCAATGCTGAGGACGCTGAATCTCGCCAGCATGATAGAAGAACCTGGGTTCTCTCAATACCCCTTAGACTGCTTCCCGGCGCTCAGAAACTGCCCTGCGCTCCGAGATATCTCCGTGGGCGCAGAACTTCTAGATTCATTTCCACGACACTTCCCATGGGCCGGAATAACATGGCTGGAGGCAGATCATTTCCGCAGCAATGTATGGAAGGTGCTACAGGCGGCGGTGAATTTGGAAGAATGTTTTCTGCGGGTGGATGTGGACTCGTTTTACAATCTCGAGCTAGCCGAGTCATTATTCCCGCCACACATTCAGCTGACATCATTGAAGCGTTTGGGACTAACTCGCGTAGAGCTGCTGGAATGGCTTACGCTCCCTGCCCTCCAGGAGCTTGATGATTTCAAGATTTCCGACGAGAATTTACCGATTTTCCTCTCATTTCAGACCCGATCATCGTGCAACATCACTCAACTCGATGTACACCTTGACCTCAGTGCACAGAATTTCGCCCAGTTTATATCCTCAGTTCCTCACCTCGTCAAGTTTACCATTTGTACAACCACGATTGGCTCCGCGCCCGACCCCATCTTCTCCTGCTTACATCGACGGAACGGGTATCTTCCCTCGCTGGCTAAACTCACTGTCAGAGCGTGGGACAGCCCACCCGTAGACTATCAGCTTCTCTGTGACATGCTGGAATCGAGAAAGCCGGATGATGGAGGCGCTGGTACCTGGTTGAAGGTTTTCATTTTGCAGTGTGATTTTCACACTGGTCCACCTACTCCCCCCCCTCCAGTGGTTCTGCAGCGCATTCAGGTATTACGAGGCTGCGGGATGCACATAGAGTATATGTGGGGTCACCAGGATCCGCTGGTGACCCCGCCGGTGACCGGTGGTGACCTGCCAAGAGGGTCACCAGCCGTAGTACACAATGTATGCAGGGGACCGGCTTTGCGGGCCCGAAATAGCACGCGCGAATAAATTTAGAATAATGATTACATCAGGTGGCCGTGCCACCATCATCTTCCCCTATTCTCTCTTGCCCCGTTGCGTCGCCGCGTCTGGGTCTTCGGGCACGCTCTCAAAGCTGTCAAGGGTTTATATCTCGCCTCTCTCATCTTAAATCTCGCAGCGTCGTACATGCCGCACTAAACTGCTCTCTGTTTACTCCGAATCCGCTAAATTACCACGACTCAAATTTAATATTCTTACAGTCTTCCTTCGTCGGACACTGCAGCCTGTACTCTGCGGCAGAAGCGGAATAATCCAATTATGGTAAGCCATAAATGTGCACAATGTGCTGTGTGTTGATGGGAATTGTGGCCCATGACAGGCAGTTTCGGGGACAAAGGAATTGCGCATGATCGCATACAATGGCCCACCGAGTCCACTTGCAGCAAAACACCACAGATTTTACTCAGCTTCAACCCCTTTGGCAACCACCACAATTCCTCCCGTCCCTGAGCCACCCTACCGCTTTAACGATATGGATGAAGTCGTAGAACAGCAGCCAAGCGGTTCCAGCTCTTCGCCACTGGACCCAACTTCTGCTCCCACTCCTACTGCTTTCGCCTCCTCCTCAATGGCAGATACTCAGAAGATTTCTTACGACGCACTGGAGGCCAGGTCTCATCTTCTCCGTAAAACTCATGCCGCCAAAGATCAGGAGGGAAAACGAACTGGTGCTATGAGCGACATTTAACGGCGTACCAGACCTGGTGGGACACCGACCAGGCGAATTATGTCGTTCAAAACCCATCCTTCGAGGCTATTCCTTCCCTGCCAATCACTGTTGCGAAGGTCACTTTTTTTCTTAATTATGAAACCTCGAGGCCGCAGGTGAGTTTATTCTAATATTCCTGCAATATGTTTCGAAATCTTACATGGTATTTTTTCTGTGTAGAAGAGGAAACTCCCCGACGGCACACAATTAACTTCGACCTGCGGGATCGAGCATATCAAGCAGGTGGTTTCGGCTCTTGAATACCATTGCTTCAACAATCAGCATCTGTATCGCAACATTCCCGAAGCTCAAGTCAATCTTCGGTCCGACCAACGTATACGAACACTGCAGTCAGCTGTCGCTCACAACGAGCCCGAGAGAATTAAAAAAGCACACACCCTGAAAGCCGCCGGAACACGCGCCGGCAATTTCATTCAGTCCTTTTTGCCATTTAAAAATGCTCAACGTCGTCGATCTTCCCTTAGACACCTACGACGAGTCGCAACTAAGTAAAATGGCGGTCTCAGGAATCCTGGACTCAAAGGGGCCGATGACGATCTGGCGTGCTATGCGAGATCGGGCCATGCTATTAGCCTCGTCATCAACTGCATTCTGCGGTGATAGCTCTCGGAGTCTCTTGTGGTCGGACATGTACTGCCATGATATTCCTATACATGCTAAGGGCAGAGGTGAGAAACTGCGGGTACATTCACGCCTTTAACTTAGCGGCTCGATGTCTAATTTTCTTTCCAAGGCTCTCACATTAATTTCCGACGCGTCAAAGACCAACCAAAATGGGCATGTTGATGAGCATGGAGCATTTCGGCACTTGTGTGTTGAATTGTGTCCTATCGGGGCGCTTGCTTTCCTCTTTTTTGCCCACTTTCACGTCATCAAGGCTCCCATTCCGGACTTCTCTGTTGATTTCACCGCTCCCGGATATGGCGAATACGGGCGACGAGAATGGTACGAACTCTATACATTCTCAACCTCGAAAGATTGCAAAAAGAAATGCAATACGCCAGTATGTGTTGTATTTTTATTCCGTAATTTTACCCTTCCTAATTTGAGTGCGCAGATCACCGTGAACGTGTCAAAATTATCTACGAGAAGAACGATGTATCAATTTCCAAGGTAACCCACGCCGGACGAGGATTCACTGCTCAAACAGCTCGCGAAAATGGTGCGAGTGCGTCGGAAGTGAAAGCCCTGGGTACCTGGAGCGAATCTGGATCCTATTGTGCATGCTATGATCGTGCCCTTCCACTTCGTGCTCTACTTGGTGCCGCCATGTTTGATGCTGATCATCCGGAGGCCCACTTCCTTGCGAGGGATTCTCTTGGTGCGTAATTAAATTAATTATTTTATTTTATTTCGATCCATGCTCACAAGTTGGGACCTTCTAGTACCGCCTGCGGAGGTGGTCGCAACCATATTCCCCTGGGTTCAAGGAAGCCTCGAAGAACTGAACCGACAAGAATCGGAAAACCGTAGGGCTCGAGACATTGCCCTGCGGCATTTTCTTGGTCTCTTGGAATGGCTGCGCATCGTTGCAGTGCAGGATGCTGCAGTTCTTTACGAACGGCATCCTTCGGCGGCTATTTTCAACTTCCCTCCTTTCAACTCCGCCCCGTTTCGTATTTTTGCGGCCAAATCTACGGGTATCATCAAGAAGGCAGAAGCGGATGTCAAGTTGGCCTTGGAGCGACTCCCAGATAATATTGCCAAGACCTTCACTGAGGCGCTTTCTCGCATCTCGATAGACCAGCAGGTGGAGCGTGAGTCGGCCAAGGCACACCTGGATGAGTTGAAGGGACAGCTTGCACATTTGCAGACACTTCTTCTTGAAGAGCGCGGCGGATCCAAAAAGCGTCGCAAAATTGACCATACAGGTTTGCTTCCCTCGCCTTTAATAATTTATATTTTTTCTGATATCGTTAACTAGTACTGCAGGCGCCATCGCTTCCTACTCCGCCCGTTCCGGTTTCACGGACTGTCATTTATCCGAAAAATGTTGCGGTGGATACCTCGAAATCATTGGTGCCAATGGCCGACTCTGACTCTGCCCTGTCCGACATTGTCAACACCAATGGGAACAAGCTTCCCGACGCAAACACGGGCTCACCTCAATTTTATCTGGCGCAGTTAGTTGCGATGGAATATATTCAAGGCAAGGCTGCCTCAGTCTCTACTTCTTCCATCCCTCCTCCCAGTCCTCCCACTGCGGCTCCCATTGCTCCTGTTGCTGCACCGGTACCGGTACCGGTCGCCCATTCACCTGCCGAAGGCTCCAGCCTTATCCCCACCGCCGTTCACCTCGCTGCATGGAAGAAATGGCGGTCAAATACGGCGATGTGCGACTTCAGCGACATCTCTGGGAATGGGTTGATTTGGGCCCTAAAGGCAACACATATCTGCCGTTTTACGAATACCAGCCGCTCGCAAAGATAACCGATATTTGGACGGAGTGGGTGACTGGGCTAAACGGATATCTTTCGACCCGAGAGCTAGAGGAGGGATGGGGACCGACTTGGAGGAGAAATCAGAAAGGACTGAAGACTGACCGCAGTCGAAGGAAGAAAGTGGTGGATTGATCACCCAGCTTGCAGCCAAGCGCAACTGGACTGTCGACCTCGCACTGCGATTTATCCGAGAGCGATACGAACTTGCACGTAAACCAGACAACGCGCTCTGCTTTCCAACAGCCCGCAGTTTCTGCGACTTTCTCCAGAAGAAGCGAGGTGTCGGAGAAGTGAACGCGATTGACGAGGTTCTCAAGGCAGCTAATTCTTATACGGCGTAGACCATCGGATACGAAGTAGAATTAAAAGACTTATACCAATAAATTACATTTGTACTCCACTGTTGAAGGTCAGATGAAATAAACTAACTGTGCTCGCAGTTTCGAGTGACTTACCTTGAAACATAATCCCGACCTCATTTCGTTTCGTTGTGGCAGTCACAATGATGACAGTTAAATCCTTGAGTGTTTATCTGCTTGACTGCGTGAATAAACACACAAAGAAGTGAGGCAAAGACACATACATTTGTTGCGCAACATTTCAGCATGTCATCGAGACTTCTGAGTATCCCATGACTGCGTACCGGAGATCAAACCAGAAGGATTGGAGCGAAATTCTAGAGCATCGCAGCGCTTGAGTTGTGGGGAAAGGACGAAGAACTGAGCAAGTTCTCTGGAAAGAAAGCACTTCAGGTTGGCCAAGTTAACTGCAGCAGTCCGGTCTATGATGTAATAGAAACGGCGAAAAGGGTTCAGAAAGATCCTATTGGCAAGTAATATGCTTGAATTCGAGGAATTAACCCGGGCTTTAAATGAATTGAGCTACAAAAGTGAGGGCGCCGTTAGGAACAGTTAATTGATTGAAGTGTCACGCTCGGCAGAGTTAAGGCCCAGACTTTTGGGGGAGGCATTGCCAAATACACAAAAAAAGAGGCATTGATTGTGACCTTTCGTTTGGTCCTGACAGACGTCGAAGGAGGATCAAGCATGGCTTCGCTTTTGTTCTTTGCCCAGTCCAAGAGTTCATCAAAGACGTCAGGAGATTCGGATTTTTCAGGAATTTTAGCACCCTAAATTCATAGAGAAGATGAGCCGTTAATTAAATAATATGAACGAAAATATACTCCAATTGCTGCAAGGGTGAGGTTCAAGGTTGAATTGGCAGGAATAATCAGACGTGCATCGGTATGGATATCTGATTCGAGGTATTCAAAACCAGCAATTGTTGCAAAGAATTCAGTATATGAGGGGTTTTCGGGATTGGGGGCACCAATGCGAGCCGGTCCTTGAACTCTTTAGTTATAAGGCAAGTTCGTAGATATAGCACTTACCTTGGAAGGCCGAAATAGATGTCTGCAATGCACCAATGATTTCACGCGAACTAGCCGTTGACTCGATAGCACCCGAGGCATTGGCGGAATTAATCACAGCGACTTTAACAGGTTGAGCAATCTTCTCATGAATGCGTCGACGGGTGTCCTCAATCAACAGCAGAACAGAACGACGCTCTCCTGAAAACATGAGAGCTGAGTGGGAGAATCAAGTTAAATTTCTTACCAGTACCGAGACCTGGCCTCCAGTGCGTCGTAAGAAATCTTCTGAGTATCTGCCATTGAGGAGGAGGCGAAAGCAGTAGGAGTGGGAGCAGAAGTTGGGTCCAGTGGCGAAGAGCTGGAACCGCTTGGCTGCCGTTCTACGACTTCATCCATATCGTTAAAGCGGTAGGGTGGCTCAGGGACGGGAGGAATTGTGGTGGTTGCCAAAGGGGTTGAAGCTGAGTAAAATCTGTGGTGTTTTGCTGCAAGTGGACTCGGTGGGCCATTGTATGCGATCATGCGCAATTCCTTTGTCCCCGAAACTGCCTGTCATGGGCCACAATTCCCATCAACACACAGCACATTGTGCACATTTATGGCTTACCATAATTGGATTATTCCGCTTCTGCCGCAGAGTACAGGCTGCAGTGTCCGACGAAGGAAGACTGTAAGAATATTAAATTTGAGTCGTGGTAATTTAGCGGATTCGGAGTAAACAGAGAGCAGTTTAGTGCGGCATGTACGACGCTGCGAGATTTAAGATGAGAGAGGCGAGATATAAACCCTTGACAGCTTTGAGAGCGTGCCCGAAGACCCAGACGCGGCGACGCAACGGGGCAAGAGAGAATAGGGGAAGATGATGGTGGCACGGCCACCTGATGTAATCATTATTCTAAATTATTCGCGCGTGCTATTTCGGGCCCGCAAAGCCGGTCCCCTGCATACATTGTGTACTACGGCTGGTGACCCTCTTGGCAGGTCACCACCGGTCACCGGCGGGGTCACCAGCGGATCCTGGTGACCCCACATATGCTCTATGTACCCCTGGCCCATGACGTAATCACGCCTGTTCTCTTCCTCGACGATGAGGACGCTGCTTCCGCCCTCGCCGCCGCCGGACCCGTTCCGCGACCACCTAGTCGCGCTGCTGAGTCTGCACGATGCACCGCCGTCGACGCCGACGCTGGCCCGCGCGACTGGCAAACGGACAGCATCCTCCGTGCTATCGACACCCTCATGCGCAGGGGCGATAAGCCAAGTACTCAGAACAACACCAGCGGCAAGAACAGCACCACCAAGAACAACCACATCCACCACCGCAACGGCACCGCGCTGAGCCTCGCTGGCGGCATGCCCGCCCCGCCCACTGCACCATATACCAACGACTCGTCCCTCTCGTCGCCGCTGCACACCCACACGTGCCCCGCGTGCGGCCACCGCCCGCTCATCCCGCTCTCTGCCGACTGCTACCCCGAGTCGTCCGGCGTCGTCCCCGCAGGCGGCGCTCGCCTCGGCCGCATCCCAGGGCGGCATGGACGCGCTCGAGGAGCTACGGCTGCTCAAGGACCAGGTCCGCGATGTATCGCGCGTGTGCAACGCCGTGGCCACCGGCGACCTTACGCAGAAGATCACTGTGCCAGTGCAGGGCGACCTCATAGTCCAGCTGAAGAAGGTGGGTGTTGCTGTCTTTTTTTTTTTGCTCTCCCCCTCTTTCTTCCCAATCATGGCACTCCTACCTTCCAATCCTTGATACGCATTTTGTCGGGGCTGCATTTTGATGGATTGGGGAGCGCATCGACACTGATGGGGCGGACGCGGACCCTTTCCTATCATCTATTCTAATCTCGCCATCCCCCCTCCCTCCGTCATCACTCCTTATCGGCCCTTTCCCCTTGCCCCATCGCTCTACCCCCGGTCCCCTCGCTCTTCTTCTGTGTACCGCTCTTCTCCCTCCCCCTTTCCCCCGTCCCATGTATCCAATAACGCCGAACCCTCACTTCGTTCGCTTCCGTTCGCTGACGAGCTACGGCGCAAATATCTGAATGAGACACTGGTCGCTGTAACAATGACCACGCACATTGAATCAGAAGGGCGCACTTTTGGCGTCTTGAATGGGGTCGCTTGAAGGGGCCTGCACTGTAAAGATCTGGACGAATCAAGTGTGCCTTGATAGAATGGGCTAGTCTGGACGCGTTGCGGGACACACAGGCCGGTACATGCATAGCTTCGGTAAGAAGTCTGAATAAAGAGATCAGTAAAAGCAATGAAGTAGGAAAATGATGAGAAAGCGATAAAGGACACAAGCCCGGCGTTAGAAGGTCGCTCTGGAGACTGGTGATTTAGAGAGATTAAAGATTTTGGGACGAAAGTCAGGATAATAAATCCAGTATAAACCTTCAACAAACGACGTACGAGTGAGCTGTCTGGCTAGGAGAGACTAGTACAAACCTAGAATTGGAATTAAACGGCCAATATGTATATTTCCAGTCCAAACACCAGGAGTCTTCCTAAGCGCAGCATTGTAGCAAAAAATACGGCTGAAAAAAGCGATTAGAAATATGCAAATAAAAGAAACCTGGAACTGTAAGTACCGCCCGCGCGGCATTACAGACTTGCGCAGATGTCTAACTTTTGCAGATTGAGAACAATAATTGGCGAGACTGGACAGCAAGGGTGAGGGTGGCGACGAATGGTAGATTTGAAGTGGATCTGACTTGGAAGTGTCCCCAACTCTGGGCCCGGCAAGTCTGGCAAGGAGAGGCCGTTTTCCAAGCACTGATTTTTCGTGAAAGCAGCGCGCGGAGATATCTGACTCATCAGACTTTTTACAAAAAAGTTGTCGAGGTTGTTTGGGGTTGTACAAGCCCCAAAAAGCCCAAACAACCCCAAAACTTGGGAAAGCTGGCAACATGACAACACCGAGGTCATTTTTGACAGCCTCTTTGAATTTTTTTTTTTTTCATCATTGCCATCATGATTGATTCTGCTTTTCTGCCAATTTTTTTTTTGCAAAAAACCCAAAAAGTCCAAAACGCTCAACAACCCCACAAGCTTTTTGTGAAAAGGCTGATGCGACGGTGAAGTAATCTTCATTACAGTGGCCAAGAGGAGCAGAATAGCCACCTGTGACTTGAAGAAATGCTTCATTTGTTGGAAGATGCGCAGGGGGGGAGCACAAGAATTCATATAAAATGAGGACAGTAATGCTAAAAATATTGCACTTCGGACAGATCGAACTTATCACGTTACAGATGTTGCAAAAATCAAATCGCCGCGCGCGAGGGTTTGCCCTAATTTTTTTTTTTCAAAAACCCCAAATGGCCCTATTGTGTTCAGTAAGTAAACTTGGCTTGTGGGCCAGTGCTTCGCATAGCAGTACGAGTCCAGTCCCAGGAGTTTTACTGCCAGCACCCATGACGAAGGCCAGGACCTCGAGCATGCTCAGGGTCAAGGGGTAAACCTCAGGAGTCTGGCCAAAACAAGATTGAACAGAGTCAAGAACTATTTTTTTCTTTCTATCTTTAGCTTCAAAGTTCAAACATCAGTAGTTTGACAACCAGAGCAGTGAACCCTGAATTTTTGCTAGCTCATACACCGGGGAGCATTCCCGACAGGGACTGTGAGCAAACCTACCGATATTCGGGATCCCCAGGCCATATAACTGCGCAGTTATCTGGTGTTTTACAACTAATTCAGTTCGGAAAAACCTCAGGTGATGTGATGTTATGGCAACTTCTTCGGGTAGTAGCCATCTTCATCACTTCGTTACTTTGATAGCATTTAGGGAAAGCTTGTTACTTCCGATAATTTTCTGTGTAAGTTCGTCGTTTTAACTCGGCACGTTCAAGAACTTGGAATACCAACCATCATTGTTCCTTCGACACAAGCATCCTGACTGCTTCGGGTTCAACCTTTGGTGTGTCATCAGGTACCTCCAGTGCTACTTCCTTGAACTCTGTCTTCTTGTCGTCAACTACCGGCATCTCAGACACACCTGTGTCTATCAGAGGTGTCACAACCACGGCGGCCAGTCTTTAAACCTCAGCGTATGAAAGTACACTCCCACTCCATGTGTGGGGCCCAAAAAATTCCTGACACTAAATTCAACCCATATGCTTAACCATCGATTTAATTGCTTATCTTTGTCTTTCTCCGTTCGCAGACTTGCCACAGCCATAACCCACCATCACTCGTTCTTTACTCTAGATTAGACTCATTCTAGTGATCAATTTTCTACTGCAAGCCCCACCTGATAAGGTGTTACGTCTTCGTTCTCTTCACTGAGGCTGTCGTGATCTGCAAGTTTGGGGCATTTAAATGGTCCCACAAAAATCTATGCGGCAATTCCGAGCCAGCTTAAAAAAGTTGCGGCACTTAAGAGAAAAAAAGTTGCGGCACCTCAAAAAAAAAGTTGCAGCAACACGAACGATGCCTGATTTTTTGAGTCAATGACAAAGTCCACTAGGCTGAGATCCAGTGGGCTGAATGCTATGATCTAAAAAACCGAATTAAAAAGGACCTCGAAGGTGTTAGACTGTTCTGTTTGAGTGGGAGTTGAATGCTGATTGGTGAAGTGGAAGATGTAGTGTTATCGGGGCAAAAGCAAAGCTGCCCTCATAACAGCCTTCAAGCGTGATGACTCGGAATTTTAAGGCCGTATGGGCTTAATTGGGGTGCTCGGGCATGGTCAATTTGTGCTCACACTGATTTAATAGTAAGTTATAAAGTGTTACACCTTTGTTCTTTTCCAGACTGCCGTGATCCCTATTTAAATAGTTGTGCAAAATATATGTGGTAAAGCCAAACCATGTTAAAAAGTTGTGGCCCCGCATGCGCCTATGCTGCTGATTGCGGGGTCGTCCGTACCCGCACCACCGCGAACGCCCTCACGTGGCCGTGCACGCCTTCGTGAACATGCACACCGTCGAGCTCATGCCGGAGCCGCGTGTGGGCTTCATCTCCGGTATGCTCCGCATGCTCGAGTGCTTCCACGCTATCGTCGACACCCCACGTGCACAGAGAATGTTCGAGCGCCTCTGCTCGTCGACATGCCGCTCACTCATGTGCCCCGATGCGCCGGATGGGCACGTCGTATACACTGCAGGCGCTCGTGCTGCTGTGCGCTGGTGAAATTGGCCACGGGAATGGTGTCACTATATTTTTCCGCAATGTTCCTTTTATCATTGAGTTTGAGACTTCAATTATAGATCTATGATGGTATGCAACTTGTAAGCTATAGCCGCACAATATCGCTGTACTGTCACAAAAGAGAGAAATAAATGAGAGGGGGGAGGGAAGAAAGGAATGAACCGCAAGACGACGTGACGGAGTACGTATATTCAGTTAAGAAACATAACTAGCCAAAGTATAATAAGACTCACAGAAAGAAATTGCACAAATAGATCTGCAGTAAAGTAACGGCCTACAGCCGTTGCAGCGCGAAGTTCGGACATTTAATGTAGCCAATTTGAGCTGAATCCACGGAACCAAGCTGCGATAACAATGGAAGAGGATTAGAATATCGAAATGGACTGCATACCTTCAATTCGATTGGCATCATCGCGAGAGCTTGAAGCGCGGAAGCACAGTTCAAGTTTAATTTGAGAAGTCAGCGTGAATCCATCTAGTGAATTAACATGCGGTGGGTAAAGAAAACCATCCGGGCAAAGGATAACTCAGGGAAAATAAATGTGCAAATTGAACAAGACGTCGTAGACGGGCAGGGCAGTCTACCATGTAAATGATTGGATCTGAAGTAAACAGATGGTTAGGGACGAATGAAAGCAATAGAACATCGAAGTAATTATATACCTTGAGTTGAATGGCGATAAATTGGACATTTTGAAGGGTTCTGGTGTGAAAGCATGTATCCATCTATTGAAATCCAGGACGGTCGGATTGCACTCAGTCTAGAAGAAAATGGGTGGTTAGAAACGAAATATAAGGCAGTAGAACATCGAAATCATAGAGTACATTACATACCTGAAGTTCAACTGGCATAGTAACCTCAATAGTTAGAAGGGTTGATCTCAGTCTATGCCCAACCAGACGTTCAAGGCAGTCCGTTTAGCATGATAAAAACAAAAGCTGAAGCAAATTAATGGTTAAGAACGAAATAAAAGTGTTAGAACCAAGAGGTAATTACATACCTTGAGTTAAACTGCGATAATTTCGATATCTTAAACAATCTGTACGCAGTTTAAAGTCTAACCGGCACTGGTTCGGTGTGAAGGAGCATTCTGAGAAAATTTTTAATGAGATGAACATGGTGAACAGAGAAGAAACTAGCCAAGGTATTATGCGAGTTGTAGGCCCGGTCGAATGGCATCATACAGTACCAAGTAAAAATCTTGCGGGGGCTTGCGCAGCCGCGGCACACCTGCACACCCCGCTTGTCCGAGCTCTCGGTCCCTCTCTACCTTACGCTCTCGCTGATTCTGTATTTTTCCTTGCAATTCTACTCATGTAGTACATTGAAATAAAGTAACAAGTTTACCACTGCGGGCTGCAAGCCATTGGACAGGCAGAACTCACGCTCGATGGAGCACGTGATCGCGCGGTAAGAACCGTTTCGATCACGCATCAGATCAGCCGATCACCGGCATCGCGGCACCACCAGAGATCCGTCACGCCAAGCATAAATTTTCTTTGTCTAAGTAAAATTCCGCAGTTTGCCAGTCATCCATACCACGTAATAAGTCTTGGCGACGTGATAAAAGACTCACTGCGAAACAAGCACCATAGAGAGCATATCTGGACAGGCCAAAATGCCCGTGTGATTCTAAAAATGATGCTTGATTCCAGAAATGTTCGAGCGACCTAAAGGGGAATGAGCGATACGGAAAAAAGAAACGATGGTTCCGCTATCGCTCATTTGACGCCGATTAAATTACAGTACCGTTGTTACATCCACTGCTCTCCGCTTTGAAATTTTTATTGGCAACTTCAGTGCGGGTGTTCTCACAAAGTCGACCATAGCGTCAAGTCAATAAGATGTCACACTGAGATTGCATCAGATTTCTGACATCGCCTAAAAGCTTGGGGTGATTTCAGAAATAAAGACGGTCGTGCAGATATGCTCTAATAAGCAAAAACACGAAGTCGTAGGTCACTTGCATCAAAACCACAGCAATGGTAATCCCATGGTGAGTCAATCTTTTTTGTCTGAATGATGTGAAGAAAAGTGGGTAGGAAAGATTGGTAAAGAACAATTACCTAAGTAAACTTAGGACTCGTAATTCATTTGGGTGCCCAACTTGCGCAAGACAACAAACAAAGCAGTACCATCAATTTTGATCGTATTGACGCGTAATTGGTCAGAGGCATTAGTCGGACGCGTAAGATTTCAATTCATTATTGTATTTGGGATGTCGTCGACAGCTCCACTGGCATTCCCCTTCATGAACTAATATGCCACAATACTGCGAAAATGTTCAGACTAATCAATTTCACACGATCCCGTTACGGACGGTGCCGATCAGTCTGACGCTCAGAGACTTTTGAATAATTGAGTGGGACAAGCAACTACACAAACAAAATTCATTTTGCCAGTTAGTCTGAATTAGTGCGCCATTATCTGCCAGAGGAAAATTCGGGTGTGACGAGCTCATATGTACTGCAGTACTGAGTTGGCCGAGTCGATTGTCGGCAACCCGAAATAACACACGCTCAAATTTGATGGCACTGCTTGTCAGTTCTTGCAGATGAAGTAGGGCACCCAAAACCGAACCGCGAAGTAATGTAGCTAATTACTGGACACAATAGGGCCATTTGACGTTTTTGACCAAAAAAAAAAAAGGAAAACCCTCGCGCGCTATATCAGTTCTTTTTCGTCTTTTTTTTTTTTTTAGGAAAAATGATTCTGATCATGTGGTCTGACTAGGGAGACTACTCACGCGCGGCGATTTGATTTTTGCAACGTCTGTAACGTGATACGAACCGGTGCCCTTCGTCGCAGCCAAAATTTACTTGTGCAGTAGGCCATTGCTTCATATGGCAAATACGAGTCCATCTAGGGAGTCCTCGATATACGTCTTGATAAATGGAAGAATATGAAACTAATGGATACCAACACTGGCACAGCCTAGACCCTAGGTGCTCGATTTCACATGTGCAGCCTTTTGAATATGCCGGAGTATTCTCAAGCCACAGCAGCTTCGGTATTATCAATGCACAATGTAAGATTACGCAGTAGAGGGGTATCCGACAAAGAACAGCATGGCGGTAGCAAAAAACTATATTTCTTTTATTTTAAAGAAACCCACAAAGAACACAGAGGCTTGTTGAACTTCCAGTGAGCTTTCAAAATTACTTTAAATCACGGGCAGAAGAAGTTGACCTCTATAGGAGACAGGTAGTTCCTGCCCACCCTTCGCTCAGTCGCTGCTTCACGTCGACCAGCTCAGATTGGGCGGAACAAAGCATGGCCTTTGGCCATGCCCAGCAATATTTTTTCTGTGGCTCCAGGCCAAAGCAAATATGGTGCAGAGCTGTAAACATGGGATCGACGGATATTGGGATACTTCCTGGCCGCGACACGGAGTAATTCCATTTGGAATCCCAATAGTGCGTTGATCAATTCTTCGCCCGTGGGCTCGTCCCGTGGGTTTATTTGCTCAAAACAAATAAAATTGTACCTTCGTTCCGTGGATTCTATTTGTCTCGAACAAATAAACCCATGGGATAAGAATAGTTGCCGACTTTTCGCCCTGGTCACGTGTTCCCAATAAGGGAATTCGCGTGTCATGTTTACTCATCACCCGAATGTGGTCACAAACCGGTTGCGCGCCGACTGCCGACTCGTTTCTGTAGCTGAGCCGACCCATTGGGTGGCACTGACGCGTCAAGTCCACACCCATTTTTTAGAGTGGCACGCACAGAATTTTGACGCGCTACAGATGAATAGAAAGTTTATTATTACTATCTACGTGTATTGCGATCCAGGTAGTACATATTGTGATGATATATGGATTTTTCGGAAATAAAACGCCGGTGTATGTAGCGACGATGGGGGTCGAGGCTCAACACCACCATCGCCAAAAAAATGATGCCACCCTCAGCGCCGGGCCCAACTACATGCACGAATCACCTCGTGCATCATCAGCAAGTACCGACGAGGCGTCGCAAGTTACGTGCCTAGTGCGACTGGCGTGGACTTTACGCGCCTAGCACGACAGGCAGCACGCCAAGCGACGAGTGGCGCGTGTTCGTGGTAAGTGGTGCGCGAGTGCAGCACTGGACGGGTGGTCATGGGCGGGACATCGTGTGCACCATGTAGTTTGGGGTGTGGAGGGCATTGAGCGTGCAACTAATGGCGGCAGTGGTGGTGGTGGCAAGAGGAAAGAGCTGATGGACAGCAGCATGACAATGGGGCGGCGAGCTGGCTCAGACTGGAACAAATATGGCACGCGAATTCCCTTATTGGGAACACGTGACCAGGGCGAAAAGTCAAAGACTGATAAGAATTGAGCACCCCTAGTTTCACTCCAAATGGTATTTCCATCACTAATGCTGGAGAGTCCTTTCGCAAAACCGCATTTTTCGACGTAATTTGGGAGTTCAATGAGAGTTTAGCCTATTTTGTGACCATCTATAAACTTTGGTGGTTTTTTTCTGGTACAGCAGGGAACTGATCAATGCAATTTGAATGCCAAAATTGAAATTTTGTGTCTGAAGCAAATATAATGTCAGGGATATTCGTTATAATGGCAGGCAACACTCATTCGATTCTCCTTTGTGCAGTGGAATAGCCTGAGAATACTTTCATACCTTGGGTGAGCGTAGTAAACATGCCGAGGCATGTTGAACTTGTTTTGATCCCATCAACTATTGTTTTCATATGCACGCTGCCATAACAGGCATCCAATATTCAGCAGCAGGCCGAAACATTCCAAGCAGATTTATATACACATTATATTTTTTTCGGCCTGGCAGATAGAATACAAAGAAGTCCCTTTTAATTATGAAGTATGGCGGTGTTGCCCAATTTGGAGGGCTTTCTGGGAAACCGCGTTTCCACATAGACTCCCCCCAGTGGGCCACAGTGGGAATGTGCCTTGTGATGCTAGATACCTGGTGATTCAGCCTGAGGATTAGTGAGCAAAACCTGGCTTATGCATCACCTTAATCAGCGGCGAATAACGGTGAGTAATACTTGAATCCATAAATTAGTAAACACATGCTTCATTGCTCGTGTGTCATCACCGCGCGGACCGGCTACTGGCTGAAGATTAGTTGAAGTTCAAGTTGCGGCCTCAATGAAGAGAGTATGGACCCACTCAAGAATGACAGGCATAGTGCGGCGCTTATCTTGTGGAGTAGCCTTCTTTTTCTAGAGTTCTTAAAAGCAGATTGGAGCAGAAAGGCAAAACGTAGTCAAAACGTGGTACTGTGAAATTCTTGGCATCAACGCAATCAAATTCCCATCCCACGCAAAGTCAAAGTCATCAGCTACTGAGTTTTTTTCGAAAAGTGGCCTAGGAAAATGACTAAAAACGATTACCTAAACAAGATTAGGACTCGTAATCCTCGGACTACCCGCGCTTCGTATGCGCCGCAGGCCGAAAAAAAGGCTTTGAGGACGCAAGTATATTGATATAGACACATTCTGATCTCCACCCGAATTTCGGAGCATAAGGTGCCAAATCTCCCTCTCTTTTCTTTCCCTTTCCCTTCCCTCTTTCCTTTTTGGGATTTTATTATTTTGCTTACGAACGTACCCACAACACCAGTAACTAGCCCGTAATTCGACCAAAGATTGCACTGGCAGGGCAAATTGGCAATTTGACCTTATTAGTGGTGTGTTTCCTTAAACAAATCGAGGCACGAACTCATATTTGTTGAAGCATCTGTCTAGACAGGAGAGGCTATGTGACCGTGATCTCTGTGCACTGCTGGCAAACTGCGCAGCTCGTACACCGTCACGGTGACTCACGGTGTCAACAGTCTGCATATATAGTCCAAGTGTACATCTGTCTTCCTCTTATTAGAGATGCCACTCACCAAACGACGACGAATGGTCCATATTCTTTTGCTCCTTGCCCTCAGGCCCCTCCTCTGCGTTGCTTACAACCAAACCCACTTCGAGCTATACAAAAACACGCACTTCAGGCCCTGTCCGTCTAAACGGCCCCGCAATGCCACCGTGCCCGTGGCGGACCATGGCGCTCCTCTCCTCAACAATGCCAGTTTATCGGCTGTTGCCTTTTGCGATCGGTTCTGGAATTACACGGTTTTGCCAACCATGCCTGAAGACGGCGCATTCAGGCTCTCGTGGGTGAATGTCGTGATCAACGTCGTCAGCGGGGTCATTTCCTCGCTTTCGATGTTCTTGCTCGCTGTCACTATCGACGATGCCGAAAATGGAGCGGCATTTTTTAATTGGGTCCAGGATGTTGAATGGACGTTTCGACGGTGTGTTGGACTTGGAGGTTTTGTGGCGCGTGCTAATATTTTCTCAACAGCCTGAGGCAATCTTGTACGAGCCGGAGATCACACAGCCCGGCCCCTGTGGCCCCTGCGGCCAAACGCCCTATCTACCAACGGTCATGGTCTTCGGCTACCATTCAGCATGGTGCAAACCTATTCAAGACTGCATGGCACTCACTGAAACACCTTGACACCTACAAACGAATTTGGTGGTGGAGTGTGCTGTTGTACTCTGTCATCACCACCGTGCTATGGTGGCATTCGTTTATCGAGGTCGCCCGACATCCGTCCGCCTCGTACGCGATGCTGTCCCCCATTGCGGTGCTGGGCGTGCTAGCCTACTTCGTCTCGCTCCCCAACGACATCCCCGCGGCGCATTACGTCGTGATTGGCCCGCTGATCGTGGTCGCGGTCCTCCTGCAGCAGGCCGCTGCCGCCGCCGCGCTCGTCCTGTTCTACAAATCCCACGGTATCACGCCCCAATATACTGTCGTCCCCGCATTTGACCTCGCGCCGTTCAACTGTGACGTCGCCGCCATCCTCCGCGACCCGACGAACACCACCTACCTCGTCAGCACGGGCGCCTCGCCCGGCTTCCTGGTATATGCGTTCTTTATACTCGGGTTCTTCGTGCAAGCGTCCTACAACTTCAGCCGCAGCTTCGTCGCGCGGTTCCTGGCATATCTGTACGCCGTCCAGGCCACGTACTCGCTCATCTCGCTCGTCTTTGTGCTGCCACCGGGCCTGGATCCCATCGCCTGGGATCCCCACTGCAGGCTGGTGCATGTGATGATGGGGTCCGGTTACGGGTACATGGACGTCCAGGTCCCGGACGCGGTGCGGAGCGTCAGAACGTTTTTCACGCTGCAGACCGTCAAGACACTGTTTAATGTAAAGTGGTGACCGCCGTTGTAGTCTTTCCCTCTTTGTAGCCCAATCTAGACTGTAACATGATTGTATATTGTTACGGACGGTTTTGTATCTCCCCGCGTAGTGTACCAACCTGGCAGGCTCGGAATCATACTACCAAAATGTGTCTCGCACATCCATTCCTTCAACGGTTCAACCTAATGCCCGGCTTTTGTTTATCTAGGTCTGATTTCATCCTTGTGACACTAGGGGCAAACATCAACGCACATGAAATCCGAGTGCGCTCAACGCATGTGGTTCGCACCAGGTAAGACAGCCAATGAATACCAGGCAAAGTCTTTTGGGCAGACAAAGCACAGACAAAGTTCCTTGGGGCGGCGGAAAACTTTACCTGCCCTTAGGCTTTGTCTATGCTTTGTCTGTGCGGCTCAAGGAGGTGTCGGCTTTCGAAAATCGGATATTGGGTCGAAAAGTTTTTTTTGCCCGAATTCTAGACCCCCCCTCCGGGCCCCCCAAAAGAAGCAGGAGGTTCCCACGCTTATGGCGGGCCGATAAATTGATGCCATCAAATCCACCTCAGTTTCAGCTTGAGGCCGTATTTCGGAGGGCAATTGGGAGTTGGAAATACCGAGCGTCGATCATACCGGCGGTATGATCGGCGGTATGATTTTGGCGAAGCGATCAGACGGAGTATCAATGTCAGCCGCCATAGCCTTTTGTAACAAACAAACATCTACACTTTTCTTCTGCCATCCCATGGCGCTCTTCGACGCGTCGCAGGGCTCCCGAGCTCGAAGGCCTTTCACTTCTGAAAATAATGCTTTTTACACGTGTTCTCTCTGCTCTGAAGGAGGATACAATTATTTTAAGTTGTCAGCCCATAAGCATCTTGACCAAGCAAGCACCTGCTGTCCTCCCACCCTCAGTTTCAGACTTCGTTGCGGCCGCTATCAGTCCCTGGGACCCGAGTAGATTTGCATGAGGGATGCGAACATTTGGACTTGAGCGTGACAGAAGACGGAGCACTGAGAGGGAGTGGGGATTGGAAAGCTGCGGTCGGTGGAGCAGTCGGGGGATTGGTCACTAGCATGGGGAGTAAACGGTAGAAGAAGCGAAGGCCGTCTTGGTGCGGGTGGTCGCACTGTGTAGAAACAATTTTAGACTTGGCGGGGGCCTGTAAAGCCATAGAACACACTCGATACCAAGAATTAGGGCCCTTGGCAAATTTAGGTACAAGATGGCTGGAGCACTTAGGACAGCAGTTATTATATATTGGTGTTGGGGGGCAGACACTGCATTTGAAGGTACGACATTGGAGGTGGTGGGAAGGAGGAGGAGCACGCGTCGAAGCTGCCGTGTTTGGCTAAGCCCTTGACATTCAAAGTCCGACTTATCACGGCCGGTATTGCCGGCGGTATTGATGGGCCGGCATTTCCAACTGCCAATCTTTGTGGTATTTCGAGTGCGTAGTGAGAGTGTAGAACTCCGATCACTTCGGAAGTATAAACGACAGGTGCCATTTGCTGACACCATAGAACAAACAGCCAGAATCAATGTCCTGAGCAAGGGCAGTTGAGTATCTATAGAGAGAGGATTGTAGAAGCCGACTGAATCCCTTCGTAACCCATGGAATTTATTCCTTTACTTCTTCTCACGAATGTTCCCGAAACAAATCAAGATCAGGGATGGAGAATTGACTGAATTGGCCCGCTGAGAATTTCTCGCACCATAGATACATACATACATAGAATATAGGGATTTTGGGCCCCGAGCAGGCCTGTTTAATACTGTCTCTGATGAGGAGGACATCTTAATGTCTTTCTTTTCTTTTTTAGGACTTCCTGCAATTTCTCCGATTTCGGGTCGTTCCAAGCGCAGTGAGAGTGGACTCCATTCTCAAAAGTTCTTACACCCTAAATCCAAGGGGGGCTATATAGCATGAAGAGTGTCTTATATTTATTGCCTGTGTTACAGTTGGATGTCCGGCTAGAAAAAACATATAAATTTTATGTTATCAGGGGCTTCTATCATTCACAGTGAAAAATATTTTTGGTGTAGAGGAGTCACAACTATTCTAGATAAGGGTGTGAGGGGAGCGCTAACGACTGGGCGTCGAGAGAAGGCGGGCGGCGGGATTTGTGCAAATGGAGCTAGATTTGATGGGAGTTCTACACACTCACTCACCACTGCCGTATTTCGAGTGTGGTATAGAGTTTTAGCATTAGGACATGTGCCTAATGACAAGATAATAGTCCCTGAACATTTATAATTCCTTAGCTATCCATCCCCTGCTCAAAAATAAATAAATTCAGCCAACATTCACATTTAACCTACTAGTGACGGGCTCGTTTATTCGCGGTACCCGAACACGCATCGCAAGTCCAGTTCCGGGATACTAAATCTTCGAGAAGCATGCAGGAACGATGGAACTGTATATTTTGATACAGATCAAGTCAGTATATTTAGAAGGAAGTGGGATGTCACATACCCATCGTGTTTCGCATCCTTTTCTCGCGCATTCCACAGCCAACCCGTCGTTTTTCTCAGCATTGGTAACCTCCGACCCACACCCATCGCATCCAGGAGCCAATCGAGCGGTGACTTTCCCGGGCATCAGTATCCACTGCCACCTCTGCAGAGGCTCTGCAGCGTCCGGTACGGTTTGCTCTGGACTTCCTGGCGACGTGGAAGGAACTTCTGGGTCTGTGGAGTCGTTACTGGAACCGGATGGCAGTGGGTGGCCAACTGTATCTGTATTTGTAGCCAAATCCTTGCTCGTATTACGAGTCCTAATTAACCGTTCCTTAAGCAAATGCTTGGCGATTCTTTGCAACTGTTTGGTGCTTTCCCCATATATCATTACTCCTTTTCACAACCTCTGCTCGTCGTCCCGCCGTCTCTATATTCTCCTGCCCTCTTCGGGCTTTTATTTCACTGGGCTGGATCTAGAAACGTCATCTATCCCCATCTCATCAAATTCTACTGTCGAGGGCCGCCTCATGTTGAACTACGTGGCACTGCGCAGCTCTTTCCGTCTTCAATTCACACCGCATTTTCATCCCAATTCAGGTATATCTGGTTGGCTGCGATATGTTACCGAGATCCGGGTCATTCGCACAGCAACTCTGCTTTACCATTTATACTGAAAGAATGACAGCCCATGCTCCTCTCACCTCCCGACTTTCCCTTCTCGCATGAGCTCAGAAACTGGCAACGAACAGACCTATCTGGTGACGATGGCTTCTGCTCTCCCTCTTCTCGAACCTGGAGCTTTGATATATTTTAGTGCCTCCCCGCTGCTTTCAATCATTTAACTACTTTATAGATAAATATCCGATCTATTGACGACTCGCTGGACCAACGCCGCCACTCTCGTCGCCCATAGGTATTCTGCATCTCAAAGGCCAATCCAACACCATCAATCATGAGTCCCACAGGTCATCCAGTATAACGTGTATGCACAAAACCAACCATCTCCCAAATTCACCAGGTATGTTGTGCATTATCTCCTCCCAACATGTCCCCATTTCCCACCTACATCATGAAATGCTCGCGCCAGATCACGCTCGGCACACAAAAGGCGTCTTCTCTTCGTCCACGACAACCTGACTGCCTCTCTACCATTTCTTTGAATAACCTGTCTGCCAACCTTACACATACTCCGTGTTTTAGTTCTCAATATCCCCAATTTAGCAGCACCGAGGGCCTCCAGCCATCTTTTTCAGCGTGAGGCAATTCCGCTGCTTCACATGGTGACTGTTGAACTTCGCCACTTCTAAATTTCACACATTAAAACATCCACCCGCGTCGATATCTTCGAGGACACCTATGAAGTACGTGATACTGTAGTTCGTTCAACCTATAACTGACAAAAACGAAGGCCTAAGTCCTGTAAATTGCAGTAACTCATTACAATTTCGAGCTTCTGCACCTGCTACAGTAATTATCCATGTCAATGTATCCGGCCCAGCACGATAGACTTACCCCTGAGCTTCCGACTCTACTGGTATTCCTTGATCACCGCAGTCTCAGCATTTAACGCACGAGTTTGCACAGTACTTAATAACGGCATGTCCTTTCAATGTAGTTCATTGCTGCAACTTTTATTTTTTTCAATCCTTTACTATTCCTATTCCCTGTAAATACGGTCGGAATACGATCTACTTTGCGAACAAAGTCAAGAATACGGAGCTGATTGACTTCTGCGGAGTCTGTAAGAAGTCAAAGAGGATATATTAGAGCTTCTTTGACTCACAAATTTCGTTTTTAAAAAGGACACGTATGATGCCAGCTGACCACCTGTTTTTGTCTGCATCTCGCAGCCCGGATCTCACTCACTGCCTCATAACGCACTTCCATTCTCCGTAGCTCCATTCTTAGACTGAAGTTAGGAGTCCACTGAACAGGAATCTCGACGATAAATCAAGATCCAGATTCAAGTTCGCAGATTCCGCAGCACGCACTGTCCCGCAAACTTCTTCACACGGGATTTACTACAGACTCGGAGTATGTTTCACTTCAATCCATTGTCAGTCAAATATGCCGGAGCGAAGCGGAGGCGCATCTTGTATCTTTTAGGATTCGTTCTTGTCGACGTCCATTCAGTGTTTTTTGATCGTAGTTAGAACTCCGACTGACATGTTCCTTCAGTTCCGAGGTTCGGCCGTTATTTCAATTTTAGGTGCAACCACTGCACAACCTAAGGAACAGTCTCGGGAGGTCTAGAGGAAGTCTCAACGACAGATCCAAGGGCATCTCAGACCACATTCTAATCCTGGTCCGCTGAGAGTCTTGTTAACGCGACATTTGCCAAGCCATCCCTGGCATCTGACTAACACCAAATTTGAAGGGATCCGTACTTAAGCTCCGCACTCTTCGCATTCCAATGTTATTTCAGTGGTTTGAAACCAATTATGCAAGCTAACGACGCCATCATGTCCGCGGTGTGCAGATGGTTCAAACTGAGGTGTTCGACCACAATTCACCAAGTATTTTCATTTAGATAATTAATTCCGGCTCCAATAATCTTCGCTTGGATGCGCAACTAATTTTTTTTCTGCTATGGGTGAAACCGGATCGCAAATGCGCAGTTTGATTTATCATTCACCCGGTGCCATTATGGGTCACAACTCACTTCACGGCTGTAGTATTCAACAGGAGCCAGAACAGTTTGATGTGGTCTTAATGGAATTTCAACAAGCCATCAATGCAGACCTAATGGTCAAGTCCGAGACTTGTAAGATCCACTCCCTCTGCAGGCAGGTCAGATCCCAGAGGAGACAGTATGCTCAGCTTTATATGGACAGGTGATTTGAGGCAGATTGTAATTGATATTTACTGTAAATTTAAGCTCGAGACACGGTGTTCAATAATATTATTAATAATATTAAAAAAGGGCGGGCTCGTACTGCCATGCGAAGCAATGGCTCACAGGCCAAGTCCATGTCCAGCGAATCAGATTCGTCGTCGCTTGTGTCCTGAATGAATCGGCGCCCTGCGGCAGACAAAAGGCATCAGAGAGTCCTCTTCTAGTTCCATATCCGACTCATCAAGGGGCGCAAGATCCACCAAATCTATCTGTGTTTGTGGAGCGACTGTCGTCACATTTCTTGTCTCTGCGGTGACTCTGGAAAATTAATTTTAGCATGATGGGAGGAGGAGCTGACCGAAATGCTACACGGGAGCTGTGTTCTTCGGAAATAACGAGCGGCTCCTTGTTCTTCCCCGATGGCCGCCGTTTTGGATATTGCTGGCGCTTGTTCCAAATCTCCAACAAGGCTTTCGTCTCTCCCATTGAGATCTTGAATTCAGCAGGCATGGTTTCGGGAGAGAGGCGATGGAAAGTGCGGGAGTGCCAGTGTTCCGGAAGATTGTACTTCCATATTGCGGGTGTCTTTGGCCCGCATTGCGGGCAGTTGACAGGCACGTTTGAGCAGGGCGAATCAGGCAAGTTAGAACTTGATGCTTTGGCGTACTGAAATTTAATTGCCCGTGCGCAATTCAATTTTTGCCAATCGATTTGCTGGATGGCACCAATACCTTGTCCCTTTTTCAGATACATTCTGCACTGCGGATTCGGTCGCAAACAGAGCCCGCAGAGTTGATGCTCGCGGTGACAGAGGGGATAATGAAGAATGTGGGCAGCACAATGTTCCAGTTGCTGACCGTGTGCAAGGTCCAGTGGTACTGCAGGCTCGCATTTAGTGCAGCTTACACCTACAGGTTCGATTTCCCGTTCATTAATGTCGTCTTCGCAGAGGAAGCAGGCTTTCCCTTGAAACAATAGGGTGAGTAAAGAATTCAGCATTCTTGACGGACTCACCTTCGTTCCTGTAGGGAAAATAAGCCGTTGGTGATATTTCTGGGATATTACGTTGGTCTTGGAGTTCAATTCGATAATGCAATGATACGGCGATTGTCATCAGTTGCGAGCTTTGGAACATGTATGTGGGTTGATCAGGGATGGATGTCGATATCTCTGGGTTCAGAGAGTGAACTAGACAGCCTGGAGCTTGCCCCACTAACCCTTTGGTGAGATGAGCCGCTGTTGTTAAATAAACCGCGGCGCGTCAATATCTCGGCCATCATTTCGGTATGCCGCGTCAAACACTTCCGGCACTTTTGAGCTAAATTTGCCCAGGCGCGTCAGTCGCGCGTCAGAAACTCTGTGCCCCTGGATGTTGTTCCTGGAACTCGGCGACGGTATACCTATCTATATGCACAAGTACGCACGGCGGGGGTGAGCTTGCGCGCGCGGAAAAATACTTTTTATTCAGGAATTCAACAAAATGACAATGGAGCCTGTGCCAGTGAGAGAGAGAGACTTGTCGGAGCATCTATCCACGTTCCGGGGCGGTGGTACTACAGACACCTCGGAACCGACTCTCGGACACGGAACTGGGGTACATTGAGAACGCGAGGAAGGCGCGTGTCCGATTAGCGCTGTGGAGTAGCTTCGCGGTTCGCGATATTTATAATAGGCTGCGTCGTGAGTATGGTAAGCATGCTCTGGGTTTATGTGCTGGCGACTGGGATTGCTGCTGTAAGTCTTGTCCCATTTTTCGTTATCAATCTTGGCAAAGTTGTATTTCTTGCCTGTGATGTTCTCGACTTCTTCCACTCCATAGTCGATTACCCACCGGAGTGCGTGGTGGTCAGACCCGCTTGCGAGCGACCCGTACACCGCCCACTCCTTCGTCGTGTCCAGGGCTGTGGCCGCTACGTTGGTGAATGTCAGATCAATAGTGGAGATTGCACCCCGCTTGAGTGTTCAAAGTACGTCGGGACTCCCTTCTCGTTTTGTAAAGTGAACTCGTTCTCCTGTAGCCAGTCAACGAACATCCGTGTGGCACCCGCAGCCGCGCGGTCGCCGATGCCCCACAACGAGTGGTACTTGTTTATGTCGCCGGATATTATCGCCGGGTGGTCCTGCGGTAATCGTAGTCGTTGGAGCCGCTGTGCGGCGTCCGTCCTTCTTCGCCTTGAGCCCTTTCCCTTTGGGCTGCTGTAGACGTTCACGGTCATCGTCGTCAGATGCGGTTTCTGTTGCATGTCAAGGACCTGCAAGGAAATTCACAATTTTCCATCAAAGTGACGAAACTTTGCAGACTTACAGAAATAACGAAGTGACGAAGGTGGGTACGACTCGTCTGGTCACGGTGACTCCACAAAGCTTATGATAGTCGATAAACTTCAATCTGGAGGGATGAATATATCACAGTATTTCGGTTCTGAGGTCACTTCCTTCCGTGCAGCCTTGGGAAAAGAAAGTTGGATTGTGAGAAGAGTAATAGGTTTGGCTCCCTGTGTTCTGTCCCTCCAAGACACCATGTTCTGTTCTGCGACTTTTAGTTTGTGAATCAAGATTGTTCAACACCTCCGGTTTCAACGATCAGGACTCCAGGATGACAGAACCTTCCAAGATTACTAGCTAGGCACGAAGAGAGCCGAAACCTCTTTATTTTGTCAACACGAGGAGTTTGGTGGTTCGATACACTGTGTGAGCTCCACGGCTCTTGACGATTAAATTGACTTGAAGCCAGAAACCATATTGGCCGACCAGACGCCGCATTTTCATTTTGAATGTATGCTGAAACCCAACCGAAACCTGAGGGCCGGAGCGCAACAAATATTCAGACATAGTCAAAGGCCAAACACACTCGTAATACGTACATATTTCTATCCAATCCATGATCTAATATTTTTTCAAGTAGATTGGACCTGCTCTTTCGAAGCTGTTGAGATCCATAAGTTGTCCCAAACCCCGTTAACCGGCTTACGGGCATAATTACATGTACTGGATTCAATATCTTTCTGTTCATTACCGTAGCTTCTTTTCTCAACTTCTCATGGCCACGATGCTTACTGTACTAAGTTTGAAAACATACGGGAACTCTTTTAGCTCCGTACACACACTTTTTAAAATCCTTACTTGCTGGGGAACCAAGGTTGCCCAGAGGGCTCTTGTATCATATCTTGTTCCTGGAACTTGGCGATGGTTTGACATTCTGACATCCATATATGCACACGGATCGCGAAGAAAGTGATCCCCGCATGCGATGCGCAGAGATGTATATATGGTCTTTTGATTCAGGGATGCGGTGAACGGGTAGTAAACGAAGTGTTGGGTATTTCAGTTCATTGGCCTAAAAAAATGTGAGCGGCCTGGAGGATCTAGCCGTCTCGCTGCGTCGAGCTCCACGTTCCGGGGCGGTGGTACAGGCACCTCGGGACCGAGTTGACGTTGCGGAAATGGGGTACATTGAGAACGCGAGGAAGGCGCGTGTCCGATTAGCTGTGAGCCGCGATATTTATAAGAAGCTGCGTCGTGAGTATAGAGTTATGCTCTGGGTTTATGTGCTGGCGATCGGGATTGCTGCTGGCCAGGACATGCAGGGATTGTAGGATAATTTGGGTAGCTCAGGGACGTGAGGACGGGGGAAATTAATTCAAGAACCAAAACTTGAAGAGAGGCCGACGTCGAACGTTGAGGCAACGGCATCCAGCACGGTCATGGGACGGCTTGTTGCAGTGGCGCTGTGTCGATTGCTGCTGGCGGACGGTGTTCGACGGTGAGAAAGTTAATACTGTGTGTCCCGCGTGTCTCAGCGAGTTAATATCGTGGGCAGCGAGTAGTAGATATGGCGTGTTGATATGTATTATATACCCTGGCGCATGACGTCATCACGCCTGTTCTCTTCTTCGACAATGGGGACGCTGTTTCCGCCCTCGCCGCCACCGGACCCGTTCCGCGACCACCTGGTGGCGCTGCTGAGTCTGCACGATGCACCGCCGTCGACGCCGATACCCCGCTACGCTGGCCCGCGCGACTGGCAGACGGACAGCATCCTCCGAGCTATCGACGCCCTCATGCGCAGGGGCGATAAGTCAAGTACTCAGAACAACACCAGCAGCAAGAACAATACCACCAAGAACAACCACACCCACCACCGCAACGGCACTCTGCTGAGTCATGCCCGCCCCGCCCACCGCGCCATATTCCAACGACTCGTCTCTCTCGTCGCCGCTGCACCCACACGTGCCCCGCGTGCGGCCACCGCCCGCTCATCCCGCTCTCTGACGACCGCTACGCCGAGTCGCCCGGCGTCGTCCCCGCGGGCGGCGCGCTCGCCTCCGCTGCCTCCCAGGGCGGCATGGACGCGCTCGAGGAGCTGCGGTTGCTCAAGGATCAGGTCCGCGACGTGTCGCGCGTGTGCAACGCCGTGGCCACCGGCGACCTCACGCAGAAGATCACTGTGCCCGTGCAGGGCGACCTCATGGTCCAGCTGAAGGTGGGTGTCACTGTCTTTTTTTTCGCTCTCCCCATCCTGCTACCTCTTTTTTCCCAATCCTGGCACTCCTGCCTTGATTCGTTTCCAATCCTTGATACGCATTTTTGTCGGGGCCCGCATTTTGATGGATTGGAGCGATGTCGTGGAACGCATCGACATTGATGGGGCGGACGCGGTCCCTTTCCTATCATCTCGCCATCCCAGCCGCGACGTGGGCACGAAGGGCAAGCTGGGCGCGCGGGTGTGTTTTTGGTTGCTTTCTTTCTTTCATGCGGTTTATACGAGTTTTCTTTCCAACTTTCTTTTATACTATGCGGGGTTTTTTTGGGGGGTTCTTTTTGGAGGGGGGATGCGGATCGCGGGACTGGACGGGCGTTGCGCGGTGTCTCTACTCCATGTCGTATGCAGACTGAATAAATTGGTTGCATCCCACCGTCAAACTTGGGGTCCAAGGTTGTTTTCCATCCCCCAACCACAAAGTATGCCAGAAAGTAATTGGCTGGTTTTATATTGTCCAATGGCCCACTACCTGGGGGTGGCCCACTTCCCAGTAGGTTATAGTATTGTTCAAACTGAAAAAAGAGCAACCTTGTTTTTTATTCCCTCGCCCTCATACGTAATACTGCAAATTATCTTCCTTGTGTCGAGACTCCCCCAGTATGCTCTCGCCAATGAAGGGTGTTGAATGCGTTCAATATTTTTGCCACGCGATCCAGCAGAGAAGGGGCCTCGTCGAACGACAAATTAGCGACGTAATCGGAAAGTGTGCTGGCAATCGTTTGTCTTGCGTGCGCGTCATCGAGCCACGCGTAATGCTCTATCCTGAATTCTGTAAATGATTCCAACAAGTCGCTATTTGGAGCATATGCATCCAGGACTGCGGAGCATATCGCCTCCTTGGGCAGATCTGGATCAATATTGGCGGCATGGAACATACTTTGCATGCATTTCGCAAATCTCCTTTGAACACCAGCTTGAATTGCGGCTGAGGGTGCGAAAGAATGCATGCCCCTGAGTGTCTCTACTGGCTTGTAAGGCGGAATATCTGAACTGCAGTGTTCAAAGAACTCTGCCAGAATATTGATTTCCTCTGTTGAAATACCCTCATGGAGGGTGTTGGGTCGGTTTAACTCGGTGCATGATTGCCAAATTTGGTTCGAATTCTGAGGAGGAAGGCTGTTATTCTTTTGTTCGTATTTTTTAATTCTGTTCGAACCTTCTTTAGAATTCTGGCTTTGAGGAGGGCTCCGATGGAAATGGAAGCAGGTGAAGTGCCTGAATTGATGACCGCATGTAGTGCAGACTCATAAACCGAGACCGCTGGCGAGCTCCACTCCGGATGTGGTAAAAGGCAGAATCGCCAAAGTGCAGTCAATGACTCGGGATCGGCCACTGGTTTCTTCGAGATCCCAGGCAATCCTAGGTCTCTACAAAGGATGCAAGGTATGCATCGCCACAACTCAATGTGGGCACTCCACATAACATGCTGAACTGCTCTATCCGAGGTTCGCAGATTCAGGTATTGGATTATACCTCGAGCCACGGTCAGATCCGGGGTCTGGTCGGGTTTCCAAAAAGAGAGTAACATCCCAAGGATCTTGTCAATTTCATGAACACCTTCCGAAGCGTTTAATTGGTGGAGGTGTTGGGTTACGAGGTCGTTGAACATTGCTTCCAGTTTCCACCGTGCGACAGGTGGAAGAGGCGAATGTTGCCCCAAAATGGTAGAGCAAGTGTACTCGAACTGATAGGGAAGAGTGTCCAACTCTGCGGATCGAGTGACATAGTCGAACCATATCATATATGGGTTTTTAATGCCAAATTCGTCGATATCATGGATGATCTTCTTGATCAAAGGTGATTCTGGATCCACGGATGTTGAGATTAGAAACTCGGGGGGGTATTTGGGAAATCCAAAAAGACTGTTGGAGACGTCTTCAAGGCAAGACGCGACAGGGGTGATGTCTATTAATGCACCAGGCTGGGCATTCATTGTCGAGGTCAGGTAGTCCCGTGTTTTTGTGAGCTTCCCATCAGCCGCGCAGAATGCGCTCCATCGCAAGAGTGCCCATGCGGAGATAAAATAATATTCAATGTCGGGCGATGGACGGTCGAGGGTGTACAATCGCGTGAGGTCGAAGCGTGGGTTGGCAGATGCAGAAGAATCTCCGGGCTTCGACAAACTCGAAATAGCCCAGAGGACTTTGTAGCAAACGGTTTGCCGACGTTTAGTGGCATCGGGAGACAGCAGTCCGCTATCACAACTGCGAAGCAGATTTTCTATGCGTGAGCACAACCGGTCATCAACGAGGACCCGAATTTGGCGGTCGTACACCCAACGCCTTCCTTGGGCTCCCCACAACATGTCCGGTATACTCTCGATGAATGGCTCTAGTTCGGAATCGTCGGCCAAAGACCTTACGGTCCATGTGAGCGCTCGGACATCGCGTGCTGTCCGTTCCTCTGAAGCACTCGAAGCCTGCCGAGACATAGCCAATAGCATAGTATCCGAACTGTAGATGCTGTCCTGTGACGCTTCGCTGTTAATATTGGGAGGACTACCACGGAGCACTCCAATGAGATGTCGCATCCGTGAAAAACGCCAAATTAATCCCGAGAGTGGAGTGCGATATGGGCAATCCAGAAATGCCAAGGGCAGTAGAGTGAGAATCATATAGACCGCCACCACCAGCCCGAGAGAGGTAGCTACTAGTGCTGTCAGCAAGCTATTGACTGGGGCCAGGAATGCCACCAGCCCCGCGAAGAAGAACAAGAGAGATCCGTGCAGAAGTATCGGTATAAGTTCGATCACTGTGTGCATATTGAAGCGCTTCAGGCCATAGTAGAGGTATGAGAACATTCGAGCCCGAATGACGGGAGTAGAGTGCATATCAGCCTTGTGAAGAAAGTCGCGCGCCCATTGCTCAAGAAGAGTCGCGATGACGGCGCAGGTAAGGCTGAGAATAAGGCTAATGAACCAAAGGAAGTTACAAATGAGCGACGACGCCGGGGCGGTGAAGGAGTTGGAGACCAGGGGAGGTAAAGTGCTTCCCTCGGCAGCTGCGGCGAGCTGCAGCGATATCTGTCTCAAAAGCGTAACCGTAAGGTCGCCGGAATCCGGTTTGAGTGTTTTGTAGCTCTCCACGAGGAAGGCCGTCAGGCTCGCAGAGAAAAGACCTGCCTAAGATCCCATATGCTTTATTAGGTCAGGTAGAACTGAGACATCACATACAAATATGAGCAGCCCTTGCATGTCAGTCCTCCAGCTATCGACAAGGGCCCTGTCGTACTTTTCTGCTTCGGAAACATACACGGCCCACATTTTGGCAGCGGCTGCCTCATTGGTAGGATCTTCGCCTGCAAATTGTATGATCAGGATGGATTGCATAGAAACATGAAGGGAGGGATAGTACGAAGGCGTCGGATGCGCATTATAACTGGAGGACGAGTAGACCTCCCGGCGTCAATTTGCGAACAGTATGGGTGAGCTGACAAAGTTGGGACCACTAATACGAGGTTCTCCCGCGGCTTCGGCGAATACATCATGATCATGATACGGCGCCCTAAAATATTTTGGACGGGTCTACGGCAAAATTTTTTGCTGAGGCTAGGTGGAGGACAGAGTCAAAGGCAACAGTTTAAGCCCAGGATTGGTGAAACACAAGCACTCAGCAGACGAGCTAGTAATAAAGTGCCTGCCATTGCAACAGAGTTAGTAGAGTATCCCATGAAATGAACATGCACATATACGGGGATACCCATTGAACGATGGCGGGCACGAAACTTGCAGATATTTGGCTTGTGGCCCGATGTACGACTTGCAAACTGAGTGGATGCAGAACGAGAAAGGCGTCTCCATCAAACTCAGAACACTCCGAGCGGTCCGGGGGACCCGCCATCCAAAGAAAAAAAAAAGAAGATGAGGGCATCTTCATGTAGATTATGCTGGTCCGAATCTTTATTGTCAGTTGAAATTTGGCCAAAATTTGCCACATTTTGATTCTCGTAAGACCCAGAAGCCGTGGAGCGACCTCCTATTCATATCCCGGCCGCTCTTGGAACACACCGCAACATATTCTTCTGCGAAAAATAATGTGAAGCCTCACCAATAATTCGAAATAACTGAAGGAACGTACATACTCGGTTGGAATCCCTTTTCTCCGAGCCTGCATCCTCCTAGCGGCCTCCTCATATTTGAAAGTTACCGGAGCCGATTACGTTCGTGCACTGAATGAACTATTTACCGACTCGTCTTTCATCTCTGATTTTCCCCAAGGCCTCATTAGATTTCGTCGGCAATCAAAGTTACAAAGTTACACAAAAGAGCTCTCCGATCTTTTGCTTTCGACTCTCTAGTTACAGAGTCGACGCCTCCGAAGGACTACCACATGAAGGCTTTAGTTATATCTGAATTTCCTACCCTTTTGCAAGATCTCGCAGCCCGACACAACCCAAAACTCGTGCCTGCTTTTGTTAAATTCGATCTGCAATGTTCCCAGGAGATGATCGCCATGGTCCTGCGTCTTGTTCTCTTAGCTTATTTTGCTCTTGTTCGTCCTTTTTGGTTTCGATAGCCGACTTCGTTGCCCGCCCAATCGTGATGATGTCGATCCAGTTTTTTGTATGATCTGGGTGCTTTCTTATTGTTGGCGAAATCACGGTCATGCTTTGTCCGTGGGTCTCAGAACAGCACACAAGGCAGCTGTTCAGTATAAAAGGCGGGAGAAATTTACTCTGCTCCAGTTTACTCACTCGAGCAACCCACCACACCCTTGTCTCTTCATCCACTCATCCTCACAACAATGGACTCTTTCACCGCCACCACTTCCAAGGTCGAGGACATCGTTCTCCCCCCCGTCAACGACGACAGCGGCTCTGGCTCCAGCGGTGGCTGCGTTGTCTGCAAGGAGGACAAATCGCTGCCCATCGTCAATGAAGACAGCGGGAGTGGGTCCAGCGGCGGCTGCGTTGTTGCTTGAATCACCATCGTACGTACAGACATCTCTCGACATTCATCTGACGCTAATCACTACTCAGATCTGCATATATCAGTATACTTTAACACATTCAATTATTTGTTGGAATGGGGGGCAGCATCGGCATGCGCAGCGTTCAAATATATTTATCTACTTACAACATGAGAGGTACGAGCTTCAACGGTTGTAGCGTCTGTCTAGGAGAGACTATTTATCTACTTCGACTTCTTCGTTTGGCACATTTTTGCTACGTTGTAACACACGCATTTCAATACAGTCTGATCAACTGGTATCTCGTATAACTTTTTTTGAGAGTCTTGAGCCTTTCTAACAGTATATGACCCGGGTTGCAAGGCCAGGAAGAAAATATTGAAATATTGCTTTTGACCAACTCTTGACGACAACTCGCGTGAAAGAGCGAACATGAATACGTCCGGAAATCAAGATAGTCGTTGAACGCAGCAGTTGAGTGTACAACAGATTTGGACGACAGAATCAGGAAGAATGAAAAAATCGGAGCAATCCGCAACCGTGCGAATCTGCGGCTGCCGGCTATTTGCGCATGCTTCCACCGGTCACCTCACCGGCACCTCGAATTTACTTCCACCCACCAGTTCTTAACCCGGCGCGGCCATTAGCCAACTTGAAATGGGATCCATACTCTCTAGCCTGCGCCTTCTTATCCAGATGCTCAAATCCATCTCAGAGTCGTACTATGTCGTCTCAAAGCGCATCTTCGCGGATCCTGGGCTCCCAGTTCCACATGCCTCACGATCCTATTGGTGTGATCCTCCGGCTCCTCCGCCCGAACCGGATTCTATCCTCCTACCCCCGCACGTTGATGTGGTCATCATTGGCAGTGGCATTGCCGGCACCGCGATTGCAAGGACGCTTTTAGACCATCAAAACTTGAAAAAGGAAAAAGGATGTGAAGATTTTAACGCTCAAGGAAAGGGAGGTCTGTTCAGGCGCTACAGGGAGGTCCGTTTTACCTCTGCCCTCTCTCTATGTTCGCTTATCCGTGGGCTAGAAACGGCAGCCACATTTCTCCAAACCTATATCAAGATTATTCGCGCTTCGTAGCAGCATACGGTACGACAGCAGCACGGGATATCAGCAGATTTCGACTTTCGCATCTCCCCACTCTCCTGACAGTGGCATCAGAGGAGGATCTGCTACAAGAGGCGCAGGCAAGAAAGGTCCAACAGATCGACGTATATCTCGAGGATCAGCTTGATCGGCGTGCTAAACGAGATCTGGAAAAGTATGTACACGGTCTTCCTGAAGGCGTACGGACTATATTGTGCACGAGCCTCGGTCGGACTTCGAGGTAGCGTATCCCAAGACTTTTGTTATTCGTTATATTTATCTTTCGCGGTACTTCAGCTTTCGCAAAAAGTCAGCGGTTGTCTTTCGACATGGAGAGGTGCACTCCATCTCTACCGTTTCGTCATAACTTGCCTTATCAATGCGTACCCGAGGCTTGTATCTTCCCCTGTTCTCGATGACCATTGACTGGGCTAATGCACACTCGATGTAGTTTCCAGCTATTCACTCACACACCCTGTACTGTCATAGAATCGCCTGGCGGCGGAGCAAACTACATTGTAACGACGCTCAGGGGTACAATATCAACCCCGCATGTTATCCATGCCACCAACGCCTGGTCCTCTCATCTCCTTCCACAAATGCGCACAAAAATCGTCCCTGTGGGAGCGCATATGACTGCTCAGCGGCCCGGACTGGATCTGGGTAACAAAAATTCAGAAACACCATGGACAGGATCCTGTTCTTTCGTCTTCTACCCGGGAACTTCGCCAATCGTGTTCGACTACTTAACGCAGCAGCCCCCCCTCTTAGAAAAATGCAAAAGATGCACTTTCGAGTTCTGACGGTGAACTGATGTTCGGTGGCGGCACCATGCTTGGTGGAGAGGCCACTGCTATGAAAAATATCGGCATCGCCGATGACACAGACTGCGACTTTGAAGTTAGTGCTTACCTTGGTGGTGCACTGGAGCGGTACTTCTTGGGATGGGGACACGAGGGAAAGGACTCTGTGGTGCGATCCGCAGCAAAGGGGTGGGGGGACGGTCGCATGAAGGCCCTTTGGTCTGACATCCTAGGTCTTTCTGCTGATGGGTAACCTTGGGTAGGGCGAATTCCCTGTGCTATTTCCCAGTGCCCTGAGCCGACGGGTGGGTCTAACGAGACCGCACGTCCAGGGGAGTGGATTGAGGCGGGGTTCACGGGGGAAGGTATGATGCATGCCTGGCTGAGCAGCATAGCAGCACTGGCGCATATGGTTTGAACAGGTCGGAGGACTCGATTTCGACTCCGAGCCCAGTGCTGCCAGCACAATTTCAGGTGACTCACAAACGATGGAAGGAAGCAGATATCCAAGCATTTTTGGCTCAAGCGGCCTAAAATACAGAGGTAGAGGTTATGCTTATTCGCTCTTGGTGTTGCCGGCACAATTTCAGGTGACTCACAAACAATGGAAGGAAGCAGATATTCATGCATTTTTGGTTCAAGCGGCCTAAAATACAGAGGTAGAGGCTATGCTTATTCGCTCTTGATAGCTCTCCATCCCACAAACATCTTCATTGCATATATTTTTGGAAACCTCCAGGGGTCCTTCTTGTGATGGTACTGGCTTCAGTCACAAAATGCCACCCTCGATATGAATTCATTCTCCCACAATGTGGGCATGGTTGGGGTATGGATGTTTGATTCGTTCCCGAATTTCTGATTTCAGTCCTTCTCCTGTTGCATCAACTCTGTCGCCCATGGTTCCACACTCTGTATTTCTAACTCCTACTTCCAAACGCTCACCTAGCTAAGGACCCGTCTAGTGTCGGCGATAATATAGCAAGCTGATAAGATAAGTAGTTCAAAAATTCGGTTCCCACGCTCTAGTCGCTGGATCTCCAGCAAATCCTTCTATTACATTTGGAAACCATCTGGAACATGCGTGGTGATGTCTTCCAGATTTTTAATTCCTTCAGTGAGTCGAAATTGGCATATGTGTCAGAGGAACTCCGTACAATGTCGGAACACCCAATGAACACCTCATCTTACTCACCGCCAAATGCAAGTTTTCAGGTGGGCTGAAAATGTAACTTAAATTATCAATTTCAGAAACCAAATTCAGTATGCCTGAAGTTGCACCTTAAATTACTATTTTCAAGACTCCTGAAGTTGCAACTGAATATAGTACATTCAGTTACAACTTCAGAAACCCTGAAGCTTTAAGTTTCAGACCCAATTTCTGCAAGGCTGAAGTGCTGCCTTAAATTATAAATTTCAGTTGCTTTATAATTTAAGTTGCAGTTTTGTTAAAACTGAAATAAAAAAATTAAGGGTGCCTGAAAACAAGGCTGAAACTACCAGTTTTAGCGGTAGCATAATGGTAGCCTAAACTAATAGATCCAGACGCACCGAAAACAGCACTGAAAACAATAAATTCAGGCGGCACTTCGGTCTGCCGGAAACAATAAGATTCAGGCACGCTTTCAGCTGGCACTGAATCTGCACCTGAAACCATTAGTTTCAGTGTCCCTGAAATTCTTCTACAGATGAGCGGTAGATGATCTGCCGCTCATCTGCACATGATCCACATCCTCACATTTTCACTGGTCTTCACCTGCCGGTCATCGGTACCACTCATAAAAGAATGATCTCAGCATGTTCTACGGCAATATTGAAGCTGTATTTTGTGAATATCAATTGATTTTCTGTTGTGTGCGGCACCGATGAGCCCTACTATGGATGATCTGCAGATGAGTGGCAGATCATCTGCCACTCATCTGCAGAAGAATTTCGGTTGCGCTGAAACTAATGGTTTAAGGTGACATTTCGGGAACAGCCGAAACGACGCCTTAATCTTATTGTTTCGGGCGGGCCGAACCGCCGACTGAATTTATTGTTTTCAGTGCTGATACAGGAGCCCTCCGGGCAAACTTAGTTCCTCAACCATTCCATGCTTTGAATATTTAGGACCATCCATATACAAATTTAAATGCACTGAAGCTCAGGATTCCTTGAAAGTAGTAATATTATAAGGAACTGGAAAATACATTGTCTGCCGTGGGCCTCAGTTCGTATTTGTTTCTGAATGGGACCGCATCGGAAAATACCTACCTACCTACTGGGTGACTTCCCATAGCGATAGATATATTCTGAGTATTTTCCTGAGACAGGTGTCAGGACCCCATCAGCTCCATCACCCACAAACGTACAGAATATATTCCAAAACTGCCAAAATCTGTACAAGGGGTAGCTACCCCCCGAACAGATTTAACACTCAACGAATAAAGTTCAATAAGCAGGTTTGGGCAAGTGCCTTGCTTTACGGAGGATGACTTGGGCTGATTCCACTTCCAATGCTCGAGGTCAGTCCACGGGATTTTTCAGCCTCATGAGAGCTTCCTGTTCTTGTAAATATAGGGCAATGATGGAGGCCGGAGGTGTGATTTATTTTTTAATCTTCAGATTGGATTTAACTAGAAAATTTAGCCTGTCCAGATTGATCACATCACTGGCACCTCAACGAAGCTCGGATAGTTGGGCAGAATAATCTATGGCTATGGGAAGTCACCCAATATGTCACTGTGTCAGTAAATGATAGAACGGCTTCAGCGCCCTCCCAAAAAAAGGACAGCGCGAATTGATGGTGTTACTGGATGAGTGTTTTTAGCGGTTTTCAAGTTCCAAGCGGAGTTGCTTGAGAAGCTATTTTTGTGGAGCAGACTTTGAGAAAAGAATTTTTCTCGAACGAGGTTGGAAAACTGCGAGCTGTTAAGGAATAAAATATTGAATAAATATAATTATTTTCAAGATCAAGTGATGGCATCATGACTAAGCCATGATTTTGTAGCAACGGACAGACAAAGGCGATTTGGAGACCTGGTCCCTAATTTCGGAACCAAGAATTTCGGTGCACCCTAATCGATTACTTTAAGTCGCCATTATGCCACTGCTGAAACTAGTAGTATCAGCCTTGAATTCAGGCACCCTTAATTTTATTATTTCAGTTCTGATGAAATTGCGACAGAAATTCATAATTTAAGGCGCTATTTCAGCCTTGCAAAAATTGTACCTGAAACTTAAAGCTTCAGGCTTCCTGAAGCTGTAGCTTAAGGCCATATATTCTGCTACAAATTAGGGTATCCTGAAAACAATTTTTTAAGGTACAAAATAATGGTTCCCTAAATTGGCTTCTGAAACCAATAATTTAAGTTACATTTTCAGGTCACCTGAAATTTTGCATTTGGCAGTGTGACTATTAGTCACGAACGACGCCCGGGTGACCGAGTCTTCTAGAAGCTGTACCCATTTGGGACGCATCACCAGTGTCGACTACAAGGACTGCCCCATAGGTATAATCCTATTAAGATGTTTCACTTTAAATTTCTTGTCAAAATTGATCTCGGCGGACTCGGGCATTGATGGGGGTGAGCAAATCGGCTTGTCCCACCAAACACCCACGCCCACACCACAAAAGCCAATTGGCGCGGGGGCAAGCCGTTTTTGCAAGCCAAAAATTTAAGTCTTCACTGCTGTGGGTGCTGCTCTCTGTGGTACTTAGATTTAATGGCCTGCGCTACTCTGTCAGGTGATGGACTTTGATGTCTGAACACACGTCAGCACACTTAGTCAGAAACGACGCCCATATGCCGCGCCTCCCCGGGTCCCGGGAACTTTCTACGCGCCTTCATAGCCGTTGGGACACCAGTGTCGACCACCCTCTGCTCATGACTACACAGTCCACTCTTCCCAATATGTCTGCAAACGCGAACCAAAACACCAAGGAAGCGCAAATTCGACAATATGCAACTCTAGCGGCTTCAACTCTGCGCGATATCGCAAACAATACGGACATACCCTTCTTGAAGGCTGTTACCGGCATGAGCCTTCTTGTATGTGAAGCTATCGAGGTAAGGCTCAAGAGATTTGACTTGTTGTGGCTCTCAAATGTTGTGAAAATCATAGACGGCCAAAGTTAACAAGAGGCTCTGCCTCCGAATTATCGACCGCATCCACCAGTTCCACTGCGCCGTCATCAATACTTATTACGCTTTGGAGGGAGATTTCCCTCTCAAAATGATCGACAGCCTTGAGCAATTTTTACAGTGCGTAGGGACTTGCCTTCCTTCAGCATAAGTTTAAAGTTTGTGCGATTCAGGACGCTCAATAAAGTCCAGGGATGTTTACACGCTCAACAGGATCTCGGAAAACTTCAGCGCTTCTTCAAACTGCACGAGGTGACTGCACAGCTTGAAACCTGCGAATCTGAGATCCAGCTGGCTCTCAACATATTGAGTGTTCGCGGAATACTGCCATTTGGCTGAGTTACTGACTATGATAATTGCAGATGCGCTCAGCAGTCGGGGCGTCTGCAACGATTGTTGAAATGGAAATTGGCGCGCAGCGGCGACACAAGGAACTGCTGGCCCTTGTTGAAACCCAAAGGGATGAAAGAGGTTCCGAATATTCGGCCTCAGTGAATGTCTCTCCTCGCTTTCATCATTTATTGGCTTAATTACCCGTATGCATAGATTCGCCGAGGAATGATATTCCAAGCCAGCCGGTGGGTAGAAGTTCCTAGGCGCGTGGACTTTAAATGACAATTATTCAGCTTCAGTGTATATTCATTGCTTCCGGCGCCGCCACAAATATTCCACGGAAGAGAAACAGAAATCAGCCATATTGTGTCGATTCTCCATCAAGATCAGGAACCGGCTCACTTGGCGATCCTGGGTCCTGGAGGAATGGGTAAAACCAGCCTTGCAACATCGGCACTTCATCACCCAGATGTTGTGTCCAAATACAAGCATCGCCATTTTACCTCATGCGAGTCTGCAACTACGGACAGGCAGCTAATTGATGTTGTCGGCACTCACCTGGGACTTGAACCCGCTCGGAAGCTTTCACAAGCCATAGTGGAACACTTCTTAAAGAGCGGACCCACGCTACTGTTGCTGGATAATTTTGAAACTCCATGGGAAGATCGTAAACGTAGAAATGAGGTGGAGGAGTTTCTATCCCTGTTAACTGATGTTCCTCACTTGGCTCTGTTGGTATGCTTGGCTGCAACTTCTAATTCATTCCCTGTATTGATTCTTTATTAGCTCACTATGCGTGGTGCGGAGAGACCAGGAAAGGTTAAATGGACTCGCCCTTTCCTCCTGCCTCTCAGTCCACTTCCTCCGGCTGCTTCACGCCAAACCTTCATAGATATTGCTGATGATCCCTCACCCGAAGAGCAGTCATCTCTTGCTGAACTCATTGAATTAACTGGGAATCTTCCGCTGGCTCTGAGTCTAATGGCTGATGTAGTATCCTATGAAGGCTACACCAATGCATTACTTCGCTGGAAACAGGATCCGACTGCTGTACTTTCTGAAGGCCACGATAGGCTCTCAAATCTCGAAAAATCGATCATGGTCTCGCTGGCCAGTCCACGCCTGACATCTACACCAGAAGCAAAAGCCCTTCTGGGCCTCCTGTCCCTGCTTCCGGATGGAATATCAGATAGAGATCTGCAGGGAAGCAAGCTTCCGATCTCAAACATTGGAGAATGTAAATCATTACTTCTCCGCACCTCCCTGGCATACAGGGATCCCGATGAACGACTCAGGACACTGAGTCCAATCTCAGAATACATCCGTCGCACCCAGCCACCACCTGAAACGCTCACAGAATCACTTAGAAAATACTGGCAGTCCTCCCTGGCTCTATGGAAGTCCCACCATCATTTCTCTCACAAAGGATTGGTGTCTCAAATCCTACAAAACCTCGGAAATATTACTAGTGTCCTGCAATATGGACTAACCAACTCGGATGAAACATCCAAACAAGAGATTTTTGAGGCTATCCTCACCTTACAGAAGATATGTTTTAAGAGGGGATACGATCAAATTGCTTTGCTACACTCTATTCCTCGTTATGCCGATTTAGAGCAGAACATCCGTCTGAAGTTGAGGTACAAATTGTATTGTCTCGATGGATATGATCCCATTTCCGCCTCTGAAGCAGATGCTGTGATATCCGAAGGAAGGACTTATTTCAAGACAGAAAATGATGTTGTTGGCCTAGGTATGCTCATTCTTCTTTAAATCCAGTTTTGCTAAAACTCTTCTCAGTCCACCTATCTATTATGGCCTCAAAATATTATTATCGGAGAGGGGACTTTTCCAAGGCTCTGGATATCAATCAGGAAGGACTGTCAGTAATCATGGACCAAGAACACACTGGTGGTGATTATCCTGTTGACTACACGCCGGTAATACAACGAGCAACTTTGGAGGGACAGCGTCATAATGTGGTTGAAGAGATACGGTATTCCCAGCTTGGCCAGAAACTCTCCTGGAATGCAGGACAATTGGACAATGTCATAGGCTGCATAATTGAAGAGGCATATGGAACGGCAGCATTAGGCTGTTTACCAAAGGCTCTTGAGCTTTGTGACAGAGCCCGTCAGATCATGTCTACCTCTGACTTCGAAGGCTCCCAAATTGAGTCTCAACTCATAGAGTTTGAAGCTATGGTCACCTTCCAAAAGGGTGAATTTTGCCACGCGCGCAAACTATATGAATCACTTCGGATAAACAATTCCACTCAGGGGATACGATACCACACTTACGCCTCCCTCAAGATAGCAGAGATCAACCTTATCCTGGGTGACTGCAAAGAATCTGACATTATCCAGGTTTTGACCACTATGCATGACACCTCAAAGCGACTGGATTGGAAATACGGTTTGCTTCTTGCGCAAATGTCGGCCGCATATTTGGACATCATCCGTGGAAATGTCAATGCCGCTTGGGCAGCTTATGTTTCTTGTTTCAAACTCTCCCGTGAGGCAACAAAAACAGATATAATCATGGAATGTCTGGAAAAACTCGCAGACCATATCCACCGGATGTCTGATGTTGAGGACACCTTCCACTGGGCAGGCACATATCTCGCATATGCACGAAAGACTCATGATATTCCCCACACATACCAGTCCCTTCGTTGTCTCGGCGACATTTTTCTCGCATGGGGTGACCTGGCCAGTGCTTTGAATATATTCCACGCAGTGTTGGATGGGTCCACAGAGATGGGTGTCTCTTTCCGGTGCGCCGATTGTATGACCCGCATCGGTGATATCTCACTGCAACGGGGGGATGTGGTGGAGGCTCGCAAGATGTGGCAAGATGCACACCAGCTTTTTCTGTCCTCATCTCTCACAAGGGAAGCCACGGCTACTCAACAGCGCTTAGCTCAGGTTGAAAGGAAGACAATATCTCATAAAATACCGGAGACTTGTGCTCAATAGAACGGGCATGGAATAATTAATGAATTGAAGGGTGCCGCATCACTATCATGACTTGAAAAGATCCTTTAAATTTACATATGTTGCGCACTGTAGACATTCAGATGAAATTGAAAGTTTGATTCAGTGACTTTATAAACACATAAGAGATACAGAAGCATACCGTACGCTACCAAGCCTTGAATGCAGAATTCAGAACCTAAGTACACTAGCTTAAAAACATGTTACTGCAAATTTCAACTTTGATTGAAATTTATATCAGGCACTGAATTACATCCCTGGCTTTCAAGTTGGAAGTTCGGTTAGGTCAGGAAACTGAGATTCGATTCACTCCAGCCCAATTTTAGGATTGGTTTGAATATCTAAAAATATAAGGGCAAGCGGATTCGGAATAGGTAGCCTTAGCTGTCTGACCCCCTCCGATCCAGGTCCCTGACTGGAAGAAGACCATTTACGCCCTCCTATTGGCTCATCCTTCCATCAAAAAGATGTTTCCATGCTGTCTTCCACTCTAGGACCATCTCGGCTTTTGCCGAAAGCTCTCACTTCCGCAATCACTGGTTGAGCATTTCAATTTTTTCACTCCAAGTTTCAGTGAAAAACTTCCTTTATTTTTCACCCAAGAAGTGTATCTGAAAATGTCTGAAAATTTTAAACTTTTTACAGTACTTTTGTGACTTCACTGAAAATTGTTTGAATTTTTCACAGAAATACTGGAAAATTTATGAATTCTCCAGCTACATTTTCAGTGAAAAATGTATGAAAAATAAAGGAAGTTTTTCACCAAAAATCTAGGTGAAATTTTTGAAATGCTCACCCAGTGCATTCTGCTGGCCCTTCTGAATTCAATAAAGGAATTTATTTTGCCTTGCCAGGGTGGAACTTTACTATGTGCTGTCATTTCAACTTCACTTTGCGCGCTTATCCTGGTTAATTTACATGTGCTCGAAAAAAGAAAGACTGCCTGGAATTTAATGGCCCAGGCTTGCACCGACAATTTTACACTTTATAAATTTTATCAATGCGGAGCCATCATCCGCCACACCTTGCTCTCCTCTTCAGAATCTACCATAGTACAATGGGTTATTTAAGTTGAAGTTTAACGAGTTGAGCAAGAAGAAAATCAAAAAAGAACAAATACAACCTACAGGCTCCGATGGGCTTGCTGCAGATCTGTTACTTTCACACTGGAGAAAAAAGGTCAGCAAACACAGACCATCCACCATGTATTTCCGCGAGGCTGTGTGAATTTGAACAAGTTGAGCGAAAAAGAAGGTTGAGCCTCATTCAAACAAGTTGGAGGGGGGGGGGGGGGGGGGGGGGAGGCAGAGTGCAGTGACGGCAGCTCCAACAAAACTAAAATTTCAAAAAGTAGGTTCATGTATGTTGCAAAGAGTTGAAAAAAAACCAACTTAAGGCTACCTTTGTATTATTAGCAGGACCATATCGAACCACTGTGCGCACTGCGCCAATGATCTTTCTCTCAAAATTTGTACAATTTTGTGCCACTTCAACTTGGGCTGTAATTTACTCTGGATTCTCCAACACGAAGTTGATTTATTTTCGAAAGCTCCTTGTTTATTGTAAATCTATCGAGGAGGACTTTGGGCCACTTATGATTCACCTCCCGGAAGTCAAATGCCAAAAAAAAAAAAACAGTCAAATAACTTGAATGCAGCAGCAGCTCGGAGGAATCAGGTGTACCCGGAGGGCGATTCTATTTTTCTATTTAAAGTAGAGAAAAGATTAATGGCTCGCTTACACTTGACTTACACTGCCACAATGACGCTTCCGCCGCGATTCTTGTCAAATATGCCATTGACTTAAGATAGTGTTCCACTGAGGCTGTAGATTTATTCAGATAAAGAGAAAAGGAAATGAGCCACGAAGTTCTGCAAGGAATGGTTGGAATCCCAAAAATCAACTACAATTCATCCAAGGTACAAATAATAGTGGCCCGCTCAGTGCTCACACATATTGAATGTCACTCCATAAGCCGTCTCTGTATGATCTATCACCGAAGCCGTACGCTCCTCCATGAGCTCCAGTCTCGCCGCCTCTGTCTCTTCAAGTGTTGTCAGGGTTTTCGGGAAGTGGTGTACGATGAGATCAAAAAGCTCTCGCGGGAGTTGAGAGAGTCTTGATTGGGGGTCTTGGTGCGCTTGTTCAAATGCTTCGAGTCCCCATTCTGCTTGTTGGAGGGGAATATCTGTCGCCGAAACCACCGGATCGATTGTAGGATCCACCAGAAAAATTGCCATAATCTTGCGGTGGCCGGGCGTGGTAGAATCAGACAGCCGGAACGGAGAGACACGATGTTGAAACAGATTGGGCCAACAGAGCGCGCGCCCGGCTTTCGTTACCTGCATGCGCGATGAGAGATGCCAATGGATGAAAAGACGCGTACTTACCATTGAGCCAATATTTTGAACACACTCTGAATCTCTGTGAATGCCATAATCGTCAGGGTTATTATGTAGTCGGTTTTTGTAATGCAGTAACGCACCGATCCATACCATACAGGATGTTCATGCATTCGCTATCGTCCTGTTCGTGATACTCCGGTTGACCAGTCGGAACCCGGAACGACAATTTGGATTCAGTCACGTTCTTCTCATCATAGTACTAATTAATGCCTGTCAAAATCAAAAAGTGCGCGAAAAAAAGGGTATGCGCACAAAAACTCCAGATGCAACGATATGCTCATTGACCATTCCTAAAATAGCAAACATTAGATAAACACATTCAAAAGGTTTGTTTTAATTGCACTCGCCTTCTACATGCCACGACCCTCCGGCATATTCAGACTTTTCGGGAGTGAGATGAATGTTGGCAAGCTTCACGATGCATTGTATGCTTCTTCCACGCAGTGGAACCGGTGGGACGGACCCCTCTGGTGGCTCTGAGTAAGGACCAGGCTCAGGAAGCTCCTTCTTGATCATGACAGATTCATAAAACTTCTTCTCCTCCTCTTCAGTTTCTAAGTTCTCCTCGGGACACGGTTTCCCATAGTTTCCCCATATGCATGAAATGGGGCCCAGGCGACTAGTGACATCAAGAAGACCCAGATTTTCTCGGTTGACATCGCCTAGGACGCGTTCGAACATCGGAACGAAGGCGGTGAGGACGTCCTCGATGATACGATACATAGCCTGACTGCGCTCGGGGTGGAGATTGTTGATGTAGGGCGATAGAAGCTTTGTAGATCCAGTGTTTGCGTCCACCGAAAAGTCCGACGGCATCCAGCAGAACCGTTCAGAGCACATCCAGTTTCCGGCCGTGGGGCATTTCACAACACGGAGGTTGGACTGGACACGGGGCTTGTCGGGGAGGTATGCATGAGTGCGACCATAGACGATGCAATACAAAGAAGGGTGGACAAGGTCGAGGACTTGGCCATCCGATCCAGGGTGCCAGTCCTTCTTGGCGTCGGGTATGTTCTCCAGCTCACTTGCAGCGACTCTCAAGCGCTCAGCAACTTCAGCTGGGATGGCGCGGTCGGAGTACCACACAGCATCGAAGCAGCCTCTCTGGGTAACTTATGAGTATCCGAACGCAATGACACATGTGAGCGTAATACCTCGATGCCCGCCTCATTGTCGGAAGCTTTCGCATACGTGTCGAGCTCCGCCAGCACGTAGTCAACCTTGAAAATGAATACCAGCTCATGACGCTGCATGCACAAGCTAACGTACTGTGGCCTCCGTCATCTTATAATACGAGGCAACGGATTCTTGCTGTTCCAACGCCTCACGCCGCCATTTTGCAAGTATTTCCGGATCTGAGGCTTTCCGTTGCCACTCGGGCTTCTGACGAATTGCCCAGGACAGTGTATACATTCGAAGCTCCGCAAGCTGCCAACATTACTATGAGTTCGGCGGGTGAGCGGGAACAGTGAGCTCATACCGTTTTCGGGCTAGGACCCCACTCGTCGCCACCGTACATGCCCTTGGAATATAACTTGAAGGGGCTTGGAAGTACTGCAGTAATTTTATTGCTTGTTGTTCGACCCTTCCAGTCGTCCGCGGCTACTTTTGAACGAGATTAGTTGAGAAAAGCTGCAGGATATGCATAAATGTGACCTGTAGAAATCTCTTCCATCAAGATGATCTGGCGCGTGCGGAATGATGCGTCTCAGAGTCGCGCTCGCCTAGAGTCGACGTACAGGCCGCGTTGAGATATCAGTCATGTGACCGCTGCTGACAGTATTCACTGAAGAAAATAATGGGAAAACGATGAAACTGGTTCCGTAGTGATGTATTAGCATTAGGATGGATGAGAGCGATACAAGAACCGAAATATGGGAGGGTGATAGCAAAGAAACAGTACAGTGTAGATAGATACAATGAGAATAACATGGTGTAACAGTAAGTACAAATTATGCGACAGCAAGAGTAGTACATCCGGTGCGGCGAGATGGGGTATAACACACGACAGGGCTATGGAGAGGGATCCGAGTATGTTATTGCCCGGTGATGTTTCCGGAGCGGTCTGCGAACGCCAGCTTCCGTCGTCAGCCTGCTGATGGCATTGAGAAGATCCACCCGCCGCAGGGGCTCTGGAGGAGAACAATTAGAGAGCGGGACGTCGTCAAAGAAGAACAGACGCACTTGTAATATGGTCATCCTAATCGAGAGTATGTCAGTGCCAGAAATATATACCAGATGAACGCAACTCACCATGCCAGCTTGGAGACAGCGTTCTCGGTCTCCAATCACTGTGCGCACGACGGTCAGCGTTAGACGATAGGCCATGAAAAGCGATAGATACGCACTTGCATGTGCAGTCAATGCGATAATAGGTGTTGGCGAGAGATGGTATTCCGCCTCGTACTGCCTGATCAGCTGCGTGGCCTCCATTCCGCCCATCAGTGGCATGGAAACATCCATCTACAATCAAGGGTGAGCATTAGGAACATCAGGAGAGAAAGGTCCGTACAAGAATGACATCGAACGGCCGATTCTGCAGTGCACGGTCCGTGAACGCCTGCAGTGCGAGGCTTCCATTCTCCGCAAGCTCGATCGAATGCCCGTACTTCTCCAGGATCTTGAGCGCAAGCTTCTGATTCACCAAATTGTCCTCCGCGAGAAGGATATCGTATGTGATGTCAGTAGCCGCAGATGCTGGATTGACGGTGTTGTTCTCGAGGGCGGAGAGCAGCACGGACGAGAGGTCCAACGATGTTATAGGCGTGTTGTTGTGGGCGCTGATGCCGTTCTCAAGACACCATTTCACTATACAGTGTGAGCAAAAACATTTTCCGAGGGACGAAGAGCTTACTATTCAGGCGGGGCAATGAGGGAGCCAGGAGAGCAATGGGTATGTACCGCAAGTGCTCATACTCGCGCAGGTTCTCCGTCTGAAGGTTATAGTGGTGAGCGGCATGACGAATCTTGGATGAGAATAGACGTACCACAGGCAGCGAGTCGACGATGATCGTGTCGATGTGCGGGCACTTCTCCTTGTCTGCGACCTCACCGACGTCGTGGACGACAACAGGAAGCAGACCCAGCTCCGCGATACGCTCCTTGACCCCGCTGGAGTCGTGCATGGTGTCGACGAAAAGAATGGTCCTCTTCGAAAAGGGCGACAACTTCAAGAGCGTCGAGTCCAGCGATTGTTGCTCGTTGGTCTGGGACGTGATGGTAAAGTAGAATTTGCTTCCTTTCCCGACCTCGCTCTCCACCCAGATGTCGCCCTGCATGAGCGACGTTAGCCGTTTGGAAATCGAAAGGCCCAATCCGGTTCCGCCGTACTCCTACAAGCCCAATCAGTACGATCCACACAAGCCGCAGAAGACCCACCCGCGTCGTCGACCCGTCAGCTTGGCAAAAGGTGTCAAAGATGAGGTTCAGCTTGTCCGGGGCAATGCCGATACCCGTGTCCATTACGCAGAACTGCAGCGTCACGCTGTCGGGATCATGCGAAACGAACGTGATGGTGAGGCCGACGTATCCGTGGCGAGTGAATTTGATGGCGTTGCCGACGAGATTTGTGATAACCTGCCGCAAACGGAGCGAATCCCCGATCAGTGCATCTGGGATTTCGGGAGCAACGTCCAAGATCAAGTCCAACCCCTTCTGAGTGGCTCGCCCAACAAGCGTCTTTAGTATGTCGAAGACAGTCTGCCGCATCGAGTATGAGACGGCTTCCATCGTCATTCGACCAGCCTCGACTGGAGGAATAGTCAGTAATGGAAAGCGCAAGTAGGAGGAGAAGGACGCACTCTTCGATATGTCCAAAATATCATCGATAATCAGGAGGAGACTGCGCGCTAGACTGTGGACCAGGAGCAAGCTTTCGCGCTGGCTTCGGTTAAGATCGCTATCCAGCGTCAGCTCCGTCATGCCGATGATACCATTCATGGGAGTTCTACAGGAAGATCAGCGGAATTTTCACCGCAAATTTAAGAAAGACTCGCCGTATCTCATGACTCATATTGGCCAAGAACTCGCTCTTACTGCGATTGGCCAACTCCGCGTCTTCACGCGCTTTGGTGTTCTTCTGGATGTTGTCCCGCAGGTCGTGAAGCATTTGGTTAATGCGACCCTTGAGCTCGTCCATCTCACCGCTGGCTTCGACAGTGATGAAGGATGTGAAGTCGCCATCTGAGGCGGCCTTCGAGATCTGCGCAAATCCTCGCACTTGAGTCGTCAAACTGCTGGCCATGGTATTGACGGAGACGCTGGATATGACTTTGAGTAATCAATAATGAGCGCCACGGAAGGGGGGCGTACGTGATCTCTAGCCATTCTCCCTGAACGTTACCAACCTCCGCTTGGACACCCATGTTGCCTTTGGTGCCGACCTCTAAAGCGACCTTCTTGACTTCGAAGGCAAAGATGGCCAATTGATCGATCATGTCGTTGATGGTGTTGACCAAGCTCAGCATCTCCCCAGCGACGGACAAGCCAGCGATCTTGCGCGTCAGATCACCCTTCGATACGGCCGTCTAAACCGGAGTAAGTATGGAGCAAGAGAACTGCAGAAATCACCTACCGTCGCGTCCGAGATTGTCCGTACTTGAAGCGTCAGCTAAGAAAGAGGAACGGTCAGCGAAGGGTTCTGGACAAGTTCGATTGCACGCACGTTCTGAGCCATGACGTTGACGTTATCCTTCAAGTCTTTCCAGGTCCCTTGGACACCTTCGACTTCAGCCTGGCCGCCAAGCTTGCCTTCCGTTCCGACCTCTCGGGCAACACGCGTCACCTCCGCGGCGAATTGGCTGAGCGACGCGGTCATTCCGTTAACCGTATCCTTGAGGTCGAGGATCTCTCCGTGCGCGGTAATCATGACTTGCTTGGTAAGATCGCCACAGGCGACAGCTTTCGTGACCTGCGCAATGGATCGCACTTGATCCGTGAGGTTTTGGGCCATGAGATTGACGTTGTCCGTGACAATCTGCAGGAAAAGCGACGGTTGAGCACGGTACCAGAGAAAGAACTGAGCCAACCGACCTTCCACATGCCCGTGGTACCTACGACCATGGCCTGACCGCCGAGTTTGCCCTCTGTACCGACTTCGATACTGACACGGGTGATTTCCGACGCGAGTGTGAACAGCTGGGTGACCATGCCGTTGATGGTCTCTTTCAGGTCCAGCATCTCGCCTTTGACGTCGATTTCGACCTGCTTGGTCAAGTCGCCGGACGCGACAGCCTTGGTGACTTCGGATATGGACCGCACTTGACCCGTTAAGTTCATGGCCATTTTCTAATAGGTTAAGATCAGCACAGATCGGACGCGGTAAAGAGAGATTCGACGGCGTACATTGACGTTGTCGGTCAGATCTTCCCATGTCCCCTGCACGCCCTCGACTTTGGCCTGTCCGCCCAGCTTCCCTTCCGTCCCGACTTCGAGAGCAACTCGGGTAACCTCACTCGCGAAGATGCTGAGCTGGGACACCATGTTGTTGATGGTCGACTTGAGGTCCAGCATTTCACCCTTGACGTCGATCTCGACCTTCTTGGTGAGATCGCCGCGGGCGACGGCGGTGGTGACGTCGGAGATCGTCCGCACTTGGTCGGTGATATTGAGTGCCATTTTCTGCGGAAAGCAGTTAGGGGGGTTGACAGTCCCCGAGCAAACGTCGACGTACATTGACATTCTCCGTGAGATCCTTCCAGGTCCCCTGAACACCCTTGACGAGCGCCTGGCCTCCCAGCTTGCCCTCCGTGCCCACCTCCAACGCGACACGGGTGACTTCGCTGGCGAAGATGTTGAGCTGCGACACCATGTCGTTGATCGTGTTCTTGAGGTCGAGCATCTCTCCCTTGACATCGACGTCGACCTTTTGCCCAAGATCGCCCAATGCGACGGCCTTTGTAACCAATGAGATCGAGCGGACCTGGCCTGTGAGGTTGGAGGCCATTTTCTGCAACATGATGCTCAGCGAGGCGCGGAGGGATGACAAGAGTATGACGCACGTTGACATTCATGGTGAGGTCTTTCCATGTGCCCTGAACGCCCTCCACCTCTGCTTGTCCTCCCAGCTTGCCCTCAGTCCCGACTTCAAGTGCGACACGTGTCACCTCGCGCGAGAAGTTCCCCAATCGCATCACCATCTCGTTGATGGTCAGTTTCAAGTCGAGCATCTCGCCGCTGACATCCACGTCGATCGTCTTCTCCAAATCGCCGTAGGCGACGGCCTTGGTCACCAGCGAGATAGATCGCACTTGATTCGTCAAATTGGAGGCCATTTTCTGAGTGGCGAATAAGCATCTTCACGACAACAAAGAAATCACCCACATTGACGTTGTCCGTCAAGTCCTTCCAAGTGCCTTGCGCTCCTTCTACCTTCGCCTGCCCTCCCAACTTGCCCTCCGTCCCGACCTCCAACGCGACTCGCGTCACTTCGCTGGAGAAGTTGCCGAGGCGCTCCACCATCTCGTTGATGGTCAGCTTGAGGTCGAGCATCTCGCCGCTAACGTCTACATCGATGGTCTTCTCCAAGTCGCCATGCGCCACCGCCTTGGTCACGAGTGATATCGAGCGGACCTGGTCCGTGAGATTGGAGGCCATTTTCTGCGCGCCCTATAAGCAAAACAGCGACAGCAAAAACGAGAAGGCTTACGTTGACATTATCGGTCAGGTCTTTCCAAGTGCCCTGCGCACCCTCTACCTTGGCCTGCCCTCCGAGCTTGCCGTACGTCCCCACTTCCAGCGCGACACGCGTAACCTCACTGGAAAAGTTCCCGAGACGCTCCACCATCTCGTTGATCGTGACCTTGAGGTCTAACATCTCCCCGCTCACGTCCACATCGATTGTCTTGGCCAAGTCCCCGTACGCAACCGCCTTCGTGACGAGCGATATGGAACGCACTTGATTCGTGAGATTCGAGGCCATTTTCTACATCCTCGTCAGCATCACGAGGACGACGAGAAGGAGCCCCGACTCACGTTGACATTGTCCGTGAGGTCCTTCCACGTCCCCTGCACACCCTCTACCTCCGCCTGCCCACCCAACTTCCCGTACGTACCGACTTCTAAAGCCACCCGCGTCACCTCGCTCGAGAAATTCCCCAGCCGCGTAACCATCTCGTTGATCGTCACCTTCAAATCCAGCATCTCCCCACTCGCCCCGACCTCGATTGTCTTGGTCAAGTCGCCATACGCGACGGCCTTGGTGACGAGCGAGATGCTCCGCACCTGGTCCGTCAAGTTGGAGGCCATTTTCTGCCAAGTCCGTTAGCCTGACACAGGAGTAAAGGGGGGCGACAACACTACTCACATTGACATTATCTGTGAGATCCTTCCACGTCCCCTGCACACCCTCGACCTTCGCCTGCCCGCCCAGCTTCCCGTACGTCCCCACCTCGAGCGCCACCCGCGTCACCTCGCTCGAGAAATTCCCCAGCCGCGTAACCATCTCATTGATCGTCACCTTCAAATCGCGTATCTCCCCGCTCGCGCCGACCTCGATCGTCTTCGTCAAGTCCCCATAGGCCACCGCCTTGGTCACCATCGAAATCGAGCGCACCTGACTCGTCAGATTCGACGCCATTTTCTGCGCGTCGCGTCAGCAGCAGTACGTATAGAGAGAAAATACGCACATTGACATTATCCGTCAAGTCCCTCCACGTCCCCTGTACGCCCTCCACCTCCGCCTGCCCACCGAGCTTCCCTTCCGTACCGACCTCCAGGGCAACACGGGTGACCTCGCGCGAGAAGTTCCCCAGCCGCATTACCATCTCGTTGATCGTCATTTTCAGATCCAGCATCTCCCCGCTCACGTCGACGTCGATCGTCTTCTCCAGGTCCCCATACGCCACCGCCTTTGTCACAAGCGAGATCGAGCGCACTTGGTTGGTGAGATTCGAGGCCATACGCTGTACGGCGGGTTAGCCGATGTAGGAGGGTGGGATGAGGAAGGGGACGACGAGGAATAGCCTCGCTCGCAAAACTAACAACCCACTTACATTAACATTATCCGTCAAATCCTTCCACGTCCCCTGCACGCCCTCCACTTCCGCCTGCCCACCGAGCTTCCCCTCCGTACCGACCTCGAGCGCGACACGAGTGACCTCCCGCGAGAAGTTCCCTAACCGCATCACCATCTCGTTGATCGTGACCTGTCGGTGGCGGGTCGCGGCGAGGTATAGCAAAGGCGAGGACGAGATCGAAAAGGGCGAGCAGTCATCGATCAGCGCAAGAGTCGAGTAGAGCGCGTTATTCGAATAGAAAACAGAACATAAAAAGACGAAACCAAGCAAACAATCAGCACCCTTCCAAACCAAAAGGAAGAAAAAGAAAAAACGCACCTTAAGATCGAGCATCTCCCCGCTCACATCGACCTCCATCGACTTGCCCAGGTCCCCGTCCGCGACGGCCTTGGTGACGAGCGAGATGGCGCGCACCTGGCCCGTGAGGTTCGAGGCCATTTTCTGTTTACACCGTCCGTCAGCCCACGCTCCAATAACCCCCGCCAAAAAAGAAAGGACAGTACGCACATTAACGTTATCCGTCAAATCCTTCCACGTTCCCTGCACACCCTCGACCTTCGCCTGGCCCCCGAGCTTGCCCTCCGTGCCCACCTCGAGCGCGACACGCGTCACCTCGGAGGCGAAAGCGCTGAGCTGGGGAGGGGGGTTAGTTCGGTGTTTGTGTCTAGGAAGGGTGGGAAGGGAAGGGTGGTGGTCATGGCGAAAAAGGAAGGGGGGGGATGGGAAGCGCAAGACGGATAGGAAGGGCGAAATAACAACAACAAACCACACACCTGATCCACCATACTATTAACCGTATCCTTCAACGTGCTGATCTCGCCCTCCGCCTGGATCGTCACCTTCTGCGACAAATCCCCACGCGCCACAGCCGTCGTCACCGTCGCGATGCTGCGCACCTGGTCCGTCAGCGACAGGCACATGCGGTTGACCTGTGGGGGAGGGAACGTTAGTATGTATGCGTTTTAGACGGTTAGTATGTGCTTCAGTGTGTTTAGGGAGAAGCGTAAAGAGATGCGAAACACGAATCGCGAGCGGAGGGGTCGTGGCGTCGTGTATGAGCCGTATCCAAATGAATAATCCAGCCCAAAAAGACGACGAGTCTACCCCCCCCCCCAAAAAAAAAAAACCCCCCCAAGCAAAGGAAAAAAACGACTCACGTTCGTAACCAGCTCAAACCACACGCCCTCCACGTCCGGCACGCTCGCCTCCCCGCCCAGCTTGCCCTGGTTGCCGACCTAAACGCGCGGAACGGAAAGAAGAGGATGTCAGTGAGGTGTTGTGCGGGCGTTAGAGAGGGAGTGGGGGGGAGGGGAGGGAGGGGATGAAGCATTGGGAACATGTGGAGTTATAGGGGAGCGAGCGGCGGAGCGCGGGACGATAGCCTGCGCCAGCACGGGTCCGACACGCGCCCACCCCAAGGCGAGGACGCAGGCGCATCGGGGGCCGTCGTCCGCGCCGGCGCAACAGTCCATCTCGCCTCTCCCACCTCCGCGCCATTACCCCCACACGCGTAACCCACCCCCCCCCAAAAAAAAATCACACCACAGCTATCTCGGTCGTATCAAAAAACCCCACCCACCTCAAGCGTAACCCGCGTCACCTCCACCGCCAACGTCCTCAACCTCAGCACCATCCCGTTCACCGTGTTCTTGAGGTCCAGGATCTCGCCGTTTGCGTCGATCTGTTTTGTGTGTCGTTAGTTTTTAGTAGTCGTCGTAAATAAAAGTAAAGAGGAGGGAGCGGGCGAGTGCGAAGTAGGTGGGTGGGAGGAAGGGAGGAGGGAGGGAGGGGGTGGCATGAAGTTTGAGGGAGGGAAGGAAGGGATAAAGGGATATAGGGAAGAGAGAAACGCACCTCAATCTGCTTACTCAAGTCCCCCTTGGCCACCGCCGTCGTCACCTTCGCGATGCTCCGGACCTGTGCGTGCACGGGGGGAGTGTAGGTCAGTAACGTGTATGTATGGGGCGTCCGCCGAAAAGCGTCGAAATAGAAATATAGGAAGAACGGAAAAGAGACACAAAAAACGAAGCCACGCCACGGTCTGCAGTCAGAAAACGAAACGAAACGAAGCGAATCGAGCAGAGCGGCGCGGTCGACAGAAGCACCGCAACCATCCGCATCCGCGGCCCCCAAGGCCACCACAACGAGGACGCGACCGTCTCCAGCCCCGCACGTCGGCGGCCACCCCAACGAGAACGCCCCATCCCAACGCGCGCGCAACTCGCCTCCCCCATCCCATCCTACCACCGCCCCGGGGCCATCACACGTCCCACCGGCGACGCGAAACGCCAAAAAAAGGCGTCGCAGGGGGTCGTCGTGGATCCCCCGCCCCTCGACGCGCCGAAATAATAATAACAATAAATATAAAAAAGGCGTCGGGTACCAAGAACCCCGCACAAAAGCAAAGGAATAAAAACCCCCCGCGCGAAAAACTCACCTGCGTAGTCAAATTCGCCGCAAGCGTGTTCACCTCATCCGTCAGCTCGCGCCACGTGCCCTCCACGTCTTCTACGTGTGCCTGTTTGTGTTTCGTTTCGTTAGTTCGTGTAAGGAATACATATGTAAAAGGTGGGGGGGGGGGGGGGGGGGGAGGAGTGTAGAGGGGATAAGGATAAGTGGAGAAGAAGGGGGGGGGGGGCAGAGGAAAGACGAGGGGAAGACGGGGCGGCACGGGGTCCGAAGCGTGCTACGGAGGTGGGGCTAGCGTTGCGTGTCACCGCGCGCGCGGTCGGTCCGCATACACAGCGCGCATGGTACACCCGGCCAACGCCTTGCGACCCGCAGCCCCCGCCGTCCGTCGTCCGGCACACCACGACTGGACACACACCGTCGTACCGTCGAGACCCCCCCTCCCAAAAAAAAAAAAAAAAGAGTAACATAAAACAAAAGGAAAGGAAAGATAAAAAAACCGAAAGATAAAATAAACCCCAAATAAAGGGAAGAAAAAAACAAAAACAAAACAAAAACACACCTGCGCGCCCAACTTTCCCTCCGTGCCGACGTCGCGGCTGACGCGGGTGACCTCGGTCGCGAAGTGGCCCAGGTTGTCGACCATGGTGTTTATTACCTGGAAGGGAAGTGAGCGTTCGGCGTTATAAGAATAGACATGGGACGAGGGAAAGGGGGAGGGAGAAGAGCGGTACACATAAGAGACCGGGGGCAGAGCGGTGGGGCAAGGGGAGAAGGCCGATAAGGAGTGACGACGAAGGGAGGGGGGATGGCGAGATTAGAAGGAAAGGGTCCGCGTCCGCCCCATCAGTGTCTCTGCGCTCCACAAGCCATCAAAATGCAGGCGCCGAAAAAATGCGTATCAAGGATTGGAAACGAGGAGTGCCGGGATTGGGAAAAAAGAGGGGGAAAGCAAAAAAAAAAAGACAGCGACACCCACCTTCTTCAGCTGGACCATGAGGTCGCCCTGCACGGGCACAGTGATCTTCTGCGTAAGGTCGCCGGTGGCCACGGCGTTGCACACACGCGACACGTCGCGGACCTGGTCCTTGAGCAGCCGCAGCTCCTCGAGCGCGTCCATGCCGCCCTGGGATGCGGCGGATGCGAGGGCACCGCCCGCGGGGACGACGCCGGGCGACTCGGCGTAGCGGTCGTCAGAGAGCGGGATGAGCGGGCGGTGGCCACACGCGGGGCACGTGTGGGAGTGCAGCGGCGACGAGAGAGACGAGTCATTGGTATATGGCGCAGTAGGCGGGGGGGGCATCCCACCAGCGAGGCTCGGTAAGGTGCCGTTGCGGTGGTGGGTGTGGTTGTTCTTGGTGGTGTTGTTCTTGCTGCTGGTGTTGTTCTGAGTACTTGGCTTATCGCCCCTGCGCATGAGGGCGTCGATAGCACGGAGGATGCTGTCCGTCTGCCAGTCGCGCGGGCCAGCGTAGCGGGGTATCGGCGTCGACGGCGGTGCATCGTGCAGACTCAGCAGCGCCACCAGGTGGTCACGGAACGGATCCGGCGGCGGCGAGGGCGGAAACAGCGTCCCCATTGTCGAGGAAGAGAACAGGCGTGATGACGTCATGCGCCAGGGGTATATAAGTAATACATATCAACAACACAACCCGCGCCATATCTGCCACTCGCGATGCCACGCAGGACACACGATATTAACTTTTGTCCTCACCGTCGAATAGAGACCGCCAGCAGCATTCACCACACCACCACCGCAACCAGCCGGCCCCATGACCGTGCCGGATGTCCTTGCCGCGACGTTCGACGTCCAAGTTCCGGTTTCTTGAATTCATTTCCCGTGTCCTTTTGTCCCTGAACTACCCAATTTATCCCACAACTGTCCCTGCATGTCCTGCGATAACATGGCCAGCATGTCCTGCGATATCGACAAATTGACCAGCAATCGCCAGCACACAGGCGAGCCAAACCCAGGGCATAACTCCACACTCACGGCTCACGCTCAGCCATCCCCCAAGTTCTTCGAGTCCACGTCCCAGTCTATTATAAATATCGCTGATCGGACACGCACATCCAGCGCACCCTTTCTTTAATTAACTTTGCAGCCCGTTCCGCTGGGCCAAGAGTTTTTTTTTGACGCGGGCAGTGCCGCGCATTGGCGCCCATTGACGCGCCACCCATCAAATGCTTCGCGGTGACCAGAATAAGATTCTGGATGCCGAAATGAGTTACGAAACTCATGAGAAACTATTGCTGTGGGACCGTCACCCATTTGTGGCTGATCCCAAGCATAATTCAAGCAAAAGTAAATCTCAACACAAAATGTATGTGCCGCGCCAGTAATAATATTGGTTGGGCGTCAGTTCCACATCGTCAAGGTCCAGAAACCGCGAAATAGAATTATGTAACCCCCCTCTTCAAGTTGTTCTTTTCGCACCACTGCGCCATCCTTGCGGTATGCAACTGATCACTTCCGCGATTCGTAAGTGTCAAAAATGATACATAATCCCATCGCCAAGTTCCAGGAACGGCGTATACAAAGACACGAAATCAACTCCGCGGCGATCGAAAAAAATATTGTCAAATTCGCTTTTCGCTTTTGCTTTTGATATTCACCTCCCACCTCCTACTTCGCCACACGAAATTCATTTCGATCTCCGCACACAACCAAAAATAATTTCCACCACTACAAAACATTCACGTTCGATTAATCCTGTACGTAGATCGCATTATTACCATGTAAAATCGATCTACAACTCGCGCTGGCAACAGGCTTCAAACCAGATTGTCTGTCTGTCATGTAAGCAAATTTACTTCCACTTTTTTTGGGGCCGGTGTCGGTGTTGGTCAACCTGAACCGCACCTCACCTCCCAGTCAAACATATTTTATTCTGCCGGTTGGTTTACTTATTACTACCAACCAGAAAAATAACTCTTCTCATACTGCATAACTGGTCTTCCCGTTATTTTCCAGGTGAGATTAACTTCGATTACTTAGTATTTATATCCACCTGATATTCGTAATATAAACTGCCAAACCAACAAAAATCAGCTGGGGTTCACATCTCCGCTGGAGCATCAATTAAAACCTTTGAATCAATCCCTGTTACTGCCAGACCCCACACCCCTTCAAATTTAAAAACATTCAATGGTCAAACATTCAACAACTCACGTGATTGCTGTTCAGATTTCGCGCAAATGGAAGTAGAAGAAATTACTTACTTATTGGAAGGGAACAAATATAGGGAATTCAGCTTCAACAAAGTTCCGAGTTACGATTTTTCGCAACACACACCCCATTGGATTCCTAAAAAAACCAGCCCTTGATACTTCCAAATCGGACTCTTCCGCACCCAGATTTGGTTCACCCCCGTTACACTACTTGCAAGCTTGCACTTATTATATTATGTTGTGGGTTCTAAAATTCGAACCGGTAAAGTCCAAGTCCTGACTCCTATGTACAAAGCGCAAGATTCGAGGCTGTCTCTCAAGCTCAAATGAACCTATTATCCGATGGATCCATGTAACATATCCGATGACCTAAACACACGTAGTACTTAGTGGCCCAGGGGGAACAGCCGAATGAAGTCGAGAACGATGTTTCTCACCGCCACGCTCAGCGGCCATGCTCAACCAAAAGCAATGGCCCAGCGGAAGAAGCCAAAAGCGACCGTGACAGGGGGTCCGCATTCCGGCATTAATGATGCCGGAATCCAATCCATCTTCCCTCCATTCGAATTCCCTCAAGGTATGTCAAATCGGTCCCGACGTTCCACGCAACGATACCGCTAGATCCTCCATGTCTGAGCGTCTCACAGGTTCCACATTTTGGATTCCTGAATAACAATAAAAACATTTATTTGTTCGCCCGTCTCCATGAACACATCCCCACGGTGTGTACTCATGCATATATAATATTTTTTAAAACCATCGCCAAGCTCCAGGAACAGTATAATGCACAAGCCGAATCGACTCCGCGGGCATTCAAAAATATGTCGAAATTCGCTTTCAACTCGGATTTCGACTTTCCTTTTTTTTGTTTTTTTTTGTTTGAGCTTTCGATCTCCAGCGTCCGGTCGTCCCTTCACACAACAACAATTTCGCTCCAACAACATTGGGCGGTACTGTCGGTAAATTTGCACACTTCATAGTAAATTTACACAATTACTACATCTCCGGCTTATTCACAATATCTATGTCGAAAAAATGCCGGTTAGCTTGCAACGGCATGGCTCAGCATGCGACCTTGGGTTGGCTTCAGAGTGTTTTGAAGACACGGTGGAGAGACTTAGAACCGGTCTCAAGGCGTCCGAAGGCTTGATGTTAGCTGCAAGTAGTGCCATGCCGTCTGAAGGCTCCTGTCATAAATATAATATTTTGAGCTGAAGAAAAGAAGAAAGAGGAATGTAAAATTAATTTTATTCACTTGCAGATACATTTCCTCATCAATACAGTCAATAGTGTAATGCATACTATCGGGCGCGGAGGGTTATAAGACGGGGAGCCGTGATCGCTGAGTAGGCACACTTCCCGCCACAGGTTCGGGTTCCGACGAACTTCCGAGTCGGAAATATGCGTCATTTCGGATTCCGTGCGGCGGGGAGGTTGGCGAAGAGGTGATCTTGCGCGTTGTAAATTTCTGCCGCTGTTTGAGTCGTGCGGAGTGAGTGGAGCGAGTGACGTCATTGTTTTGGCCTGACATATATCAACTACCACACCGTGACGCCGTTACTCCACCTCTCTTCCTTTCCTCCCACCACCATCCCCTACACCCATCCTCGCTTTCATTTGTACAAGGTGGGTCTGTTCACGCTATTAAATGAACTAATTCATTAGAGCTCCTGCATCTTTCCGCTCACACGATGCTCCCATGATGATGTTCACAGAAATCCTTAACTACAAAAGCGAACGTACAGTACGTACTCGCGCCCTCATTGAGTCATTCTCTCACTGACTTTCGCATGTTTATTAATATTACAGGTTCCTTGAATCTTACTTAGTATGTTGACCAGTGTTCACTTCATTATTTATGATATTGATCTTGGTGGCCAGATAGATCTCGTACTCGTATCTAGCCTGTACTCGATATTTTTGAATATAAATATTTCTACTACCATTTGTGTTGCATATTAGAATATTAATTAATGCTCAAGTCGGAGAGTTTGAGGCTCACAGAACCAGTTGAAAGCTTCTATATCACCCTCGGACCATGGTACAGCTTGGAACCCTTACCGTGGATTGGGAGTGGTTTTGAGATTCGGACCTGTGCGTTGGAAGCCAGCTAAAACCATTGGACCATGTAACGGCTTGCAATGGGTTCAACACCGATCAAAGCCGAATGGGATTTTTCCGACATACCAATGCAGTGACTGACGACGCACCATCGACGCAGACTGCCTAGTACCTGAAATGGGGCCGGAACTCTGCGGATTGAAAGGGATTGGATGCTTTTTCTCCGCAGCGAGGGAATATGAGCGTTACTCAAGAATTAGTTGAAGGGATTCAGTCAGATTGCATGCAATCCGAGCGAATTCAGGGCTTGCGGTCTCTCGCCTTAATTTTCCCTGACGTCATTTAAGAACCCCCACCCCTCGATTGGTCCAGCATTTGATGTTGAATTTTATTTTCGAGCAGAGGAGCATGGGAATTGTCACCTGCCAAGTCCCTGGGCTCCCAGACTTTGAAACTTTTTTTTCAGAATGAAGTTAGTTTTGAAAAAATTGCGAAAGTTTATTGTGACCACGACCGTAATATACCGTAGATTCGTTGGAACTAAGTTTATGGATACCGTAAAGAGCCGTACGGTATATCGTCATAACACGTCTAGTGCAACCGTATCTCCATCCCGCAGCCTCGTAATACCTCAATGCGCTGCAGAAACACTGCAGGGGGGGGAGTACGTGGAACAGCGTGATAATCACACTGTAAAATGAAAACCTTCAGCCAGGTACCAGCGCCTCCATCATCCGGTTTTCTCGACGCTAGCATGTCACAGAGAAGCTGATAGTCTACGCGTGGCCAGTCCGACGTTCTGACAATGAATTTAGCCAGCGAGGGAAGATACCCGTTCCGTCGATGTAAGCAGGCGAAGATGGGGTCGGGCGCAGAGCCAGTCCTAGATGTACGAATGATAAACTCGGCGAGGTGAGGAACTGAGGATATAAACTGGGCGAAGTTGTGTAGTCCATCGAGCTCAAGCCGTACATCGAGTTGAGTAATGTTGCATGACGATCGGGTCTGAAATGAGAGGAAAATCGGTAAATCCTGGTCGGAAATCTCGAAAGAATAAAGCTCCTGGAGGGCGGGGAGCGTTAGCCACTCCAGCAGCCCTGCACGAGTCAGTCCCAGCCGCTTCAATGATGTCAGCTGAACGTGTGCCGTGATCATGAATAATGACGCGGCTGGCGCGAAATTGTAAAACGAGCCCACATCCACTAGCAGAAAACATTCTTCCAAATTCACCGCCGCCTGTAGCACCTTCCATCCATTCCTGCGGAAATGACTTGGTTCATATCGTGTTATTCCGGCCCATGGGAAGTGCTGTGGAAATGAATCGAGAAATTCCCCGCTCATGGAGATCTGTCGGAGAGCGGGGCAATTTCCGAGCGCCGGAAACGAGTCTATAGGGTATTCAGGGAACCTAGGTTCATCTATCATGTTGGCGAGATCCAGCGTCCTCAGAATTGGGAAAGCCGTGCCGGAATCTCCAAATAATCGCTCGTAGTCTCGAAATCCGAGCGCGAATGACACATCCTCCCAATGATGAGCGTGAAGAAGGAGGATATCGTGGATTAAATCCAGAGAGTCGCAATACTCCTCATGCTCTTCCTCGTCATATTCCAGGCTGCAGAACTGAATCGTGAGGGGATGGGAACCTGAACGAGCGAGCCAAATTTCAAGTGCGGCCGGTGCGGTCGCATAGAAGTCGGAGCGACGGGCGGGATGCATCCATAAGCTGAGGTGGCTCCAGAGCCTCGGGGTGCCGATCGCAATCGACCGCCATCGGCGGCAAATCTTGGCTAAAAGCTGGGGTGCTGAGCGTGGCGAGATTGGTCCACTATCCCCCGAAAGGCACCGGAACCATACAAAGATGTCGCTGGTAATCTCGGGAGGTAATGTCAAAACTGGGTACACAATGCTATCAAGCTCGGCCTGAATTGCGTCGCGCTCGGCGGAAAGTCGTTCCAAGTGGGCAGATAGCGCATCGATCTCGGAGAGGACGCCTGGGAGGCGATCGCGAGGATGAGGGGCGACGCTGGGGTTGGTTTGGGACGCGGAAAAATGGCCGCAGCGGGAGCACCTGCCAGTGAGCGACATCTGTGAAGGTAGCACCTGAGAAGAGATTCAACAATGGTGTTTCGGCCATTTACCTGGAAGTCTTTTGAATACCCAGTTTTCCCAGCTCAAAGAGCAAACTGTCGTTAACTTTGGGTGACCGGTCAGCGTGGCTGTGTCCTACATTCCCAGCACGTGGAGTTCCGAACGCGCCTTTTAGTAAATTACTACATTTGTCAGTGTCCTACATTCCCAGCACGTGGAGTTCCGAACGCGCCTTTTAGTAAATTACTACATTTGTCAGTGTCCAACATACTACTAGCCATGGTCTCGATACACAATGATATTGCGCGCGAACTCATCCTCTTTAAAATATTTCAGAGCATAATTAAATGCATTTTTCCGCGCGTGCAAGCTCACCCCCGCGGTGCGTACGTGTGTATATACATTATATAAATATACCGTCGCCAAGTTCCAGGAACAACATCCAGTACTGCGGAAGCCGCGGTCACTCAAAAAATGTCGACATCGCTTTTTTGATTGGGGGGGGGGCTTTCGATCTCCAGCGTCCGGCCGTCCCTTCACACAACAATTTTGTTCCAACGACATTGGGCGGTACCGTCAGAAAATTTGCACACTTCATGGTACTGGATTTGCATAATTATAATTCATGGCGTTGTAGTACACAATTACTACATACTTTTTTTTTTTGGAAGTTGAACTCTCCTAAATCCCGCTACGGCCCCCATTTACGCTTCGTTGTGCGCCCATTCTCTATTCCTATTCTACTCTTGCGCCCATTCCCAAGCCGCATTCCCCGCAAAGTACTTACTTTGAATTGAACATTTCCAGTCGCGGATCCCACTCCATTGTAAACCCGGCCCCGATTTACCGCCCTTTGACAGCTTACATACACAGTTTACACCTTCGTCTTTACTGTCGTCTTGTCTGTAGCACGCTCACCCGCTCGCTCACTCCCAAATACATAATGTGGTCTTGTTGACATGTTGTGCATTCAGTCTCAGTGTTCACTGCCTGGCCAGCAGTCTTCCATCCATATGTATTTCATTTTTTTGCAACCCGCGCCAAGTGCACATGCACTACTCCTTATTCGATAAAAATACAACATAGATAAACATAGTTATTTCTACGTAGATTTTCGACGTTCTTGACTACTTACTAGGAGTCCAAAGGTCCAACATCCCTCCGAGTCGCTACTAGTCTCATTTCTTTTAGGGGGGAACTTGGACCACCATCCCGCTATACATACAATACATAAACTACTTTGGGACTCAAATTCAACTTGCTCGGTCACCTCGAGCCCACTGAAGTAAACCAAATATACATGTATATGGATTAACCAACTCAAATACGAACCGGCCGCGAAACCATGCAAGTATTCGGCTCCGTCCGTCTTTTCGACGGTCCGTCCCTGATTAGTTGAACAGATTCAGGCAGATTACAATCCAAGCGAAATCAGGGCTTACGGACTCTCGACTTCATTTTCCCTGACGTTATTTAAGAACCCCCTCCCCTCGATTGGTCCAGATTTGATGTTGGATTTTATTTTCGAGCGGAGGAGCATGGGGATTGTCACTTGCCAAGTCCCTGGCTCCCAGACTTTGAAACCTTTTTTTTCAGAATGAAGTTAGTTTTGAAAAAACTGCGAAAGTTTATTGTCCAAAGATACGACCACGACCGTAATATACCGTATATTCGTTGGAACTAAGTTTATGGTTACCGTAAAGAGCCGTAAGGTATATCGTCGTAACCGTTTAGTCCAACTCTATCTCCATCCCGCAGCCTCGTAATACCCCAATGCGCTGCAGAAACACTGGAGGGGGGGGAGTAGGTCGAGTAGGACATTGTAAAATGAAAACCTTCAACCAGGTACCAGCGCCTCCATCGTCCGGTTTTCTCGACGCCAGCATGTCACAGAGAAGCTGATAGTCTACGCGTGGCCTGTCCCACGTTCTGACAACGAGTTTAGCCAGCGAGGGAAGATACCCGTTCCGTCGATGTAAGCAGGCAAAGATGGGGTCGGGCGCGGAGCCAGTCCTGGATGTACGAATGATAAACTCGGCGAGGTGAGGAACTGAGGATATAAGCTGGGCGAAGTTGTGTAGTCCATCGAGCTCAAGCCGTACATCGAGTTGAGTAATGTTGCATGACGATCGGGTCTGAAATGAGAGGAAAATCGGTAAATCCTGGTTGGAAATCTCGAAAGAATAAAGCTCCTGGAGGGCGGGGAGCGTTAGCCACTCCAGCAGCCCTGCGCGAGTCAGTCCCAGCCGCTTCAATGATGTCAGCTGAACGTGTGCCGTGGTCAAGAATAATGACGCGGCTGGCGTGAAATGGTAAAACGAGCCCACATCCACTGGCAGAAAACATTCTCTCAAATTCACCGCCGCCTGTAGCACCTTCCATCCATTCCTGCGGAAATGACTTGGTTCATATCGTGTTATTCCGGCCCATGGGAAGTGCTGTGGAAATGAATCTAGAAATTCCTCGCTCATGGAGATCTGTCGGAGAGCAGGGCAATTCCCGAGCGCCGGAAACGAGTCGATAGGGTATTTAGGGAACCTAGGTTCATCTATCATGTTGGCGAGATCCAGCGTCCTCAGAATTGGGAAAGCCGTGCCGGAATTTCCAAATAATCGCTCGTAGTCTCGAAATCCGAGCACGAACGATACATCCTCCCAATGATGAGCATGAAGAAGGAGGACATCGTGGATTAAATCCAGAGAGTCGCAATACTCCTCATGCTCTTCTTCGTCATATTCCAGGCTGCAGAACTGAATTGTGAGGGGATGGGAAGCTGAACGAGCGAGCCAAATTCCAAGTGCGTCGGGTACGGTCGCATAGAAGTCGGAGCGACGGGCGGGATGCATCCATAAGCTGAGGTGGCTCCAGAGCTCCGGGGTGCTGATCGCAATCGACCGCCATCGGCGGCAAATCTTGGCTAAAAGCAGGGGTGCTGAGTGCCGCGAGATTGGTCCACTATCCCCCGAAAGGCACCGGAACCATACGAAGATGTCGCTGGTAATCTCGGGAGGTAATGTCAAAACTGGGTACACAATGCTATCAAGCTCGGCCTGAATTGTGTCGCGCTCGGCGGAAAGTCGTTCCAAATGGGCTGATAGCGCATCGATCTCGGAGAGGACGCCTGGAAGGCGATCGCGAGGATGAGGGGCGACGCTGGGGTTGGTCTGGGACGCGGAAAAATGGCCGCAGCGGGAGCACCTGCCAGTGAGCGACATCTGTGAAGGTAGCACCTGAGAAGAGATTCAACAATGGTGTTTCGGCCATTTACCTGGAAGCCTTTTGAATACCCAGTTTTCCCAGCTCAAACTGCAGACTGTCGTTTGACACGGTTTGAGTGACTGAGAGTGAGACACCTGTCACCGTGGCTGTGTCCTATATTCCCAGCACGTGGCGTCGCGAACGCGCTCTTTAGTAAATTACTAGTCGCGGCCTCGATACACAATGATACTTGTGCTGTGCATATACATTATATAAATATATCGTCGCCAAGTTCCAGGAACAACATCCAGTACTGTGCAAGCCGCGGTCATTCAAAAAATGTCGACTTTGCTTTCGATTTTGCTTTCCTTTCGCTTCCGATCTCCAGCGTCCGTCCGTCCGTTCACACAACAATTTCGCTACAGCGGCACTGGGCGGTACCGCACACTTCATGGCACTGAATTCGCATATTCATAGCAGCAGTAAATTATAACTGCATATTTTTTTTTGTAAGTTGAACTCTACTACGTACCTTTTTTTTGAACTCTTCCCAATCCCGCTACGGCCCCCATTTACACTTCGTTGTGCACCCATTTCCTCTTCCTCTTCCTATTCTATTCTGCGCCCATTCCCGATCCGATCCGACTTTCGAGCCCCTTCCCCGCATTTGAAGCACGTTGAATTGAACACGTCCAGTAGCGAATCGATATCCCGCTACATATGTAGCTGTTTCGTTTCTTTGCAACCCGGGCCAAGTCCTCTTTATTTCGATAAACATACAACACAGATAAACATACTTCTGCGACCCGCCAGCGTAGCGCAGCCCCCGTTGTCCGTGGTTCGGCGCGCCACCCCCACGGCTCGACTGGACACACACCGTTGCACCGTCGAGACTCCCCCCCCCCAAAAAAAAGAGTAACATAACCCAAAACAAAAGGAAAGATAAAATGAAACCCCGAATAAAGGGAAGAAAACAAATGAAGGGAAGAAAACAAGTGTAGGGAAGAAAACAAAACAAAAACAAAACACACCTGCGCGCCCAACTTTCCCTCCGTGCCGACGTCGCGGCTCACGCGCGTGACCTCTGTCGCGAAGTGTCGACCATGGTGTTTATTACCTGCGAGGTGCGAGGGAGGTGAGCATATAGGCGTTATAAAATAAAGAAAGAGAAGGGTGAAAAGATTGGAAAAGAAGGGAAGCGAGCGTTCGGCGTTATTGGATATTGAATAGACATGGGACGGGGGAAGGGGGAAGGAGAAGAGCGAGGGAACCGGGGGTAGAGCGGTGGGGTAAGGGGAGAGGGCCGATAAGGAGTGACGACGGAGGGGATGGCGATATCAGAATAGATGATAGGAAAGGGTCCGCGTCCGCCCCATCAGTGTCGATGCGCTCCACAATCCATCAAAATGCAGCAAGGTAGGAGTGTCAAAAAAGAGGTAGCAGGACGGGAGAGCAAAAATAAAAGACAGCGACACCCACCTTCTTCAGCTGGACCATGAGGTCGCCCTGCACGGGCATAGTGATCTTCTTCGTAAGGTCGCCGGTGGCCACGGCGTTGCACACACGCGACACGTCGCGGACCTTGTGGGTGTGCAGCGGGGACTCGAGGGACGAGTCATTGGTATATGGCGCGGTGGGCGGGGTGGGCATGCCGCCGGCGAGGCTCGGCAGAGTGCCGTTGCGGTGGTTGTTCTTGGTGGTGTTGTTCTTGCTGCTGGTGTTGTTCTGGGTACTTGGCTTATCGCCCCTGCGCATGAGGGCGTCGATAGCTCGGAGGATGCTGTCGGTCTGCCAGTCGCGCGGGCCGGCGTAGCGGGGTATCGGAGTCGACGGCGGTGCATCGCGCAGACTCAGCAGCGCGACCAGGTGGTCGCGGAACGGGTCCGGTGGCGGCGAGGGCAGAAACAGCGTCCCCATTGTCGAGGAAGAGAACAGTGACGTCATGCGCCAGGGGTATATAATACTTACATATCAACACGCCATATCTGCTACTCACTGCCCACGATATTAACTCGCTGGGACACGTGGGACACACAGTATTAACTTTCTCACCGTCGAACACCGTCCGCCAGCAGCAATCGACACAGCGCCACCGCAACAAGCCGTCCCATGACCGTGCCGGATGCCGTTGCCTCAACGTTCGACGTCGGCCTCTCTTCAAGTTCCGGTTCTTGAATTAATTTCCCCCGCCCTCACGTCCCTGAGCTACCCAATTTATCCCACAATCCCTGCATGTCCTGGCCAGCAGCAATCCCGATCGCCAGCACATAAACCCAGAGCATAACTCTATACTCACGACGCAGCTTCTTATAAATATCGCGGCTCACAGCTAATCGGACACGCGCCTTCCTCGCGTTCTCAATGTACCCCAGTTCCGCAACGTCAACTCGGTCCCGAAGTGCCTGTACCACCGCTCCGGAACGTAGAGCTAGACGCAGCGAGACGGCTAGATCCTCCAGGCCGCTCACATTTTTTTAGGCCAATGAACTGAAATACCCAACACTTCGTTTACTACCCGTTCACCGCATCCCTGAATCAAAAGACCACATATACATCTTTGCGCATCGCATGCGGGGATCACTTTCTTCGCGATCCGTGTGCATATATATGAATGTCAGAATGTCAAACCATCGCCAAGACCCAGGAACAAGATATGATACAAGAGCCCTCTGGGAAACCTTAGTTCCCCAGCAAGTAAGGATTTTAAAAAGTGTGTGTACGGAGCTAAAAGACTTCCCGTATGTTTTCAAACTTAGTACAGTAAGCATCGTGGCCATGAGAAGTTGAGAAAAGAAGCTACGGTAATGAACAGAAAGATATTTAATCCAGTACATGTAATTATGCCCGTAAGTCGTCAACGGGATTTGGGACAACTTATGCATCTCAACAGCTTCAAAAGAGCAGGTCCAGTCTACTTGAAAAAACATTAGATCATGGATTGGATAGAAATATGTACGTATTACGAGTGTGTTTGGCCTTTGACTATGTTTGAATATTTGTTGCGCTCCGGCCCTCAGGTTTCGGTTGGGTTTCAGCATACATTCAAAATGAAAATGCGGCGTCTGGTCGGCCAATATGGTTTCTGGCTTCAAGTCAATTTAATCGCCAAGAGCCGTGGAGCTCACAGTGTATTGAACCACCAAACTCCTCGTGTTGACAAAATAAAGAGATTTCGGCTCTCTTCGTGCCTAGCTAGTAATCTTGCAGAACATGGTGTCTTGGAGGGACAGAACACAGGGAACCAAACCTATTACTCTTCTCACAATCCAACTTTCTTTTCCCAAGGCTGCACGGAAGGAAGTGACCTCAGAACCGAAATACTGTGATATATTCATCCCTCCATATTGAAGTTTATCGACTATCATAAGCTTTGTGGAGTCACCGTGACTAGACGAGTCGTACCCACCTTCGTCACTTCGTTACTTCTGTAAGTCTGCAAAGTTTCGTCACTTTGTGATGGAAAATTGTGAATTTCCTTGCAGGTCCTTGACGTGCAACAGAAACCGCATCCGACGACGATGATCGTGAACATCTATAGCAGCCCAAAGGGAAAGGGCTCAAGGCGAAGAAGGACGGACATCGCACAGCGGCTCCAACGACTACGATTACCGCAGGACCGCCCGGTGATAATATCCGGCGACATAAACAAGTACCACTCGTTGTGGGGCATCGGCGACCGCGCGGCTGCGGGTGCCACACGGATGTTCGTTGACTGGCTACAGGAGAACGAGTTCACTTTACAAAACGAGAAGGGAGTCCCGACGTACTTTGAACACTCAAAGCGGGGTGCAATCTCCACCATTGATCTGACATTCACCAACGTAGCGGCCACAGCCCTGGACACGACGAAGGAGTGGGCGGTGGACGGGTCGCTCGCAAGCGGGTCTGACCACCACGCACTCCGGTGGGTAACAACTATGGAGTGGAAGAAGAAGTCGAGAACATCACAGGCAAGAAATACAGCTTTGCCAAGGTTGACAACGAAAAATGGGACAGGACTTACAGCAGCAATCCCAGTCGCCAGCACATAAACCCAGAGCATGCTTACCATACTCACGACGCAGCCTATTATAAATATCGCAGCCTGCGAAACTATCCACAGCTAATCGGACACGCACCTTCCTTGCGTTCTCAATGTACCCCAGTTCCACGTCCGAGAGTCGGTCCCGAGGTGCCTGCACCACGGCCCCGGAACGTGGATAGATGCTCCGACAACTCTCTCTCTCACTGGCACAGGTTCCATTGACATTTTGTTAAATTCCTGAATGAAAAGAGCATTATAAATGTATTTTTTTCGCGCGCGCAAGCTCGCCGCGGTGCATATACATTATATAAATATACCGTCGCCAAATTCCAGGAACAACATCCAGGGGCACAGAGTTTTTGACGCGCGACTGACGCGATTGACGCGCCTGTGCAAATTTAGCACAAAAATGCCGGAAGTGTTTGATGCGGAATGCCGAGATATTGACGCGCCGACAGTTCAACTGACGCGCCGCGGTTTATTTACCAACACGCAGCGGCTCATCTCACCAAAGGGTTAGTGGGGCAAGCTTCAAAACTTCTAATATTGTTGCAAGAGTCGGAGTTGCATGGATATAACACCGCAGGTTTGATCTACGTCGTCAGCCTCGACTAGTGTGGGCCCAGGTCCAGGTCAAGTACAGGGTGGTATAGATCATCTTTATTCTGGCTTCACCGTGCATCTAGAGGATGAACTAAATAAAACCGAAACTGGAATTCCAGATTGAACGAAGATATCTAATTTCATCACGAAATCCGGGAAACCGCGCCCAGCCGTGGTGATCGGCACCACCGGAGGTGATGTTTACAACGCGTTGCCGCGGGTTCACCACGGCTTGTAGCGGCTACACCAGGCTGTTGGTGGGGTTCCAATAGGTTACAATGCACCACCAGGGCCCTGGGTCAGTGGTAAATGTTGTAGCAGGCTGGTACTTATCTGCTTTGTGACCCCCGGGCCGCCACCAGCACATGCCAATACCGTTACAACCTAATTTTGTAACGAGTGAAGAATTTATGCAACTTCGCACTGAATACAGGAATAAATATGCATCCTGACAGATCTAGTAGTAGTAGTTCTATACGATCCATGTTTTCGAACACCGTAGTGCGAGAAGAGCTCAGGAGTCAGCGCTACTACCTCCCAGCGGCACTTAATATTATTTTGTGAGCCATTTCGAGTCAGTTCGTCTGAGCTAGTAGAGGGTAGCTGAACGCGAGACAGATACGGGAACAGGAAGCGCGCGTTCCGAAGCGAGAGATATCGATGCCATCGGAATGCTGGTCCGTGCACGTTTGTTTGTTTGGCTGATGAGCACGTGTGTGCACAGCCATGTTGGTCGTTTCGACTCTTTCTTCCTTCCCCCTCGTCTCTCTCTGTCCCGATCTCCAAGCTCCAAGTCTGTCAGACGCTCCGCCCTATCCGACTTCGAGTCCAACAGATGGCTCCCTGTTTTGCCTCAAGCTACAAACAATCAATGTATGGGGCTCAGATTTTGGCCTCGATTGAATCTCCAAATCCGCAAGATCGACTCAAGTACTACAACCTCAAGATCGTTTCTCAAGATTCCGCTGTCTGGAGCAGGATGCTCTTCGCTTGGGCCTCGGGCTTTGTCTTGTACGTCTGTTGGTGCCTTCAAATCGCATCCAAATGCCCGCATGCGCACACCTCAAGACTTTCCGACCCAAGATCATGGTGTACAATAATCTCAAGAGAGCCTATCACTGCAAGCCAATGCCTATCAAGCCCGACGTCCATCAAGCGCTCAAGCCATGCAAGCTATATTCCGCTGTAGCGGGTCTCGATGCACTCAAGACTGTGGAGAACATCTTTTTCGCTTTTTTCGTGACTGTTCGCGCGTTCAAGACTGCGCGCTGCCCGAACTAGGCTAGCTCCCCTAGCGCCTGCGCCCCTCGTCCTTGATTTCGCCGTGCTCAACACACGGCGCAGCAAGCGCCAGTCCCCAGTTGCATTCAGAATCGGCGACAGGGAGGACGACTTGCGTACTCACTCGTTTTGAATATATTTTGCATTCCTCTTTTCTTCTGTGCACGCTCGTAAGGAATATGGTGAATTCTTCCCAAATAGCTGAGAAGTATATAAGCTGTGGTGGACTATGCAAAGCAGGACCATGGGTTGTAAAGCACCACCATCCGTTGCAATGATGACCAGCTTGCTGATGTTTGCAATAAACATTATTACAAGATAACTCTATGTGTGGAATCACCACGGTGGTCGTTGTTTGCCGTGGATTGTGAGGATTGTGGGGGTTGTAACCCCTTATATGGCGTTGGCTCGCTCTCCCGAATTTCGTGATGTTAAACCTCACAAGTTAAGCACTTTGAACTGAGCACGTCCAGTCGTGAATCGATATCCCGCTACATATGTAGGTATTTCGTTTCTTTGCAACTTGGGCCAAGTACGATAAACATACGACACAGATAAACATACTTCTGCGTAGATTTTCGACCCTCTTGAGTACTTACTAGTCCAAAGGTCCAACATCGCTCCGAGTCGCTACCAGTCTCGTTTTTTTTAGGGGGGAATTCGGACCACCATCCCGCTATACATACAATACATAAACTAATTTGGGACTCAAATTCAACTTGTTCGGTCACCTCGAGCCTACTGAAGTAAACCAAATATGGATTAACCAACCCAAATACGAACCGGCCGGCGCGAAACCATGCTAGTATTCGGCTCCGTCCGTCTTTTCGACGGACCACTGGCCTGAGGTGGGCGCGACGGCCGGCCGGAAAGTGAACTCTAAATAGGAGTATATATTAACGGGGGCGGGATTACTTATTTCCCCTGACGTTATTTAAGAACCCCCTCCTCTCGATCGGTCCAGATTTTTTGATGTTGGATTTGATTTTCGAGCGGAGCATGGGAATTGTCACTTGCCAAGTCCCTAGCTCCCAGACTTTGAACCTTTTCTTTTTCAGAATGAAATTAGTTTTCAAAATTGCCAAAGTTTATTTTCCAAAGATACGACCATGACCGGATACTCGTTGGAACTAAGTGTATGGTTACCGTAAAGAGCCGTAAGGTATATCGTCGTAACCGTCTAGTGCAACCGTATCTCCATCCCGCAGCCTCGTAATACCTCAATGCGCTGCAGAAACACTGGAGGGGGGGGAGTACGTGGACCAGTGTGATAATCACACTGTAAAATGAAAACCTTCAGCCAGGTACCAGCGCCTCCATCATCCGGTTTTCTCGACGCCAGCATGTCACAGAGAAGCTGATAGTCTACGCGTGGCCTGTCCCATGTTCTGACAATGAGTTTAGCCAGCGAGGGAAGATACCCGTTCCGTCGATGTAAGCAGGCAAAGATGGGGTCGGGCGCGGAGCCAGTCCTGGATGTACGAATGATAAACTCGGCGAGGTGAGGGACTGAGGATATAAACTGGGCGAAGTTGTGTAATCCATCGAGCTCAAGCCGTACGTCGAGTTGAGTAATGTTGCATGACGATCGGGTCTGAAATGAGAGGAAAATGGGTAAATCCTCGTCGGAAATCGTGAAAAAATAAAGCTCCTGGAGGGCGGGGAGCGTTAGCCACTCCAGCAGCCCTGCACAAGTCAGTCCCAGCCGCTTCAATGATGTCAGCTGAACGTGTGCCGTGGTTATGAATAATGACGCGGCTGGCGCGAAATGGTAAAACGAGCCCAATTCCACTAGCAGCAAACATTGTTCCAAATTCACCGCCGCCTGTAGCACCTTCCATCCATTCCTGCGGAATTGACTTGGCTCATATCGTGTTATTCCGGCCCATGGGAAGTGCTGTGGAAATGAATCTAGAAATTCCTCGCTCATGGAGATTTGTCGGAGAGCAGGGCAATTTCCGAGCGCCGGAAACGAGTCTATAGGGTATTCAGGGAACCTAGGTTCATCTATCATGTTGGCGAGATCCAGCGTCCTCAGCATTGGGAAAGCCGTGCCGGAATCTCCAAATAATCGCTCATAGTCTCGAAATCCGAGCGCGAACGACACATCCTCCCAATGATGAGCGTGGAGAAGGAGGACATTGTGGATTAAATCCAGAGAGTCGCAATACTCCTCATGCTCTTCCTCGACATATTCCAGGCTGCGGAACTGAATCGTGAGGGGATGGGAACCTGAACGAGCGAGCCAAATTTCAAGTGCGGCGGGTACGGCCGCATAGAAGTCGGAGCGACCGGCGGGATCCATCCATAAGCTGAGGTGGCTCCAGAGCTCCGGGGTGCCGATAGCAATCGACCGCCATCGGCGGCAAATCTTGGCTAAAATCTGGGGTGCTGAGTGTGGCGAGATTGGTCCACCACCCCACGAAAGGCACCGGAACCATACGAAGATGTCGCCGGTAATCTCGGGAGGTAATGTCAAAACTGGGTACACAATGCTATCAAGCTCGGCCTGAATTGCGTCGCGCTCGGCAGAAAGTCGTTCCAAGTGGGCTGATAGCGCATCGATGTCGGAGAGGATGCCTGGGAGGCGATCGCGAGGATGAGGGGCAACGCTGGAGTTGATTTGGGACGCGGAAAAATGGCCGCAGCGGGAGCACCTGCCAGTGAGCGACATCTGTGAAGGTAGCACCTGAGGAGAAATTCAACAATGGTTTTTCGGCCATTTACCTGGAAGCCTCTTGAATACCCAGTTTTCCCAACTCAAGCTGCAGACTGTCGTTTGAGTGACTGAAAGTGAGACACTAGTCGGCATGGCTGTGTCCTACATTCCCAGCACGTGGAGTCGTGAACGCGCTCTTTAATACCAATAGTAAATTACTGGTCGTGGCCTCGATACAGAATGATATTGCGCGCGAACTCTAGACTCGTGACCAGTCTGTGAAACAATTGCCGAGAATGTGTTCGGTGTTTTACAGACTGGTACATCTCAGGAAAGGGGATTGGGCTGCCAACGCAGCCGCATTCCCCGCAAAGTACTTACTTTGAATTGAACGACTAGAATGTGCAAAGTCTGTTCTGCGTATGCCTATCCATCTTCTCCCCAAGCCAGCACCGCGAAAGCGATCAGTGGGGACCCGTGGAATGGATGCTAGGGTGCTGAACCGCCAGCCCAAGGATTAGCTTTACACATAATATGAGATAACGTAGGTCGAGCACTCGACCGCAACGACGGCGTGACTATACGGCGAGAGCCAGCGATGGACTAGGATATCACCAGCCGCCGAACCGTCGTCCTGCCAGCTGTCCCACTGCGCCAAAACTGCACCTTCGTGCGAGGTGTCGCGCCGCTTTCCAGTGCACGGATCACGCACATGGATATTGACAATCCGCTGCGAGACGACATCGTGGATGTCGGTATAGCCGGCGTACGATAGTGGGCAAAAGGAAGCGCGTATGAGAGACGCTGGGACTGCTGCCGTCAGCGCCCAGTTGACGATGGTGTGGTTGGAGGTCGAAAAATGGAAGGTGTGGAAAGTACACGGAACCTGGAGGCGTCCCGCTTTCCGGCCGGAGAGCGCAGTGACGGTCTGGAACATCCTCTCGAGAGAATAGCGGCGGGCGGCGGGCTGTTCGTTTGCGGTCGAATATAACATAAGTTTGTATGTATCATGTCGGAGGGGTGATTTATAGACCATCATCCGGGCGCACCGTGGATATGTCGCAGGCAGTTCGTGGATTACAGTGGCAGGTAGATATTGATGCTGTCTTCGGCGGAGGTCAATGGGCTCCGACTGAGAAGTTCCTTGATTGAAATCCCGTAAATGGCCAGAGGATGTGGTCGAAGTGGGCGACCAGCCGGCTGCAAGCTTTATCTGATACGGCTGAAAGTGGTAGGAAGATCAACGGGGGACAAAAAAAAATAGGGAGGGACCTACACGCCAATCCCTCCCGTTCGGGGTTTTGTACTCTAGCACGACATTTGTTTCCGTACGCCAGTTACCGACTATATAATAGCGACTGGACAACGAGCGATTGGACAACGGCCAGACTTGGCACAGGTAAAAATCGCCGGACACGGCCCCTATGTCGTAATATCCGGCGTGTTGTGGTCGCTCCACGCGAGAGAGCAAGAGTTCGTGACCCGTATCACGGTCGATGCGAATAATCCGCACCACATAGTGCGATTTGATGTCCAGAAAGATGATGGACCTCTCGCGATCCACAAGCTCGATAGCATAACGGCTACATGGCACGGAATCAATTAGGGGATAGAGCCAAATGACAGAGCGAGTGGCTACCCGCCACAGCTCGATGCGAGAGGCGTATTCTGCGACAAAATATGCGCCGCCGGGGAGGAGCTGCACGTTGGGCTGTGCGTCCGGGCACCAGGGATCCTGATTTCCCGGGAGACGCGTGGACCCGCGTGCGCTGCATGGGACCACGTCTGGGGGCCTAGAACCATGCACCTCTTCTCGCAGCTGCGCGGCGGAATACTCCTCGAGAGCGGTCGTGCGGTATATCGATAAGCCACCGAGCAGCCAGATCGTCTATTAAATAGATCCATATGTGTTTCGCGTCTGCTATTCGCTGGAAGCGTCGATTGACCTGAGGGAAGAGCTCAGTGTAATCATGACTCGGAGGACCGTGGGCATACCCGGGACAGGGACAGAACTGTTTAAACATCGCAGACACAGAGAATAAGACCCAGAATGTCCTCCGCCAGGTCTTCCAGGCGCAGCCCGCTCATGGACATTGGTAGAGTGTTGATGTGACCCGTGACCTGATTGCGCGTTCCCTTCAACCAAACAGGGCCAATGTTGAAATTCTCCCTGAAGAGGAGAGAATCCGACCTCCGAGTTCCGACAAAGTTCTATGAAAAATGAGTCTAATTCGATGCATTGTCGGGAGGGATTTTCCGAATTAATATTTTCTTATACAGAAATGCTATGATTGAATAATTCACTTTCTAAGAAAGCTGTTGGAAAAATGACCTTTGTACAAGCAGCCTCCTTTTGGGGGTATTGATATCCAAGAGACTTATCTCAAGCCCAAAAACCGTCGCGAACTAGTGGTTACCACGCTTGTATTTGACTTTGGGGAGTTTCTGAGGGCTGTGTCCATTCATGAGGTATTTTGAGCTTTTTTTTGTAAAAAAACAACGCTAGGTGGGGTGCAAAGTTCGGACAAAATCATTCTTAACTTGAGGTTGACCCGGGAATTCGGACCAAAAAAAATGTGCCTCACCAATAAAAGTTCGGACAAAACTCTCAAAATTGCAAATTTCCAGACGACCTCCAAAGGGATAATCATAAGTCCTGTATGCTTCTTCCACGCAGTGAAACCGGATTCTCCGGTGGCTCTGAGTAAGGACCAGGCTCAGGAAACTCCTTCTCGACAGATTCATAAAACTTCTTCTCCTGGGAGATATGGTGATTAAAATTTTCCACGCACCAGACACGAATTCGGAATCTGCAATGTATCGCGCGTTATGCGTTATACAAACCTGAAACCCGCGAGCCTCGAGGTTCGGTCATCAGCCAAGTTCCCTCAATGAGGTCTGCGACTCTGCTGCGGTCGGACCGGGCACCGGAGACCCATGGGGTTGAACTTGCTGGCAGCTCCCAACTGTAATAAGCGGACGTTTGCAATCGTGCGGATACTTGTGCAGAATCCAGATACAATCCAGATAGGTGCATAACTTCAGACACTCAAAAGGTTCTATCGCGAAAGTCCCACAACTTGAAGTGTCATCAGCAAAGTTAAAATCATCAGGAAAACCGTAGCCGAGCCCGCTATGAGACGCTATGAAGCCATATGCAGCGCTGTCAAGCGAGTCATAGCGCTCATACCTACATATCCTCTATGCAGCCGCCTTCTAGGCTAGCAGCGCTCTCTAACACTGCAGAGCACTGCATAGAATTTCTTTTCCTGATGATCAGGGTTCAATTCGTAAGGAGGTCACGTCACTGTCACACCTTCGTTGTTCTTCCCCCATCCCTCTGGCGACCCGGAGCCCTTACCATGAAATGTCCACCACATAACGCCCCACAAGTGGACGAATCCGAGTTCTGGGACCCCGTAAACGGCGTGGACTGGGACCATCATCGGTACGCACATTGAATCCGGATTCCGGATGCGTCGGAGCGCAGCACTCAGGTCGGGTCTAGGATAGGATGGGCGATAGCAGGAGGGTGTGCTCTCATTGTAATGTTATCATATATATTTTTCTGAACACGAGATCTTATGTGTTGTCGCCGCAGACCGTCCTCATAACTACAATCTCCGTGCTGCAACATTGCCGGTCCGTTTGTGCAATTAGGATTTCACTGCTTCTCCTCTGATGCCTGCGCAAGGAACTACACCTCACCTCGAGAGCAACGACAAGTGTAATTGTCCTCATTTTGTGTCCCAGATCTGCCCTTATTCACTCTGCAAAGGATCCGGATATTGTACATGCCCTCAGTATACGCCGTAATTTCTTTCTTCTCCTACCGGTACTTCAGGAGTTACACCTACTACTCGTTCATATATGTCGGTGAGCAACCCCATTTTGTATCTTGGCGCCACACTAATAATGTGAGCCAGCCTATGAGGCGGTGACCATTAGCGCCTTCCTGTGCGCTTCATTCCCGCCAGTTGATTTCGTTGACCAAAATTTCCCCCAGTTTGTTGCTTATTGAATATGTTGCGAACACAGCCGTCGGCCACAAAGCCGAGCACGCACTGGCGCGTAAGGACAAGCGTCCATTGCCGATGCCATTCTGTTGCTGGAGGTACCGACCAACCAAGGTCCGTTGCTCATACATTAACGACGCCTTGTAACCCTTCCTCCAGGCATACTTTATGTACACTGTCAAGGTTCGAGATCTACGGATGTTCATTTTCGTCTCTGTTTTAACCTCGCGTCAGTGGTCTGTTCTTCAATATGTGATCGTCCGGCCAGGTTAGCATTGCACAACGTTTCGTAGTACTTGGCACTGACAGCAGAATAGCTGTCTCCGTCGTTGGCATCATTTGCGAAAAGTTCGATGTGCTATGCGAGACCGAATCGTTTAACCCTCACTTCGCCTCCGTCTATTTGTCCTGCATTGAATTCATCAGTATATCGTATGTCCTTGCATCTTTGACGACCATTTTGTCCGACCCTTCCTCAGGATCGCCCTCTACGGTTTATTCGTCTTTTTTGGTCTCACGAAAGACGAACTTGCAGGCCGCCGGCCCCTCGCAAAGTTCATGTGCATCAAGGTAAATTAACTCGTTACTCGATGCATTGGCTCATGTAAATCGCTACCAGCTCATTGTTATGTTTACCTTCTACCAAACGTTTATTGTGCGTCTGCTCGTCGAGGTCTTGTATGTGAGGTCAACTCATGGCATGGTTCCAGTTTGGTATGTTGGCAGGACCAGTAATCAAACGTACGTTTTCCGATCGCTAGTTGTTTCTGTTTCGGGGACACTCGACTAAGGGGCGTTGCACCAGCCACGCAATACTGGAGCGAAACTAATATCGCTAATGGCCTTAACGCGCTAGCGATCTGCATCGAGGTATTGCTCTAGTTTACCCGCGGGCGTCATTGACTGCCGAATCCAGATGGTCTTCTTTGCGCTAGGAATGTGGTGGGCATATGCTCCTCGCGAGTACCGAATATCGGGTGCACCCCCAACCAGTGTAGGGCGGCCTCTTTGGGACTCGTGGGTCATTTTCTTCCTTTGACTCGGAGTCTAGCACTAAAAATGTATTAAACAGGGTTAATTACAGTTCGCATTGCTACTTCTATTTGTCCCACTACCGCTGACTAACCTGCTACTTATTCTCCACAGAGGATTTTGCCCTGGAGATCATGGGTTCGCTGCATTTCTACTTTGGCGCTATGAAAGGCCGCCATGCCGATGGCGCGTCTTCATCGGGCGACCCGTCCAAACTGGACTTTGGCCAAGCCTTTGGGGTCGCACCCATCTCGGCGCCAGGCTCAACGCCACTCTCATCATATAGCACTCGGTATGCTGGATACGAGCCCGACGACATTCGCTTGGCGCCATATCCCTTTTCAGGGTCCCATGCTTCTGTGGCGTACTCGGAAACTTCTTCAACTCGTAGCGGGGGGTACGGCTATGACAGAGTACCCCGGTTGCCATGAACGGTGAAGTAGCTGCCCTATATACCTTGCATATTAGCTTACATGTGGTGCTGCTCTTATCTATCTTGCCTGGCTTTTAAATTTTAAAGTGCAGGTTGACCCACTGTCACAGTATACTTTAATTTTAGATGTTGGGTTTCTGATCATCAGCTACACTCAGTACTCCTCAACTTCGCCCATGAAGCACACTGGGACATAGCTATGCCGTCGGCACGAAGTTCTTGTCCATATTCGCGGTATAACGCGCCTCAAGTTCTCAACACGTGACCGCGACGCACAAGGATCCCCGTCGACTTCAAGCTATCAGTAACAGTTATGTCTCCGGAATTTTTTAGATCTGACCAGCATATTTCGCAGAGAGGTGGCATGAAGTTGGATGAGAGTAAAACCGATCGCGACCGAGAGATCATTACGATGAGGAGCAAGTACTTAGCAGAGTAAGCCTTCACTAATATTCTCTTGAGTACTATATTCTAGTCTCTAGTCTAAATAGGAAGAGTCTACCACGCGATACATCCCCTTCCCGGCGCCCGCATAGCAACGACTGCGAATCCCGCCACCCACGACAGGTGTATAGCATCCGGTGCAAAGTGGCGTGGCAAGTAAGTATTCATGGAACAGGGTCGAACAAGCTATGATTGGAAGGAGGGAATCAACCTCGCGTGAAAATTCATAGGCTGGACACAGGGATTGCAGATGAACAATCCCAAGACGGCGACAATCTACAAATACGGTCGGGCAGCAGACATATACAATGGTGGCGCAAGAGATGTATGTGGCCAGTGAATTCTCTGGTCGGCGCTGATGATGCCAATTTAACTTGTCAAGAGTGGAAATGGCCGTATGGTAACTTTGCAGGCAGGAAAGAACAGCTCGGAATGCGACCAGTACTCACGCTGAACCTACGATGAAAGTAATATCCAACATTCCAATAGTCTTCTCGTGCTCATGAAAATGCCGACGGGTCGCGGAAACGGGCTTCCATATATGTAAGTTGGGAAGCTGAAGGATACTTGACATACGCCAAATGATTTTGATTCTTCGATGTAGTCCATAAAGAATTGGATGATAGAATGCCGTGGGTCTTCAATGACTTGAAGGGCGTAATGGGTCTTTTACAGATTTCCGCTGTGCTCCTCCTCAAACCCTTAGGATTCCCAAAGGACTCCACTGTCATTTTTCTTGTGCAGACAATGAAAAGAATGACGTCGGTTGTGAGCGAGGATTGAGCGGAGTTGGAAGCTAAGTAGTCTCTCGTAGACAGACGCTCTAACAAATGAAGCTCGTACCTCGCTTGTTAAAGAAGCCAGGAACCTCTCTTCTTGCATCCTCCTCAGTCCTGTGCTACTACTATGCTGTGTGACGAAGTTCATCCTTGGGGTCGACTCATCTGTTGGTGGCGCTCATTAGGCTTAAAAATGGAATGCCGACTTCCCCGAACTGAAAGACGAGGTGGGAACAGCCATGGACTCGGAAAGATTCTCCGAAGTCTACTGTTCCCTTTTATATCTTCTTGGACCACTGCGCGCGGTGCCGGTGAACTCTTGTATGGGTGGAGATGTTACGGCACAGAGTAACAGAAGGGGATCCGCCTGTCGTAGAGATTCTATGGAATAGGCACCAAAGCTTTTTAAGCTTCAAGGTCGGATCTATCTGGAGATGTATGCTGATGTATGTGCCTTTCGCGTCTAATCGCCGGCTTGCGCTCCGAGTCTTTTACGGCAGGCCTTCCTTATATATAAACGCAATTTATCAAACTTGTAGGACGAAGACGATGAAAAGAAATCGTTGGACCAGATGAAATTCTGCGCAAGCATCCTGCTTACTATTTATTGGACATGCTCTGCAGGATTAGAGCATTTTGCCAGATTTCGCTTGGACCATATAGGCAAGCTCATCCAACCTCATGGTATACTTATCTCCAATCGAGACGGGATTGGTACCGAAGCTGTTGCTATGATAATCGAGTCTCAATGCGGATTGTAAGTGTCAATCCCACGCGTCGTTATTTCCGGGGCCACCGGATCGACTGAAGAGTGGTACTTAACCGGCGCGCCCACTTTTACAAAAACCGCAGCGGGCACCGCGCGCCCACCGCATGTTATCGTTCGGTCTCAAACTTGCCTGGTTTGCTCTCTCGCTCTCAGGTTGGTCGCTGAAAACAATATATTCTCTGTTCCAACTCCCTGCCTAGGCTTGATTGGCTGCTGGGCGGTCCTTCTGCCGCTGGCATGGGCTGTACAAAGTTATTGGGGGCCGATCGCGTATGCGGTGGGGATAACTGGAATCGAGGGCATGTTCTGTCTAGGTCGGAAGAGTTTCCCAACCTGCCATTCCATCTAACCCATTCATTCACCCGTAGGCCTGATCTGGAGAATGAGCCCCGCGAGCATGCCGGCTTCATTCTGTTTAGGTATAGTCCTCTCCAAAAATTCTCGGGTCATGTCAACTGGTCCCGCTAGCTAGCACTATCATCACCACCTTTGCCACCTTCATTTTGACTGGGGTTTTGGCTGCCATCACCACTGCAACCTCTCTGCATGCCGTGAAACCGAAGCAGTGGGGTTTACAGCGCGATATGTGAGCAGCCTCCTTGCACTATGACTTTTGACGAATGACAGTCCAGAGTTTTGCCGTGGAATTCCTATTATCTATTGCCGATGATACTCTTCCCTCTCCTTGCTTCCGCAGTTCATATCACATTCGTCATATTTTTCGGCAGATTTGAGCCATTCGACGGTCTTTCTTGTATATCACGCCCGCTCTGGTAATTCCAACATTGCATTCACTTCGTATTAAATTCATTCCTGCACAGGATTCATTTTCTGGGATTTGCCGGAACCCCGTTCCTTATTACCATCCCCTGCCTTTGGATGACTGTAATCTCCGTCATCCGTGTCCTTCGAACCCATAAACATATTCGACGTTCCCGACGCTCAGTGCCAATCGACTACTTTACCGAGATCCCTCCACGTAAATCGCGGCCAACGCTTTCACCCCGCTCAACACCCCCAACGCCGCTGGCCATTACCACTCCGTCTCCTTCCGCCTCGGTCATTGCGAACATGACACGCGATCCTCGCCGGCAGCTCATCAGTCCCGAGCTTCGAGAACATAAAACCCGTAGCTATCACCTTCCATTTACGCCACCGTCTCCGAGCTATAGGACTGCGTCTTCAGGAGATTGCCCACATGGTTCGAACGAGACATTTGACACCATTTCAACTGTGTCCTTTGCAGAAATGACGAAGTCAACTCGCACACCAAACGAGGACGAGATAAGGACACCCTTACGCTCATTTACCAGTCCGAATGGCACCGGAAGAACGCATATTAGCTCCCATTCGATCCGCAATAGCGACCGTATGTCAATAACGGAACTCGCATTTCGCCTAGGACGTGCAGATTCGTCCAGCGATTTTGTTTCACTTCCGCGTCATGTTTCGAGTGGGTTCACTGACATTTATCTTACGTCCACTTAATATTGAACCTGTTTCACATAGTCCTATCCCCTCCTCCTCCAATTGAGCACCGCAATCCATCCGAAATTTCCTCTACCATCTGGAGTCTCATGATGTTCCAATTGTGAGTTTTCACCTGAATCAGGCGTCGGAAAATACACAGACGCATATCTATTTCAGCGCCATCATCGGGATTCACCTCCTTTCCTCCCTTACCCCGATAATTGAAAGCATCTCGTCACGATCAGTTCCCTCTGCGTTCGGCACACAGCATGTGGCCCTAATCTTGGCTGGTTGGGCGCCCGTTGTTGTCTTTGGTGAGAAAATTGCCTCGTGTTGATGCGATTCCGTATCGTTCTCAACCACTGTACAGCGCCTCTTTCAGTTGTTCGTCGTCAACTCAAATTTACGCGACGATGACAACTATCCGCAACATACTACTGCACTACTACTGCTTCCTAACCGACTACCGCGTTTTCAACATCTAGACATTTGTGCATGTTTTAACATTCTTTTGGGGCTCCGTTGCTCAGTTATACCTTCTGTATTTTAATAGGAAACATGTAATTGTACTTAAGTGATAATAGAGAATACATCCTTTCAGAACGTAAGCTTGCTCTTGTTTGTGTTTTTCCAACACGTAAATTGATCACGAGCATCAAAAATGTTTGGCCCCGTGGGTTGCCGATGGGTCAGCTAATAATAGGTTTGCAAAGAAAGTGGGTTTTGCACAATTTGGGAATCACCGCGTTTGGGCAGGACCGCCGACTTCGCGAGATGCCGACTTTTGGTGCAGTTATCGAGCTGGATTTGCCCAATTGGGCAACTGCACAGAAAAATTGTCGGTATGGTCATTCAATGACTCGTTGTATGAATTTGAACATCAGCGGACCAAGTTGCATTTTATCGATGCTTTCATTATAATTATCTCGTCGTTTAGAAGTTGAACAGCGAACGAATTACGGTAGGCGGGATGGTCGAGGTTGATTTTGGGCATTTTGACATTTTGACATCGGCATTTTGTTCCGATGATATCTGACTGATGGTACTGATCTACCCCCTATCGGCACTTCTCCAAGCCGTTGAGGCGCCTAGGGGATGCCTGGAAAATACTCCGAAAGTAGATACTTCATATATCATTTTGATGAACCTCAAGAATTAATTGTTTGTAATGGGAACACGTTCAGGCTGACTTCTATATTTGATATCTTTCAACAGAAACAGTCGTGTACGGTAAATTCAATCAAGCATTAGCTCTTTCACTGGCCAAGATACCACATGTATTGATTTGAATTAACTATCCTCATATTCTCCATCTGGATGCTCTGCAAATCCGTTACGGCTGAGATGGAGATTCTCACAACGGTTCGCACATTCATGCTTCTTGAGGAAGGTCTGGATACCTGTTTTCCCATGATCGCCAACCCCACTGGAGCTGTATAGGACACAATCAAAAGCAGAGACCCAAGACGCAGAGAACATACCCATCAAGTGTGTGGGTCATCACATCAAACAAGACCTGAATGCCGTCTCCATTCTCGTCGACAGTTGTTGCGGCTAGGAAATTTCGCTGACAATGCATGGGAAAGGAAATGAAGCGTAACTCACTTTGGAGATCACAAAAAATCATCGACTCCAGGCTGAGTAGGTAGGTGTAGTGGGAAAATGCATTCAAGGTGCTACCCAGTTTGTGTCGGTGATATGGAGGGTACTCATTTGTCCCACTCCAATGTTGGACCTTGCTGTATCGCCTTGGTTCAAAAAGCCAAGCAACGAGGCCTCTATCAGACGTCAGTTGGTCTGAATCTGCGTTGGGTTGAGCAGCTTGATATTGCTCCAAGGAAAATCCCGAGGCCGTTGAAGGCCCTACAGCATTGTCAACTATTTCAACTCCCAGTTTGAAGTCGGTAACTCGAATTCCTGCGAAAATTTATCAAATTACAGCCATATTGTTAGTTGAATAAGCGCAAGCACATACCTTGCTCGATCTCGACATCCTGCTTTCTTGCTTCCCCAATGAATCTTGTCACAAAATAACCAAGTTTACACAACCGAGTAACCTCCTTGACAACTTGGTCAAGGTTTTCTTGAATATCAACCTGACCCTCGCCAGCCCCAATGTTGCAGAAGCATTTGGCAACCCATGGAAGGCCGTCATAGATCGCCTGAATAAAAATGAAAAGTAGTCCTTCAAAATATGAGCTTAAAGAAAAAATACCTTGTGAACCTGTTTAGTCTTGCCTTGATCAAATGGTGTATCTTGCAGGAGACAATTTGAAGTGGTGGACTCATCATGGTGTTTGAGATCTGGCCAGTTGATCTTGACTATTCCATCCTGGCTGATTGATACGGATGCAAATACAAAAGCAACCTTTGAGAAACCCGGGACATCCCCAAACTCAGAGCGCAAAGGAACGGGTGCAGAAAGCCGACCTCATTATGAGTAAGAAATGATTTTCTATGCGAAAAATATATGTATATATTTACTGCGTCGTTTTGACAAGCTGAGTTCAGATGTGAGAGGATCGACAGTTGTCTGGCTAGCTTTGCGCTTTCGGTTCTCCTTTTGGCCCCTGCACCGTTCAGACACAGATCTCTCTTCAACATGGAGTAAAGATTCCTTGGTGAGCTCAACATTGCAATATCTCTCAAGATTTGACACTGGCATTTCATCCAGGGATACTGTTCGTCGAGTTATGTTTGATCTTGACCCGGATGGTGCCGAGGCCAGGTTTCCTGGACGCAGACGTCAGCCAAAACAACGTAGACACTTGACTGACACTGGTGTTTTCTATGAGCTTCATTTTGATGGCCACTCAAAGCATTGCGGATGGGCCCCATTGGCATCGATATATATGGTGCACGCTGTCATTCCAGCAGCAAAATGGTCAAGTTTTTGGTCGTTCCAAATGCCCGCTGTTCTTCAACAGTAGGACACTATTATCTTGACCTGGTTGAACAATATGGAGGTGCTGTCTCCATCATATTTCTTTCTTGTACTTACTGGGGATTCAGTTTTTGTTCAGGCCACAGTAGATGGTGGATCTGAAACTGGAGAATTGTATGCAGCGCACGTTGCTTTGCGGTAAGTGAACACTGCCCCATTTTTATTAATCTAACACAAAATGCTACAGTCAGCAGTGTATGCCGGATATTACTATCAAGGATGCACCAGCCTTTGTTCCCCTCAAGAGCACTGGCAAAATTCCTATTGAATCATCGTGGCACCTTTTCACCAATTATGTTGGTCTTGACATCAAGCAGATCATACTCCTCGGCAAAAGTCTTAACTATTTTCATCCAAGTTTTCAACTTCATATGTGAGTCAACTCTACAGGACTTCACAATCCAAGGTTTAAATTTTTGTTTCAAGCGATCTCTTCAACTGGTTGTGGCCCAAGATTGTGCAACTCAGCCTAGATGAGTTTGTTGAGTACTGGAACAATCACAAGATTCGGACTCAGCACAACAAACTCTTGCCGTCCGGTTTCTCACCCAACTATATTTGCGACTTTCCAGAGAGCTTTGGGCTGGTTGATTTTTCGGTACCAGCCCCCCAGGATTTTGTTGACGCCCTAAGACAGAATATTCCAAAGCCTCGTGATGAATGTTATAGATGGGTCTCGGATGAGTTTGACGCCAGGGCCTGGGAAGTTTATGAACACATTGGAGCACCAAAGCTTATGTTGACAGAGGGTTGGACCATATTTTGTCAAATGCTTCCCCATTTCCGTTGAACTTGCCGTATATTGTCAATAAAGTTGTACGGGAATCAAATTTCTTCACTGTTGGGAACCTGGGCACATATTGCCATTTCAGGAAATTGCTTCTTGAGGCTCTTTACAATACCATATGCACGATATACATACTTACAAGCATTTTCCAGTCGCCTCTCATGTGCCTCAACGGCTTGGAGAAGTACCGATAGGGGGTAGATCAGTACCATCAGTCAGAAATCACCGGAACAAAATGCCGATGTCAAAATGTCAAACTGCCCAAAATCAACCTCGACCATCCCGCCTACCGTAAACGAATGTCTCACTATTGGTTTACTTGTTCCGAGAGCCGCCTTGGATAAATAGTGAGAGCGAGGGGACACGTACGGCACCTTAAAAGTGGTGAGCTGGTCGAAGATAAGTGGGTTGTAATGTAGTGGGTAGAGCATATATAGGCCGATGTACTAAACACTACAACCCAGCATGTTCCGAAATGGGACCTAGTAGGGTAATATATTATCCTAATACTTATCCTGCTTGAACAATTCGGTTTTTTCAGTCAAACTATTCGTGAAAAACTTGCTTTATTTTTCACACATTTTTCACTTAGAATGTATCTGAAAAAAGCATAACTTTTCTAGTATTTTTGTGAAAAAATTACAGCCATTTATGGAACATGAGGCGCGGATCATTTTTTTTTTCCAAAAAATGATACTTTTCACCAATGTCCCTGTATCTTCCTAGTTTTTTGTTCAAACCTCTTGAAACCTAAGCAATGTATAATATTAAAATACAGTGCTTAGGCTATGTAAAACATTTTATATCCCTCACAGAGGGCTTGAATATGCACATCATGTGATTTCCACATAATGCCCCTCTGTACATAGGAGGGTACTTCCAGAGGACCCTAATCGTGCTTATGGTACTTATATATGCTCCATAAAGTGTACTGGATACTTTGTATAGAAATATCTCACTGTGAAGGCCTAAACAAGCCCAGCAATTAACCCATCAAAAAACAAATACTGGTAGGATCAGGCTGGGTGGCTCAACTCACAATTCAAGCGCATGGTGCAATGACTGAAAAACTTTAATTGTTCAAACAGTGCCAAGAACTAGTCATTGGCCATGGATTATCTGTACTGAAAGAAAACTTTATTGGGGCACAAGTCTAGTTGAACCGTGAGAAAATCATCATCAACCCCTAAATCAAGCAGTATTTCAATTGAACTCTAATCTATGGTTCAAGAGCGGTCTCAGAAAGGAAACAGGATTGACTGAAGGGCGAAGCCGCAAGAATCGCATATGTTTTTGTCATGCGTTCTGGAACAGTTGGATCGATGTCAACAGGTTGAAAATTGTCAAGGATCATCTTACGGGCATAGTTCCAGGACTTCGCATGTAGTCGGCCTACGATACTTGGGGTCGCGGCTACTGAGAGGCAATGGAAGGGGCGTCCACCATTTCTCCTGTTGGCCTGGGCATGCCCATTTGGGAGGATCGTATTTGGGAGGTGTAATAGTGGCTCTTGTCGCCACCGAACCAGTTTCATACATCTCTGGTCGGTGCTCGAGGATCTTAGTACCGAGTTCTAGAGCTACCTACGGCTCGAGTTAAGTGATATTTTCAAGGGAGACCGAGATGTGGAGCCTCACCTGACTCGGTGCCACCTGGCCCTTTGTATCCCTTTCTTTGGTTGCACCTATACTCGTCCCTGACGGACGTGGAAACAGGAGCAGATCCCATTTGTCTGGGAGAAGATGGGGATGACGGATATGTAAGATCAAAAAATTGGGAAAATGTGTGAACGTGTGTTAGTAGGGGTGAGAAATACAGAAGAGGATCAAGAAGTCTCCGCGGTTAAATGGTGGCCCGTTATGCAGCATGTTCCAGCTAAAGCGGCATACTAACAATGGCTTCAGAACCTATAATTCAAAAAAAGTGGCTCATCCGTCAAAGCCCCACTGAAGCTTATTGTCTTGCCATTTATCTGGTCCAGCCACAACGCACTCAACCATTGGTCCCCATTTGTGCTGATCAAAGCTTCACTGTGATCTGGTTGAGTCAATAGGCCCAAGGAATAAGTTCTAGGGTTTTTCGTGGACGCCTGGATAGTCTTGATTTACGAAGGGTATTAATCAAGTCGAACATATAACTTGCAAAAATAAAGCGAATATTTAATTCAACTACATCAGTTCTATCTGCATTATACGCTGATAGCAGCAAGATTGGCAGCCTCGCTGTCGGGATTAATTAGCACGTTAGGTATTTTCATGGTGGTTGCACTTACGCTGCCGAGATAGAGAAGACCGTGCCGTGTCTGGGGTCCGCTGGGAGTGAATATCCAGTACTCGCAGTCCACACTCCAGAAGTGATGTTCCCTGCGTTGAACAAAATCCAGCGACTCGATTTCGAAAAACACAGTTCACGAACCAGTCTCAAGTGGGTGGTATCCTTGAGGGTTAATCCCGTCGACCCACACATGCCATTCACCGGAAAAAACATTGGACAGAAATGCAAGTGGGCCCTCGACATCTCCGAACTGGGCTTTCCCGACACCGTTGAAGACGGTCTGCCACGTCCCGAAGAGCGATGTGGACCTCTCCTGGAGAATCTGCCCGTTGATCTTGCTGAAGCGATGGTAAAATCCAGAGGCAGAATCCCAAGCGACAGTGGTGTCGATAATAGCGACACCGGGATCGATCCAAACCTGGGCCGCTGAGAAGGTGACGAAGTCTGTTGTCGTTGCAACTGCATGAGCACAGGACTTGTCAGTAAGCTTCACATTTCAAGTCATCAAGTCGATACGGACACATAATCCGAGCGTGAGTGGAGCCAGTGTGGTTCGTGTCGGAGGCGGTATATATGTTACTCGCCCAATAGACGACAAACTTATTCATGGTGGGGTCCCAAGTTGCCTCCGGTGCCCATGTCATGCCCGCCTGGTTTGTGTCAATGGTAATACTTAGAAAGAGAGGGTTGGTGATGCTCACGGTTGCAGGAGACACTTTAACAAGTCGCTGAGCAGACCACGTCTTCAGATCGGGACTTTCCCAGACGGCCAACGAGAGACTGCCTTTTCTTCCCGCTTGGTCCCACGTCATGGTGCCACCGAACATTCTCAAATCTGTCGCGATCACGAAGAATTTCGAGCCGGACGGGTGACGAATGATAAAGGGATCCCTTAGCCCTTTTGTTCCCAGCGTGGAAGTGAGGACGGGTCTTCCGCCGTTGACAAGATTCCAGGACACAGGTGAATTTGTTTTACTGACGGCTGAGATTGCGAACAGTTAGTGGGGCAGCGGCATCGCTCATTTTGACATACCGAAATATATTTGTTCTCCTACAGAATAACTGTGTTATAGTGGGAGATTAGAATTAAATACTCGAGCTCACCGTTTGATAAACCTTCTCCTTTGAAGTACACAAATCCATAAGCAGCCCCTGTCGCCTAGAAGTTTCTACAGGTGAGATACATTTAACGGAGGATACAGGGACCGAGCATGTACCGTTTGGCGCTCCTCAATTGTAGCACCGAATGTGATCGAGACACAAAGGGCTAGCAAGCCCAGGAAAGCGACAATGCTGAACGCCATTAGCACGGAAATTCAGTTGGTGAGAATGCCTTCTATGCACGACTTATAAGGAAGCGTCATATGTGCCGGCGCCGTTAGCCGCCAATTTTCCGAAAGTGAGCCGCACTGTATTATGAGGCGGAAAACAAGAAGCAGGCACGGGTTCGCGTTATCTTGGCACAGAAGAGCACAGAAGCTCGCACAAGTATCACGTTATCGATTCCTTCAGATTTGCGCATGCTGGAAGAAGCTGGACGGTCCGGAGCGGATTACTAGCGTCTTCGCTGCGTTTTGCAATGTATTATTACTTACTTGAACTGGGACTGGCCGAATACTTACATTAGGGTGTTTCAGATATTAGGATTTCGGCGCAACTTGGGACGCAACTTGATGCCCAACTTGGTCCCAATTTCAGTCGCATCATTTCTCCGGGAGTCACCGGCAACGACAATGGCTGTCTCGGTTACCCAGACGTTTCGGAATGATCCGGCGGAGTTCGAATAAATCGAAGAAAAGAAGACGCCAGATCATTCCTCAACGTCTGGGGTAGTTGGTATAGAAACACCCTCCATCGAGTCACACTCTGAGTGTCACGCTTGCGCCGATTTAATGTTCTACTCAACCTAAGGCCTCCTTGGACCCCTCAATTGTCTGCAGAATTACTGTACTATAGTTACCAGATATATATGGTTAGCTAAATTATTTTATTTTCGCGTATTTAGAACGCAGGTAGGTGTATAAAGTGCAAAAACATGACATTGTACAACGGTTCCTCTGCACCTCAAAAAGAGGTCAAAAAAAATGGGAAAAGTTGTCAGGCCCTACAAAATACATCTATGCATTGCTAGGAGAAGTGCAAACAGTACCATGTGGGGGGAGGGACGGAGGGATGAGATGTGTGACTCGATGGGGGGTGTTGCTATACCAAATACCCCAGACGTTGAGAACTGATCGCGGCCCAACATTTTCACATATTTATTCAAACTCCGATCGGGCCGTAGGCCTGACGGGCCGCGATCCGTTCTCTACGTCTGGGTTACCGAGACAGCGACAATGGTGGATGGAAATCGGATAAGCGAAGTTGGGCATGAAGTTGGGCATGAAGTTGCATGTCAAATCATGGTCCCGACCGTGATTTGACACGCAACTCCGAAGTTGGGCAGTTTTTGAGTCGCAACTTCAAAATAAGTTGGGCACCAAGTTGCGTCCCGAGTTGCGTCCCAAGTTGCGATATCTGAAACACCCTATTGAGAGCCCATCTCCTTGATTAAAAGGTACACATCCGGGGGTGGGCAGAGTCAAGCCGTCGGAACAATGCGAGCTCAGGCGAGGCAAGCTTGCGAGCCAGCCTGAGTGGAAGGCAAGTTAGATAAGATTAGATACCGCGTGTGAATTCTTTGACAGCGGCACAGCCGCTTCCATCATTTTGCTTCTGCAGCAAAATCGTCGCGTTTTCTACGCTCCACCAAGCCTTTTTGCTTGCTTTTCTCCCACCCACCGCAGCCCTGTTTTGGCGCTAACGCGCTGGTTGCTCGGGGTCCGTCTCCTCATACGGGCCCTCGGTAGCCTTCGCGTACGGGTTTCGCCGTCTCGGCATCCGAACTTCCCACCCATTTTCCCGGCTTTTCCCGTCGCCTGGCGTTCGGCCTCTTCGGCGAAGCCCCCCCCACACACACAACACTATATCCACCTCAGCATTCAAAGGGCCTATCTAACCAATATTCCCTGAATATTTGCCTCTGCCATATCTGCCTGCGGCAGATATATTCCCCTCCTTCTCATTCCCACCGCGGGCCTCCTAATCGGCATCTAACTTGCCCCAGTATGATACGATGATCCGATAGCACAGCCACCCTATTTAAGCGTCGTGTTTGGTTGCGCATCTCACAACGCGCTTTGACCTTCTACCGCTCCATTCACCATGAAAACAGTTAGTAACGCGCTCAGAAAACTACAGAATGCACTTATGCTTATGAATCCATGCAGCGTAGCTTGAAAAACGCGTCCGATACATCCGCGTCTATGGCCACTGCCGCGGCGCCAAAAGTCGCGAAGAAGAAAAATCTCAAAAGAGACCATTCTCCCGAGAAGCCGACTGCGGGCGCGAAAGTCGTCAAGAAGGCAAAGAAGACCTCAGAAAATGTGGAGTGGTTATTGTCTTCCCTTTTCGATCTATGTCTCATGTCACTGATAACGTTATAATTATACTTAGATCCTTGTCGCGCCCCCACCCGCCCCTGTTAGCTCCGAGTCGGCCAAATACGAGGGGAACTTCGACTTCTTCTTCGACGGCGCGTCCGGCGCCGACTTTCAGAAGCGCTTCGACCTTCGCGAGAAGCAGGTCGCTGGGCAGCGCCCGAACGGACTCTGTTACTTCGGCGCCGCACCAACCTACAGCGATTCCTCCTTCGAGACCGCAGCGTTTCTGCACCCAATGGAAGAGTCGCCCTTTAAGCTCTCGCTCCATTCTATCACGGCCAACGCCTCCGACGGCATCTCAGCGCACGTTGGTCTTCTCGCTGACGATTGCGGCATCGCGTCGCTCGATGGCAGCTTCAAAATGAAGCGCGTCTGGACCAAGCCCGATGACGCGTCCATTGAGCTGTTCGAGGGCGAGGTGCACGTCAAGATCGTGCACGGGTCGATGTATAGCAGTCGCGGGCACGGCCGCGGAACGAGCAGGCAGCTACCATTCACTGCCATCCGCAAGAAAAACGCGGAGGGCGAAGAGGTCGGGCTGGGACCCCGCAAATGCGAGTCGGGGTCGCATTCGCATGGCGGCGGCGGCGGGCACGGCGGAGGAGGATTTGGCAGATTCTACGACGATTTGGACTCAGACTCAGACGACTACGGCGGCGGTCACGGAAGGGGAGCATACGGCGGACTCTACGACGGCTTAGATTCTGACGATGACGGCTTTGAGTCCGATGGGTACTAATTCTAGTCAAGCGCCACAAAGACGGTATCTATTGAATACTTATTGACGTGGTCCTATTTCATATCTATTTTCTTTCTCATTAACCTCCTGCGTACATATGAACAACACTTCCATTTGGTGTAGGTAAAAAAGCAGTGGGTGTGCAAGAAAAAACGAGAGTGAAACTTGGCTGAGCGCCCCCAAAAATCTATCTAACAAGTTTGTCAAGTCCGTCGGGAACCTGAATGGTCGACGCATCAGAAAGGGTACCGCAAAGTGCAAAAAAATAATCGTACCGTCCACCCATGGGTAGCCGCCGCCCGTTTGAAACCTACCAGAGCCTCCGATACCGCGTAGGGGCTGGGGAGCGCGTGAGTACAAAGACTGGCTGCAAAACTCAGACGACACTGACCTATCCCAGTTCAACGCCAGCCTTGCGGGCCTTGGATCCAAGTTGGAGATGGCGAGCCTGATTTGCAGGAGGACGGCGGATATGCTGCACCAGGCCGGTCAGACGGAGGGTAAAAGGAAGGAAGGGGCACGAACCTATAGCTAGGAAGCCAGCCATTGGAGGTGAGGAGATCCATACAGATGGAACCGCCTGGTAGATCGAGAATGAGAAGACGCCTGAAGAAGACAGGACACACAACCCACCACCGGTAACGTGGCCTCCGCCGCCATGTATGAATGGCAAAAACCGAGGCGTGATAATCCTGAAGAAGGGCGGGCCGATAGGGTACGTCGGCGGGAACCTGATTTCGAATATCAAAGAATTCACGCCCCTGCACCGTAGACATCAGCCGCAGCCCGAATAAGAAAGGAGAGAACCCAAACGTACTTCGCCTTCAAGTCCTTCGCAATAGGTAGCGTCTCGTCAAATGAGTGCAGCTCCAGGATCCACTGGAAGAGGTTGTCGCCCATCAGGTCCTCGGACATGTACCACCCAAGGCCCTTCAGACCGGCCTCGCTGACCATTGCCTCTGCCTGCTCCTTCAGCATGGCCTTGAGCTCCCGCTGCACCGCATGCGTCGAACTAGGTGTGGATTCGAAAGGCGGCGGCATAAGGCGCTCGATCGCCCGAAGGACATACGCCTCGTTGTGCTGCCAGTCATCCTTGGGTGGTCCTTTTTTCGGCGCCTTGCTGCTGCTGCCCCCCTTTCCCTTCAAAATCGCCGAGGCAGTCGAGACGAGCGCCCTGGCTTTGCCCTTGCCCTTCGAAAGGGCCGGCATGGCTTCGTCGTCGTCGTCGCTGAGAACGATCGGGGTCTTGTAGGCGGAGTTGGAGTTGGCGGTGGGTGCCGGGACCTCGGCGATATACGAAAAGATGTGTTCATCCATCTCGTCGTGGTCCTCATCCACCGCTTCATTCTTGCGCAGCTCCACGAGCGCGTCGATCATATATCCCGGCGTCGGGACCTCGAGCCGTTTGCTCTGCAGTGTGATCTGGTGCGCGGGGTCGAGCACCACAAACGGAATCGACGTCTTGGTCTTCTTGGCCTTCCCCACAGACCTAGACCCATCTGGCAGGGCCTCCATGCTTTTGACGAGCAGGTAGCGACTAGTACAATCCACAATCAGTGTTCGTGCCCGTGCACATATACAGACGCGCAGACGTACCACATAATCCAATGAGTATCCTTCACAACAAAGTGCGGGTTGTGGCTCACGAACTTGGACGGCAGGTTGACGATCTGCGCCAGCGCAACGCAGCTCGTCGGCCCGAGCTTGCTCTTCCGCCAGCTCGACCGCCCACCCTGCGCATAATGCCCCATCGATGTAGTGGCCTCCTTCGCAAGGTACACGCCTGACATATAATTACTTCAATCAGGATAGCTCCTATGGGAAGGAGTCTGCCTCACCATCCCCAAAAGCACGCCCATTGGCGACAGTCTTGTACCACAGCCCGTGGCGGATAATCTAACACCGACCCATCTAATGAGCATCACTCCCCTAAAAAAGGAAAAGAGCGCACCGAATGCCAGTTCCGCAGCGCGGATCCATGGAAGGCCTAGGAGAGCAGTCAGTATAAAGCCTTTGACTGAAGAAAGAATGAGAAAGAGACAGACATATAGATGCGGGAACTGGTTTGCGTTCTTGTCAACCTGTTGCGCCTCCTTGATGGCCGCCTGGAACTTGGCCTCCGCATCGGGCGCACCGACGCTGAAGCGGAATTGGCGCCACGTCGGGTCTGGGTGCGGGCGGATGAGCAGCTGGACAGGCGGAAGAAGGAAGAAGTACCGAGCCCCTGGATGCACTGCTCCTCGGAAGAGGACATCTCCTCTAGGTACGCGGTGCACGAAGCAACACACCTGCACGTAGCGGGTAAACAATAGAAGGACGATGATGAGGGGGAGGGAAGAGCACTGACCAGCGAAGGATGGACCACGCCGCGGGGAGCACCGTCCCGTTCTCCATGTCCTTCAGTCGTGGCTTCGATTTGCCGGGTTTGACCTTGCGCTCCAGGTGGCGTCTGGATCATATGGTCAGCAGACATACTCGTATTCCATGGAACGCGAGACGGGGAGAGAGGAAACGTACTTCATATCATCAATCTGCATCGCGACAAACTCAGCAGCGCACAAAGAGGGGAAGACGCGAAACGAGACGCACCGACGGTAAAGAGTCAATCATCATGACGATGCTCACGCGCATCTACGTACCGTCAGTATACGAGACATCGATGCGCATATAAGTAAAGAAAGCACGCACTAGCGGCACGGACAACTCGTCAAATTCGACCAAGCCATCGAGCCCCTTCTTCGGAACCGGCACTGCTGCGGCCGCCGGGGCGGGAGTAGCGGCGCCATGGGCATTTTGGTACAGTCCGTAGTTCGTAGTCGGCGGGGTGACGATGCGGCTTGCGTCGGGCAGCGGTACGCGGATCCCCATGCCGATGGGAAGAGGGTCATCGATGACACCCTCAGCGGCGGCCGAAAACGCGAGCGACACGAGCAGGTCGACCGTCTGCGGGTTGTGGATGATCTCGTACTGGGTTAGGATTAGCATGACGACGAAAAAGAACTACTTGGGGCCTAAGCAAGACACTCACCTCGAGCGACGGGCCACGATTGAGGGTGTAATACTGGTACGCGCAAAGCTTGGAGTCACAGACGTACGGTTTGAGTGCCTCGAACTCGGCTGTGAGCTTCTCGTGGCAGACGATGCAGTACCGAGTGCAAAGCTGGCGGGAAAAGACATCAGCGGAAGGGAACGAACGAGGCGAGGGGGAGCTTACCGTCAAACGCCGGACCAGGTAGCAAAACGCAGTATACGGCACATTTATCTCATCATCTGGGCCAAGCGTTCGTAGCGGGTCATGTGGAAGTACGCCAGTCCTAGCGAGCTTGGCCTCATCCTTATCGGCCGCGATGATGCGCTGCGTAACTATGATCAGAACAGGAATGAAATGAGACAACAAGCCACCTACAGAGGCGTGCAAATCCCACACTTCGGTGTACGCCTTCTGGTCGCGCTCCACCTCGCACTGCATCACCTCTGCGCCGGCCCACCCAATGTTGAACGTGCAACGTATCCACACCAGCTTCAATAACTGTGCGTCCAGCAGGGTCTCCAACGAGCTGCTCAGACTGAACCGCTCGAAGCGCCCTAGGTCCTCCTTCTCCTGCGGCTCTGGCTCCACAGCCGCGCCGCTCGCATCGTGCTCGGCGTTGTCCGCATCGGGGTCCCATGGCGCCATCTCGCGTTCTTTCGCCGCGCGCTCCTGCGCCTCCCGCACCTCGTCGTCCGCGTCCTTGGTGACGAGCCCGTACGTGCGCACCGTCTCGACCGCGTGCGCGTGCGCGGGCTTGGACTGTCCGCACACGCCGACCTGGAAGCGCAGCTTCCCGCCCGTGCGCGCCAACTCGCCCTTGCGCGTCAGCGCCGGGTAGCCCGTGCCGCCGAAGCCCGAGACGAGCAGCACCAGGTGGCGCGCGCGCGGCGAGCCAAGCAGTGCGCGGTCCCACGCGACGAGTGCCTGCGCGGGGATGGTGTCGGTGAGGGACACGGTGGGGAGCGAGATGCTGATGATGAAGTCCGCCGCAGGGTCGAAGCCGCCCGGGAGGGACGGGACGGGCGTGAGCGGGATGAGGCCTGGGCGGTACGAAGACGAGACGATCTCGAGAAAATCGCGCTGCACAACCGCGAGCACGGCGGCGGCGCGCGCGTCGCTCTCCTTGGTGGACACGAAGTCGTCCTCGTCGAAGAACATGGGGTCGTAGCCATCGTCGTCGCTGCCCTCCTCGTCCGAGGAGACGTTGGTGATTTGGACGGGTTTCTGGTGGGGTTATTAGATCACAGATGGGGAGAGCAAAATAGACCGACTCGAACCTTGCCTTTCGCCCCTCCTTCTGGTTCACCCAGCTGGCGCAGCATGCGCTCCAGGGCCTCGGTCAGGGGCAGAACGGGGTCCTGTGCGAGCCCCTCGAAAGCACGCTGCACGCGGGCGGGCACAGTGTCGTCCGTAAACGGCAGATAAGTATGGTTCTTGGGGTAGTCGGATGGATCTGTACATCATGGTTAGCTTGCACGATTTTGCACCCAACTTATTGGATGCCACAATGTTAGGTCCTTGGCAAGTACCTGGCACAACGAGATTGAGCCTCACGACGCGCGAGTCGTCCTTTGTGCGATCGACGACGACTAGATTCATCATGCCGTCGTCGTCGCCAGCCCGGATTTCTTGTTTCTCGTCAATAATTGCCCAATTTCTATGTAAAAAATACCCACTGATGACGGCGAAGCCAGCACACTCGACACCATCCTTCTTGAGGTCTTCAAAATCGGCCATAAAGCGCTTGCGGCCCTTGAGATGCGCATTCTTAGCCACACCGCGCACCGACGCAGGGGGTGTCGGCGGGGCGTCCATCATGATGATATCTTCGTCCATGGCTGCTATTACCGTCAGCTTTTCGCTCAACTGCGTAGAAATAGTGTAGACTTGGCAAGGACGCACTCTGCTCCGTCTTTTGGCGCTTAAAGTCGCCTCTTGGCGCGCTAAATCGATCAGAGTCGGATTCCGAGTCAGAATCGTGCACAGAGATGATTTCCTTTGGTCTGCTGCGCGTCGTCGAAGCCATACAAGTCTACAAAGAGACTGGTACTACTGTACTGCGATGAAATTGGCAGCAAGTGGGAGGGGACTTCGGGGGTGAGTCTAAAGGAGTTGCGGCCTTATGTAAGGCGACCCACGTGCATTTGCGGCTGTGCAACAGCTTTCAATCAAGTTAAAATGGAAAATGACTCGAGGACACTGACAAGATCAGCATACAGCAATCGAAACTGGAGGTCAAGAAATGATATAGTGTTGAAAATTTTGTTTGATTTTTCCTGGCATATTTTGTTCAGTAATCATGTAACCATGTTACCTGCACCAAGCTCTTACTCTTCTAGTCGGGGATTAGCCCCGTTTTTTCTGTGCGGGCGTTGTCCTTGTCATTCTAGATCTCTCTAAGTAAGTCTCTTTCGAGTCTCGGTAGTATTGAGCTTTGGTAGTATTGAAGGTCGTCAGATCATGGATCAACATAGTTAGCAATATGGAGGCGAACTGCAAGGATTAACAGTTGATCTGCGTGGTGTTTTATATTCTAGCCCTCATTGTACTAAAACGATTCGGATTTCACGCTTGGACCAATTGTGATGCGGTCACGTGTTATTGCTTCGGTTGTGCTCAACTTCAACTTGAGAGTTTGGTTGGAGTTTGGACACTGAAAAAAAGATATAACACTTGATCTAGCTAATTGGAACGCGACATATTCTTTTACGATTTGCCTGCAAAGAAATTATAACAGCCTTCCTTTTTATAACGCGACGTTGACCAAATCAGTGGCGGTGTGGCGCAATCATCATCAGCCCTGCCATCATTCCCGCCGCCCGCCGCATCCCGACAAAACAGTTCATTGAGAATGAAGAGACTTTGCTAACACATTTTTGGCAAAAAAATCCCCCAGTTCCCCTGTTCACTTGACTTACATACATAAGCGTATAAATTGAATTGAAGTGGATGTTGTGGCATGCTTTGGGATGCTTGTGCATGTTAGCAACACTCTCCTTACTCTCTTACCTCCAAATTTGTGCCTTCATGCGCACGTCGCACCAGAATGTAATGCTCCAGAAACGCCTAGACGCGTGCATAGACGCGTGTCTCACGCGCTTCGGAACGATATCGGTCTCCGTACCGTGCTAGACCCGAGCCAAAGCCAACGCGCTCACTGAAACGGTTCCTGCCTAGCCTGCCTGCTTGAGCGATGGGAAGAGCCTGCATCTGGAGGCTTTTGGGTCTTCTCGAAATGGGCCCACACTGCATTAGATACTCATAGGCTGTGCTGCAATGGAAGCCATATACTGTATACTCGGCTTCTACAAACGTCCGTCTGCCAGTGGGTCCAATCTAGCGCTGTGTTTCTGATCTACTGCTCCCACCACTCCGAGGTCATCGATGCGGCCAAGAAGTAGCGATTCCGAGGTCGCATCCTAGATTCGCCAACGACAAATAATTATGCGGCTGTCTTCGGAATGTCACTCGCTTTGTATTTGTGAATATGTAGGCAGGCTCCCCTTGACGCCTCTCAAAACCATCCGGTTGTCCAAGCTCTAGTTCTGCGTTGTTACAATTGGTGACCTCGAGCGTAAAGAGAAACGCGAGCGGCAACGGTCCGGGCAGCCGAGAGCTACTTTACAGTCATCATTATTGATCATTGCCTAGCCAGGATGACGATCGCGAAGACCCTCATTCAAGTTCGGCAGCGAGAAGAGCGACAAATCTAAACGTACAGAGGGGCAACACGAGACGGATATACTTTCTCGCTTGCAGACTCTCTATGGCTCAACGCCCGAAGGCTACTTCTCCATCCTCGGTTCGTAGCGTACTAGTAGATGCAGTTCCCGGGAGTGCAGTGGAGATATGAACAGTGTTGAGTCAGTTTGCTCCGTTTCAAGCTAACTGCTCCAGGCGTCTTCATGCCTTGCCAGCTACTTAGGTCTCAACAGATTTGACCTTCACCATGGCTCCTACTGAATGCACGCCGCTCATCACTACCCTGAATCGTACGCCTCTACAAAAACTTCAGCTATTCATTCTGCTATGGATACAGCTTGCGGAACCGTTAAATGTTCTAGTTATCGATCCGTTCATCTACAAAGCGAGTCTTCCGGGAATTTGTATTGCTTGCGTGTTCACATTTCTAATAGCTTATTGAAGAACTGCCTATCACTGGCGGGGATGAGGAAAAGATGGGATACTATGCGGGTCTCATTGTACGTCGGCTTACTGTCACCTTCCGAGCCCGTGAATCATTCCGTGCAGGCATCTTTGTTTTACGTTACTCAAGCGCTCACTGTGCTGCAATGGAGCACCTTGTCTGACCGCGTTGGACGAAAACCCGTTCTACTGGCGGGCTTATTTGGGATGTCGGTCTCTATGGTAAGTTTCGGAATGTCGAAGAGCTATGGGGGCCTCGTCATCAGGTAGATGACTTTCTATCGTAATCCTTTCTCTTTCTAAGAGCCATTTTCTCAGCCGCTGTCTTTCGGGGCTGCTCAACGGGAATGTCGGGGTGATCAAGGTGGGTAGCTTTATACGGCACGGTCCACTCATCAACACCGGTTTCAAGAGTATGATGGGAGAGCTCACTGATTCCACTAATATCGCCGAAGGGATGGCTCTGATGCCTGTTGTGTGGTCCACTGGCGCCGCTGTTGGGTGTTTAGGATCCAATTACTTGTGTCGCAAAGCTCCGCTAACTATCTCTTTAGGCCCATCATCGGAGGAATGCTCTCCGACCCCTATGAGCAGTTTCCAAACACCTTTGGGCGGTTTGAATTCTGGAAATTTTATCCATACGCCCTCCCATGCTTCGTGGTGGCTTTCTACTCCATCGCTTCGTGCATATTGGCTCTAGTTTGGCTTACAGAGGTACGTCTTGAGCCATCTCGATGATCACCTGGTTTACCTGCAGCTAGACTGTCAAACCTCACCGTATCAGAGACGACCGTGATACCGCCTCCGCCTCGCAGAATCGGCAGCTCCCACTTCGAAAGGTGTTGACACCGCGGGTCATCATTGTCGTGTCCAACTACTCGCTCCTAGCGCTCCTTGATATTGTTTTGAGAGCCCTCCAGCCCCTGTTTTACACAATGAACATTCCCGACGGCGGTTTCGGTTTTTCTCTGCCGACTATTGGAATGTGCCTCGGCGCGTTCGGACTCTTCAGCGGCCTGTTACAGATCATCGTCTTTCCGCACATCCACAATCGGTTTGGAACAAAACGACTTTTCATAACTTCCGTGGCGCCATGTATTCCAATGTTCGCGCTATTCCCACTCATGAATCTCTCCGCCCGGAGCACTGGCATCAGCGCCGTCATCTGGGTCGCCCTCACGCTTCAAATGATCCTAGATGGTATCCTGAATATGGGACTCAGTTTGTGCATTTTCTCGGAGTCCACGTCCGTTAGCTGATGGAAACACATGTAGGCTGTGCCTTCATTTATGTGCGGGCTGCTGCCCCAGATGAGCATTCCCTCGGTGCCACCTACGGTATAGCACAGACATGCACAGCCATCATGCGCGCCATTGGGCCTGTGGCATCAACATCTTTGTTCTCGATTTCTCTTCAAAAAAATCTACTAGGTGGATGGTTGGTATACGCAATTCTGCTGGCTGTCTCTGCCCTTGCATTTATTCCTACGGTGTACCTTCCTACAAAACTGTGGCAAACCCCGGAGGTTGACTAGCAGAGCACGATAGAATGTCTAGAATATTTTCTATCGGGTTAGCGTCTTCATGTGCCTCTTCTTGGCCTCTTCTCGCCATTTCTTGAACATTTCTTCTAGGTATCTACGCACCTTGAGGACTCCCCTCACCAGTGTCGATCGAATCCAAAAAGCCGCCACCTCTAGTAGATCCGGAAGTCGCCTGCAGTAAAATCCTGGCTTGTGGATGTGAATACTAGGTCATCGCTGCTTTCGCTTTGATTGAAACTTGCTGATGGCGGCGATCGTACCTAATATAAGGTGAGGCGACCCGAGACCAATCGAAAAGGGAGCCCTTCGATAGCGAAGAGCGGGCGACATTTTTAAGTCAAGACGGATACATTCGTGCTATACTGTCGGAGTTCACTCCGCAGTCCAAAAACCCAAGCCTGTTCCTGCAATCCTTCGCTCCGGGGTGCAGGTCCCCAGAATCTCCCCTCAAACTGGCGGGAGATTCCTGCAAAGAAAAAACGGGAAACATCAATGATCTGGGCAAAGTGAATGCCACTTTTCATGGCTGGCTGCCTGGGTCCATGCATGGCTGCTGCGGGTACAGCGGCGCGAGGATTTTCCCCGTTTCACATCTCCACAGATCGAACTTATGAATCGGGACTGGTCTGAAGATGTCGGGTGTTTCAAATATGGTTTTTCGGACACAACTTGATGCACTACTTCATTAGGGTGTTTCAGATATCGCAACTTGGGACGCAACTCGGGACGCAACTTGGTGCCCAACTTATTTTGAAGTTGCAACTCAAAAACTGCCCAACTTCAAAGTTGCGTGTCAAATCACGGTCGGGACCATGATTTGACATGCAACTTCATGCCCAACTTCATGCCCCACTTCGCTTATCCGATTTCCATCCACCATTGTTGTTGCCGGTGACTCCCGGAGAAATGATGCGACTGAAGTTGGGACCAAGTTGGGCATCAAGTTGCATCCCAAGTTGCGCCGAAATCCTAATATCTGAAACACCCTATTCAAAGTTGCGTCCGAAATCGAAGTTGCATGTCAAATCACGGTGTGGACCATAACTTGACACGCAACTTCATGTCCAACTTCACACCCCAACTTCTCCCATCCAATTTCCATCGGCCGTTGCCCTTGCCGGGGACTCCCGGAGAAAATGCGTGACGCGAGTTGGCGTCAAGTTGGATTCGAAGTTGGACCCAAAAAACTATATTTGAAACACCCTATTGAATTTCTTTTCGGGATGCGGCTCTAGAGGAACGAGGGAACTTGAAGCTTGAAGGTTTGTGTTAAGAACTTCCTCAGCTTAGATAATTAATCTCTTCGCGCGCCCTCTCTCTATGGCACTATTTATCGCCGTTTATTCTTATAATGCACTTAAACTGTGGGGGAAACTGTGAGCGAATTTGGAGACGACATCATCCCAGCCCAATCAGGCAATTGCAACCAATATTGTGCCTCCCATTTAAAATATTCGAAATTTGGTATATATGCTTGGCATCATGGAAGGGTCACCGAACAGAATGAAGGGGCATTAAAGTCACATTGGTTCTTCTATTCAGTCCGCATTTGATTTATTTATTAATTTTCTTTTGCAGTTGATCAGACGTGCGGTGCAAGCCGGGTATTTGCATATATTTATAAAGATCGAGTCCCACACAAAGTGCAGCGGCAGGTTCAAGATGCCGTTGAGCAAGCCCTTGAGACCAAGGCTTCGGATGGGTAGAGTGCGGAGCACGGATAGACTTCACACTTATGGATTTGATGGCGAGAAGTTTGATGCTGAGAGTACAGAGTTGACTGTGAGAATTGCCTCGAAACCTCAATCTTCTGTCTAGAAAACAGGCAAAAACCTGTCCTTGCCTCTACAGGTTCTACATACCTCGGTATGGAACTAAGAATATAATAATTGATGAAATTTGTTGGCAATGAGAGTCCTCAGATCAAATCTAGAGATGGAAGTTTAGAACAAGAGAGGTTCGGGCTCGGGCTTGGCGGCATCGGGCATTGTCAGCGGTTGGCCGGCTTACAAATATTCTGAACGCCTACCAATCGCTTCACCGAACTCACCAAGATCGGGATGCTACCGTAGAGTCGCCATATAAAGCTGGCCAGGTTTCTGCTACTGGACCTCAGTACTCGACTTGAAGTCATCTTCTCTTGTTATCAGCTTGTTATCCCCTCTCCGACTCAGTCAAGGGATTTACTCGAGATCTAATGCCTTCCGAACTCATATTCGTCAGCTTTCAGTATTTCTACCTCTAGTTTCGAACTGACATTCTTTAAATTTGATCCAGGTTACTGGTGCTTCGGGTTTTCTCGGATCCTGGGTAGTTCTCCAACTTTTAGAACAGGGCTATCGTGTCCGAGCGTACGTGCCCGCCTTAATTAATTCCCGGTTAGAGCTGACCATGAGCACGTAAAATAGTGCTGCCCGTGGAGCCAAGGCAGACCATCTAAAGGCTACTTATTCAAAATATGAGGACCGCCTTGAGGTCGTCAAAATAACAGACATCGCGCATGATCAATTTCCCGACGCACTTGTGGGTGTCGATGCCATCATCCACCTCGCATCTCCCCTCCCTGGTCGCGCCGAACCAGCGGCCCTCCTGGCAGTATGTTGCCTGCTTAATTTCCGCAATCTTTTCTGATGATTTACTCTTAGGCTGCCGTCGAGGGCACACTTAATGTAATAATACAGGGAGAGAAGGCCGGGATCAAGAGAATGGTTGTAACGAGTTCTATTGCCACAGTAACAAATCCCGAAGACAGCTACACTGATAAGGGTGAGTTCCACATTGATATGAACATACAGGACCGGCGGTTGATCAGCTATCTCGCCTACAGATTGGAATCCAGTCACCAAAGAGTTTGCGTTGACAGGCGGTAGCCAGCTCGCTACATACGGCGCCTCCAAGAAGTTCTCGGAGCTGGCGCTATGGGAGTGGGCCGAACAGCATCCCCACGTCGAAGTCACGACATGTGAGGACTGGATTTCTTTTCGGAGCTGAAAGGCTAATATTTGTTGGTTGATAGTAAACCCAACATTTTTCTATGGTCCCTTTACGCCGCATTTCCCCATCCCTACTCCGGACTTTGGAGCATTGTCGACCAATTTGTTAGTCTACAACCTTCTATTCCCCGAGGGCGTCTTTTCCACCCAAACACGGTATATCGACGTTCGAGACGCCGCACAGGCGCACATCCGCGCTCTGAGCTCTCCACCCACGGCGCAAGTTGGGCGCAAACGAATCATACTGTCCTCCCCGTTTGGATGGCCTCTTAAGAAGACGCTCGAATTTATCGCAGATAAGCGCCCCGAACTGGCTAATAGACTGATCAATGGAACAACGACGCCTCAGCCTCATGATGTATTATTGCCCATGGACTTTGGGAGGGTGGAGCAGCTCCTTGGCATGGCCACATCTGACTTTCACACTGTGGAGCAGGTTCGTGGATCCCTTTTTTTCAATGATGCTGTTTTCTTATTGTATCGTTGCAGACGATTCTAGACACGGTGGATTCCCTCGTCGCATTGGAGGGCGAGTGGAGGAGTGCCGGACACGCAATTGTGACCCCTCCGGCTTTTGCAGGTTAGATTGAAGATTGATTCGCCTGTTATGCTTCTGTGTCAATCCACCTTGTATTTAAATATTGATGTACTGTACCGGTGTGTATGCAGGCAACCGTAACGCGTAACGGAAGGGTCTCAAAGTTGCCTATTTCTGGTCGAATAACGCGTAACGCAGGCCCGGTTGCTACCAAAATAGCTAAAAAATCATTTTTTTCCTGTGTTCAAAATAGGCCAAAAATTAACATAAAAAAATCAAAAAACTTCCTACACACCCTCAAAATTCTCCTCACATTGTATGTATTTCGCGCTATGGGTTGCCAAATTTAGCTACAGTAACGCATAACTTGACACTGGTTGCTCCGAAAATGTCAATTTTTTTCGTAGCGCCTCTGGCGCGGTTGCGTGCATACACACCGGTACAGTATTTGTAATGATATTGTTTTAATTCATCTAAGTCGTTAGGCAGCGCAGAAAAGAACGCCACGGCCATGAACTCTGCATCAATTTGATCAGTGGGTAAATTACTACTGGAGGTGATCGCGCAAGTCTGCCAACCGAGTCCAATTTTGATTCTCTATTTTGAGTACATATTTTGAGCACAAGAGTGCGCCTACATTAGGAGGAAATTCGTTTTTTGTGGACCAAGAACATTGAGTTCCGGGGAACAATTCAAACCTGTGTCCAAAATGTCACGTGAAGCTCCAAGAGTTGAACCTTTTTTCTCCTTCAGCCGGGAACTTCAGATGAAACGAGTCATCAGATTTATTCAAATCCACGAAAGCATTTCCCCGTGTTTTTACAGCTCGCAAATGTCCGTAAACTATTTCGTCTTCATAATTCTCACTCTGACTCCAACTTAGACTTCATCGTTGCCTCTGCTCTCCTCCCTCAGCGTTTATTTAAGAGCAGCCGTCGGGACGGTTTGACAGGCACTCTGTGACGCATCCGCCATTGAGGTTGACGTTCCGCGCCAGTCCCGAAATCGTCGAGCCGAAGCAGTCGTGGAATACCTTGTTGTCACCTTGTGGCATCTGCCCTACCGCCGCTGACCTGCCAACACAGCACAGTCCACGAGCTTGCTGCATATCCCCGAGTCAGATTTGTGGCTGCAGGAGCAGGTTGCCTCGTTTGAGCCGCTGCAGGGTACGAGGGCGCGAGAAGCGAGGCCGCCGTCGGCGCTCGGGGTGTCGCTCCAGTACGTCAGGCTGTACTCGCCAACTAGACTGGTAACGAGTCTACTCGCCAACTGGGACGATGGCGGAGGCGACGAGCGGGTAGGCATCATCTGGGTTGGCAGCGCTGATGTTACAGAGATGAGCCCGGGGAGACATGGAAGTTTAGAACAAGAGACGACTCGGGCTCGGGCTCGGGCGGCATCGGGAATTGTCAGCGGTGGGCCGCCGGTCCGGCTCCGGGCTTACTCAAGCCGGCGGCTTACAAAAGCTGACTCTGACCAATCGCCTCACCGAACTCACCAAGACCGGGGTGCTGCCACCATATAAAGCTCACTAGATTTGCCACTGCACCTCATTAAGCATAAGTGTTCCTTTGTTATCCCCTCTCCTCCGCAAGCGATCAATTCGAGATTTAATGCCTTCCGAACTCATATTCGTAAGCTTTCAATATTTTGTACCTCAAGTTTCGAACTGACATTCCTCAAATTTGATCCAGGTTACTGGTGCTTCGGGTTTTCTCGGATCCTGGGTAGTTCTCCAACTTCTAGAACAGGGCTATCGTGTCCGAGCGTACGTGCCCTCCTTAATGAATTCCCGGTTAGAGCTGACCATGAGCACGTAAAATAGTGCTGCCCGTGGAGCCAAGGCAGACCATCTAAAGGCTACTTATTCAAAATACGAGGACCGCCTTGAGGTCGTCAAAATAACAGACATCGCGCATGATCAATTTCCCGACGCACTTGTGGGTGTCGATGCCATCATCCACCTCGCATCTCCCCTCCCTGGTCGCGCCGAACCAGCGGCCCTCCTGGCAGTATGTTGCCTGCTTAATTTCCGCAATCTTTTCTGATGATTTACTCTTTAGGCTGCCGTCGAGGGCACACTTAATGTAATAATACAGGGAGAGAAGGCCGGGATCAAGAGAATGGTTGTAACGAGTTCTATTGCCACAGTAACAAATCCCGAAGACAGCTACACTGATAAGGGTGAGTTCCACATTGATATGAACATACAGGACCGGCGGTTGATCAGCTATCTCGCCTACAGATTGGAATCCAGTCACCAAAGAGTTTGCGTTGACAGGCGGTAGCCAGCTCGCTACATACGGCGCCTCCAAGAAGTTCTCGGAGCTGGCGCTATGGGAGTGGGCCGAACAGCATCCCCACGTCGAAGTCACGACATGTGAGGACTGGATTTCTTTTTGGAGCTGAAAGGCTAATATTTGTTGGTTGATAGTAAACCCACCGTTTTTCTATGGTCCCTTTACGCCGCATTTCCCCATCCCTACTCCGGACTTTGGAGCATTGTCGACCAACTTGTTAGTCTACAATCTTCTATTCCCCGAAGGCGTCTTTCCGCCCAAAACACGGTATATCGACGTTCGAGACGTCGCACAGGCGCACATCCGCGCCCTGAGCTCTTTACCCACGGCTCAGGTGGGGCGCAAACGAATCATACTTTCTTCCCCGTATGGATGGCCTCTTAAGAAGACGCTCGAGTTTATCGCAGAGAAGCGTCCTGAGCTTTCCAATAGACTGATCACCGGGACGCCCACGCCCCAGCCTTATGATGTGTTGCCCATGGACTTTGGGAGAGTGGAACAGGTCCTTGGCATGGCCGCATCTGACTTTCACAGTGTGGAGCAGGTTCGTGGATCCCTTTTTCCCAATGACGTTGTTTTCTTATTGTTTCGTTGCAGACGACTCTGGACACAGTGGATGCCCTCGTCGCAGTAGAGGGCGAGTGGAGGAGTTCCGGACACACAATTGTGACCCCTCCGACTTTTGCGGGTTAGATTGATGATTGATTCATCTGTTTTGCTTCTGTGTCAATCCTCCTTGTATTAAAATATTGGTGTATTTGTAGTGATATTGTTTTAATTCATGTAATTCTTTAGCCAGCGCAGAAAAGAACGCCACGGCCAGGAACTTTGGCTTAATTTGATCGGTAGGGAGTTTGAACTGCTTTGGTAAATCACTGCGGAGGTGATCGTGCAAGTGTAGTCCAATTTTGAGCACATATTTTGAGCACGAGAGCAGTAATTACTAATGCGCCGTCATTAGGAGGAAATTCTATTTTTTGTGGACCAAGAACATTGAGTTCGGGGAACAAAAAAATAATTCAAACCTGCTATGACGGAGGTTCAAAATGTCACGTGAAAGTCTAAGTGTTGAACCTTTTTTTTTCCTTTCTTTCAGCTGGGAACTTTAGATGAAACGAGGCATCAGATTTATTCACATCCACGAAAGCATTTCCTCGTGTTTGTACAACTCGCAAATGTCCGTAACAACTATTTCGTTGTCATAGTTCTCATTCTCCGACGATTTCATCGTTGCCTCTGCTCTCCTCCCTCAGCGTTTATTTAAGAGCAGCCGTCGGGACGGTTTGACAGGCACTCTGTGACGCATCCTCCATTGAGGTTGAAGTTCCACGCCAGCCCAGAAATGCTCGAGCCGAAGCAGTCGTGGAATACCTTGTGTTTGCCGCATTGAACAAGTCACCTTGCGGCATTTGCCCTACCGCCGCTGACCAGTTAACACAGCACACATTGCCGCCCTGTCCCAAGCAGATAGAGCGCGGGGAGTTCCCAATGGAGACGCCCGAGTTGGAATTCAAGCTGTCCACAAGCTTGCTGCATATCCCCGAGTCAGCTTTGTGGCTGCCGGAGCAGGTTACGTCGTTGGAACCGCTGCAAGGTACGGGGGCCCGGGAAGCGAGGCCGCCGTCGGCGCTTGGGGCGTTGCTCCAGTACGTCAGGTCAGTACGTCAGGTTGCACTCGTCAACTGGGACGATGGCGGAGACGACGAGCGGATAGGTGGCATCTAGGGCGGGGGCAGCGCTGACGAGATTGGCGACGAGAGCCAGTAGACTGATGGAGGAAATTTAGGAGAATTGCATGCTCCCCTAGTTTTTAATTGTTTTAATCAACTGCTTGTTTAAAAGTACTCACTTCACTACTGGAGGTTGACTCGTTTGCTGCTGGTGGAGGGTGGGGAATGGCCACTGCACCCCACGGGTCTTATATGGATTGCGGCTTACCCATAATTAATACATGCCGCTGGCGTTTCGATAGAATCGATACGTACACATTCACCCACCAAGTGTGGTTGTGACAAGCAGCCGCTTTACAAGACGGAGGACCGCCATTCTCCAACGGCAGCGGTGCATACGAGATTCAAAGCTTGCTTGAAAGCGGCGCAACGATGGGTTTAATTACGGATGCATCCACCTAATAACCACTTGCGCACGTACCTGAACCCCTCTCGCAATCCAATTTGCTCAAGCCTCAGCCGCTCTGGTTTCGCTCAACGGCGTATCTGCCACGAAGCCGAAATTAATACTCGATTATGATTCAGAGTGAGAAGTACGCTCACCTGGTCAGTTTTCAATGGGGGCCTGCAGCTTCACCTACTGGATCCATCTCATGATCAATATTGGCGGGCAGACCTAGTATACTGTCAGTCCGTTTGGCCTGCGGATATACCAAGCACGAAAGAACTAGCGGGGAACACATGATGGATTCATGCTTTATGATCAATCAGCCGCGAATGGTCAACCTGCAAGTCCGAGATTCCTGTAAAAAACCAGGGGGGGCTGATTAGCTAGCTGAGTCGCGAAATAATCATTCTATGAACAGGAGTTGAAGGAAAGTAGTACATTGTTATTTCTATATTGTGAGCGCTGCTTGGTACACCAAAAAATACACCTATATAGCCGAGAGTAAAACCAAAAAAAGAGTGAAGGAGTGGCAGGATAAATCATCTGTAGGGGTCGTAAGGAGCTGTGATATGGACGGCGCGACTACCGTCAGGGCAGCGCGGAGCATCTGGTCGTAAGGAGCGTGTCTAGAGCGGGACTAACGAAACGAGAACAAAGCAAAGCGGACGGGGAAGAGCGAGAATTAGAGGGACAGGTTATTTTTTCATGTCGACCCACACCCATTTGCCGATGTCGGACTCAGATTTTTTGCTTTTCCCGAGACCGCGGGCGAACTTGGGGAGTGAGCGGAATGGTGAAGTGTGGGGCGAGGTACTATCGGGAAGAGGTACATTATGACTGTACTGGGGGCGCCCAAGGACAGCGGAGGGAGAGGCGCGGCTACCCGGATCTGTGGAACGGCATTTTCGGAGTCGCCGATGGGAAGGGGTGGGCTTATCGGGGAATAGAAGGCGGCTGAACGTGGGGGTGTCCGGTGGCTCGACGTTGGACCAGGAGGAGGTCCTATCGGACGTAGTCTTGGGCGATAATGCGGACGCCTGGACCGCAGACGCGTCAGGGCGCGTAATTGAACGCGTCGAACATGGACTTACTTTCTTTCCCCTGCTTTCCTTTCCCTTCGCGGTGTACTCGAAAAAGCCTTCGTCGCTGACGTCGTCCCTAATGACACCTTCTTGACCCTCCGCCATCCACATATTCGCGAACGACGTTCGTGGATCGAACGGGAAGTCTTCGTCAAGTCCGGCAAAGCAAGAGTAGTATCGGTTCGTGTTGTGGGCTTTGCCGAGCATAGAGCCTCTCAAGTACACATCCAGGCCACCCATGGTCGAAGAGGTCTGCGTCCGGCCGCGTATAGGCCGCTCCAGAGAAAAGTTTGGATCGTCGAATAGAAAAGCGTGATTATCGTGAAAAAACTGAGTTGTGGCGGTGTTTTCTGCATAGGGGACGGCAGGCGGACCGATGGTGAGGACTTGGGAACGAGTATCACAGGCGTCAGAAGGCGTGTTGGGAGACACGCTGTGATCACCGGCCGACAGAGCAGCAGAGGAGAAGGTGAGCAGGTCGTCTTCTTCAGAATCCCAGACGACCGCGAAGGTAAGACCAGAGTCGGGTGGGACAACGTCAGACCAGCGATTATCGTCAGAGCAGTCGATGCTAGTACGTGCTGTACTTGGACTGCGCCGAGAAGTCCCAGAGCTCTGAGTCAAGATGTCGATTAGACAACAAAGAAAATAGACAAAAGAGGAACGCGCACTTCCGCCGAAGAATAGGCTGAAATTGGACTGGGGAACCCAGTCGAGGGTTGTCTCATTGTACTTGACACTCGTTTTACAGGATGTTGTCGCTCTTGACGCGAACGGTAAAACGATTAGTCTAGGCGCGTGAAAGAAGTCGCGCGTTAGCCGCGTTGAATACACCGAACCTGGGGAAGACCGCGTACCTGCAAGCTGGAGAGCGACGAGGGAGTCACAAAGGAGATGGTTTGTGTCTGAGGTCAGAGACGGAGGAAAGGCGCGAGCGGCCTGCCCATTAGCTTCTCAAGACTTTCCGGCGTGGGAAACCGGAATGTTTTTGCTGCCCGGCTCGAGCCGTAAATTACGAGAGATCTCCGCGTTGCCACAGCTGTCGCCTGTTGCCAAGGGCAGCATGTGGACTTCATCATTGTCTTAATGAAGCAAAATGAAGCGGCACCGAACTGGAAGAGAGACGAGTTGAAAGGTCGAAATACATAGAAGGGGAGAAAGATATTTCGACCAAGGCATGCATTGGCCCCTTCGTCGTGTGGGAGGGCACCGACGAAAAGTTACAGGCCGTGGGCATCATACGTAAAGTGGAGCTAACCCCGACGGCACCAATAGTGCCTTTTAGAATCTTCCCAGGTTTGGGTTTGAACAGGGTCGCAGGCCAAGAATCTTGCAAGAATCGCAAACGTTTTTGTCAAGTCGTATATTTTGAGGCTGAACCTCAATGCATTATGCGTCATTACACTCTGTTGCCAGTAAATACCAAAATCTCAACACACAAATCCGACGCACCATATTATTTGAAGATCCAGTGCCAGACCTTCGCCATAACGCCAGTAGAGAATGTCGCATGTTGTGCGTACATAGTCGGACCTGTCTAGGGGTTTTCTGCGGTAGAGCCTAGAGGGACAGATGATAAGTCGCCTTTGTAAAATCTAAATCTGCGAGAGGGAAGATGGAGAAAGCTTTGGTCCTCTCCAACGTATGACGTCAGTTGAAGCAGCAAAATCTTGCTCCATGGTCATGCGGGTGTCCAGCAGACCTTGGGTACAGTTGGCTTTAGACCTGTACGAAGTTTTATGGTATGGACGCGCGAATACACCCTCCCTGTATGCGAAAATTCAAGTCGTCTCAGTTCCAGTAATACAATGGCGGAAAAAAATAGGTAAACTCTTTCCGGAAGAGGTTTATCAGGTGGGGAGCAATCAGGAATACTTTACGGCCTTGAGAGTGAAGAAACTTCGCGTCGTGGATGTACTCCAAGCACCTTGGTCGTTGCAGGCAGAACAAGCGAAGCCACCTCTGAGAGCGAGGCAATGGTTGGGGCGCCTGCGTCGAAATCACCGGTGACGAGCAAGTTGTGGCCAGCTTTCCTCCGATAGAGCAGCGATGAGCTAGAAACATACATATTTTGCGCGCAAGAGTCAAGTGCGATCTTTGGTTCTTGGATTTGGCAAAAGAGTAGAAACTGAAATGTGGGAGGGAGCCTGCAAGGGGTGGGGTGAATCCGGCAGTGTCTCAAGCAAGGACCTTCGCGAGGAAACTAGAGGGGGATACCATGATCATGAGCCACTTCGAATTTTAAAAAAGGGAAGTCCCAGCAACTTGAAGAGCAGTTACAGCTAAACCTATGGGATATTTCAGGCAGGGTTGCTATCATGGAGCAGTTACAGAGTGAGGGATTCCGCGACGGTTTGCAGAGAAAGGGACAGTAAACACTAACAAATTGGGTGCACTGCCTCATTTCGGCTCTGCCGCGACCAGCACCGTTTTTCTCAAAGACTCCTCCGAACTTGCTGGAACCATAATAGGAAGACCTTCCACAGGGCGAGTAATTCGGTAGCTCCAAAAATATCATTATTTTAAAAAATAGCCCAACCAGACTGAAGCTATGGCCACGCCTCCGAGTCCAACTCTAAGTCACGATCTCATCCTTGAGATTCTGGACTGCTTGGCCATTCCGTTGCATTTTAATCAACGATCTTGCAATCTTCCGGTACTTGTGGCTTGTAGCACAGTATGCAAGAGCTGGTCAGCGCACGCACAACGGCTTCTCTTTCGCCGCGTCATCCTGCCGAACAACATGTACAGCGAGCCCTTTCGGAGAGGGACCACCGCAAGCCTCTTACCTTCTCTCATTAATGCCATCGATCCGGCTACAGAGCGGGGGAGGCGGCTTGGTGAAAGCGTGGTCAGTCTCACTCTGAGACAGACCGGGCGCGGGCGGGCCTCGGAGTCGACTGCGCTGGCAACTGTGCTGCTACGGACCCCTAATCTGAAGCATTTAGACGTTACGACAAATTCCTGTGATTTCGACGAGGACATCCTTATTAGGCTGCGGACCGGTGGCCCCCGTATCACTTCCTTATGCATCGAACAGGATTTTTCCTTCTCGCCCGGTTCTGCGTACAATAACAGCATTATGCGCCAGCTCATCGCGTCATTTCCTTCCCTCCGACTTTTCGAGGTGACGACCACAAACAGCTACCTCCCTCCCTTCTCTCCTCCACTCGAGCTGTCCCTTGTGTCGGTCAAATTCAACACGCATCTGGCGGAAGACATCGGTCCCTGCCTGGCTTCGTTACTGAGACAAGATGGGAACGGCGAGCCTTTGCAGCTCCTCCGGCATGAATCCACTTCCAGGATCCATGCTGTTTTGGGGCCTGTCCTTGTCGAGCATGGCCCCCATTTGCGCTCGTTGTCCGTGAAGGCGCTGCGCGACGTAGCACAAGCCCCCTTGGCGCTGTGCACTACTCTAGAACACTTCGAATTCTGGGGCTTCCCCACTAGCGCAACTCTTGCTGCGATACCACGCATGATTACAACGCTAGCCATCCGCGATGGCGGTGACCAGGAGTACGACGCTGAGAGACTGGCCGGGGAGCTACTTGCTTTCCCGCGGCTCAAGGTTTTCATTTGGACTCGTTGCTCCCAAGCCGGCGATTTGTTCCATATGCTGGAACGCAGGTGCGCCGAGCGGGGGATCGCTTTTTGTACATACACTGGACAAATGGTGCGGGTGTTCAACGATTTTGCCTTCTCAGATGCCTAACTGCGCACCATACATAGATGAACGCCGACGCCATAGAGTTAGAGCTACGGCGGAAATACGTTTCGATATAAGATACTCGTCTCCCTTTGCGTATCTGGGAATATCGGGGAATATATTCAGTTTTATGCTGTTACGTGGGGGAGTTGGAAGGTGTCTTACAGGAACGTAACCGGATGTCCCCACTCTGTCTTCTATCCGCGAAGCCAGATTTACGCTTCATATCCTTGCAACTCAGTCGGTCGATCAACTTACATACTGTTCGAGGAAAACATTCTTCCTTTATCTGCTGACTCACTGTTGGAGAAGTAGATGCCCCCGCATAAAGAACATAGTTTGATTATAGTCCACGTCGCTATTGTAAACAACATAATTGAGAAGATAAGCAGGCCTGTTCTAATACTGTTTAACTTCCTGTCGTTCACCTGCATGATCTAAGCAAAGGTATGCATACCGCTGCCCAGATAAGAAGCAAATTAAAATATTTAAAAGATTAAGTAGTAGGCAAGATTAAGTAGTAGGCGGGTACTAATGACGAGGCGTATATAGAGGAAGATGTAATTAATTGTCCAAAGCCCCGAAGATCGCACTCATCAATTAATTCTCAGTGTCCGAGGATGCTTCCACTCGTTTGATGTCCAACAGGCCGCGCGCGTCCCACTCCGCAAGCTGTGTGCGCAGGAAGGAGGCATCGAAATCGGGCTCGTCCTCGGCGTTCGTCGCGTTAAACCCCACTATTAGACGTGTTGCGGGGCCTAGCGCTGGCACTAGTTCATCCCACCCAAACTTCCGCGTGTCCTCAACGCGAGTAAAGCCCAATCGCAGGGTTTCCAGGGTCGAGCCCACAATGTCCAAGTACTTCACGAGATAAGGCAGCTCACTGCTGCTGATATCCTCGATGCTGAGCGCGGTGACGTTGGGCGCGAGAATACCCATCCACCCGAAGAACCCAATGGATGAGCCTTGCACAAATAGACTCCGAAGTGCCGCCAGTACGGGGACTGGGTCCGGAGCGGGAGGGGAACGCGACCGGTACGGGATCGCGTGGACATAGTTTAGCTTGAGGTCGGTGAGACGCGGGAAATACGTCGCGAGCCGAAGGAGAGCGGGGCCAGCGGCAACGTCATGTAATGACAACATTTTCACCTTTGGAAACGCGCTGAAGATGTCGAATGGCAGATCTGAGAGTGTTAGGGTGCGAATGTTGTGGAGCTGGGTGATGTGGGGGACAATCTGGAGGAGAGTCCTGACCTGTGCGCTCCCGGTGGTTGAATTCCGGATCTGAACCGACGAGAGAGCATTTAGGAGGATGAGCGTTCGCACTGCTGGTTGAATTGTCGCGTGGGGATTGGCAAGTAGGGTATTCAGACGCGCAGCCCTGGAGCCGGAGTGTTGCGTCAATGAGATCGACTCGAACAGATGAAAACGGCTCGAGGGTACCCAAGCACGGCAGACTAGTGCACAATTTCCCAGTGCGGCCGGCTCAGCATGCAACTGGTCGACGATGCTGTCGCAGAGCTCTCGAGGGAGAGTTTTGCGCGGCATGATAGTGTCTGAAAAACGAGGCGATGAGCAGTCTCCAACAACCTCATTGCTCTATTTACACGTGTACGGTGCACGCCAACGTGAGACGCTCGCGATCGCCGAGTGACCGACAGACAAAGAAGTCGCGCTGGGAAGCCTGTGAAACTACCTCAGCCACGTGTAGGGAGCCAAAGAGGGTAATTTAATTTCCGTACTAATTTGAAAGAAGGTATCCTCAGCTTAGACCAAACTCAGACCGCCTGAACTTGAGCGCTTGAGCGTACTAATCGTTGCAGAAAAAGTGCTGGTAACTCATGGACCTGAATCAAGCCCACCGATCACAAAGTCTGAGATCTGAGATATCGATGTAATGCCCACGCGTGTCCAGCTCGAGCTCCGCTCACTGCTCAGTGATTGTGGCGGAAATTGGAGCGATCGGAATGAAATAATGGGCACCGAACACAAGAATATGAGTGGTATTAGAGCCGATCCGGATCCTGAAACTAATAATGAGAACGGTGACTTTTTTTCGGCGGATCCCAAAAAGGAAAACGCACCGAGGATTTATGACATCAATCGGTCCCGCTAAAAGCGGCAGGCACACCGAAAACACTGTTTTTCCCTTGGGGATCCGGAGAAGAAAGAAAAAAAACATTCTCATTAGTTTCAGGATCGGCTGTGATATCTCCAAATATATTGCGGCCTAAAAACATAATCTCGAGAAAACACACTAGTAGACTGTTTTTGTGAGAAATCTTTCCCGCAGCAACAGAGGGCAACTGCAGCTTGACGAGTGCCAAGTCTGGCGGCCAGCTACCAGAGTAAGCAGAGAAGTAGATATTCTCGAACCCATCGCTAACTGGCGCAAGGATTGCGTTTAGCTTTATCCAATCCACCAGAGTCTAACCGTCCATCGCCAGATGCAAGGAGATAGTTTGAGCGCTCTTAAATGGCTGAGGGAGTCAAAGAGCTGAAAGGTGGAAGTCAGGTAACGGGTGATGTCCTTAACCTCTATGTAGCGTAGCGTCTGGTTTCCTTCCAAGACGTCGAGACAACCACCAGGGACCGCCGATGTTTAATGTCGACAGTGCTGAAACTGGACACCATAGCATCCACAGCAGCGATTGTGTCCAGTGTTAAGGATTCCAGTACGACACGAGATTCATGAGGAACATTGACACCGTGAAGCAATGGATAAGCGGATGGATCACCGAAACTGATCTGGTCCAAGATTAGTTCTCTCAATCTCGCTGCGTGGCTGAGAAGCGACTCCAGCTATTGGGAAAATACAAGCCGGTGAGGCAAAGATTCCGGAGACAGTGGAGTGAGAGCGTCGCATGAAGGCTTGTTTGAAGTAGGTCGGGCTCTGACCCCCAAAACTTGAACTCGTTGCCACTGGAATCGACGAGGACAAGGTGTGTGAAGCCAGCTAGGAGGCGCAGAAATTAGAATGGGTGGAACCCCGATCGTCTTCTCGTGCAATTCGGAAATATCCGTTCCTTCAAGTTGAAGCGTGAAATATCTAACATAGAGCTCGCCGATGTGGGGAGATTCCGCAAGGAGCGCGTCGAACTTGATCGAATCCGAAGAATAGCGACGACAAATGATCGCAGCCAACAAATGCCATTGGCTCCGAGGAAGGAATGAACGAGCGGTCAGGGAACAAGCATCGAGCGCTCGTCGTGCAGAATCGAGTGGCGACTTTGTCAATAATCGCATCGACGAGCTCCTAAGGAACCCGCATGTGACAACTGCTGAGAGAGAGATTGGTGAAAGGTACCTGCTATAGCCTCGTGTAGGTGTCGGAGTGCGAGCTCAAGTGGCAAGAGCAGACTGTAGTTGATGTCAATTCCCCAATTAGATAAGATAAGATAAGATAAGAAATAAAAGTACATTATTGAAGTAGATAAATCGCAAGTACAGATGCCCAGTACAGCGGGGACGTGCAACACAGCGAGCTCCTCCCACATATCACCACTCATAGCCCCACCGCCATCCCAAGAACGCTCGTCACCAGAATAGAGAGGGAGTTACGCGACGCTAAGACGCCGAGCTGCCCACCCGTGAACTCCTGTTTTGCCAGCCTCGGAATACGCTCAGCCGAGCATCACGTCGGGGGACAGATCCTGCGTAGTCCACGGAACTTGCTCTTCTGTTTCGTAGATAAAGAATCGGCTCTTCGCCTAGTACCAGCCCTCCCTGCCAGGAGATGGGAGCATCGATAGGGTGCGAGGTACGCTTTCCATGCATATCGGGACCGAGGCTGCGTCCCCGCGGCGACTCCCGTCAGGAAGCTGCGGCGGGTCGGAAACACAGCGCCGCCGTCGTGGACAGTGCCGAACCGATGACGCTGTAGACATCCATGCGCGCATCGAAGACGAGGACGACCCGCCGATCGCGCTACATGCCAGGGAGGCGATACGGCGCAGGCCCTTCCCAACTCCGCGCCTTAGCGCAACATACTGCCACACACGCCTGTCAAGGCAGCCGCTCCCAGTCCGAACGCGCTCCAACACCGCGCTTCTCCCAAATGCGATACGCGCATCCGTCAAATCGCGGAGAAATGCAGGTGGGGGCGATGTAGGTGGGGGTGTAGACAAAAGTGATGGAAGGAAAATAAATATCCAAGAGAGAAGTTTTAAAAAGGAGCCATGCAAGGCGCTCTTACCCCCCGCGCCGACACAGTTCGCCCGCTCTGAGCGGACGAAGGAAGGCAGCCGCTGGAGATAATGCCCCCTCTAGGTGCGGTACACCTGCAGCTCTGTCGCCTGGAGTCTGCTTCCCTCAGCAGAAATCTGCGCTCCGCCACTGTTCGCCCATGATGTATGATCTCCTCCACGACTCCGTCACAAACAGCCGATCGAGGACGAGCGCGAGTACGGACCACCCAAAAGGCACGCGAGATGCACATCCGACGCACGCGAGCACCCAGCTGGCGACCTGCCACCCCCGCCTACGCTCAGCCAAAACCCCTTCTGCCGAACGACGTCGAGGACCACAGTCTGCGTACATGCCGCAGTCTATGAGCGATACAAGGTGGGGAGGAAGGGCGCGGTCGGCGCGTGGACGCAAGTAAAGGAAAAGAAAAGCTGAGGCCGGAGCGCAAACACTGAAGAAGAGAGGAAGAAGGAAATGACGGACGACCCAATGCCCCCAGCCACGTCCGCGAAGAAGGGAAGCGCATTCCTACAAAGAGAAAAGACGTCAATAGGTCGACGGGAAGCACAGGGAGAGGCCTACCGTACATATTCTCCAGGCGGCACCTCGGCGCGGCGGTGGCAGGGCTGTACATAGCTCCTCCCGCGCTACATTCTCCCCACATCCCGGCTCCTCGCCATACATGAGGGCACGTCGCCACCTCCAGATATGGGAGCGCTGGAGACTACATACGCCGCCAGCGTCGAGCCCAGAGGCCCGTCCCGGGACCGCGAAGCTCGTCCCCGAACGCCGTGAGTTCACGCTCCGGGAGGTCACGAGTTCGCGCTCCGGAAGACCGCGAAGCTAATCCTGAGGACGACGGGATGGCAATCCACAAGGCCGCTGAGTGACAAGGAGTAGAGGACGTCTCGACACTGCTCGACGAGGATGCCGCGATGGTGACTACGACCACCACGACCTTTGATGACGATGGACGCGGCCTATTGCGTAAGAGGACGGGGAGGGAGATCTGTGGAGGGAGGGCGTCAGCTAGCTCGAGCGAAACGGAAGCGTGGGTGAGGTGGGAGAGGATGTATGGCGTATTATGACACACACCCGTGCGAAGCCACCTTGGGCGAATGGAGGCGTGTACAGACAGGGGGGAGGTGCGGGCAGGCAATCCGCGCCTTGGGCCACTTGCCGGGATAAGGCAGCACGAACATAGAATGCCCCCAATAAAAAAAGAGAAGAGGGAGGCGCTCCTCGTCATTCACCTCTCTGGATAAGTAGGGGCGATAGATCCAGACCCATCGTCGACTCGTTCAACCCCATAGGAAACCCGTCGTCACCGTCCCCCCTCAACGCGAACCACAACTCGCGCCCTTGCAAGGGCAAGATAGCAACCTCGTCATCCTACCCCGGCATCACAAGTGGCATACCGCCCGCTCCGAGAAAGAAGTCCATAAAGCAGCCTCATCATGTCAGTTCCCCGCTCGGAACCCAGGAACCACGAGTAACCCCCCCAAAAGCGCGAAAGAGGCCTCAAGTAAGAATGACAATAAAGCACGGACGTAGAAATCGGTCGGACCGTGAGCATGGGATGCGCCGGTTGTGGTTGAGGTTTGTGCGATACTGCTGAGAGCTGAGTGGCAACTTAGGGGATGGGACGATAATGGAAAGGGCACTGACCGAATTTCAAGGTCGCGTCACCAGTGCCAGTGGCCCGCTAGACTGAATAAGACCGAAACTGAGGAAGACCAGAAAATAACACCATTATGCAGCAGGGAAATACGAGCCAAGTAACAACGCAGACCAGGAGTTTCATTTGGCGGTTATGGACCAAAGGGAATCGGCATTCAAATCGGCAACTAAAGGCCATTCTGCGAATCCTAAAAAAACCATTTTTGGCCACAAAATGGCTGATACAGAGGTTCTAGAACTATTTATCGGTAAAGGCGTTCACGCATAATTAATGTCATCTATGTCAAGCTTCATTTCAACAGCGAGACCCTTGGACAAGTCTCAGTCCAATGAAGCGCGTTCGTGACACGTGCTGGGAATGTAGAACACAGCCACTGGCTTTCAAGCTTGCTGTTACTAGTAGCAACCACTTTGGAGCTTGGAAAGCAGGGCATTTGATCAATTGCAAAAGGCTTCCTGGTAAAATGGCCAAAACACCATTGTTGAATTTCTCTCAAGTGCTACATTCACAGATGTCGCTCACTGGTGGCAGGTGCTTCCACTGCGGCCATTTTTCCGCGTCCCGCGCCGAACCCCAAACCAATTCTGGAGGAGGAGGAGGAGGAGGATGGATTTTAACCGCCACGGTCCCATTGAGGAACAAGCGGGGCCCGAAACTACATACACAGCGTCACATGTATGCTAACGGACACTCAATTACTTTCCCGCTGTGATGGATCCCTTCCCATACTACCGCCCATGCAACCCAACACTTCGCATGCGCATTTTAAAATTTACGAGGTTGGTGTTCTGAGTCAGTAGCACGATGCCGTGGCCGTCTCACGGGCTCCATAAGTGAGTGCGATGGAGACCGATCTATCATCAGGATAGCGTTTGCAGTTTTTCTGTGTAGTATCGACTCTGAATTGTGCCAGATGCAATTTCACGAATATTATTCGGAGCTCCTCAGGTTGTCCTGGGTGAAATGCTGCTGATGTTGACGCTATAATTGGGGCTTGGTTCACCCAAAGTATTAAGCAATTCCGATCTGTTCTGATTCGGATAATGCGGCATCGGCGGGATCCGGATCTTCATCGGGCCGGTAGGGCAGAGGGCTGTGCTGGCTTTTTCGCTGCGACAAAATCCCCGCCGTGCCCTGGCCAGTCTCGCTGCAGGTATTAGCGCTACCGCTGAACGATCACTTCTGCACATGCACAATGGCCTATGGCAGTAAGGATGGTAGTCGCTTGCTCGATGTGGTCCTGACTGCAGTGATCCACTTGTATTTTTGGCGACGACGACACCGACATCCTCAGCATCCCCAGCGTCTCGAATAGCGTGCTAGCTGTCAATGCAGTCCAGCCCTGTCTATCGTAGATCGTCTTGGCGAGTACACGAGGCCGAATCCACTCTTTCATCTTTGAGATGATGGTGGTTCGGGTCAATCTGGAGTAGCTCTTCATCCTCGTGATCGCCTCCCAGGCGTCCGCTCCGAGATAAATGCACTATTAACCCACTTGGAACGACTTTCCGCCGAGCGCGACGCAATTCTGGCCGAGCTTGATAGCATTGTGTACCCAGTTTTGACATTACCTCCCGAGATTACCAGCGACATCTTCGTATGGTGCCTTCCGGTGCATACTGGACCAATCTCGCGACACTCAGCACCCCTGCTTTTAGCTAAGATTTGCCGCCGCTGGCGGTCGATTGCGATCGACATCCCGAGGCTCTGGAGCCGCCTCATCTTATGGATGGGTCCCGCCGATCGTGCTCACTTCTATGCGACCGTATCCGATGGGCTTGCAATATGGCTCGCTCGTTCAGGCTCCCACCCCCTCAGGATTGAGGTCCGCAGCGCGAAATATGACGAGGAGAAGCATGAGGAGTATTGCGCCTCTCTGGATTTAATCCACGATGTCCTCATTCGTCATGCTCATCATTGGGAGGATGTGTCATTCGCGCTCGGATTTCGAGACTACGAACGATTATTTGGAGATTCCGGCACGGCTTTTCCAATACTGAGGAAGCTGGAGCTCGACAACACCAGAGAACAACCAGAGCCTCCTCCATATGCTTCCCAGCGCTCAGAAACTGCCCTGCGCTCCGAGATATCTCCGTGAGCGCAGAATTTCTAGATTCATTTCCACGACACTTCCCATGGGCCGGCATAACACGGTTTGAGGCAGGTTACTTCCGCGAAAATGGATGGAAGATGCTACGGGCGGCGGTGAATGTGGAAGAATGTGTTCTGGACTTGTTTCGCAAACTCGCGTCGGACGCGTCTTTGTTCCCGCCACACCTTCAGTTGACATCACTGAAGCGGTTGCAACTGGTTCGCGTAGGAATGCTGGAATGGCTGACTCTCCCCGCGATCCAGGAGCTTCGCTTCCGGATTTCCAATGAAGATTTACCGATTTTCTTCTCATTTCAGACCCGATCGTCATGCAACATTACTCGACTCGACGTACGCCTTGACCTCGATGCACACAATTTCGCCCAGTTCATATCCTCCATTCATCACCTCATCGAGTTCTTCATTCGTATATCCGTTACTGCCGAGTTCGACCCTATCTTCTCCTGTTTACATCGGCAGAATGGCTATCTTCCCTCGCTGGCTAAACTCACTGTTGAAAGGTGGCGCAGACCAAACGTAGACTATCACCTTCTCTGTGACATGCTGGCATCGAGAAAGCCGGACGATAGAGGCGCTGGTACTTGGTTGAAGTTTTTCACATTAAAAAGTCGTTATTTCAGAGGTCGAATGGGTCCACCTTATCCCCCCGATCCATTGTTGCTGCAGCGTTTTCAGGTATTTCGAGACTGCGGGATGCACATAGGGTTCGCCTCTGCACAGTAGACGGTTACGCATACATACCTTTCTTTACGGTCGGCAGTACGGTAACGTCGAGTATGCGATGGTCTATATATTTGGAAATAAATTAATAAAAAATACCTAAGCTCGTTGGAAATTGCATGGCGTCTTGGAGGCCTTTGCGCTTCAGACGAAGGCAATGTTTCACCAATATGGGTGTCCGGATCGTATCTGCCTTTTTTAACCACGAACACCATAAGGAGCTCAAAAGGAGATGAGATAGTGTCTCCCGCCCGAGAAGACGCTCTCAGTGCGTCGAGTAAAAAAATGCAAAATACAATGTGTCGTGATCAAGTCGTGAGGTGATATGCACCGGGGAAATAATACATTAATAAGCCCTGAGACCTGGGGCTTGGAGGATAGGAAGAGAGATAAACTGATAGCCCAGCCAGGGCCGACCTTTGGAACGTGCCGGGTTCAAGCTATAGCCAGAACTACATATGTACTCTAAACTACGTTGATACCCATTTACCTTGTTCTCTCGAATTTCTCGTACTATTATGGTCCGAGAATTGACTATTGTACTTAATCCCATCCGACGTTCATATTCAGCGCCGTTGAAAATAAGTTCCTAGATTGGATCAGTCCGAGTCGAGGCGTTTGGGGGGGATGAGAAGTACTTAAGTGCTTTCCTAACGCCAGGTAAATTAATACCGAACACGATGCCGAGAGTCCGCAAGCACTTGATTCGCTGGGATTGCGATCGGCAACCTGTTCAACTAACTCTTGAGGCATGGAGGCATGTTGTAAACTTGTAATATTCCCTCGCCGCTGGTAAGGGTGAAATAATGATATACCCTATTACTATTAGTGCTGTCCAAAGCTGGTGCCAGAAAATTCGGTCATTATCATCATGTGCATCGCCTGTACTGGCAATCCCGGCGCTCGGAGGCCAACAGATCGAATGTCCCGAAAAAGGCAAGTCCGACACCCGCCCTCATCCGCCAGCGCCCCATCGACAAAATAGCCGAAGTAGCGGTAGACAGCGCCGCTCCTCGATGGACGAAAGCCCGCGTGCCAGGGGTGCCGAAAAAGGGAAGTTCTCTAAGGCGATGTATCGCGAGCTCTCTAATGAGAGCCTCTGATACATTGCCTCACCCGTTTTTGCCCGTTCTAATTAGAACCTCGCGATATATCAAAACCCCAGATACGCTTGATCAAACGACGAACGTTCTTTGCGATATAGCCGCACGAGAAGGCATTCGAGGTTCTTTCCCGCCATCACAGTCATCGCCTTGGAATCAATCACTTTATGATAATCTTCCTCATAAAAAAAAAGTGCTCCCACCCAATACCCTATTTTAATCCGTTTAATTTGTAACTGAACTCATGCCCTTGCACTCCTCGAGTTCTCAAAACCACAGCCCGCGAACGACACTTGAACTTGGGGATATTCATCGCAGAGCAATATTCGCCGGAAAAAAATCTTCTTCAAACTCGTCAAGAGCCGCGAGCCAATATTAATAGCAGTCAATCCAAGGAACCGGGATCATGGATTCCTAATAAGGCGCACCTACTGACAGCTGAGGAGCCTGAAGCCACCTTCTTCACCACGCACCACATTCCACATCCCGCCAACATCCCGTCTATCTTCCCTCAACGACCCGGCGGCAGGAAACAATATGGACTCGGGCGGTGTCGACTACGCAAGGTTTGCATCCGACCAGTGAGTCTTGTGCATCATACGTCCTCACACTCTATAATAACTTGTCCTGCGCTCGCTAGTCGAATACACCGCTCATTTTTCCTAGCTGGATTTTCTGTTCTTGCATACGACCACCTCCTCACACTGCCCATGGAAGCCAAATACATCTGGAAGTCCAAGCTGCGCCCGAGCACTTTGTGGTTCTTGTTGCTGAGGTACACCTGCCTCATATCGAGCATTTGGATGTATACATTTTACTTCGTGGTATTCGATTATGAGGTACGTTTATGAACTCAAATAGATGAATTTTCGGTTTTGCCGATGATTATTTTTCAGAGGTATAGCCAATTTCGTTGTTTCTAAATTATTCTCACCTTCGTATTACCTTCCATCTACCTTCTCCTACGGTCGCCACGCATGTGCTCAGTTGCGTGAAAATGAACATATTATGGCAAGTTCTGATTTCACTGCAAGAATTCCTCATCGAATGTGAGTCATAGGTTTTCTTGCTTTAAACAACAAACCTCTCACTGCTTCCTTCCAATGGCCGCCTCTAGCAACACTCATTGTCCGTGTCTTTGCCATGTACGGCCGGAACCCCTGGATTCTCGCGGCTCTGGGGGCCCAAGTACTGTTCGTACCAGCTATCTCTCTCGTGCGTCCCTCGTAAAAAATATTTATCTCGTTTCCCGTCCCTGAAATGTCAGTTCATGTAGTGGGGAAACATTAACAACGGTCGCCCCCAAATGCTCAACGCGCCAGGTCCAGGAATGCCAGGATGTCATTATGCGATTCCAAGAACCACGTAAGTAACATTAATCTCAATTTCAACTCTCTGAAGGTCACCATTCGACCCCTAGGGCTTTACGTGCGTGTTTATACAAATTAGAACCTCCTAAGTACTCATATGTTCCCGTGTACGATGTACAAACAGGGCTCGCAGGCACTTGGGGAGGACTGTGAGTTACTTCCACTGTTCATGTCAAGAGGACCTCAACAGCTCGGCAGAATTGCATGTGACGTGTTCGTCTTTCTGCTCACTCTGTGGAAGGCATATACCCAGCGTCGTTCGAATTCGGCTCTGATGTACAGGTCGACAACGTTGGTTGAGAGGATGTGGAGGGACGGTGCGACTTGTGACATGCTCACTCATCCCTCGCTCACTTACACGAGATGCGTAGGCGCAATGTATTTTGGGTGAGTTAGCTTGGAGCCACGCTCCTGTTGTCGGGTTTTGTGCGTCTACCTTAACCATTATTGCAGAATGATAGTTCTGGTGAACACAGCCAATCTGCTTACTTTTTATGTGCGTTAACCGAGACTTTCCTCTGCTCTTTCTGCAATTGATTTTTACTGGGATTTAGTTTGGTGATGTAGGTTTCTGCTCCAACTCAACATACACCGTGCTAGCCCTCGCTGACGGTTACAAGATCCTATTAGCCGGATTTTTATCCTGGCCCGCGTCAAAGTCTGTCTTTACTCTGTGCTATTTTACTCGATTCTTGACTGTGGATCCAGCCTCGCCATAACCCTCCTCTCGCGTCTAATCCTCAATCTGCACGAGGCGTGGCACATCGGCATCGAAACAGAAGAGCCAAATACGATGAACTTGGAAACGCTGAGGTTTCGTACGGTGACGAGGACAACTGATTCTATGAACTATTAAAATCAAACATCACAATACCGAAAAATCTCTTGCCCGCTTTACGTGCCCGCTTCATGACGACTCGCTACCACGCGACTCCAAATCCTTCACATTTTGTGAATGCATCTGCGACTTTCAGGACTGCTTCTGGATCCTTAATATCAAGTCGCAATTTGCTTTTTTTTTTGTTGCTGGTTTGGCCCTGAATGTTCAACCGAGTGCTTCACCTGACAAATTACATCGTTCTCCGACATTTAAAGCAGGTTCAGATGCCCAGATATTAGGACCACAGCTCACACTGGCACTTACATTCAAACCGGCGGTCAATATATTTGCGAGAGCCCTGCAAGACTGAAACAGAAGGTCGAGTATCGAAACGTCATGGACGTGGTTGTATTCATGGTGGTTCCAGCGATGCACATAAATCGAGCCAACCGCAAAACGAAAACGCATCGCGCAGGATAGACGCAGATCGAAAGAGTAAGTCGGAGACCAAGTATTGTAGTGCATCCATCGACTGAAAAAGCAGAAGAACATGTACAGCAGGAACTTATCTGGGAAAACCTCCCTTGGTAAATTTCCCTGATTTCCGGTAAGTAATTCCGAAGGTCGGTTACAGATTTCCGGAAATTTCGGTAAATTTCGGCAAGTTCAGGGTAATTTTAATTTGGACAATACCTATATGGTCTCCCGCCGTTTTGTACCACAAAATGGCGGGGTAACTATATAAGGGTTGGGGCTGCTGTAACGAGGATTTTAACGATCCACTGCGAAGAATTTGAGGGGGATAAGAAGAGAAATAAAGTGATAGCCCAGCCACGGCCGACCTTCGGAACGTGCCGGGTTCAAGTTATATTGATGGAATCGTTTGAGCCGAAGTTGAGTGCTAAATGGTTAGTTTGGGTGCTCAAGAGAATAACACTGAAACCATTGGTTTGAGAAGCAGCTTAGGCAGCGCTGAAACCAATTGGTTACCATTTCAGGTAACCTCAATCCTATTGTTTCAGGGACATCCGGCCGAAACGGTGGCCGAAATGTATGTTTTCGGCCCGAACATTTAGTTTCAGAGCTCTCGAAACTAATGGATTCAGCCTCGCCGATACCTGGGTCTAAACTTACCATTTCGCACTCTTTTTCCTCCCAGTGGACTCCACCTGATTTCCAGCGTGTATGTACTCTAAACTACGTTGATACCCATTTACCTTGTTCTCCCGAATTTCTCGTACTATTATAGTCCGAGAATTGGCTATTGTACTTAATCCAATCCCACGTTCATATTCAGCGCCGTCGAAAATAAGTTCCTAGATTGGATCAGTCCGAGTCGAGGTGTTTGGGGGGATGAGAAGTGCTTTATTAGCGCCAGGTAAATTAATACCGAACACGATGCCGAGAGTCCGCAAGCACTTGACTCGCTCGGATTGCGATCGGCAACCTGTTCAACTAACTCTTGAGGCATGTTGCCATATATATTCCCTCGCCGCTGAGAAAATTATCCAATCCTATTCACGCCGCGGAATTCTAGCCCCGTTTCAAGTAGTAGCGCGAAAGAGGTGTCAGTTGATCTTCGTACTCTCTCAGGCACGCAATATTTAACGCCTCTCCACCTCCGCGACCAGTCCAGTCCCACCTAGAGAAGTTCACCACTACACCAGAAACTACGATGACAGTCCAACTTCCACACGATTTGGTCCCCTACAGAGATACGCACAGACAACGACGCGAAATTTGGCGCTTTCCTCGAATTCGTCGGGAAGTCCAGCCTCGCCCGCACCACCTCTCGGGATACCTCAGCATATGCCATACAGGTGCGATGTTCCACTAACCCATTACTTAGGCGCTTCCTCAGAGACAGACAGCTCGTAACGCAGGTGAACTATGGGCCCATCCTCTCAAAGAAGTTCTTCGCCACAGCCGCTCTGGCTGGCGGCGACGAGCCGTTCGTTGAGATCACAGAGGCGCAGATGCTCGAGCTCAATTTGCGCAAAGAGAACACCTACAAAAATTTCCGGAGCAAGGAGGAAAACAAGTTCTATGAGTTGAATCTGTATCTTCGCGATCCGACAACCAAGCACCATTGGAGAGCAGGCCAGCGGGCGAGATCGATCTGTGAGAACAGGTAATTTGGAGCAATTGATGCACTATATTCGTGAGGAATCCGACTGTTATATAAAAAAAAAGTTACTAGTCGCCGACTCGCCTTTATTTGGTGGTCTAGTTCCACTTCTTCAGGGAGATTGTGCGGAGGGAACTTGCAGGGATCGTTTCATAGTGAATTCAACAGATTAATGGGCTAAATGATTCCATTTTCTATGCGGTCGTGTCAGTAGTACTTGCAGCCTTGCCCAACGAGGTCCTGTTTTCCACGTACCTTCAGGATTTCCAACCATATTTCGAGGGACCTGTTCTTGGGACGTAGAGGGACGCATTAAACTTGCTGGACATCCTCTTGAATAAACGAAACCCTACCACTACTTATGTTCCAGAAGTACAAAAAAACGGTGGTGAGCCTGTCAGGTAGATAGAACTCTTCCTGACGATCGACTGGGCGGAAGATGTGGTCTGGGGAGAAAAAGGGTCGGCCAAAAAAATATTTCGAGCGGATTCAGAACGCCCTCCCAATCGCGCTGTGGAAAACGATTTTCGCCGCCTTAGCCCGGTCTATTCTCCGGGTACTGCCGTTCGTTGCCGTTCCTTCAAGCTACGGTGGTGGGCCGCCGCCGGTGGCACTGTTGCATCTAAAACCCTCCTGCCGTTCTGGCCTGCACCTGGAAGATATGGACGAGATATTGCATGTGCAAATCATGTATGGCGACACGGTCCAGGACGCTTCATGGAAGCGAAGACCGTGTCATGTCAGAGCACCGGCCCGGCGGCAATCTATCATCTTGACCCACTAGTGAAAAAGTGCGGCAGTGCCGGCCGACGCGACTCTTGTCAAACCTATAACTCCTTATACTTCTTGGGATTTTCGCCTCACACCGACAACGGAGTCAAGCGAACCCTGACCCTAATTGCCTACTGCTCGCTCTTGAAATGTCTTACGGGGAGGAACGACATCATCTACTTGGGCTTGAGCCACTGCGTGTGCATGGCAACGAGTCCATTTGCGCCTTCGGCGCTCAAATTAAGTAAAGTTGAAACCAATGAATTTAAATTTGGCTCGGGCTTAACAAGTTGTAACAAAATCATTTTCCCAGTTGGGTCAAAGTAAATAAATGTACAGTTCTACACAGCGCTTCTTGAAGCCTTCGAGGACCTCACGCATCTCTGCAGGGGATGCCGGCTGACAAAAGCGCTGCAAAAAAATATAGACGAGCTGGCACAGTGTGGAGAATTTAACTAACCCATGCGACGATCTCATTGCCTTCATTTAAGAGGTTGAGAGTACTCTTCACCAATTTACTGCGGGCTTTGGATGAGTCCGCCACAGTAGCCTTTCCACCCGCCTTGAATGTGTTGTCGGCACTGAGACAAATTCCTGAGAGATGAGATGTCAATGAAAACCCATTTTATTAAAATACAAGAAATACCTGGGCTTAGATTTCGAAGATATTCGTCGGACTCTTCGCTACGTGTGCGTTCAACAAAGGCCATATATAACTCCCGCATCATCTCATCAGTAATAAAGGTGTCGTTATACCCTTCTTCAATGGGAGAAGACAAGGGCTCCAAGGAGGGTGTTGAGAATGGCCCTGGAGTCGCATTGGCCTTCGTGTATGCTTGAAAGTATTGCAGGGAGTGTTCATGATACTCAAGTAGATGCAACTCTATTTTTTTTCGTGAGTGATAGACGTGTTAAATCATATATTGAATCTCACGTTTGATATTTTCTGCGAGACCACCAGGTGTACTCGATGGCCTCAACTCGATAATTAAGTCAAACAGGTCCCGAGAAACGGCGCAGCAGCTGAAGAAATATGGAATGCCTCCTGGTACAGATGTTATTGTTTGTGCACACGCAAAAATCATTGCTGACTTACTCGGAATTTCCCAATGCTCCCAGTCTTCCAAAATATCTGGTTCGTCGTTGCAAAGCAACCATTCATCGGCATTGTAGAACCTGCATCTGGTATACACGTCTTGTGGCGTAATTGGAACCTAATGCCGTTTCTTCCCAACGCAGTCCGTGAACCTCTCGCGAGCTCGTAGCATTCCAGCTGTCCCGCTTCACATCTGTAGAACCACAGTGGGGACAGGTTCCGAGGTTGTCGTAATAAACAGGGTGTATAATGTTGATAGGGAGAAGATATGTGGTTTCCGTTTTGATTTTTCCCCTTCTGAGCCTCATGTCGTTCAACGACGGCGGTAAGAATCTCGGACCGTAGATGGGAATTCCAGACCTCAACACCCGTTCTGAGCTGATCTTGGTTGAGCCTTGAGGAACTGCTGGCGCTCTGGTTTCGCGGTGCAAGAACAGAACAAATTCAGCGATGTTTGCCTCCCACTCAAGCTAGGGACAGTACCGACTCTGGGTTTTCCTAGCTTCAATCCATCCAGACAATATATCTTACACTCTCTTTCCACTCCATGTCGAATTTTTGCGCTCCCCGGTAGGTTGGGCAGCCACAAGAATACCGAGAATAATTGGTGGGTCAAATGAGGCTATTGACAGGTTGAAAAACCAGACTCGACGTGATGCTGAGACAAGATGAAAAGAGGAGGTAAAAGAGGTGTCTGATAATTTACCTCCTCGACTCCATGCCGATCACGTCTCAGGGTCGCGTTTATACCGTGCTCGCGCGCGTCGGGGGAACAAATTTATGGATCGATGTGATATGATCTGAAGGGCAATTCTTGAAGCCTCGGTCCTTTGAAATTAGCTAGAAGTGTTGAGTTGCTCCATTCTTCCAAATCGTGAATCCAGGTCAAAAAATGTGCAATAAACTCTGTTCAATAGTATTAATTGGATCTCATGAACCGTGAAAGATGTTCCAAGTCTTTGCACAGCTAATGTGATCAGTTGCGCTTGCACGATGAATGCAGATATAACTGCGCAGACTGCACTAAAATCAAATAGCTAGCGAGGACTGAGCTGAGAGAGAGCTTAAACGAACTCCCGCATCCCAAAGCAATTCATTTCCATTAACATGGCGAGAAGAAAGTTAGCACCACGGCTAGCCGATGTTTCCTGTACCTACCTACCTACCTGGGCATCAAGTTGCTTAAAAGACCAGACATCTGACACCCCTTCAACAAATCACATAGATTCTCACAGCGACAAGCGGAGACTCGGTGATGTCGCCGTAGATGCACTCCTGGCATTAAAATTGGGCAAAATCCTGGAACTGTCACTGAATGTGTCGGCGTGGAGTTTTAAATATTGAATTTTAAAAAAATCGGGGCAGTGTTACGCACCACTGGCGGGGTTTGTAGCTTTTTGAGTGGATGCTTTACTTGGAATTTGGGCCTAGCTACTAGGTTTTGGGAAGAAAAAGGCTCCGTTCATGCCTGTTCACACACAGAGCTCCGCAAGTATGTGTATATATGTAGGGGGCACATTTGGCACTCCTCCATGCAGCGAAACAGTTTCTTCAGGTCCCATCATTTCACCCAAAAGAGATAAACAAGTGTATTCACGTCGTGTCACGTCCGACGCGTGCACAAGTGTGAAATTAGTCTGACAAGCTATATTAGAGAATATAAATTTATTTACCCTTGGAAATGCATTTTTAATAGAGTGTCACATCATAAATAAACTTTCTGCAGTGGTTTGGGGCCGATTGGATGTCTGGTGGTAGGATGGCGCAAGGAATCGAAGCTGAGATGGGTGTGTTTGCATCTCGGCTATGTGCCAAACAAAATGACAGATCACGTGGACTAACTTGGTCGCTTTCAGTCTAAGAGCTTAGCTTCGGTCGCTCGGTCATATTCGGTCTTCCGATCGACCCTAGAAATAGGGAATGAAGCATATAACATGGTGCGAGCTAGCGAGGGACGAACAAAGCGAGGTGCGGGGATGCAAGACCGCAGTGAGACGGCGCGTGACGGTCTAGATTACTGATTGGATTATAATTACGCCGTCGATAGCTCAATAATGACCACAATGGGCAACAGAAATTAGACGAGAGAAAATATAGGGCACCAGATCTTTCCTGGAGGCCGTTCTCACTGTACGTCCAAATTCAAATAGAAGTGCCAAGATTATTTGCCGTAAGAATGCCAAGGGAATTCCCACGTTACACAAATCGTCATCGGCCAAAATGATGAATTTCTGGTGTAAAAGATTGGAAAAGAACGAGTCTAAAAATAAATTTTTAGGACTCGTAACTGGAATGGGCCGAATGGCCCCAGTCCTCCGGAACAAATGTGCACTTTTCTGTGATAGTTATTGGATAGTTACGCCCTGGGAAAAAAATACTGGAGACAGGGATTTTATGCTGATCTGGTCTGATGCTCCTAGGCGAAGCCACGTTGAGGGTAGGTTATCTGGCAGGTCCCACACTGGAATTCTATTTGTTGCTGCACCTGGCCATGATGGCTATGCAGCAGTACCACTAGGTATACTAGCGTGTGGTATGTAAGGAAAATAATACGGGTTCTATGGGACATTACAGTTATATAAGTTGCGTCTCGGTCGTTGCATCCACTTATGTTCAACTTAAAAGTGAGCTTGAATTGCGAAGTAATCTAGCAAATATGCCCTTAATAACGATACGGTAGTACGTGAGTAATACTCGTTTATCTGCCGATTTGGTTTCTTTTTAGTCTAATCAGCGGACATTATTGTGCGACTGAAAACAGATGCTGAAAGAGATCAACTTTGTTCTATTAACTTAGTGGTATGCGTTAATCAGCCGCAAATTAACTTAGGAAATTAATTGGAAAGGAAGGATATATTGAAGAACCCCTAAGCCAACAACATCATTATGGAAACGGCGATTGCGGGGAGGGGACAGAAGACATAGATCGGAAGTTTGACTGAGCCAGCAGTAGGTGTCACGCTCGGCGGAACGACGTCAGAAGCTGGAGTAGTTGCATTTCCGGCAACGAGACCTCCACAAGGGTCCTGTGAGGCGATATAGAACTCATCAGAGAGCGCTACCAAGTTACCCCTCCCAGGGGTCGAATAGTTGGCGCGGAGCTACAGCAGCAGGGTAAAGATAAAGAAAGCACTTGTGAATAAATCATGTTACGTGCCTTCCATGCCCCCGCCGTCACCTTGAAATTATCCATTTCAAGAATCTGGTAGCTGGAGGCGACGTCGATTGTGGACTGGTTTGGATATAAGAGGGATGTAACAGAAACAACAATGTTGGAAGCTCACTAATTTCTGGACACCGGCACTTTCACCAGTCCCAGTGTTGACCAATTCGAAGGTCATGGTCACGTTGCTCCTCTGTACCACGAAGTTATATGCATATCGTGATATCCAGAGAGGAGAGCCTACATCAAAATTCCCATCCACGGTCCTTATTGATGGCGAGATTTGTGGGGGTTGGCTTGAATTTGCGAGATAGTACACATCCCCTCCATTCGGCAAGGACAAGCGGAGTGGACTATATCCCAGATCTGATACACTACGCACGGGGGCCCATTGAGGTATAGTACAAGCAAATTCCCGCGTCCGCATAATGGGGAACGTCGGAGAACGGCCGACGTAGTTGCCGATGGGGTTGTTAGCCATGGCCCCTGGTCGGCTTTCGAATGAATCATAGATAGTGGCGTTCATGCGGATGTGGTAATTGCCAGGAGGAGTCTACCATCGCTGTTCGAGAAGATACCAACTGAAACCGACTCAAATAAACGTACCGCAGCATGTACTTGCCATCCAAACCGCGAAAATACGGACCCCGAGTCGTTGATTACTAGAAATGAGAGGCTTCTTTATTATTCATAGAAGACTGGGCGGATTTCGCACGTATAATGTCTGCCACTTCACTCGCGTTATCTAGGTATTCTATTCAGCGTATTCCTAACACTATGAATTACTGCTGGCGTACCTTCTGCATTTCCAGTCATGAGCTCGAAGCTCCTGTTTTGGGGAAGTGCAGAAACACTAGAAAGTCAGGGGGCAGGATCTATGGATATAAACAAGACGTATCATGACCAGCTGCTCCCTTCCACAGATATGAAATCGTCGTAAAATCTCCGGTGGTGATTTTGTCGGGTATATGAAATTCTGTAGAGTCGTTGGACTGGGCACACACATCATCCAGAAGAGAAAAAAACATGAAGAAGAGGTGGAAGCTGAGCATGATTGAGTTGACAAAAGATGGCCAAAATGGTGGAATTAAGTACCCACCTCATCTTGGAAGATTGTACATCAACAATAAACTCAGACGCCTGTCTAAACTGCTCGCAATATACAAACAGTTAAGCTGTCTACAGATGCGATAAATGAATTAAGAATGTCGGCATTTATGCGGTCAAAATAAACTAACATTCAAGGTCTTGTGGCTTAATTCGCCGAGGCAGTCGAGTCTGGTTTAGTTCAGGTCCAGGTCCAGGTAAATTGGAAAGAGGCGCTTCAGGAATTGGGCAGAACACTTGCAGCGGCGTAAGAACCTAAAGGGGTGTGGTGCTCAAAATTAGAACTTACTCAGTTATTATTCCATATCGAAACAGGTACTGGGTCAAATACCAGCAAACGACATCCGCTACTTACGTAGGACTTTCCTGTTCACAACAAACAGAAGAGACGATGAGACCACATTATTCAGCAAAGAATTGACTCAGACGCGTAAGCTGCAGGGATAATGATCACATCAAATTCCTGGTACCGATGTAGGTTACCAGGTCTGAAATCAGAAAGTCGAATTTTGTGATCTTGCACCGTGTATGGATAAGTCAGGATAAATATATTATACTCAGCTATGTCCCCTTTCGGAATGTGCCGAGTTGTAGGGTATAGTACAATAGGCCTGTAAATGTACTACACTACCTACGTCACAACCTACGCACTGTCGACGAGCTCGCCGCTTTTAAGGCTGTAGATCTAGGTACGCAAGAAGCAACATTAGTCTATGAGAGATACCTCAAAAAAAAATCTATGAAGCGCTGTTCGCATTGTTTGGACGCCGCACTGGAACAGTGTCGAAGAAGGTTAGCACTTGATGTGCGAACTTGGCCATTCTGCACACAGTAGCCCGATTAAAAATCAAGCTCTTCAACACACTTGTAGCATTCGCCGCTGACAGTTACCGTATCAAACCAGCAATTGAACGGCTAGAGACCTCTAGAGACGGGTTGCTACCTTGTAGCCTACGGGTTTTCCCGTGATGGCGTTCGATTCGCTCACTCAACCACAATCGGTTTCAGCAGCTTGGCACAGGTTTTATGAATCACAGCAAGGACCTTGACTACATATAGTGCTCACAGTCTACTGCGGTTCATAAATTTAAATACACCTTGTCTCTTCATAACATCAACCTCCGGAATAGTCACCCTCTCCGCCGCCGCTTCCGCTCTCCAAGCAGGCTTCGAAACCACGATTTACAATTCTGCAGCTCCTCACTCAGGGCTTGCAGATTATATTTACCCCCGTTCATAGTCCAAATGCCTCAATTATTGGGTCGCAATCGCTCAAAACTTTCGTTTTGATCACGGTAGAGAATCCGATTTCATTGATATCTCTCCAAGATGGGTTGATTACACTTTGAACTTATGGTATGTGTGATTTATTGACTGTTGTGTGTCCTCTGAGGTAAGAAGGCCAAAGCACTGTAGACAGTAGTCCTGTTGCCATCACTGGGTTCCGATTGGAGTGCGGCTTTATGACATAATCATCGGACTTTGAAATTTCGTCGCGTCGGTTTCGCGACGCAGACCTCGTAAAATGCGATTCTTTTGGAGAATTGAGGCTTTCAGACATGTTTGACACATCTAGTCTCCTCAGATTTTCGATAATCCTCCCAACAAGTGCTGAAAACATTGAGCCCACGGAAACCGCCGGAAGCTGATGATTACACCCGCCCAGAACGTGGAGGAAACGTAACTAGTCGTTAATAGAGCGCTCTTCCTCTCCTAACTGCACATAGGCTCAAAGGTCACGGTAAGCACGGCGCCCAGGCTCCGGCTCGCTTCGTCTTCGCTCCTGATTTACGCTGCCCTTATTTTATTTAATGATTCACGACCTATTGACGACCTTTAACGACAACTACACGACTTGTAACGTATTACGACGTAACTACCTTCTTCACGAATATATGATTTTATGCCGACCAAAGGGGATGGGAATCATTGGAACAGCTGCGACTCGTGCTGACAATTCGCCTCACCAAGCAAGGTTAGAGGCGCCAAGGGCGACACCTAGTATGTAGCGAGCTCAGAAAAATATCATAGATGCATAGAACATATTGAACGACTCACCAGGCTCTCTGGACGAGTTTTTAGGGTTTAGTCATCACAAAGAAGGCACAGCGCACGGTTGTATTGACATTTCAAACCCCGAAGATTATGTAACAAGGCTGCACTCCGATCAGACCCCCGCGATCACTAACAGACTTCAACAAAACGAGGCACGAGTTGATACCTTGTTGAAGCGTCTGTCTAGGAGAGACTATGTAGACAGCGGCTGTCTTCTGTGGCAGTTTCTACGGTCGAGATATATATTATATTAGTCTTGTTCCAGGTTTTTATCCAGGTGATGATGATGATGATGATGATGATGATGATGAAGTCAATTAGCATGCTCGAGCCGCTGTAAGCGGCTATGGTACACGTTATCTACTAACTAGTGTTTAAGTGAGCAATAAACTGATCTGGACCGTATGTTGCCTGGGTCCCGGACAGCACGTAAAGGGGCTATCCAGGTACCAGGCATGCCCGGAGGGCCTTAGCTATGATCAAAACGCCCGGAAGAAGGCGACGGAAAATGCACTTGAGGTAACGCACCTGCCACCTACCGGTGAAGATATATATATATGGGCTAACGTCTGTATGTTATGACCTATGTAGACATTATTGAGGGTCTTCATCCCCGCTGATTGCAGCCAGTGTACATCTTGCACCCAGAAATATGTTCAAGAAACACTATTGGCCTCGGTCGGTCGGTGAAATTACAAGGTACTAGATAGAGACGTAAGCAAAAATTGATACACGCGAGAGACGGAAAGGGAAGAGAAAAACGAAGGATAGGCTGGTCCGAATTAATTGAGGTTGCCCCAACTCCGGAGCGCACAGCCCAAAGTGTCGTCGTGACTCTAATCCAATTGGATCTGCAGACCAGTATTCCAGCGCATGTAATTTCCTGGCTATGATACCACTTCGCCATGAGCATCGGTATGACCAGATAACCCAGAGAAAGTCCAGACAACTGGAGCAGCAAGTCGGAGTAAGTCCTTGCGTCCTCGGCAAGTCCTCGGCAGCTGAAAGATGGAGTATTCAAGAAGGGTTTGAACATGGTCAGCGAGTGTTGCTATCTACGAAGCGGTGGCGGTACAGTAGCTTGAAGCTAGCTTGAAGTTGGCTTGAAGTCATTCAAGAAGGCTGTGTAACGGAAGGAGTCGGATCAATCCGGCTAGACTGACATCATTCTCCTGCTTTCTCCTTACTAACCTCTGGGACCGATGAAGGCTGGATAACTCGGCCTCACAGCCTCGAAATTGCCTGGCATGAGAGAGTGTCCGTCACCGAAAATGGCCCCTAGGTTCCGGAACAAGTATTGGCTGCAGTAAAACCTGCAGATAAATTAAAATAGCTATTGTAAGCCACCATACACTCCGTCTCTCCCAGTCGTACCCCAATTGCTTGCAGTTAGTTAAGCAGCGTAACAAGCGCATGGATGTCAAGTCAACCTCCTGTCAGTCGACGTCCTCCGGCAGTCCTCAGGGCGATTAATTCGCACTGCCACATTGTGGCTTTTAAAGCGGCGATCTCTGGTTCTGCGCGCCTCCGCTAATATCATCCTCATCCAAGCGATGGCTGGCAACCCAAACACAATAATCGTGCTGGGCCCTTCTCCCGAATCATACTATGTCGGCTATGGGCGACGTCACTTTGTCGAAAATATGTCGCCATCGTTTACAAACCATGCCAAGACGGCGCTGAACATCACCATGAGTCGGTGGATAAGGTCTGCCTACCCGCTTATGCCGCGATATTTGCTCATAGGCTCGACAGTGTAAGCAAGAACGGCGACTGGATTGACTACAACGTTGCCACCGATAATTGTGCGTCAATTTGAGCCGGTATCTTATCCAAACTAACCTCGATAGCAGTCCACTTCAACGCCGATATTGACCAAACTATCCGCGACCACCTCTCTGGCGCTAATGGCAAGGCCGCTGCAGAATTTGTCTCCTTCCCCGACAGCGAGGAGCGCAGCTACTTCTTCGTCAACGGCAAAAACCGCGGCGCGTGGAGCGCCGTCCTCTCGGATTACCACATCCAGCGCCTGACAGGCCTGCAGCGCGAGGTGCCGAATTTCGACTTGGGTATTACTGGCGTGCTCTTCGGGAAGGGAAATACGAATATCGTCTGCTTCCAGGCTGGGTTCATGGCGGATCTCGACGACGACGAAATCGACTCGGAGGACCATCCGTTGTACAAGGTGAGCCACAGAGGCATTGCATTGGCAAAGCCCATTTACAATGATCTTGGGCAATAGGTACTTTCTGAATTTAGCAAGGAGGAAGGATGGTGCCTCGAACGCGGGTCGACGCTGTGTTGTTACGACAGCCAGTTCTACTTTCTAAAATTCAAGAAAGCTGGGGACAACACCCTACGCATGCGGTGGAATCTCCCTGTCCATGTCGCCGCAAAGCTCACAGAGCTCAAAGAAATCGCACAGAAACCCGAGGAACAGATGGGTATATAATCTCTCAGTTGACACTCCGAATCTCATTGTATGTAGCGTTAATGCAGGAAGACCAAATGTGGATGCAGGTGGCGCAGACGCGGATGGTGCGTATTTCTCGTAGTTTTGCCTTACAACCAAATGTCGATGCTCGCCATGCAGAACGGTCAGATCCAGATGAACAATATGCTGAACCAGACTATGATCCGTGGAGGTCTCAGCTTTCTTGCTGCGGCGACTGGTGGAACAATTGTGGAAGAACGGCGATATTATTGACGACATCGCCGAGGAATATGTGTAGACTCTACTTGTAATCTTGCAACGAGGCGGATGGGACTGTCTCGTGAGTTCCTTTTTTACACACTGAGATGAAAAGTCACCCACTTACGGAGCCGTGAATGGAATGCAATAACTCGGATGTGGTGCACGATAAATTTCTGGCCATGAAAACCGACTAGGTTCGGATCAAGCCGCCGTTCATTGTTTGGTGATGCGGGCATCGTTTGCGAGCAACTCCAAGATAGACCGGATATCCGGTCCGGAGAGTGGGTTGATCCGAACCTAGACTACAATAACTCGTACCTCGCTAGTTGTAATCAATTCTGTTGTCGCGCCACTTGACGCGTCTCCATCATGCAGATGTCTTCATGTAGTTATAGGGCCAGTGAGGAAGATAATGCATATATTCTTCGTGTCTATAACAGAACGGGAATAGCCTGGCCAGCAGCAGAGAGCGAAAAGCGATCCAGGACGACGGATGTGGCTGTGATGACGACGATCCGAGCTCTCATCAGTGATGTCGCTTCGCCAGATCATATTGAGAGATCCACCTCTTGGAACTCGTACTTAATTTTCCCAATGGAACTCATCGGTTGAGCAATGAGCTCCAAGTAACTCAAGTTTGGGATTCAGTTCAAGTGAGTCTGGCATAGAAAACGCCAACAGCTTCGCTGATTTCACGGTTAATATTGCACAAGCAAGGAAGGCTATCAATGACACCGTCTTTAGACCCTGTTAGGATGCCGTCGTGGATTCCTAGGTACATGTGTAGGGTAGCGTTCCGAGTGCGCCGAGCGTCCAGTTTTCTCTTCGGCGGTGTATATGCTTTCACCGAAGTGACTATCGCTGCATATTTGGTCGAGATAGCAGCCAGGGAGAATAATACAGATGTATTTCTGGCTCCTAGTGGCCCCGAAAGGCAACAAAGTGCATTGAAGCAGTGCTTTTTATTTGAGGTTGACTCCCAAGAATGCCAAATGCCTGATCGGCAAGCCATCCACAATTGCAGGCGGCCGGCCGATGACAGTATGACTGGGATTGCCGATCCGAGATACCCGATACAAAATGTTCTTCTAGTAAAGGAGTTTTTTTTACCCCAGTCAGCATTTATGTGATGGGAAAACAAACAAGTACAAGTACTCAGCCACTATTGAGACTAGATTGTTTTGAAGCGAATTGAAGCACCGTCACTAAAAACATCAAGCACTGCCACTGAAAAGTCCCTCAACGTTTCTTGGCATCTAATGAAATGAATGATTGAAATGGCCCGAAGTTATGAAAGGGACGATAACATATGTAAACATGAGCATTTCAAATTTTTCACTGAGTTTTTTGGTGTTTATTTTTCACACTTTTTCACTTGAAATTGTAAACCTTACTTACGGATCAGTTGATCACATGACCTAAACCTCTTGCTTCCTTACTACTCACTACGACCTATGAGATCTTGAATATACAGCCTGGTCTGGTTTATTTCCTGGTTCCTTTGACTTAGTGTTTCTTACCATATCCTATACGGTGAGTTTCCAGAAATGTATCTGAAAAATTTATAACTTTTTCAGTACTTTTGGGGCTTTACTGAAAAACTTTGTATTTTTCACAAAAGTAACTTATTGAAAAAGAAGAAAATCTTTCAGACACAGTTTCAGTGAAAAAAGTGGGAAAAATGAAGGAAGTTTTTCACTCAGTGAAAGTTTTGAAATGCTCAACCTAACATTACAGACGTTGCAAAAATCAAATTGCTGCGCGCGAGGGTTTTTCCTTTGTTTTCTCTCAAAAACTTCAAATGACCCTATTGTGTCCAGTTAGTCAAATGGTGGAGAATAACTCGGATGTGGTACATCAGCTCTGTATTTGACGCAAGAATGTTTGCATGCTGAAGCCAGGGTTCGACTGCCTGCATCTGAATTCCTTCTTCCCCAAGCCTTTTTGCTTTAAGTACCCCGAAACGGCCGAAAATATCTCTCTGGCATGTTTCAAATGGTGGATAATAACTCGAATGTGGTGTATGGTGCACATCAACCTCTCAAAGCTTCATGTGTGGTGCCCGAAGAATAGGCTGCTGGAGACCAGGGTTCGACTCCCTGCATCTGAATTCCCTCTTCCGCTGGCCTTTTTGTTATAATTGCCGCGAAATTGTCTCCCAAAATACTTCTCTGGAATGGTTCAAATGGCAGTGAATAACTCGGATGTGGCGCGCGGTGCACGTCAGCCTTTTATTCGCTAAAAGAATGAAGTCTATACGCTGAAGGCCAGCATTCAATTCCCTGCATCCGAATCTGTTGTTGGTTGACATATCTTTTTTCTTCTCATAATTATAAGGTCCTCTTCCAATATTATCTCTCTAGCTAGTAGCAAGGTTCCAATGATGAAGAATAACTCGGATGTGGTGTACAGCTATTTCTGGGGAGGAAAAATGTAATGCTGAAGCGCTGAAAGTCAGGATTCGACTCCCTGCATCTGAATTCTCTCTTCCAAGCGCCCTTTTTGTTTTAATTTCCCCGAAATGGTCTCCGAAAAGATTTCTCTGGGAAGGTTCCAATAGTGGTGGATAACTCGGATGTAGTGTATGGCGCACATCGGCTCTCTACCCGAAAGACAGACGAGGGAGTCCGGGCTGAAGGTCGGGGTTCGACTCCCTGCATCTGAATGATTGGTCTCGTTGGACGCATTTTTTCTTTCTTCTTCTACTAAAGCAGCTTGCAAAATATCCCTCTGGTGAGGTTCAAATGGTGGTAAATAAGTCGCATGTGGTGTATGGTGCACACCAGCTCTTTATTCAACTGGGGAAAACATATGATCTAGAGGCCAGGGTTCAACTCCCTGCATCCGAATGGGTCAATGGCTCCTCCTTTTTGTTTATTCTTAGAGGGAAATTGCCCAGGTCCCTGAGCGCGACTCGGAGTGACCTAAAAATGTTCTTCAAAGAACGAGTGGGACAAACAAGAAAAGGTGGTTGGATCGATTTCGGACTATATATATGAGGGGCCGTTGAGGCGTGGGATCCATGGGGATCCATGGGAAAACAAGACAAGGCCTTGGACAAGGCGCGTGGGAAAGCTTTTCCTCCGCTCAGCCCTTTTCAGATTTCTGATTGGCTGCGGCTCATCGATGAATGTGGCACAATAATGTCCAAGAAACGGAGAGGCAACGCTGAACCAATAGTCTCGCTGGTAGGGCTGCCGCCCGTTGCCGTTGCCACGGCTCAACGGCACCCGTGGAACGGGTGCCGTGCCCGTTCCGTAGAGGATTCTGATCGTTCCTCCAGGCACGGTCACGGGACGGGTGGGACCCGTTTTTACCCGTCGAAAAGACGGCCGCCACGGTAGCACTACGGCTCCACGGCTCGCTGCTTTTCAGCGCCTATCACTCCCAAAATCACCCTAGTAAGCCCAATTTGTCATTTTAGCTTTCTCGGGAATCATTAAGATGTCTGTTCCGAGATGAGGCGGCAACTTTTGTTGCCTGCAAGGACTCATTCCCGACGCGCTTTTACGCGCTATATTGGACATAGAGCTCATATGCACACCGGCCTATGCGTTGAACTTGTTGTAAGCTCTTAGGAGCTACTTTTTCTTGAACAAGGAACGGGAAAGCTCCGATCTGTTCACAAGGTATGCCTCTTTTTTTCGTGATATTTCAACACTAAACCATCTCTAGCTTAGGAAGATCATTCGCTCCATCCGCGCAAGCCCACAACGTCGCCAGGAATGGACTCTGGAGGTGCAACTTTCTCCAGACTTTGTCGCAGGCAAGCTTGGGAAGCAGCCTCTGATGCCCATCTTGGATGTCAAGACTCGCTGGTCATCGACTCACCAGATGCTCCGTACGAGTACCTCTTATACCACTGCGTAGCTATTTAATTATGTCCTTTAGGCCGTGCAATCGATCATCGAAAAATCATCGACGACTTCGTTGGAAAGCATCGCGATCTCCATCAATGGGATCTTACACGAAATGACTGGGATGGCATCATTCTCGTTACTGGGTGGTTGAAGTCCTTCCGCACCGCTACAACCCTCATGTCCACCACGAAGCGCCCGATGCTCTCGTTCACTCACACAATTTTCCGTGGCCTCCAGGAGGATTTGCGTACAAGCTTGAAAGAGCTCCCACTCTCCACGCCTTCTGTGCTTCGAAACGGACTCCTTGATGCGCACCGCAAGCTCAGTGATTACTATTATAAAATGGATCAGTCGCCTTATTACACCTGGGCTGCGCGTGAGTCTTATCCAACTCTTCTTTTACTCAACTCTTTCTCATGATTTCAAGTCTTGGATCCTCGCATTTCATACGAGGGCCTCAGGTCGGATTTTTGCCTTGATGACGATCTCGGAACTCAGCTGGAGGCTTCCAAGACTGCCCTCGACGCTTACTACAATGCGAACTACGCTGGGAAGAACCACAACATTATTTCGGTTGCCGCGCCGGTTGCTTCTTCTTCTGCCCATCAGCCCGTGTCCCCGCAGAAGGACTTCACCGCGAGGTACCGCGTCGAGCGGCGCGTTATTACTAACGAGCTCAGAGAGTATTACAGCCTTCCCCGTGAGGATTTCGCCGGCTGTGATCCCGTTCAGTGGTGGTTTGCCCGTAAAGCCCAGTTCCCTAATCTTTTTTGTCTCGCTCGCGATATCCTTTCCATTCCCGGTATGTTTCTATTTTATAAATAGTTGAACTGTGTACTGATTCCATGTAGGGTCTGCGGTTGCTGTGGAGCGCATTTTTTCGGGTGGCCGTGACACCATCTCTCTGAGGAGAGCGAGCCTCAAGCCCGACACCATCAGAACACTTATGATGGTCAAACAGCGTCTTCGACTTACACGCAACGCTGTCCAAGAGATCATGGGGTAGTTCTTTGGTAGTTTAATTATCTCTGTGCACCCTGAATGAATTTTCTTTCCTGCATCGAGAAGTCTTGAGCACAATTAAAAATAATTCGGCAATGGGCGCTTAACCATCGAGCTTCCGATGAATTAGCGCCAATTATTTGATGTACTTTCAATGTAAAAATGATAGCAGCCCAGCTGGTTCGAACCGTACACCACTGTAGCGCAACACAAATACCTACTGAGCCACAATAACCAATACAGACAGTGATAGAAAGCCATACACACCATGCTTTTTCAGATCCACGGCCCGTGCTACCGTTTACGGCCGTCCCGTTGACCGACCCGTCCCGTGAGAGCTCACAACCTTCAGTCAATGGGCCGTCGAAACCACGGCCGTGCCCGTCGCATACCCGTCGAATCAACGGCCGTTGCCGTCACGGCAACGGGTGGCAGCCCTACTCGCTGGCCTACCGGAACTGGGAGCGCTGGTGTTGATCGAACTTCAAGTTGCTCATGTCGCAAATTTATCTTTAAGCTTACAAGAAGCTTATATTACGAGCCTTATATAATAAGCTTAGCAACACATAAGCACTGAAGCCCGCGCCCACAACTAACGCGGCCAAAATTTGTTTTAAAGCCTGTGTTGCGTTTGAGCCGTGCACCGCCAGTATTTCATGTCCAAAATGATGTTTTCAATGGAAATTTTGATTCTGCACACCACAATATCCCAATAGCTGCGATCCTAACGAAAAAAAAAAAAAATCATCTTATGCGAGATCTTTATTCCGATAAGAAGCTTTAAGGGGCACAGCTCTTATGGCCTTATAAAGCCTTAGAGCGCCTTATTGGCGAAATCACTAAGTTGGGACACATGCTGCTCGGATTATCCTGGAGAATCGCAGTTTTTTAACCATCTATATCGCCAGAAAAAGCTCAACGCGGAATACAATCCCAGTCCAAAAAAGGCCAAATTGCGAATCTCAATGCTGGCGGCCCACTATAGCACCCACTGTTCCTGGCGCTTATGGGATTAATACTTGCCTTCCTCAACTTCTAAAGTCGTGGCCGTGGTGAATGCATTGGATTCGGCGTTCATGCCTGACAATACCTCATCCAAGAGTCAACGGAATTCCTCACGCCACCTCGTGCCATCTTCTGGCCCTGTTCTTGTCCTTTATTCAGTGTATCAAAGTTTCATCGATCCCGCCTCACGTTATCTCCGGCTTTCTTGAGCGGCTACCCGGCCTTCACGGTGTCAACGGGGAGAAATTTTCATTGTCTAGTTTTGCGTCTCCAATATTGGCCTCATCAAGAGGCCGATCTTCTCGAAACCTCCGCTTTACGGTTATGGCCACAAGTTATTTTGAGCGGATCCGGTTTCAATATCAACGCGGCCGCCTCGCATCAAGAGGACAATCTCCTTGATTGTCGCATTTCGGATGATCTACTGAGGATTGCTTTTACGAACATCAAACACCTTGGCTCGATCTTGGCACCAGCATTGACCTATAGGCCCTGCCGACTTAATGTTCCCAGGATGACTGCCACTTCTATTTGCCTTAATTGAAGTTGTAGACGCAGTGCCACATCAGCAAAATGACAAAACACTTGCGCACTTGTACACTTGTTTTTCTTGTTCCCCCCCAAAAAAGACTGTGGAAATGGGTCCTGGAAGTTAATGCACACTTTTAAAAAAATAGAAAAAAAACCACTTGTTGGGTTTCGAACATATCGGCTTGTCAACTTGTGGTCTTTTTTTACCTGTACAAGCTTGTACAAGCTCCAACAAGTAAACTGTTAAAACCCCGATGCAGCGAAGCTCCCGGTTTGTGAGACGTAAATGCTTCCGCATCACGACCATCCTCATTTGAAGAATTGTTCATCTTACTCTCGATTTCACGGGCTGGTGTTGCGGAGCTGCGGCAGGATCGCTGGATCACTTAAGGCTTCTATCTGGCTATTTTCGTACCCAATGGTTGTCTGCGTTCTGCACGAATCTCTCACAGATCAACGACCGGTACTCGTGATCTGGACTTCTATCTGCGGCGTTTGAGGTGTTGTGGAGCAGCGTAGATGGGTGGCGCTCGAGGATCCGACGTTATTGGGTTGAATGCCTAGCGACATCCGCGATTTGGGTTCTTGCTTCTCCTGGCTAGTCCACGTGGAGCAATGCCTCATCCGCGCCGCATGAAATTTGATGCCAGTCCTATGTATAAGAGAAGATGAATGGACGCCACCTTCCTCTACGCCACAATGTCCACCCCGACTACGGTGACCCTTGCACAATTGTGAGTCCATCCCCACCCCATCCCTCTGTAAGCGCCACTAAAACACGGACAGAACAGTACCCATCGTCAGTACTGTTCATTTCAAGCATGTGTTTCTGATTTTCATATTCTTATACGCTTCCTAGTTTGTTGGCACCGTTTTGAACTGGGCGTTTTTCGGGGTTCTCTGCGTTCAAGTCTGTAAGTACCCTGGCCACACGCAACTACGTTTGAATTCTTAATCACACGTAGGCATCTACTTCATCGCCTTCTCCCAGGACCCAAAATTACTGAAATCGCTCGTTGGATTCATCTGCGTTGCGGAGGTCGTCCAGATAATTACCGATACTCGGAATACTGTCCGGATTTTCGGAGCTGGATGGGGGAACCACGAGATGCTGGACGAAGTGGGCTGGGCGTGGTTCAGCACCCCCATTTTCGGTACATTCAGTACGTGGGCTACTCCGTTCCCAGAAAATTTGGCATTGAAGCTATGTCTAGTTTCCAGCATCGGCCAGCTCTTCTTTGCATGGCGCATACACACTTTCTCAAAAAAGCACCGCGTCCCGGCCCTAATTGCAACGGTTGAGTAACTTCCGCGTTCTATCCAAATAATCTCATTCTGCTATCACAGATCACTGCAGCACAAATGGGTGCTGGTATATGGACGGGTATCCAAATCCTCAATGCGAAGAATTTTTCTGTGCTACAGGAGCAGACTATGACAGCCACCACGGTCCGTTCGAGTTTAAACAGCTGCCATCTGAGTCATCCGATATATTAACCATCTGTGCTACGTTCAGGTCTGGCTCACCACGACGTGCTCAGCGGACCTGACGATCGTGGCTGGGATGGTGTATTATTTAGTGAAGTCGCGAACTGCTTTCCAGCAAACTAATATTGTGCTCGCACGGCTGATCGGAGTGGGTGGACTCGCACTGCTTCCTTCTTTGAGCCGCGTGTAGACTGACTGTTGCGCATCACCAGCTTACAGTGGAAACCGGCGTTCCCTGCGCAGTGTTTGCCCTAGTTGACCTCCTCCTCTTCGCAAAATTTAAAAGCACGAACTACCACCTCGCCGTGTGCATTGGGATGTCCAAGGCATATTCGAATAGCGTCCTGTTGGTACGTCGTCCCTCATCTCCTCGATATGCGGATGTCTGGGCTTAATATATTACTAATGACAGATCCTCAACTCGCGAGCAATAATCAAGTCAAGGGCGCTCTCCACGGAGCCCAGCATGCACTTCATGTCGGACGTCATGTTTAAAATGAGTGAAACTGCAACCTCCAGGACAGCAGCGGCACGCAGCGGGGTTTCCCACAGCGAGACGCATGAACTTGTGACTATGAATGACGAGGAGTCGAAAATCGCGCTGTAATGTAGCGGTGGCAGTATGTAGGCAATATAATTAGCAAATATACTATGATATCAAGGCGTCAAGGTCTTGCATTGAGAGGCGATTTTGGTGGCGACCTTGATGGCGGGCGCGCGCAGGCGCCGCAGCCGGTTGATGGCAGCGAGGGCGCAATTGTAACTGTACATTGCATGAATCGAGCCCATCTGAATATCTAAGGTTTGTTCAGCTCCGCATGTTTTCCTTGTCCTGGATTCATCCTAAATCCTTCAACAGTTCTCCCATCCCATCCTCACCGCTCAACTCCGCCGTCCGGTTTCGTCCTCTTCCCCCCCTCCCGGCGTCCCATTCCATCCATCTTCCCTCCTTTCCCTCCCCTGCCTCTTGAGTCGATGTCTGATTATTTGTTTCAGCCAACAATAAAAATTCAACAGTCAAGTCCAGAGGAAAGCCAATGATCTCGTCTTCCTACGCGAAGAGCGTAATCACCCGGTATTTCCACCTGCCGAATCTTGACCAGAGAGCAAATAAAATCAGAGGAGGAGGCTTTCAGGACCACATGTTCCGTAACATTCGGAGTCGGAAGTAAACCTTCAGATGTTAAAAACAAGATCAATCACGCCACTTTTGAATTTCCGTTACCTTGCTTGCCTCCGACGCTGACCACCGTCGCCATTGAACAACGGCGACGACGATCGTGGCCTCCTATAAACGATCCTATCCTCTTCATACGATTCATTACTTGTCCGTACTCGAAAGTACCAGCAAAAATTCTAAATCGACGTGAAGACGAGTAATCTACAATGCGCATGGAGCACCACATCCGGCGGGGTCACCCCAGTGAGCGCCCCTTTTTTCTGCCTGAAAGGACGTGGATTGACGGATATTTGCAGTAACATTCGGCCTCATCACTCTATTTGGATTATTTGAGGTGCGCATGTGCTGGTATTCGTGGCCGCTCCAGTTGCTAATGCTTTCAACCCAGTTGGCGCTCACCGCATGGCTCACAAACGCGCTTTGCGGGTCAGCACGACGAGCGCAACCGCACCGAGCGGGACCGCGTCCATTTCGCGCTCTTTGCGTCTGTGGACCGTCGCGCTCTCCACGCTCATGATGCTGCTGTTTTGGCATTCGCCCGACGGGAGCAAGCTGACCAGCGTGCTTGCGCATTTGGTGTTGTAAGTGCCCTCCCCATAAACATACCTCTGGTAGTATAGTTGAAATAGTAGGAATAATTCGGATATTATGTACAGTGCACATTAACTATTTCTATTATAGAAGAGAGATCTTATAAGCTACAGGTCAGGGTTCAACTCCCTACATCCGAATCCACTTAGTAATTCTCTTTAAACCCTGAGATAAAAACTCACCCACTTACCATGCCCTGGGAGGAATGAAAAAAAAGGGATGTGGTGCATAGTGCACATCAGCCTAATATGTACCGTAGAGAATGTCGTAAGCTGAAGGTTGGGGTTCGACTCCCTGCATCTGAATTTCCTCTTCCCCTAGCCGTTTTGTTTTAATTACGGCTCGTATCCTTGCATCTTTATTCCTCTCTGTGGGATGTTCCCTTTTCTTTGTCAACTGGCGTGAAAAGTCATCTCCTTCCCGAGCTTTAAGAGGAGTATAATAATTCAGATGTGGTGTATGGTGCACATCAGCTCCTTGTGTTGGGCAGGTATCGGTTAGCTGAAGGTCAGGGTTCGACTCCCTGTGTCCGAATCGCGTTTCTTGGAAGGGTTCATTTTTTAAACACCGAGATGAAAAGTCACCCACTTACCAAGCTTTGAAAGGAATGTAATAACTCGGATGTGGTGTAGGGTGCACATCAGCTCCTTGTTTTGAACTGTAATCGGTTAGCTGAAGGCCAGGGTTGGACTCCCTGCATCCGAATGGTGCGACTTCTGCCATCTTTTTTATTTTGTTATTCAACAAATCCTTGCCCCCAAAATATCTCTCTGTCATGATTCAAATGGTGGTGAACAACTCGGATGTGGTGTATGGTGCACATCAGCTCTTCATTTGAGGTCAATATCTTGCATACTGAAGGCCTAGGTTCGACTCCCTACATCCGAATAACTGGGCTGTGTTGTCGCATCTTTTCTTTCTTCTTCTACAAACACCTCTCCTTCTGGCATGGTTCAAATAGTGAAGAATAACTCGGATGTGGTGCATGGTGCACATCAGCTTTTCATGTTGGCATGCTACATGACATAAGCTGCTGAAGTCCAGGGTTCGACTCCCTGCATCCGAATGGCCAGGCTTTCAAAAACTTTTTTTCTTTTTTAAAAGACAAAATTTCCCACTTACCCAGCTTTGAAAGGAAATGTAGCAACCCGAGTGTAGTGTATGGTGCACATCGGCTCTTCATGCACCACACCTATTCTCCCATGCTGAAGGCCAAGGCTCGACTCCCTGCACTTCCAAACTCCCTTGTCCGCCGCGATTTTTTTGTAACTACCCGAAATTGTCTCTGAAAATATGCCTCTGGCAAGGACCAAGTCAGAATTACTCGGATGTGGTGTGTGGTGCACAGCAGCTTCTATTCGGTGTGTGGGACCCAAGTATAACTGAAGGGCAGGGTTTGACTCCTGTATCTCTTGTTTTTTAAACACCGAGATGAAAAGGCGCCCACTTATTGAGCCTCGAAAGGAAGGGAATAACTCGGATGTGGTGTATGGTGCACATCAGCGTTCTATTCTCAGCCAGCGGCTAATATACTATAAGTTGAAGATCGGGGTTCGATTCCCTGTATCCGAATTTGCCGATGGTCTCTATTCTCTTGCCCAACTCAGAGGTGAAAATTTACCCACTTACCGAGCCTCGAAAGGAAGGGAATAACTCGGATGTGGTGTATGGGCACATCAGCTCCTTATTGAGATCGCTTGGTGCATCCGCGCAAGCTGAAGGTCAGGGTTCGACTCCCTGCATCCGAATGACAGTTCAAAATTCGCCCATTTTTTTCTTCCGCAAAATCCTCTTGTTAATTATTCTAGCTCCACCTTTTGTTTCTTGTGCTCGGTTCTGGTCCCATAATGAGCCTACATGCACTTGTCGCATCATATTAAGGTTGTCCCACTTCTGCAAGATAATTTTGATGGGCATTATGCTCCACAACCGTTTCCCGAAAGGCCATCGGATTTCACATGGGGAATCCTCACCATATGAATTACAATGGGCTAAAGTTTTATAATTTTTGAGCTTCAATTGCGCTCGCAGGAACATGGCCGAGGTGGATCAACCAAATACGGGCTTATGCAAGACCATCAAAAACAGGATATGCTTTTCTGGTGGCCGCAAATCCGCCTGGAATGCTCTACAAACCCCGACGGAGTTATTCCTTATATTATAAAAAGTGTCTCGCTTTTTTCATGGGGACTTTCAGCTCATATTTCAGCTGCTACATCGACATCTTACATCAGTGGGCTCCTATTCCATGACCGTGCGAACTACAACGTCATCATGCACCGCCACATATTTTTACGAGTGGTCTAAGGCGATGATAGATTGCGCCAGTAGTGTACACTGTACACAATTGTTTCTACCCCAATTCTACTGCGTAGCCCGAGGCACAACTATTACGATTACGATGCAGCCCACAACGACGACGACGACGACGATGATGCCGACGCTCAAGACGATGCAGCCCTCCATGGACATCTAAGCCCAGGCGCCGCTCAACGAGAAGCAACGGTACCTCCACGCACACGACGACGAGCAATGGCGCGCGCACCCGCATGCCCACTCGCATGCGCACCAAAACCACAACCACGCCCTGCGGCGCGCGCTCCTCCCGCGCTGCTCCTCCTCCTCGGCCTCGCGGGGCTGCTCGCCATCTCGTGCGTCGTCTCTGGCATGCATGCGAGTGAAAGCGGTGGTGTGGGCGAGTGGCTGGGCGGGCTGGTGCGCTGCGCGGTAGACGACGGCCCTGCGGGGCCCAACACCGAGTCGGACTTTACGAAGCGCAAGTGTACGTCTTTCTTTCTTTGTGCATGCATTACGTGGGGTGCCAACGCGGAAAGCCAGTGTACCTCATCGTCATCTTCGTCGGCCTGGTCGTCGTGCTCATCCTCGGCGTCATGCTCAGCGCGTGGTGTTGCAAGGATGCGTATTACTGTCTCTCGCTGTCCAGTATCCGTTCTGATGCCGATGGTTCAGGCGCATTCGAGAACCTATGCTGCTGCCCATGCTACCTCTGCGCGTGCTGCGGCGGTCTAGGTGAGTCGTCTCGTCTTTGTGTCCTCCACTTTCTTTCTCTTTCTGTTCCCTTCCTCCCCTTCCCTTGCGTTTCCTATTGTATCCCTTATCGCCCGCCTTCTTTTCTTTTGTGTGGCAATCGCCTGGCATCGCGAACGCGTCTCGCCGGCGCGTCTCCCGTCCCCATCCGCGGCACGACGTCGTACATCGGCCATCGACCATGAGGCGCGTACATGCTGCGCGACCAGCCTGCTATTCCCATGCAGCATCAGCTTGTCCTTCTTGGACGGGCATGAGCGCGCGCTACCTCCCAACTACCTTTCGTACTCGTCGGCGCGGGATTCGCGCTGCGTCGATCGTTGGCGCGACCTTTACGCTGTGTCGATGGTTTGTGTCTCGTGGTGGCGGTGGTGCACCATGGGATGCGCGCGCGCCGTGATATATGAACCTCATTCGTGTCTTGCGTCCTGCGTCCGCTGGCGATTTACGTCGGCTGGGTACGCGTGTCGCGCGCTGCCCTAGCTACACGCCGTACTTGTCGGCGCTGGATGTGTGCTGCGTGGATGGTCTGCGCCTGCGCGTCGTCGATGGTCCTCAGAGGGTACGTCATGGCGGCGGATGCGCCCGTGTGCTGTCGCGTCGTCCTGGGTGGGCACGCGTGCTGCTACGCCTGGCAAGTACGCCGCGTGGCGGCGTAGCCAACGCTGCCTCGTCTCTCCGTGTCTGCGACAAGGGTGCGTGGGGTGACCTCTTTTCGGGGCACACCGCTCTTGCTGCGACGTCGGTATGGCGGCGTTCCGTCAACGTGGGGCGCGAGCGACCGATCCCCTGCGTCGGTGCACGGTGTTGGTGCTGTGTCGGCGTAGCTTCCGAGCCCGCGCGCACGTCGCGTGTCGGTGGCTTCTGCGTCGACGGCGGATGCGTGAAGGTGGTGCCGCTTCTGGATAGGGCGTTCGGTGCGACGGCGTACTCGGATGCTACGACGATTAGACGTGTCAGGTCAGGGGCGACCTTTTGTCTTGGGGCGGACGCCGCTATCGCTGCGACGTCCATGTGGCGGCGTTCTGTCGGCGTGGCGGCGCGATTGTGTATCTTTTGGACGTGCGAACGAGGGAGCTCCAGCGTCGACTACGGAGTTGGTGCTGCATCGTAGCTGGAGCTTCCCGTCCGCAGTGAGCGCGTCGTTTGATGAGCGATTCTTCGCTCGCCCCATCATCCACCCCTCGCTTCGCATGCACTTCCCACCCCGCGGTCCCCCGCGCATGTGTGAGGAAGGAGCGTTGCTGGGAGGAGCGTAGTAGACCCGCAATGGGTTGGGCGGAAATGTCTCGAGTCTTGTTCCTCTATTTTGTGAAAAACAAAAGTTGTACTCCCCGCATCCAAATTACCTCTGTCCATAGCTTGTTTAATTAACCTAAAATTGTTTTCGAAAATATGCTTGTACCGAGAGGGACAATTGGCGATGAACAACTTTTTTGACTTCAAGTTATAAGATCGTCTACCAAAAATATGCCTCTGGTATAGTTCAAATAAATGGTGGTGAATAATACGGATGTGGTGTATGGTGCACGTCAGCTCTTCATTATCCTAGTCCTAGATCTCCATAAGCTGAAGGCCGGGGTTCGACTCCCAGCATCCGAGTTCCCCCTTTCCCCCGGGTTTTTCTTTTTGGTAATTACCCGACATTGTCTCCGAAAAGATGTCTCAGGCAAGGGTCAAGTGGTGAAGAATAACTCGGATGTGGTGTATGGCGCACATCAGCTCTGTATTTGACACGGGAATGTTTGCATGCTGAAAGCCAGGGTTGGACTCCCTGCATCTGAATTCCCTCTTCCCTGGGCCTTTTTGCTTTAAGCACCCCCGAACGGCCGAAAATATATCTCTGGCATGGTTCAAATGGTGGAGAATAACTCGGATGTGGGGTAGTATGGTGCACCTCAGCCCTTCAAAGCTTCATGTGTGGGGACCGAAGAATAGGCTGCTGGAGGCCAAGGTTCGACTCCCTGCATCTGACTTCCCTCTACCCCTGGCCTTTTTGTTTTAATTGCCGCGAAATTGTCTCCCAAAATACCTCTGGAATGGTTCAAATGGTAGTGAATAACTCGGATGTGGTGCACGATGCATGTCAGCCTTTTATTCGCTGTAAGAAATCGCTCTACACTCTGAAGGCCAGCGTTCAATCCCCCGCATCCGAATAGGTTGTTAGTTGACGCATCTTTTTTCTTCTTATAATTATAAGATCTTCTCCAAATATTATCCTTCTAGCTAGTAGCAAGGTCCCAATGATGAAGAATAACTCGGATGTAGTGTATGGTCAGCTATTTCTGACATGGAAAAATGTAACGCTGAAGCGCTGAAAGTCAGCGTCCGACTTCCTGTATCCGGATTATTGCTGTTCCGACTTTTCATTTTCGGGACCATAAAAGCCTCCTTACAAACATGCCTCTGGCAGGGTTCAATTGGTGAAGAATAACTCAGATGTGGTGTATGGTGCACATTAGCTATAGATATTGATATCCTCATATTGAAGCTGAAGGCCAGGGTTCGACTCCCTGCATCCGAATGGGGCGATAAGTAATCTTTTTTATTTTGTTATTCAACAAAATCCTTGCCCTCAAATATCCCTCTAGCAAGGTTCAAATAATGAAGTATAACTCGGATGTGGTGCATGGTGCACATCAGCTTTTCATGTTGTCCCAAACATGGCATAAATTGCTGAAGTCCAGGGTTCGACTCCCTGCATCCGAATGAGGTTTTTCTATTCGGTTTTTTTTCTTTCTAAGAAACAAATTGCCCACTGACCCAGCTTTGAAAGGAAATGTAATCACCCGAATGTGGTGTAGGGTGCACATCGGCTCTTACCTATTCTTCCATGCTGAAGGCCAGGGTTCGACCCTTGTCCGCCGCCTTTTTTTTGTAACTACCTGAAATAGTTTCTGAAAAGGCAAGGTTCAAATGGTCAGAATTACTCGGATGTGGTGCATAGTGCACAGCAGCCTCTATTCTTGGTGTTCAACGACGTACAAGGTGAAGGTCAGGGTTCGAATGTTTTTTAAACACCGAGATGAAAAGGCGCCCACTTACAAAGCTTTGAAACGAGTGTAATAACTCGGATGTGGTGTATGGTGCACATCAGCTTTCTATCAGCAGCTAATATAGAGTCTAAGCTGAAGGTCAGGGTTCGACTCCCTGGGTCCGAATAGGTTCTCTTGCTTGTAAGGGTTCGTTTTTAAACACCGAATGAAAAGGCGCTCACTTACTGAACCTCAAGGAAGGGAATAACTCAGACGTGGTGTATGATGCACATTAGCTTTCTACCAGCCAGAAAATCATGGTCTAAGCTGAAGGTCGGGGTTCGACTCCCTGTGTCTGAATATTTCGTCTTGTTTTTTAAACACCGAGATGAAAAGGTGTTCACCTACTGAGCCTCGAAAGGAAGGGAATAACTCGGATGTGGTGTATGGTGCACATCAGCTTTCTATCAGTTGAGAAATTACGAATTTGCGGATGGTCCTATTCTTCTTGGCCAACTCAGAGGTGAGCAGTCACCCACTTGCCAAGCTTGTGATGGATGCCAATGCAGGTAGTTGGGATGAGAGGATGCAGTAGCGAGCTGAGAGAATGCCAGTGATGGATGGATGAATGCGTGTGCTAATGTGCAGATGGATGGATGTATGTGAAAGAAAAGAAGGAAAGTATGCGACGGAGAAGGAAAGAAAGAGATACATGATGAATGAATACGTGCGTATGTGGTAGAATGAATGTATTATGATATACGAACGGCGCGGTCGTGAATGTCAATGAACGCATGTCGGTGTCGGTGTCGGTGGAACAGGAGGACGGTGGAACGGTGGGGTAACCCGCAAGTAGAACATCAAACGGCGGAGTATCGGTGGTCTCGCATGCTCAAGCGAACACGGCGTGGCGCAGCATCGGCACCTGCGCGAGCGGGGCAAGCTGAGGGAGCGTGTGCGAGGGGATGTATGACCACTGAATTTGTAGCTCATGGTTGTTAGATGGCAGGAACTCTGGCAAGTTTGAGGAATAATAGGTGAGGAAAACCTGCAAACACCATCAATCTTACTAAAGGTCTTGAACAGCTCAGGATCTTTTGGTTTACTTCCACCCCACCCACAAATCTTCCATGGCCGCGACCCAGAGCTCCAGGATGTGGTGAATATTCTCATACAGGATTCTGCCCACATTGCTATTCTTGGTGTGGGAGGCATGGGAAAGACCAGCCTCGCCACAGCGGCCCTCCATAATCCACAAGTGGAAGCCAAGTATTCACATCGATACTTTGTTCCATGCCACTCAAGCCCCACTTGCACAGAGCTGGCAGCGACAATTGCAGATCATATTGGGTTGGAGAAGGGCTCAAACATGGCAAAGAAGGTTGCACATTATTTTGCCCATACTCCCCCTTCCCTTCTGGTCTTAGATAATCTGGAAACCCCATGGGAAGCCCTTTCAGCTCGCTCTGAAGTTGAAGAGTTTCTATCTCTTCTGACTGATGCCCCGCACTTGGGTCTCATGGTGAGTGATGTTTGTGAGTTTATCAAATTATACCTTGAACTTCCTGTAGATCACCCTGAGAGGTGCTGAGTACCCAAGTAAAGTCAAGTGGACCCGCCCCTTCCTGGGCCCTCTCAAGCCACTTTCCAATGTGGCTGCTCGGCAGACCTTCATTGAGGTTGCTGATGAAGGACATGATGATGCAAGCATTGAAGAACTCCTTGGGCTGACAGGGAATCTTCCCCTGGCAGTCAGCCTCATTGCAAGTGTTGCAAGTTCTGAAGGATGTGCCAAGGCACTTTCTCGTTGGAATTTGGAAAGTACTCGGATGCTTTCAGATGGGTATGACCAGAGATCGAGCCTGGATATATCCATCATGTTGTCATACACAAGTTCCCGAATGACCCCAGATGCTCAGGAATTGCTCAGCATTCTTTCCATACTACCAGATGGGCTTGCAGATGCTGATTTGGTACAGGCAAAGCTGCCAATCCCTGACATTCTTGCCTGCAAAACCACTCTGCTCCAAATAGCCCTTGCCTTTGTTGGTCAGGATCAACATCTCAAAGTCCTGGTTCCAATCTGAGAACATATCCTTAGGATTCACCCTCCCCAAAATACCTTGAAGCTGAAGCTACGGGAACACTTCCATCAAATTCTTGATCTTTGGCACCAATTCAGGAATCTCAATGTAGCAGATATACTCCCTCAAATTTCAGGAAATTTGGGCAACTTCAACACTGTTCTCTATGATGGGCTTGAACCAGAGGGGCCTGATATTGTCCAGAATTTGAGGAGCATCCTGCTTCTCAATAATTTTTACCATCGAGTTCACAGCACATATTCACCCCTTTTGCTCGAGCTTTCTGGGCAAATGCTGCATTGGAAAGACAATCAAATCTTTGGGGAATATCTCATCGAGCTATTGGAAACTTCGCACTATTTGCCCGACCTGGATCTCAATAGCAACATCACCCTAGGAACTCAGCATTTCACATCAAAAGATCCACTGGAACAGGGTGAGACACAATCACGGTCCTTGTGTTCACCTAACTAATTTATCACCAGGCAAATGGTACCGTGTTCTGGGACTGTATTTCCAGTTTGCAAAGTCAAATTCAGCAGGAGCCCTGCAGTATTTTCAAACAGCATATTCTCTGGCAGAAAGTACTGGATACCCTACCATTGTGGGCTACCATGCTTTGGCCAGCATATGTAGCATTCTTATTGTCACTGGAAAACCCTTGAGTGCACTCACACATGCCAAGGAAGCATATAGATATGCTGAGCATGTAGGGGACATCTATGGACAAGCTTGGTCTCTCAGCCTTCAAGGAAGAAGTCACATATATTTGGCAAACTATCGGCATGCTCAACATTTTCTGCAAAAATCCAGACACATCCTGGCTACTCTTGGTCACCAACAAAGTGGATCGAATCTTTCCATCCTAAATCTCCAGGCTGAGATACACCTTGTGAAATCTGAGTATTTGGAATCACGCAAGCTGCAAGTAGCCATTGCATCCAGTTGCCAGCCTACTTCATACAGTGCCATTGTGGCAAACTTGAACATTGCTGTCATTGATATTAATATTGGTGCTGACTCGAAAATCATTTGCCAAAATCTAGACATTACTCAGTCTCATTTGAAGGCATTGTATGGGCACCGTGGCAGACATACAAGTCTTCTTGCTGATTATGTAACTGCTGAACTCTGGCTTCAAGATGGGGCTCTTGGGACTGTGAATGCAATGTTTGAAAAATGTTTTGTATCATCTCAGGAGACTGATGTGGCCCTCCTGTGTCTAGAAAGGCTTGGAGATCTTTTGACTGGGATGAATGACACCCAAACTACACTGCGATGAACTGGAATCTTCCTTGGACTGGCATTGAAGCGCAAAGACAAGCTTCAGACAATGCAAGCATTCCGCTGCTTTGGCCAGATTTTTTCTGTCCATGGTGATGATGAAACAGCACTCAGCCTATTCAATGTTGCTCTAGATGGATTCACCTTCATGGATGTCCATCGCTGGCGGGCAGATTGTATGGTTCAAATAGCAGATATACTACAGGCCCGTGGAAAGGTCATCGAGGCAGTTGAATTATGGAAGACAGCCAGGCCCTTGTTTGAAAGGTCCTCTCAGATGAGGGATGTAATCAAGATTGATACAAAGATAGCCAAGGTTGACTCTGCCATTCTGGCCAAGTATGAGGAACAACTTCAACACCTTTCAGAATTGCATGTACCTGTTAGTGCACTGGAGGAGGCATACATCACTGAGGAGGAGGAGGAGGAGGAGGAGGAAGAGGAAGAGGAAGAGAACAAATTGGCTCAAGGAAGTGACATTTGGGACAAGGGGAGGCATGGAGTGTTGGTTTGAATTGTATTCTGGATATTGGATAGTCAGGGTTTGTGTTTCAATCTTATTGTTCTTTGTCCAACTTTCCACAGCTCTACCCATATTTGGACAAATACATACCTACCTGTTCTTGGTGTGCACAGCATGCCATGTCCAGATTATAGCCTTTTGTCCAGTATGTAGCCCCCCTATTTATTTATTTTATCCACATCAATGGTGATTAAGTGTGTGAAGGCAAATTAATTACCATTCCCTGTCGGGTCTCAGCCATGGAATCTGCTTCTCGAACAATCTTTTCTATTCCTCCCTTTGCCGCTCTTTTTTTCATTTTTTTGAGCCGATGTATACAGGCAAAAGAAAGTGGTACGAAGGCTTGGTAGCACTCGGAGCGCATCTGCAGATCATTACAATTGCACTCTCACACTGATCATGTACAGCAGACCCCACCCATTCGACTCGGGCCTGAGCCATGACATTAGCCCTTTCAATGCCTCTTTTATTATTATTCCTCACTTGTCACTCTCCTTCTCCATTTATTTGAGCCAATGTATACAGGCAAGAGAAAGTGGTATGAAGGCTTGGTAGCACTCGGAACGCATCTGCAGATCATTAAATTCCAGATTCCATGGTGATCATGTACAGCAGACCCCGCCCGTTTGACTCGGGCCTGAGCCATTCATCATAGAGCTGACCGTAATTTTTTTTATTCCTCCCCTCTCCACTCCCATTTTTTTGAGGGAGGTGCCGGTGTATACAACCGAAAGAAAGTGGTATTAAGGCTTAGTAGCGCGCGGTGCGCATCTGGATCCTGTCAAGAGGCGAAAGAGCATGCAGTCCAGACGTTGGACAAAAATCAATCAATCTACAATCCCAACGTAAACACTCTGCTTCTCCTGATTTGCATCCACAATATCTTCTATGTATTCCTCTGCTTCTGAGTCTTCATCAATGTGTGCAGCTCCTAAATCTCCGATTGGCAGATTGTGTTCAGTCAGACAGAGGAGCTGTTCATTGTGCTTCTCCAGAAGTACTGCTTCAGTTGCTGCAAGTTTGGTATCTATCTGCCCGACATCCCTGGTCTGTGACGATCTTTCAAACAGCGGTCGTGCTTCTGTCCATAATCCAAGGGATGTCATGACCTCCCCTCTTCCTTGCAGAATGTCAGCAATTGAACCGTGCAATCTGCTCTCCATTGATGCACATCCATGAATGTGAACCCGTCCAGAGCAACAACAAACAGACCGAGAGGCAAAATCTTGCCAAAGCAGCGGAAAGCTTGCATTATTTCCAGCTTTGTTTTTGCCTTCATTGCTAGTGCAAGGAATATCCCTGCCAAGTCAAGTGTGATTTCAATGCTGACCATGTAATTGGCAAGATCGGCTAGACATTGCAAGTAAAAAAACCGACCATCAAGCCGGATATCTTGAAATAGCCAAAAACATTTTGTAAATAGGGTATTTGCAGTGACAGGATCTCCATCACAAAGATAAAGAACTGCAAATCCTGTTTCAGCCATAAGGCTGTGGCAGTCCAAGCCCGGCTGTTATTCATTCCCTTGATGTGGAAATGGTAAGTTTCTAGATTCTGACAAATGGTTGTGGTGTCTGCACCAGTGACAGTGTCGATCAATGCAATATTCATCAGACTTTTTGCAAAAAACTTGTGGAGCTTTTTTGGGCTCCAAAAAAGCCCCCAAAAGCCCCAAAGTTGTGAAAGTTGGAAACATAAAAAGTTCGGGGTCATTTCCGACAAGCTCTGAATATTTTTTTCCCCATCATTGCTATGATGAATGATTCTGCATTTCTGACCACTTAATTTTTTGAAAAAAAGGCCGAAAAGTCCAAAAAAGTCAACAAGCCCACAAGTTTTTTGTGAGAAGGCTGATGTTCAAGTTTGGCCAAATTGTCTGATATTTTTTGGCTGGAAGCTGGAGCCCCTGTTGTCATACGAGAACTTGTGAATGACAACATTATTGATATATCTAGGCTGGATCATTTGTCATATCCATCTGAAAGCATCCGAGTGCTTTCAGACTTCCACCGTGATTGATAACCTTCTTTGAGAGGTTAGGTGACCTCTCCATCCCAATATGATCCAATAAATTCGGGAATTGGAATGCCCGGGATCAAATGTCCGGGATCAAACGACTGACGGACATTGATGGCGGCAAGATTTGCGGCACTTTCAAGCTCCGCTCACAACAAACAATGGCAGTCACAAACAACCCATTTTCGCTTCCTGCCACCATCCTCGTCGCTGCGCCCCCACTCGTCGCAAATCACCATCGTGCTTTCGCCCACCATCTCGGCGGGCAGCATAAACCAGAAGCGCGGGGTACACGGCAAGCAGCGAAAGAGGCACGGGGTGCCTGCAAGCCGCGCCGGTACGTACACATGCGCTCGTCCCAAAGCCCACACCCACGCGACACAAAGGACGACGTCAGGGGTGAGCGCAAGTCCGGGCCGCATTGGTGCACGCGCTATGAGGCTGGCGAGTCCAGGGCAAGGGCGCGAAGTCTCTGCCATGGCGGGCACGCCGCTGCGTGAGCGCAGGTTGGTGAACTTCACGTGCATGCTAATTGGCGCATTATGGCCCCGTACATTAAGAATGTCCATCTTGTATGCAGTGCGCACTACCTATTCACTGAATCTTATGCTTTTTTTTGCTGCTTGAGGAGCTTAGGAACCATTGGCGGAATTTAAACAAGTGTGTCATAGGAGCATTCAAACTCCGAAAATGTCTGGCTGAAGCTCGGCCAGACATTTTCCCGGACATTTGATCCCGGATTTTCCATTTCCCAAATGCTCACTGTAAGACCCAGACCGGGCTTTTTTCACCCGGTATTTAATCCGGTGGCTGGACTCTTTTAGTCCGTTCAACCGAGGATATTCACCCGTATGTTAGCAAAATCACCCGCCAAACGGGTTAAAATACCGGTGAGGACCGGGTTAAAAACGGGTGGAAGCGGCCCGAAAATCTTTCCTTTTCACCCGTTGATTTGGTGCAAATGTAATGGCTTAATGTAACCCGTTCGGCGGGTTGTTCTTGAACGGGTGATACCAACTCGATTACCAGGCTATAATTACTTGCTCCAATGCCTTCAAATGTCGCGCGGTATAACCCGCTGAACTGATCATTTTCACTCATATATGAGTACATTCATAGCTACATATACCAGTATATGCCACCAGTCGGCACCAGAAAACCGAAATTGCAGAGAACAGCCTGCAATAATGTGGTGAGTAAAAGCATAAAACAGTATATCCGAGACATACCGTCAAGCAACAGTGCCGTGAGCGGCCGCGAGGAGGTGACAATGACCTATAAAAACGTTGTAAGCCCACAGTACAAATGCAAGCCCAGAACATACATTCATTGGTAATCGCTGCTGAATCAAGCCACAGGCGGCGACAGGTGCAAACAGGCACGTCATTTCATATAAGAGTGGGACCCATTCCAGGTAGATGTTGCTGAATCACAAGCACAAGTTCCAGAAGAGCCCACTGAGTCCATAAAGACGTAGGCAACGGTCCGCAGCAAAGCAGTAGCAGTGGCTTGAATTCTTGAATAGGGCAGATAATCTTGAACTTCTTGATGTATATTGATGGCTTGCGGATAGAGGAAGCACATTTGAGGATCCTTCGAGAGCTGAATGGCGCGAGGGGGTAGAAGCGGATGGGAGGATGAAGGCAGGAAGAGAAAGCGATGTGTCAATCAATATCAACCCCACGTGCCAATGATTGATTGTCGGAGTTTGAATGGACTTAGCAAATATCTTCTAGGTGCGGAGGTCAACGCATAGGAGGGAGGAGCTCCCATGGTACTGGTGTCTATTGTATTCAAGAGAACCTAGTGCATAGCAGACATAGATGCGTAGAACTCAATTTTCAAGACCGGGTGAATTTCACCCAGTCGTGGTGAACGAGGCACAGTAACCCGGTGAGCGGGGCCCACCAATGGGACGGGTGGAAATCACTGCTTCATTGGGCGACTTCAAATCACCCGTTAAACCAGATCAACCTCACCCACTTTGGTTTCACCCAGTTTTCCCCCGAGAAATGGTTGAAGTGTGATGTTGATCCGGAGACCGGGTGAAAAAAACCCGGTCTAGGTCTTACAGTGGCTCTCATATGATCAGCAATGGACACCAGCTCAACACAAATGGGAGTTGAGTGGTATGGAACAAAATATCTGTGAAAGGAATGTAATAACTCGGATGTGGTGTATGGGGCACATCAGCTCCGTATTGAGATCGCTTGGTGCATCTGCACATGCTGAAAGTCAGGGTTCGACTCCCTGCATCCGAATGACAGTTCAAAATTTGCCCATTTTTTTTCTTCCGCAAAATCCTCTTGTTAATTATTCTAGCTCCACCTTTTGTTTCTTGTGCTCGGTTCTCGTCCCATAATGAGCCTACATGCACTTGTCGCAGGTTGTCCCACTTCTGCAAGATAATTTTGATGGGCATTATGCTCCACAACCGTTTCCCGAAAGGCCATCGGATTTCACATGGGGAATCCTCACCATGTGAATTCCAATGGGCTGAAGTTTTATAATTTTTGAGCTTCAATTGCGCTCGCAGGAACATGGCCGAGGTGGATCGACCAAATACGGGCTTATGCAAGACCATCAAAAACAGGATATGCTTTTCTGGTGGCCGCAAATCCACCTGGAATGCTCTACACATCCCGAAGAAGTACTTCTTATATTATGCAAAGTGTCTCGCTTTTTCCATGGGGACTTTCAGCTCGTATTTCAGCTGCTACATCGATATCTTGCATAAGTGGGCTCCTATTCCATGACCACAGCGTCATCATGCACCGCCACATATTTTTAAGGCGATAGATTGTGCCAGTACACTGTACACAATTGTTTCTACCCCAATTCTACTGCGTAGCCCGAGGCACAACTATTGCGATTATGATGCAGCCCATAACGACGACGACGACCACGATGATGCCGACGCTCAAGACGATGCAGCCCTCCATGGACATCTAAGCCCAGGCGCCACTCAACGAGAAGCAACAGTACCTCCACGCACACGACGACGAGCAGTGGCGCGCGCACCCGCATGCCCACTCGCATGCGCACCAAAACCACAACCACGTCCTGCGGCGCGGACTCCTCCCGCGCTGCTGCTCCTCCTCGGCCTCACGGGGCTGCTCGCGGTCTCATGCGTCGTCTCTGGTATGCATGCGGGTGCAAGCGGTGGTGTGGGCGAGGGGTGGCTGAGCGAGCTGGTGAGCCGCGGTGGATGACGGCCCTGCGGGACCTAACATCGAGTCCGACTTTACGAAGCGCAAATGTACGTCTTTCTCCCTTTGTGCATGCATTACGGGGTGCTAACGCGGAAAGCCAGGCTGCCTCATCGTCATCTTTGTCGGCCTGCTCGTCGTGCTTATCCTCGGCGTCATGCTCAGTGCGTGGTGTTGCAAGGGTGCGTATTACTGTTCTCTCGCTGTCCAATATCGGTTCTAATGCCGATGGGTCAAGGCCATTCGAGAACCCATGCTGCTGCCCGTGCTACCTCTGCGCGTGCTGTGGCGGTCTAGGTGAGCCGTCTCGTCTTGGCATCCTCCACTTTCTTTCTCTTTTTGTTCCCTTCCTCCCCTTCCCTTGCGTTTCCCCGACCCGTTGTATCCCTTATCGCCCGCCTTCTTTTCTTTTGTGTGGCAATCGCCTGGAATCGCGAACGCGTCTCGCCGGCGCGTCTCCCGTCTCCATCCGCGGCACGACGTCGTACATCAGCCATCGACCATGAGGCGCGTACATGCTGCGCGACCAGCCTGCTATTCCCATGCAGCATCAGCTTGTCCTTCTTGGACGGGCATGAGCGCGCGCTACCTCCCAACTACCTTTCGTACTCGTCGGCGCGGGATTCGCGCTGCGTCGATCGTTGGCGCGAGCTTTACGCTGTGTCGATGGTTTGTGTCTCGTGGTGGCGGTGGTGCACCATGGGATGCGCGCGCGCCGTGACATATGAACCTCATTCGTGTCTTGCGTCCTGCGTCCGCTGGCGATTTACGTCGGCTGGGTACGCGTCTCGCGCGCTGCCCTAGCTACACGCCGTACTTGTCGGCGCTGGATGTGTGCGGCGTGGATGGTCTGCGCCTGCGCGTCGTCGATGGTCCTCAGAGGGTACGTCATGGCGGCGGATGCGCCCGTGTGCTGCCGCGTCGTCCTGGGTGGGCGCGCGTGCTGCTACGCCTGGCTAGTACGCCGTGTGACGGCGTAGCCAACGCTGTCTTTCTCTCTCCGTGTCTGCGACAACGGTGCGTGACGGCGTCGGCGTGATCTCGTGGGGTGACCTCTTTTTGGGGCACACCGCTCTTGCTGCGACGTCGGTCTGGCGGCGTTCCGTCAGCGTGGGGCGCGACCGAGCGAGCTCCTGCGTCGGTGCACGGTGTTGGTGCTGTGTCGGCGTAGCTTCCGAGCGCGCGCGCACGTCGTTCGCTGGGCGTGTCGGTGGCTTCTGCGTCGACGGTGGGTGCGTGGAGGTGGTGCCCCTTCTGGCTGGGGTGTTCGGTGCGACGGCGTACTCCACCCTGTCGTGGGTGCTGCGATGATTGGACGTGTCAAGTCAGGGGCGACTTTTTGTCTTGGGGTGGACGCCGTTATCGCTGCGACTCCGTGTGACGGCGTTCTGTCGGCGTGTCGGCGCGATTGTGTATCTTTTGGACGTGCTAACAAGGGAGCTCCAGCGTCGACTACGGAGTTGGTGCTGCATCGTAGCGGGAGCTTCCCGTCTGCAGTGAGCGCGTCGTTTGATGGGCGATTCTTCGCTCGCCCCACCCTCGCTTCGTACGCACTTCCCACCCCGCGGTCCCCCGCGCATGTGAGCGTCGCTGGGAGATTCGGTGGGCCCACGTCTACAGGCTTACTTGAGGCTCGATACACCAGCCTTGACCGTTGACTGGGGAGGAGGGTCTCGTGCTTCGTCTGCGTCGTTGAGATGTGTGGCTTGGCGGCGCATAACCTCTCTCCGCCGAGGCGAGTGTGTCCGCTGTGTCGAACGTAGCGGGGGAGATGGCCCTCCTGCATTGAAGCGGGCCTGATCCTCTTTTTTCCCCGTTTGTGGCCGAAGGGGAGCGGTGTTGGGAGGAGCGTAATGGGACCCGTAATGGGCTGGGCGGACGTGTCTCGTGTCTTGTTCCTCTGTTTTGTGAAAAACAAAAGTTATACTCCCCGCATCCAAATTACCTCTGAAGCCTTCCAGTTATGTCTTCCAACCCCATGATCCTATGCCTGCAGTAACACGCTGTTTGTGCCTTTAGAATATGATGGTCTGCAAACATATTGCATGCCAACATATTTCTCTTTGACTTTGACCGAGATAATAAGAAGGTCATCTCCTTGGGCCATCAGAGAAATTCTGACGCCAGTGAGGAACATATCATCCATCTCGGGCATCATCGAGAGATCTGACAAGAATAGCTTCCAGAGTACTGGTAATGCAGGATCTCCTGTTAGAAGTCCAATCAACACTTTGAATATTTCTGAGTGCATGTCGCCATGTTGCACATAGTAGGACATTTTAAATTGGGCTGCCCATTGAGAGCCAGTAACAACTTCAACAAATTTTATCCAACAGACCATCCTGGCCACGCTCTATGGCTGTATCTTCCCCGACGTGTATCACGGTACTAGGTTCCGTGGGGTTGTCGGCTGAAAGCGTGAGTCGACAGTATATTTCGTCGACAGCCGTGCCTGCCGACTGGTGTCAGCTGACAGCACAGGTCTGGAGTTGATCAGCCGTTGTCACCCTCGGTGCTGACACATGTCGGCACATGTCAGTATTTGTCCGGCACATGCTGCCGACCGCGTGATTCTTGACTCCGTGTGCCTGGAGTTGGACATGCAGTCTCACAGTTTGGCATATCCATTGATAGTAATCTAGAATTGTTGCAGTACAACAGCATTTGTAGGATAGATAAGAGTAACTGAGTTTTGGCTCTGCACTCCTTGTTCCCCAACCATGAAAGTCCCAACACAACTCGAGAATCTAATCCAGTATACAGCAATGACAGTGAGCACTGTTGAGGAGATTGCACGATCATCCCAGATTCCCTTCTTATCCTCAGCCGCAGCATTGACTTTGTCAATTTTGAAATGTGTGGAGGTATGTCCAACCCATGGCTAGTATAAAATATCTTGCTCATGAAGATAAATATAGGCTGTCAGGTCCAACAGGGACGAGTGGATGATAATGGTTGAACAAATCCACGAGATCCTGTGTGCTATCACAAGGCTGTGCTCCATGTCAGAAATTAAAGGGGTGCTTCCAACAGCACTCTTGTATGACATTGCAAAATTCACTGAGTATGTTGACATTGTATTTTTCTGGATGACACACAGTGAGACATTTGGCAGAACACTTCAAAAGATCTTCACCTTGCTGAAAGCACAGCATAAAATGGGAAAGATCAAACAACTGTTCAAGCAGCCTGATAATGCTGGGAAAATGGAGATGTGCAAGCAGGAACTCCATAAGGCCATCGGAATTTTCAGGGTACATCTGATGGCAATGAATCCCAAGGCATCTGTGATCTCATTACTGAAATTCATTCAGGTCAGAGCTGGGGGCTCAACACTCTCTCAGATAGGGAATATGAAAAAAGATGCAAAGCAACAGCATGATGAGCTTATGGTGCTCCTGAATGCCCATCCAGACCTTAGCAGTTCAGATCGCTCCTCTGTTAGTTGCAATTTCAAATCAGACTCCAGTTTTCCAGTTTATGTATCTTATTTAGGTGATTGGGACTCTATCAAGTTCCGGAAAAAGGTTCGTTATCAGGGAGTGTAATAATCCATGGTGGCTGATTTTCACATTAGTTCAGGTTCATTTAGTCTGCTCCCGGCATCTCCCAAAATCTTCCATGGCCGTGAATCAGAGCTGAAGGATGTGGTCAATGTACTCCTCCAAAATTTCGCACGTGTTGCCATCCTAGGTACAGGTGGTATAGGAAAAACCAGTCTAGCTACTGCAGCCCTCCATAATCCACAAGTGGAAGCCAAGTATTCACATCTATACTTTGTTCCATGCCACTCGAGCCCCACCTGCACTGAGCTGGCAGTAACAATTGCAGATCATATTGGACTGGAGAAAGGCTCAAAAATGGCAAACAAGATTGCACATTACTTTGCTCATGCTCCTCCTTCACTTCTGGTCCTTGACAATCTGGAGACTACCTGGGAAGCACTTTCATCCCGCTCTGAGGTTGAAGAGTTCCTATCTCTCCTGACTGATGTACCCCAATTAGGTCTCATGGTGAGTGATGTTTGTGAGCTTATCAAATTATACCTTGAACTTCTTGTAGATTACCCTGAGAGGTGCTGAGCACCCAAGTAAAGTCAAATGGACCCGCCCCTTCCTGGCCCCTCTCAAGCCACTTTCCAATGTGGCTGCTCAGCAGACCTTCATTGAGGTTGCTGATGATGGTCATGATGATACCAGCATCAAAGAACTCCTTGAACTGACAGGGAATCTTCCACTGGCAGTCAGCCTCATTGCAAGTGTTGCTGGTTCTGAAGGATGTGCCCAGGCACTTTCCCGGTGGAAACTGGAAAGTACTCGGATGCTTTCTGATGGGTATGACCAGAGATCAAGCTTAGATATCTCTATCATGTTGTCATACACAAGCTCCCGGATGACCCCAGGTGCTCAGCAGCTACTCAGTATTCTGTCCATGCTACCAGATGGCCTTGCAGATGCTGATTTGGTGCAGGCCCAACTGCCAATCCTTGACATTCTGGCCTGCAAGGCCACTCTGATTCAAACGGCCCTTGCCTTTGTTGACCAGGATCAACATCTCAAAGTTCTGGTTCCAATACGAGAACATATCCTCCATGCTCATCCTCCAGCAAATGCCTTAAAGCTAAAACTACGTGAACACTTCCATCAAATTCTTGATCTTTGGAACCAGTTCAAGAATCTCAATGTAGCAGATATACACCCTCAAATTTCAGGAAATTTGGGCAACTTCAACACTGTTCTCTATGATGGGCTTGAACCAGAGGGACCTGATATTGTCCAGAATTTGAGGAGCATCCTGTTTCTTAATCACTTCTATAAACGTGTTCAAGACACATATTCACCCCTTTTGCTGCAGCTTTTTGGGCAAATGCTGCATTGGAAAGATAATCAAATCTTTGGGGAATATCTCATCGAGCTATTGGAGACTTCGCAATATTTGTCTGGCCTGGATTTTAATAGTGACATCACCCTAGGCACTGAGCATTTCACATCAAAAGGTCCACTGGAACAGGGTAAGACACAATCATGGTCCTTGTGTTCACCTAACTAATTTATCACCAGGCAAATGGTACCAAGCTCTGGGAGTGTATTTCCAGTTGGCAAAGTCAGATTTCGCAGGAGCCCTGCAGTATTTTCAAACAGCATATTCTCTAGCAGAAAGTACTGGATACCCTACTGTTGTTGGCTTCCATGCTTTGGCCAGCATCTGTGGCATTCTTATTGATGCTGGAAAGCCCTTGAGTGCACTCACACATGCCACAGAGGCATATAGATATGCTGAGCACATAGGGGACATCCATGGACAAGCTTGGTCTCTCAGCCTTCAAGGAACAAGTCACATATATTTGGCAAACTATGGGCATGCTCAACATCTTCTGCAAAAGTCCAGACACATCCTGGCTACTCTCAGTCACCAACAAAGTAGATTGAATCTTTCTATCCTAAATCTCCAGGCTGAGGTACACCTTGTGAAATCTGAGTATCTGCAATGTCGTGACCTGCAAGTAGCCATTGCATCCAGCTGCCAGGCAACTTCACACAGTGCCATCCTGGCAAACTTGAACAATGCTTTCATTGATATTGCTACTGGTACTGACTCAAAAATCATCCACCAAAATCTAGACATCACTCAGTCTCATATGAAGGCATTGTATGGGTACTATGGCAGACATACAAGTCTTATAGCTGATATTGTAACTGCTGAACTCTGTTGTAGAGATGGCACTCTTGGGACTGCAAATGCACTGTTTGAACAATGTTTTGCATTGTCTCTGGATTTTGACACAGACCTGGCACTCTTATGTGCCGAAAGGCTTGCAGATCTTTCCACTGGTATGAATGACATTCCAGCTACACTGCGATGGACCGGAATCTTCCTTGGACTGGCATTGAAGTGCAAGGACAAGCGTCAGACAATACAAGCATTCCGATGCCTTGGCCAGATTTTCACTGCCCACAGTGATGATGAAACAGCACTCAGCCTATTCATGGTTGCTCTAGATGGATTCACTTTCATGGATGTCCATCGCTGGCAGGCAGATTGCATGGTTCGAATAGCAGATATACTACAGGCCCATGGAAAGGTCATCAAGGCAGTTGGATTGTGGAAGACAGCCAGGCCCTTGTTTGAAAGGTCTTCTCAGATGAAGGATGTAATCAAAATTGATACAAAGATAGCAGAGGTTGACTCTGCTGTTTTGGATGAGTATGAGAAACAACTTCAGCACCTCTCAGAGCTGCATATACCTGTTGACGCAGCAGAGGGGACATACATTGTAGAAGATGAGGAAGAGGACAAATTGGCTCAATGTAGTGATGCCACAGACAGGGGGAGGCACGGAGTCTTGCTTTGAATTGCAGCCTGGATCTAGGATAATCAGTGTAGTCTTGTTGTTCTTTCACTTCAACTTTCCACAGCTCCACCCATATTTGGACAAATACATACCCACCTGTTCTTGGTGTGAACAGCATGCCATGTCCAGATCATAGCCTTTTGTCCAGTCCTATTTATTCATTTTACCCACATCAACAGTGATTGAGTGTGTGAAGGCAAATTAACTACCATTCCCTGCAAATTATCGCCGATGCAGCCTCAAACCATCAAACTCAATAGTGTGCTTCATATTTATACATTCGAGATAGGGTATGTGCAGTATGTTTATTTGTATATTTCTTCTATTTTGTGATCATTCCAGAAGATTTGGAGCAAGGGATAAATGCACCGAATAAAACTCGTGAGACAGCGGATCTGTATTTTTTTTCAAGGTTTGCAGTCAGCAATAAGTCGCAATTATAATTTTTTTTTAAAGGTTCGACTCCCTGCATCTGAATCCTCCCTCTCAAGTTATCTCAATTATTTTTGGTCCCACCAAATCCATTCTCCTGGCACATATCCAACGGTCCTGACAACTCGGACGTGGTGTAGGCGCACATCAGCTCTTTATAATGATCATAGTGCAAGCTGAAAGCCAGGGTTCGACTCTCTACATCCGAATCTCATATTGCTCGTATCTCTTCTTTTTTTGGCTTCCACCAAATCGTCTCCCTGTCATTCAAATGGTGGTGAGTACCTCCGAAGGCTAGGGTTCGATTCTCCCGGCCGCATCCGATCCATAATTTTCAACCACCTCTCTTTGTGTTGGCTTCAAATTGTCTCCACTGGTGCGTTTTCAACGGTAAAGAATAACTCGGATGTGGTGTGCGGTGCACATCGGCTTCATATACATAGATGGGAACATTCCTCCCATGCTGAAGCCTAGGGTTCGACTCCCTGCATCCGAACTCACTTGTCTGCTAATTTTTTTTTGTAACTACAGCAGCTTCTATTCGGTGTGTTGGACCCAAGTATAAGCTGAAGGGCAGGGTTTGACTCCCGTATCTCTTGTTTTTTAAACACCGAGATGAAAAGGCGCCCACTTACTGAGCCTCGAAAGGAAGGAAGTAACTCGGATGTGGTGCATGGTGCACATCAGCTTTTCATGTTGCTTGCAGCTTCTAACATGACATAAGCTGCTGAAGTCCAGGGTTCGACTCCCTGCATCCGAATGGCCTTTTCCACAATTTTCTTTTTTTAAAAGAGACAAAATTTCTCACTCACCCAGCTTTGGAAGGAAATGCAATAACCCGAATGTGGTGTATGGTGCACATCAGCTTTCTATCAGGAGGCGAAATGTAGTCTAAGCTGAAGGTCGGGGTTCGACTCCCTGCATCTGAATTCCTTCTTCCCCCGGCCTTTTTGTTTTAATTACGGCTCCCCCCATCCCTCATCTTGCGTTCTCCATATCTCTCATCCGCATCTCGCGCCGATATCACCACCCTTGCGCGGCTTCGCATGGACTTCTCTGCATTTAATGCCCATCGATTCCGGTGCCGTCTGACTCCCTCCCCAGCCTGTGAGGCATGTGATGCAGCCAAAGAAACGTTATTCAACAAAATCCTTGCCCTCAATATCCCTCTGGCATGGTTCAAATAGTGAAGAATAACTCGGATGTGGTGCATGGTGCACATCAGCTTTTCATGCTGGCATGCTACATGACATAAGCTGCTGAAGTCCAGAGTTCGACTCCCTGCATCCGAATGGCCATCCCTACTTGCTTCTTTTTTTAAGAGACAAAATTGCCCACTCACCCAGCTTTGAAAGGAAATGGAATAACCCGAATGAGGTGTATGGTGCACATCGGCTCTTCATGCATATGCATCACCTCTATTCTCCCATGCTGAAGGCCAGGGTCAACTCCCTGCATCCGAACTCCCTTGTCCGCTGCCGTTTATTATTATTTTATAACTACCCGAAATCGTTTCTGAAAATATGCCTCTGGCAAGGTTCAAATGGTCAGAACTACAATGTTCCACCAGTCAGTGAAACACCCTGTATCTAATCTACACTACACAATCCTGTCTGCCAAACTATTTGATAATCATGTTTCCTTCTCAAAAAATGTATTCACCAACTCTCAGAATATATGGTTTAGGGATTGCCCTGCAATGAGGAAAGCAAAAATCAATGTTTGGCAGTGTATTTGATCCACCAGTCAGTGAAACAGTCAATGTACCCCATTCCTCTCTCACGTCTTGGCCAATGTGCCCAGAAAAAATACTGAATGGGAAACAGTGACATAGAAATGCTTTGGCCTCCTCAGAACTCATTAATATATTTCATGCAAATGGTTATGGCCTGTATCATTTGACTGTTTCACTGACCGGTGGAACACTGTACTTGGAAGTGGTGCACGGTGCACAGCAGCCTCTATTATGCTGTGCAGCGTGAAGTAAAGCTGAAGGTCAGGGCTCGACTCCCTGTGTCCGCGAATATCTTTTCTTGTAAGGGTTCATTTTTTAAACACCGAGATGAAAGGCGCCTCTTACTGAGCCTCGAATCTCCTTACTAACCTTTGGGACCGATAAAGGCTGGATAACTCGGCCTCACAGCCTTGTAATTTCTTGGCATCAGATAGCGTCACCGAAAATGGCCCCCAGGTTCCGGAACAAGTATTGGCTGCTGTAAAATCTGCAGATGAATTAAAATAGTTATTGTAAGCCACCATACACTCTGTCTCCCAGTCGTACCCCCATTGCTTGCAGTTAGTCAAGCAGCGTAACAAGCGCATGGATGTCAAGTCAATCTCCTGCCAGTCGACGTTCTCCCGCAGTCCTCAGGGCAATTAATTCCCACTGCCACATTCCGACTTTTAAAGTCTGGTTCTGCGCGCCTCCGCTAATATCATCCTCATCCAAGCGATGGCTGGCAACCCAACCACAATAATCGTGCTGGGCCCTTCTCCCGAATCATACTATGTCGGCTATGGGCGACGTCACTTTGTCGAAAATATGTCGCCATCGTTTACAAACCATGCCAAGACGGCGCTGAACATCAGCATGAGTCGGTGGATAAGGTCTGCCTACCCGCTTATGCCGCGATATTTGCTCACAGGCTCGAGAGTGTAAGCAAGAACGGCGACTGGATTGACTACAACCTTGCCACCGATCGATGTACGACAATATCAGTCAAGCCGCTATCTTGCTCCGAACTGACCTCGATTGCAGTCCACTTCAACGCAGACATCGACCAAACCATTCGCGACCACCTCTCCGGCGCTAACGGCAAGGCCGCTGCAGAATTTGTCTCCTTTCCCGACAGCGAGGAGCGCAGCTACTTCTTCGTCAACTTCCAGAACCGCGGCGCGTGGTACTCCGACCTCTCGGATTACCACGAACAGCGCCTGACAAGCCTGCAGCGCGAGGTGCCAAATTTCGACGTGGGAATCACTGGCATGCTCTTCGGGAAGGGAAATACGAATATCATCTGCTTCCAGGCTGGGTTCATGGCGGATCTCGACGACGAAATCGACTCGGAGGACCATCCGCTGCACAAGGTGAACCACAGAGGTATTGCATTAGCAAAGCCCATTTACACTGATCCCGGGTAATAGGTACTTTCTGAATTTAGCAAGGAGGAAGGATGGTGCGTCGAACGCGGGTCGACGCTGTGTTGTTACGACAGCCAGTTCTACTTTCTAAAATTCAAGAAATCTGGGGACAACACTATTCACATGCGGTGGAATCTCCCCGACCACATCGCCGCAAAGCTTTCAGAGCTCAAAGAAATCGCACAGAAACCCGAGGAACAAATGGGTATGTGATACCTCAATTGACATTCCAAATCTCATTGTATGCAGCATTGATGCAGGAAGACCAAATGTGGATGCAGCTGGCGCAGACGCGGATGGTGCGTATTTCTCGTAATTTTGCCTTGCAATCAAATGCCGATGTTCGCCATGCAGAACGGTCAGATCCAGCTGAGCAATATGATGAGCCAGAACATGCAGCGTGCAGGCCTCAGCATTCTTGCTGTGGCGACCGGTGGAACAGTTGTGGAAGAACAGCGATATTATTGACGACATCGCCGACTCGGAGGCATATCTGTAGACTCTGCTTGTAATCTTCTAACTTTTTTCTTCGCAACGCAGAGGCGGATAGAGTCTCTCGTGAAGAGGTATTATTAACCCACAATGGTCACTCCAACAAGCCCACGTATTCGTTCGGCAGGACAGGTATTCAGTTACCCTACCGACATTGAAACAATAGGTAGCTTCACAGTTAAATCAATTATCTTATGTATTGTCTCAGTTCAACAATTATCGATACCTGGCAAGGGCTTTCAATGTTCGCCCAGGTCCCCCATTAATATTTAGATGTTCAATCCGGCTCGGACTCGCGGACGAGGTCTGGACCTAGCGGCTCTGCAAGTCGCTGGCAAGAAAAACGATGACAGATTTAATTGCCTGCCCATTTCTGACTGAGTCTAACTCCACAGACATTCTCGGCATCGGCCGGCATCCGCGGTGGCTGTGTACTATATCTCTTCCTTAGCTCTTCTCCAGTCGCATTTGGAACTGTGCTTTATGGCGCCTGGGGTCAAGCATTACATACTTTGCGACTCTTACTAACTCCGTCGTAGCCCAAACTCCCCAAACGAGATGTACACACTTCGGTTCCCTCACCAGCTCAGGCTTCCCCGGTCTCTCTGCTTCAAAGCGTAAATCGCATATGGGCGGTGTACATATAAGAGTCGAGGGCCAGTCACACGCATTAGCCGTACGCACGTCGTTAAGACCATGTCGCACGCACTGCTCACCGAAGCGCTCACCCTCGACTACATTGGGGCGAATACCACTATCCCCGTTCCTCGTGTGCACCGTGTCTTCAAGAATAGCCGCAGATATCTCAATATCGTCATGGACTACGTAGCCGGCACAGAGCTCAAAGCACTGTGGGACGACTTGTCGCCGGCAGACCACTTAACTGCCATGCACTAGCTCTGCGATTACATCACCCAGCTCTGTCAGCTCACACCCCCGCGCCCCGGAGCCGTCGAAGCAGTCGACGGCAGCCCGTGCAAGGACTTCCGCGTCCGCCCCGATTCATTCGGCCCATTTGACGCTGTCGCGGAATTCCAGGCGTTCCTTGGGCGCGACTGAATCGTGGAACACAGGCTCGCAAAATTCGAGTAGTACGTCCTAGCACTCCAACGCTGCGTCGCGCGTTCGTACCGCACCGTCTTCACGCACTGCGACCTGGCGCTACGGAACATACTCATGCAGGGCACACGTATCGTGGCAATCATGGACTGGCAGATGGCTGGATGGGTATCCCGAGTACTGAGAGTACACGCAGGTGTTCTTTTCGAATCTTAATCACCCTGTAGGTTTTTGGGAGCTTTTAGAACAAGAGGCGGTTCCTGAAAGGTATCCAGACCAGCCGATTACTGAGCGATGTCTTGTTTTGGAATTTGTACGTTGTTAGGTGGCTACAATTTCATTGTTTCTTCGTTGAGTTCCTCGGCATAATCACTCAATTCAATTTAACGTTGAAACAAGGACAAGGGACGGTCGGTGTGAAGATACTGTATGTGTATAGGGACCTGTGCTATGCTTCAACCTTTTCTCACCATGCCCTGCAGCTGTCGAACTGTGGGTGCGGTGAGATCTTTTCTCAAAAATATGCGCTGGCAATTAAAGGTTCAAATGGTAGCAGATGCCGTGGATGAGGTGTATTGTGCGGCTCCTTATGATGGGAATTCTATAATACCAATAGAGGTTATTGGTTAGCTTGGTTTGAAACTTTTTCAATTATCTGATTCGACTCCCTGCATCCGAATTTGCCGATGGTCTCTATTACGAGTCCTAAGTTTACTTAGGTAATCGTTCTTTACCAATCTTTCCTACCCACTTTTCTTCACATCATTCAGACAAAAAAGATTGACTCACCGTGGGATTACCGTTACTGTGGTTTTTTATGCGGGTGATCTTTCTTTTAGTGTCCTTGATTACATTGAGGTTGTTGCCAAGACTGGGAACCGACGTAATGAATGTGAGTCAGATTTCTGTCCGTTTACTATTTGTTCATCTTGGCTTGTGGGCCAATGCTTCGCATGGCAGTACAAGTCCAATCCAGGAGTCTATGCGCTTCCCAATTAAAAGACGAGATTAATTTTAAATAACTGATCCGTATTTTTGTAGCTATGACAAACCAGAACTGAATAGAAATCAATGGCTAATGGTGGTGCTGTGAGGTTTACCTCCTCCTGTATGGGTACATACTTTAATGCTATTTGTTTCCCAGCTCACCATGAACATTGGCAGAATCCTATGCAAATGACCTACGACTTCGTGTTTTTGCTTACTGTGCTTGTTTCGCGGTAAGTCTTTTATCGCGTCGCCAAGATTTATTACGTGGTATGGATGACTGGCATACTGCGGAATTGCCGTGAGTCGTGGCGACATGTCATACGTGGGTCGTCAGTCACTCTAACTGAGATATAAAGATACTTATTCCAAAAAGTTTATGCTTGACGTGAGGTGGCGCCGCGATGCCGGTGATCGGCTGATCTGATGGGTGATCGAAACCCATGTCGGGCGGCTCCTGCGCGATCACGTGCTCCTTCGCGTCCCTCTCCGCCTCCGCCAGCGTGAGTTCTGCCCATCCAATGACTTGCAGCCCGCAGTGGTACTTAACTGTTAACTTGTTACTTTATTTCAATGTAGTACATAAGGATAATGGAGTAGAATTACAAGGAAAAATACAAAATCAGCGAGAGCATAAGGGTAGAGAGAGACCGGGAGCTTGGAGGAGCGGGGTGCGCAGGTGTTCCGTGGCTGCGCAAGCCCCGCAAATTTTTTACTCAGTGCTGTATGATGCCATTCGACCGGGCCATAATACCTTGACTAGTTTCATCTCTGTTTACCATGTTCATCTTGTTAAAATTTTCTCATAATGCTCCACCACACCGAGCCAGTACCGGTAGACTTTAAGCTGCGTGCAAATTGTTCATTGCTGTTTGCAATCAAGTTGGCAGTGATGACAAAGACACGTCAATTTTGCGCAAAGCTCGTGTTCGAGGTTTCGGTACAGTGCTAATTTGTGGAGGAAATCCGCTGAGATTCCCGCACGAGGGAGATTATAGGGAGATTCAGCATCAATTCAGGTGACACACATCCCACAAGAATAATAAGGTGCGGAGTTGAGTAAGCTCTGAGATTCCTCGACAGCCAATAATGACAGTTCTCGCCTTCCACAGCCCAATCATCATTATTTGTGGCGTGTTCCTGTGCGGCATCATTCTTTGTATCGAAAAATTTCAATGCGATGAGTATGTGGCACTGGCGAGATGGGCAAATCAGATATACCTGGAAGCCGGTATTTGGCTGGAAGACACCTGCCTCGGTGAATAAATTATAGGATAGAGTGGTCATGGATCCTGAGAAGGTGTCTGATGAATTCACGTTGAACATCTGCCAATGTTTTAAAAATGGCCGCACGGGTGTCCAAGCAGACTATAAATCCGAATGTGCGGTGAAGAAGAGAAAGATGGTCCAAGCGAGGACCGGGGAACGTATTCGGTCGTACTGAACCCTAAGACGAAGCCTAAAAAGGAGAAATATATAGTCAATGTATAATAATGGAGTATGCGTGAAGGAGGGAATGAATATCGATGGGGAAACTCAGCGTAGGTGCGCAAGGGCTCGGAGGGACTCGGGAACTCGAAGACTCAGTGGCGATTGCAGAGCAAGATGAGGGTAAGAAGCAAGAGGCAAAAGCCCCTATATGTTGCTTGGTAACTAAATATAAAGTCCATCGGGTTGGCTGCAACGCGTACTCATGCGCCACCAGAGCCCTCAATGTACATGCAACACATAGGTAGGTAGAACTAACTAAGAGTCCGTGGAATATATATCAGAAGACAAAACCCATCCGCTAACTCACTTCACTGCGTTTCAACCAGAAACTGCGCAATTACGGAATAGGGAGAGAACGCTGCCACCTCAGCGCGTTGAATGGTTGCCCAGTCCATCAACACCTCGATCCCCAGCGCAGCCCGAGCCGAACACATCATAAAATGAGGATTGCAGAGAGAAATGTGGGAATGATGGGATAAAATATAATAGGTTATGAGGGATGAACAGAGAGATAAGGAGGAAAATGGTCCAGGTAGAATGGGATGATGGAATGTAAGGTAATTAATGAAAATACTGAGTGCGCACCATACACCGTATCCAACGAAATAGCGGTCGATTCTCAATTGATCGCAAGAGAGCCGCGGTCACGTGGTTGTGATGGCTGTGCGATGTAATGCGCATTGACGCGTCTGGCAGTCGCGCTCCAAAGTATGAGCCTAAATATGATGTAAGGAAGAAATAGTGAGTAGTTCAGGAATATGATGATGATGGAGAATAGAAGTGGATGATAACTCCCGTGATGGATCGCGTGTGTAACGGACGATACCCGCCGTGTCGACGAGGAAGCCGTAAGGCACTTCCACAGCGGTGCGGTTAACCTGCGTGTATAAAAACAAACCGGCACCGTCTTTTGGCGTGATTGTAATAGTACAGTACTGAAAGTAAAAGTTACCATCACCTGGGGGTTTTCCAAACTGAATTAGTTGTAAAACACCAGATAACTGCGCAGTTATATGGCCTGTGGATCCCGAATATCGGTAGGTTTGCGCACAGTCCCTGTCAGGAATGCTCCCAGGCATATGAGTTAGTAAAAATTCTGGGTTCAGTGCTTTGGTTGTCAAACTACTGATGTTTGAACTTTGAAGTTAAAGAAAGAAATAAAAAATTAGATCTTGATTCTGTTCAATCCCGTTTTGGCCAGACTCCTGAGGTTTATCGAGCATGCTCGAGATCCTGGAATTTGCGATGGGTGCTGGCAGTAAAACTCCTGGGACTGGACTCGTACTGCCATGCAAAGCACTGGCCCGCAAGCCAAGTTCTTCTTGGCCAACTCAGAGGTGAAAAGTCACCCACTTACCAAGCTTTGAAAGGAATGTAATAACTCGGATGTGGTGCATGGTGCACATCAGCTCCTTATTAATTTCTTTAGTGAGAGCATCCACGCATGCCGAAGGTTAGGGCTCGACTCCCTGCATCCGAATGACGCTCGAAAATTGCCTTTTTTTTTCTTCTACAAAATCCTCTTGTTAATTATTCTAGCTCCACCTTTTTTTTCTTGTCCTCGGTTCTTGTCATACACACTTGTCGCATTGTGCAACCTCCTGTTCCATGACCACGACGTCATCATGCACCGCCACATATTTTTACGAGCGGTTTAAAAATTAAGGCGATAGATTGTGCCAGGATTGTGCCAGCAATGTTAGCCTACACCATACACAATTGTTCCTACCCCAATTCTGCTGTGTAGCCCGAGGCACTACCATTGCGATTACAATGCAGTCCATAACGACGACCACGCGACCTCAAGACGACGCAACCCCTCATGCTTTCCATGGACATCTACGCTCAGGCGCCGCTCAACGAGAAGCAGCAGCACTTGCATGCGCACGACAACGACAAAGTGGTCCGCGCATCCCCATGTCCACTCGCATGCGCACCAGAACCACAACCGCGCCCTGCGGCGCGGGCTCCTCCCCGCTTTGCTCCTCCTCGGTCTTGCGGGGGCTGCTTGCGGTCTCGTGTGTCGTGTCTGGCATCCATGCTAGTGCTGGTGCAGGGGGTGTGGGCGAGGGGTTGCTGAGCGGGCTGGTGCACCGCGCGGTGGGCGACGGCCCTACGGGGCCCGAGTCGCCCGACACCCAGTCGGACTTTACGAAGCGCAAGTGTACGTCTTTCTTACTTTGTGCATGCATTACGGGGTGCTAACGCGGAAAGCCAGGGTGCCTCATCGTCATTTTTGTCGGCCTGCTCGTCGTGCTTATCTTCGGCGTCATGCTCAGTGCGTGGTGTTGCAAGGGTGCGTATTACTGTTCTCTCGCTGTCCAATATCGGTTCTAATACCGATGGGTCAGGGCATTCGAGAACCCATGTTGCTGCCCATGCTACCTATGCGCGTGCTGTGGCGGTCTAGGTGAGCCGTCTCGTCTTTGCGTCCTCCACTTTCTTTCTCTTTCTGTTCCCTTCCTCCCCTTCCCTTGCGTTTCCCCGACCCATTGTATCCCTTATCGCCCGCCATCTTTTCTTTTGTGTGGCAATCGTCTGGCATCGCGAACGCGTCTCGCCGGCGCGTCTCTCGTCTCCATCCGCGGCACTGCGTCGTACATTGGCCATCGACCATGAGGTGCGTACATGCTGCATGGCCAGCCTGCTATTCCCATGCAGCATCAGCTTATCCTTCTTGGACTCCCAACTACCCGTCATACTCGTCGGCGCGGGATGCGCGCTGCGTCGATCGTTGGCGCGAGATTTACGCTGTGTCGATGGCACCTGAGCATGGCGCTATGATCTATCATGGGCTTCTAGCTAGAAGTGATTCGTGATGTATAAACGCCTCTAGCTAGAGGCCTGATTTGATACATCAGAAATGGAAATGACAGCGCACCTGCCATAAATAGTCGGCGACGTCCTCAGGGTCGCCGCCATCGTCAACGACGATGAGCTCGATGGAGGCTCAAAGGGGTAATATCCACATTTAGTAATGGCTCTAAAAATACATGCACGTCATTCCAAAGCTACTACAGTACTACTGTCTACCTGCTCGCCTATATCACGGGTGCCATGTTGCAGGTACGGCTTGCGCGCGGCTGCGTGAGGACACACCCATGTGGGCACGCCGTGGGCAGAGATACGCGCCGCCACCGCGCACGTTTTTTGCTGCCCGCCGGTATTGCTGCTGCTTGGGGCGTACATGCTCGCGGGCGGGAGCGGGGGCTTATGGACATGCGCCGTCACCGCGCGTGCGCCTTGCTCATCCTGCGCGTCGGTATCGCTGGCGGGCGCTTGACGATACGTGTGGGCGGCAGATACGTCTGGCGGCGGCGCAGGCGCAGGCTTTGGGATGTGTATGTACACGTCTTGTAGATGCCTGTTGGCGCCACCCGCGTCTTGCTGCCTGCTGTCGTTTCCTCGGCTGCTACGCTGGGGGGTGCTTTTGAGCGACAAAAAAGGGGCGGGGGCAAGAGCGGCGCGACGTCCACGAGGATAGAGGCGGAGCCAGGCTGCTGGTGCGCGTCCGGGTGTGCTTTGGTGGACGGGGCGGCGAGTGGAGTGCGAGCCGATCTGGGCTGCGCTGCTCGGGCGGGGTGTGGTGCGCGATGCGAGCGCCGGGATCTTGATCGTGGGGTGTCGCCGATGTGGGGTCGCGGCGCGTCGGTGTCAGCGTCCTGCTTGTGGTCTCCCATGCGTGCGTACATAGGGCGAACACTCGAAGTTGTGGGGTGTGTCGAGTCTACGGGGGTCTCGGCGCAGCGCAAAGCAAATGGAGGGAAGGTGGTGGATGCGCGGTTCGGCCCTCGCGCGTGAATAGAGTGCGGGTGCAGCGGGGGGATGCGGTGCTCGTTTGTCCAGACCGCGCACACTTGGCGGCCGGTACGCCCGTCGGCATGGGCTTCTGCACGGCGACAAACGCCTGCATGCTTTCGCTCGGTGTGAGCACTGTGGGAAACGACTGCGCGAACGGCGCAACCTGGTCGACGGCCGTGGTCCGCCACGACGCCTAGTAGAGCTCCTCGACGGGCTGGACGTGCACGAGCGTGCCGGTGAAGTACCATATCTTGCTTCCGCTGTCAACGCGCAGTCGTGGAGCGTGGCGGTCAGGAGGAAGCGCCCGTCCGGCGACCAGGCGCAGTACGACGTATTGGGGAGCGTCGATGGTGCAGACCTTGGAGAAGGTGGGGCGGTCGAAGATGTCGGTTTTGCAGGCCAGACTGCCAAACCCTGCAAGGGCGATGAGCCGGCCTTGCGGGGTGAAGGGGATGAAGTTGTGCGAAGAGGCGCTGAAGTCGTATATAGTCCGTACACGCCGGTCGAAGAGCATGGTCTTCGCAGGCCTGACTGAGCATTCGATCAGTAGGCGCAATTGTTAGGTACCCTTGACACTCACATCCGTACACGACACCAAACTCTTCGGACTCCACGCGAAAGCGAAATCTTCGATGGGCCCTCCTTATCAAGTGGGGCGTGGGTACGTCGAGCCTGCGCGGCTCAAGGTGGCTGGAGCGTCTCCAGCATTGAGGAATGATGGCGCCCTCCTCTCGATGAGTGCGTCGGCGTCGTCGTAACCTGAGTAGCGCGCCGCGCTCGATATTGTTCACGGGTTAGTGTATTTTCCGGGGGTAGAAATACACCGTTTTCCTGCTGATAGAGTGAGCAAGATGGTCGAGCACAGAAAGGCGGGCAGTGTGGCACGCAGCATGACGCGAAATGAGCAAGATTGTGGCTATCCATAGGACTATGGTCAGCCCAGCGGATGGCCGCCATGCTCGTTTCGGGGGTAAAAAGAAAGGATAAAAGATAGAGAGAAAACCCACAGAACGTTGCACTGATTCTTAAGGGTAGCGGCGGTGGGAATGAGGAGAGCAATCAGCTCATGGTGGTCGGAAGAAAGAGTGTCACAGTGTGACGCGCTCACAAACAACGCCACTTTACTGATCAGAAACACAGAGAATTGTTTCATTTAGCGCAACGAAAGCTCCGATACAAAATGTGAGTAGAGGGATCTACTCAGAATTGAAGGCCGTTCATTTTGGCAGTGACACGTTCACCATATTCCGCTTTGTGAAAAACGGCAGAAAATAGGAAATGGGTTTGTGCGGGGCCGACAGTGCAATAATAAGCCGTTACAGGGTCGTTAAGGGGGTATATATAACCCAGGAACTCTATGGATCAGCTATTTCGCAGAATTCTCATAGTGGGAGAGTATGGGGAGGATATAGATTTTGGAATAATATAAAACACGGTATAGGAGACGTGTCCTGCTTGTAAATACAAATCTGCTTCGGCGAAAGATGATTAATTTCGTCCCAGAAACGATTCAGACAAAAAAGCACCCAGAATAATGGGGGTTAAAAATCAGGAATAACATAATGCGTGTAAAAAACAACCACACAATTTTTTTACTGGTCCAACTAGGATAGAAAAGAGCTCACCTAGTTGAACCAAATCCGTGCATATATAGTTTTGGATGCTCAAGAACAACTGGTGTTCGAACTTCAAAAGGTGAGTTTGGCGTGGTATGAGTTTGGTTAACAAACATGTAACCGCACAATACACTTCTTCCTCGACTCCCATGTCCAAACTCAATAATGGCTGGAAAAAGCTTCTGGATGACTGCTGGAACTACCTCCTGAGGTCCGGACTCCTGTTTGATGCAGAAACAACTTCAATGACATGGTATATTGCAAGTTCAATGCCGGAGAAAAGCCAGAGAACCACTGCAAGGATCCGCGGCATTACAAACAGTATATCTCTCCTTTTCAAAGTTTTGATGTTCCTCATTTAAGTAAACGATTTATATTCAGAAATATGACCGAAATACGGGAGAAGAGGTCGGGATGATTTTATATTTGGCTTAAATCCTGATCCCGAGAACAGTGAGTGTATTTTCGATTTTCTTTCAATATTGCGGCGCAAGATAATAAAACATGAATACAAATTCCTCTGATGGCTCTTCATTGGAAGATGTCTCGAATGCGCCATGAATTTCGGAGCAGGCCAATATATATTTTCATTTCTGGTCAAAAAGCTGAGTTCCATCAGGTCAAACTTTATTTTCTAGTTGTTGTTAGCATATAAACTAATGCTAATAGTAACTTGTGCACTCAAATGTCGGATGGCAGCCTCCGAGCGTGCAGTAAATTATCCTGTGGCAGTACCAAAATGTCTGAATGCAGTGCCATTGATGGTTTTAGTTGGGTCACGATCATGTAAGTCCAAACTCGTACCGATTTCAAACATTTGTTAATCGAATGGACAGCAGTAGACAATGACTGAGGCAGACACGGATCCTAGTGTTACTTGAACAGCTACTTGGTATAGATATACTTATACAAACATAAAGAAGAAGACGCAAAATAAGAATAGGATATCTGTACGCAACAAGGGAGTATTGCGGTAGCCGATAAAATAATCGGCGGCGTGCGCTGGGGATGACGGAGGCGATGAGGTCGCGGGAAGCGAGAAATTGAATAAAGGAAATTGGCGGCGGCGCGTGGCGTGATGCCTGCGGAGTGCTCGAGGAGTTGGCGGAAGCGCGAGGGCTTGAAAAAAAATGGGGGTGGTGCTCTTCGTGGGTGGTGGGGTGCGAGGGAGGCGGCGGGAGGTGATGGCTCTAATACAAAAATTTCAAGGCCACTCTTGGCGTCATGAGATCCTCGTTCGATAGAAGAGAGTTGGCGGGAAGCGCAGAACTTGAACAAGATTTCCAGGGCGGGGTGTGGTCGTCGCGAAAGGGCAGTGAGTAGGCAAGTTGGATGAAGAGGTGCACGGAAGTGCACCGTTCCGCGCGCGCGTTCGACTAGAGTAGACACTGCGTCCATGGCTGCAATGGAAGATACGCGACAGTGAACCACGCTAAACATATAAATAAGAAGAAGAAAAAGGGGGGGGGGGGGGGGAAGCACGCACAGTCGTGGAAGAGGCACAGGCCAAGAGGGGCAAGAGCGGTGAGTAATTAGAGATGTACTGCGGCTGAATTGCATGTCAAATGCCGCTTTTTGTGGAGCGGTTCGAGCAGAAGCGGCCCCGTGGCCGCGAGGAGAAAGTACCGGAGCCGAAGAAGCGGGTGGGGAGGGCAAGAGGGAGCTAGTTTGAGTGCAGAACTCTTCGATCAGAAAGATTGGCGCTGTCGAAGAGTAGGGAGAAGCAAGAGCAGGCCAGCAGGGAGGGGGGGTGGAGGGGAGAGGGGAGAGCAAAAGGCCAGCTGCCGTGCATTAAAATAAAACAAAAAGCGGGAGCCGAGCGTTAAAAGGAGCTCAGAAATGAGGAGCGGTGGTATAACACTGTGGTGCTGTATTTTTGGTGCTGTGTGCCAGGCCAGGCGCGGTGAGGAGCGCTGCTTTTGGATTAGTACGGGCCGAAATTGGGGGCGGCCAGCGGGAGCGGATCTAATCCGGCTTCCCAGGCTCGCTTGTATGTAAACCCATTGAATCCGTTTTTGCATTGGCGACGGGGAGGGTGCAGGCAGGGAAGCCAGGGGAGCATTTTGTGCGCGGGGCCGGGGGCAGAGAAGCGAGCGAGTGGAAGGCTAATACCTGTCAACAAGCTAAATGACATTTGTCTGATGCCAACATTTGTCGCTCAGAATGTAAGTAAAGTTTGTGGATAGCTACACAATAGATTCGGACACGGAATGGGGCTACTGATAATTGGTCAAAAATGCAGTTATGATCTCTCCACCCTAAGTAAAATGCGAATACCAATTGCAATCCAAATATGTCCACTTTTCGGCAGAGAAGAATTCAAGCAATATAATTGATTCAAAGTAAATAATAAGACTGCGCCAACTCGGATTAGGCAAGCTTCCCCCAAATGTAGCCGGGTACCGGCATACAAAATTCCATATTGTATTGATGCCGCGAATGATCATGATGCGCCCCGACGAGTTCCCGACAACGGTGGGAGCGCTTGGGTGGCGAGCACGCGCGTCGCGCGCGCAGGGAGCTGCGTTTGACAGCTTCTGATGGAGTGACACGCTGTCAAAGCCCTTGTAAGTAGAGGCATTTATACATCACGAATCACCTCTGATCAGAGGAGCTGTGATAGATCAAATCCCCACATACGCCTGTCGATGGTCTGTGTCTCGTGGTGGCGGTGGTGCGCCATGGGATGCCCGCTCGCCGTTACATATGAGCCTCATTCGTGTCTTGTGTCCTGTGTCCGCTGGCAATTTACGTCGGCTGGGCACGCGTGTTGCGCGCTGCCCTAGCTACACGCCGTACTCGTCGGCGTTGGATGTGTGCTGCGTGGATTGTCTTCGCCTGCGCTGCGTATATGATCTGCGCTTGCGCGTCGTCGATGGTCCGCCCTGCGCATCATCCTCGCAGGGTACGTCATGGCGGTGGATGCGCTCGTGTGCTGCCGCGTCGTCCTGGGTGGGCATGCGTGCTGCTACCTCTGGTTGGCGTGTTCGGCGCGACGGCGTACTCCACCCTGTCATGGGTGCTGCGACGATTGGACATGTCAGGTTGGGGGCGACCTTTTTGTTTTGGTTCAGACGCCGTTATTGCTGCGATGCGGCGTTTTGTCGGCGTGGCGGCGCGATTGTGTGTTTTTTGGGCGTGCGAGCGAGGGATCTCCAGCGTCGACTACGGAGTTGGTGCTGCATCGTAACTGGAGCTTCCCGTCAGCAGTGAGCGCGTCGTTTGATGGGCGATCCTTCTCTCGCCCCATCATCCGCCCCTCGCTTTGCACGCACTTCCCACCCCGCGGTCACCCGCGCATGTGTGAGGAAGGAGCGTCGTTGGGAGGTTCGGTGGGCGCACGTCTACAGGCTTACTTGAGGCTCGATACCAGCCTTGACCGTTGACTGGGGAGGAGGGTCTCGTGCTTTTCCTGCGAGTCCGCGCCATCCTCGTCACTTAGTTACTTCGCTTAGCGTCGTGGAAGTTCGTGAGGTTGATGGTATTCTCTGAAAGTTCGTGAGTTCAGCTAAATTTACTGCAACTTCGTCACTTCCTCTGCACACCGTGAAAGGTCGTCACTTGACAATAACCACATGACCGCGTTCAGTTGCCGATGCCGCTGTACCCGTTCCGTGCGCCATTTGCTTGCCTTGACGACGGCACGACTGCGGCAAGGGGTCCTCTGGCGATCAGAGCTCTCACTTGGCTTTCACGGGCCCTGCTTCCGTTTGTCTCCCACCGAGCACGGGATTGTAATAGCCACAAAAGATATCCTGAATCGGGGATATGGGACAAGTGAGACGTAGTGGAAGTAAGCATGGGAATCAATTCGGTGATCTCGGTGATGCTCGTATTCGGGCTCAGCGCAGGAGCGAGTGGAGAGGAGGAATCTGGGTCTAGCAATGAATTTTGGACAGAGGCTACAGGAGACTAGATGATATATCTTTTGCTCTAATATTTATTCGGCGTTTGATATTCTGTTTCCAGTGTTTGATATTCTGTGGAACGGAATTGTATTTGCTTAAAGTCTACAGACCACCCAAGGCAAGTGAATACACTTACATCGCGTTTATTTCAGCTTTATGTAGTAAACTGCTGCACCCGCCATATCAAACTTTAGCCCGAATTAGCCGCTAACCTGTGTTCGACCGTAACTGCAGATTGGACTGACAATACTAAAAATACTTTTAGGCTCGGTTCTATCTGCTATATCCTCTCTATGTATCTTGAAGCCTACCTGAATCAATTTACAGGTACATAGAATCCCGCACACCGCCATATCAGACTTTGACCGAGCAGCTAACTTGTTCCCACTCTTGTTTGACCGTAATTCCATCAAATTGGGCTGACTTCGAATACTTTGCATTAATTTCTATCTGATCCATCACCATAAGGTGTCTCTGAGCTCACCCAAATAAATTTAAAAGTACATAAAATCCCGCACTGTGCGATATCAGACTTCGGACAGCTGACTTGTTCACGCTCTTGGTCGACCGTAACAGAAAATGGGATCAATCATGAATATTTGAGAGCGGTGCGAGGGCCTTGAACTTGCCGATATTTCCCTCGGTGAAGGTGAAGAGAAGTTTCTTTATCCATTCATGTGGGGTGCTGTCGGGAGCGTCCAATATCGGGTGCATAAGCTGGCAAAAAAAAAAGACATTAATCAGTACGCCACACAAACAGGTTCTTTTGTTTACTACCCAATTCCCCAAAGTTGTAGATTGTCTCTCCCATAAAGGCAGATATGGCTAGGTCGTGGGCGCGCGCCAGCTGATCTTCAGTCGTCAAATCGGTCGCAAGGTTCGGAGGAAGAGCAATGAATTTTTATAATACGTTGCATAGTCGGATTTCGCCTAGAAGGCATAAGGATATAACACGCTTAGAGCCGTCATTGGGCATACCTTGTAATAATCACCGGCCACCTGGTAATAGGCTGCGTTGACACCGTTATCAACGCCTTCGAGCCGATCGAGCACGGCCCACGCCTTGTCCATATCGGTTTTCGTGCCCTCAACATCTCCGTACAGTAATTTTGCGCGTGCAACAGTATCCAGGAGGAGAACATTTGCTTCTTCCGACTTGGAGTTTGACGGAGCAGACGTGATGCGAGTAAGAAGGGACGTGAGGAATGAAGCAAGAAATAACATCTCCTTCGACACTCTAATGTCCATCCCCACGAGCCTAAGCTGGTTGATTTTGGTCTCGAAATCTACCAAGTCCATTTTTATTCAACGATGTGTGGTAGAGGATAATAGTAAGGTAAGAAATTATCTACTCGACTTGAATGTCGTCTGGTAGAATAGAATCTAGCATTATACCTCTCGAAACTCGCTCCAGTGCTTCTGAGCGTATTCCACCGCGCTCATGCTTACACCATTTCTCTCGACCCCCCACCCCTTCAGAGGCCTAGCTTCAGACGCTTAGGAGGCACATCTGACTCCAAAGACATGGACCCAGAACGTTTGCGAACAGGCCTAGTCGGCGGTTCGGATGTGGTTGACGTCGAAGCTGTCAAAGAAGTTTCAGCTCGTGATACGTCTTCGGGAAATATTCCAGGCTGGTAGTCTCACCTGGCATCAGTTCGTTCCCGACAGTCCTGTTACCGGCAGGTGACGATGCATTCAGGGGAACTAAGTTATGAATTCAAATGAAATCTTTCGCACATTAACGAAACACACCTTGAGCGGTGGAATGTTTACGTCGAGAAACCTTGATAGCACCGTGATCATCTGCATGTTTGTCAGCAGTGTTCACGTCAGTCAATAAGAATTCATCGCACTGGATTTGGTAGGCTGACTCTTGCGGGAATGGGGGGCGCGAACACGCCCGGAAGAATTCGACTGCACATTGTGAGAAACCGTAAAATAGGTGAGAAAGACGCAAACCTTGGACTCTGCCCGTATTTGCTTGAGTCGAGCCTGGGCGTCGACAACCGCCTGCTCTGCAGCCTGAACTTCTTCATCTATCACCCGAGCTGGATGTAGAACTGTTCCAGTGATTCGTATTCTCATCAAGAAAACATCACTGTCGCTCGGGCTGAAAGATAGACTGTTCTCACCATGCTCTGATCGTGTCTGTAGCCAGTCATCACTTCCAGAACACCATGTATCGTCCAAAAACGCGTTGTAGTCCATAACGGGCGGGCACGCGACTGCAAGTCGCCGGCGGGGGTGTGAATGGTGGTAACAAAGAACGTCGAGGTGTTCCGTAGTTCCGGTGATCAAACAATACACATGGCAAGCGCATCGGCCGCGCGCGTCCGAAAGTGACGAGCTTTCGCCAAAATTTAATCGAAGTGACGAGCTTTCCCAGAAATCAGTTGAAATGACAAACTTTCACACTTTTACATCAAACTCACGAGTTTTCTCATTCCTAAGCGAAGTAACTAAGTGATGAGAATGGGTACGACTCTTTCCTGCGTCGTCGAGATGTGTGGCTTGGCGGTGCATAACCTCTCTCCGACGAGGTGGGTGCGTCCGCTGTGTCGAACGTAGCGGGGGAGATGGCCCTCCCGCATTGAGGCTGACCTGTCTTCTTTTCTTCCCGTCTGGGGCCGAAGGAGAGCGGCGTTGGGAGGAGCGTAGTAGACCCGCAATGGGTTGGGCGGAAGTGTCTCGAGTCATGTTCCTATATTTTGTGAAAAACAAAAATTACACTCCCCGCATCCAAATTACCTCTGTCCCTAGCTTGTTTAATTAACCTAAAATTGTCTTTGAAAATATGCTTGTAAGTACCGAGGGACAATTGGCGGTGAATAATTTGGTGTGTATGTGCTCTTTATTTGACACGGAAGCGTGTGTACGCTGAAAGCCAGGGTTTGGACTGCCAGATCTTTTATGTTTCAATGTATTTCAAGTTATATGATCGTCTGTCAAAAATATGCCTCTGGTATGGTTCAAATAAATGGTGGTGAATACGGATGTGGTGTATGGTGCACGTCAGCTCTTTGTCTGATTCTGACATCTCCATTGTCTCCAAAAAGATGTCTCAGGCAAGGGTCAAATGGTGAAGAATAACTCGTATAGCGCACATCAGCTCTGTATTTGACGCGGGAATGTTTGCGTGCTGAAAGCCAGGGCAAGGTAGGTAGTATTACCGGCGCGGTCCCATTAAGGAACAACCGGGTCCTGTACTACATACATCGCGTCTATATGTATGCTACGGGTACTATCAATAAGCCGTCCTTCGATTACCTGAGCTACGCTCCGCTACGACTCTAGACTCCTCTTGAACAGAGAATGGAGGAATAGAATCCAGAGAGTCCCCAGGGTGCCTGGACATCAGCCGATATCAAGTAGAAAGAGCGGAATTTTTCCAATGAATTGACCTAATAGACTTGGCGGGCTTTAACGCATCGCGAGTCGCAAAGACAGCAACGGGGACCGGTATAGATCTGAGTACGAAGCGTGAATCAGACAACCAGTATGGAAACCCGGAGACGGAAAGAGATAAGCTGTCTAGATATGTGACCTTGGCCTAATGCGTGGGAGCAAGATCTAAGAGCTAGATCAAACACCCCAAAGCCAGGAAGGGCCATCGGTAAGACAATGGAAGAATGCCAGTCTGTAAACAGAGGCGCAAGGATTGAGTGGTTGTGGACGCCCAAATAGTTTCGAATGGACAATTGCTGTGCATCCGCCGGTTCACGGAGATTGTCTGCATCTGTGTTGAGGCAGACTTCACACCCACATGTCAAGTGGGGATCGACACGCGCCATAAACAGACGCGAGCAGAAATATGATGCTGCTTGGTCTCGGTGGCAAAGCTCCACTCCTCGCTTTAAACGCATTTTTCCGATACTGTTTGTCGGTGAATATTAAATGTCGTGGATCACAGAACAGGCAGACGCCGTGAACACCAAAAGTCTCCCGTAGTAGTTGTGCTAGACATGGCGTAGCATCGCAGGTAAATTCCAGGCTCTATCGGGTGTTGCATTCGACGCGTGCAGTATTCTATCGGCGATATTCGCCGCAACGCAGGAGTCCATTACTGGTGATGGGGAACCAGATTGATCTGGAATCACCGGCTAAAGCGAAGGACGTGGCCAACGCAGCCGCAAAGACTGGTCTGTCTCGACAGGGAATGCAGACAAACTCCGAGGACTTCATTAAAGGTGATGGCGAACCAGATTACTCTGGAATGGCTGAGGATGACAAAACACCAGAGTGGTGGTGACAACTAGGTAAGCCTAGCTCCGTAGACACAGATAGGGGCGTGAGACACCTCGGACCGCTATTCCGCCTGGATCGGAAAGGCCCGGAGCAATTGCTCGCTGTCCGATACCACCCGCGCGGCCTAAGCTCCTTAAGCTCCTTGTACAGGTCTCATTCGCCTGGCCTATACCGCGAAAGAGGGTCTTCTGCGAGTCTCATCCCATGGATGGCATCAGGGGAAGAGGGGTCCAGTCTACTGGCAGCGATGCGCTCGCTGTCAGATACCACCCACGCGCACAGTGGGTTAAGCCCCTTATACGGGTGGCGTTAGCCTTACCTATTCCGTGGGAGAGGGTGCTGTGAGAGTCTCATCCCATGGACAGCAGGGGAAGGTGGGAGCACGGTTCTTTGATGGTTCTCCAGTTTCCTAGCGCATCGGCGGTGGCCAGTTGGCCCAGAGCATCATAGAGTATGAGCGCCCTTGCCTGCAACCAGAAGGGAAGCCTCAGAGAAGCTGGCAGAGTCGCAGCGGCAGAGTGGTCCGACTGTGGCCGCCATGGAATAGGGGTTAGCCGACGGGGTCGACGAAAGAACATAAATGGAGAATTGGGGGCCAAGCCAAGCTAAAGTTATCCTCCGGGGTGAAGTTGCAAAGCGTTTGAGAAAGATGTCTATGAGCCAGGAAGACGTTCCAGAATCAATGGTGGGGGGCAAGGGGCCGTCGGAATTCTAAATTTGGATATAGGGTTAGGGGGGGTCCAGGTCTAGTGTTGTCAAAGTTCGGTTCGGGAAATCAGTTCGAACCCGAACCGGATTGAACTGAATGCGAAGTTCAGGTTCAGGTTCGGTAAATCACCACCCCAAGTTCGGTTCAGGGTTCGGTACAAGCAGCAATTTCCCGAACACGTTTGAACTCCCGAACCGGTATTAAAATTTTGGCCTGAAATTTCCCTGATTCATGCTACCAATCAGGCCTAAAAATGTCCCAAATAACCTATAACATTCGCGAATTTCGTTCTCCCTTTTCACAACATTGCCTGAAGATAATTTTACCCCATTTTCTAGTTGAATTTACTGCTCGGCACCTCATCTCCGGCCGACAAAGCATTTTTACGGTGCAATTTCTGATGAAAAAGGCATAAATAGTATGAATGCCAAGAGCTTCACAAAATTTGAGCAATCATTGTCGGCGGGAACGGTATACATGATGAATATCGTTCCCGCTGCCCAAAGAAATTCTAGCCGCCTCAAAAATGTTGTAAATGCATCAAGTGGTACTGATGTGGTCCCTTGGTGCTGCCAAGGCAGGGTGTGCATATTTTGGGGGTGACCACTTCGCACTCTTTTTTGACTGTCTTAGATCAGTTTATATGACGATGCGGACGACCTTCGATACAAGTGCTGCATCTTTTTCAGGTTCAGTGTTCAGAAAAAAAGGTCTTGAACCTGAACCGAACTGAACTTTAACAATACTATCCAGGTTGAGCTGAAAAAAAGCTTTTTCAGTGTATTTCAAAAGAGGCAGAAATGGCTCAAAAACACATTTCCACAACTCCAAAAAATTATCTGATTATTTTGTATCACTCATATCCATAATGCACAGCCCTATGCCAACTGGCAAAGCTCCAAAGGTCTACATATGGTTGAGCAATTGACAGTTACCTTTTGGGAATATCAACGATTAATCACGAACATGTGTGAGAACTACCTGCCATGCCCGAAATGTCACACTTGTAGTGGGGACTGGAGGCTCGCCAATTTTACAGAGACACTCAATGGGTAAGTGTTTCTATTCATGATCAAAGACTATTTACATCTAAGATTGGCCTCACAATTTATTCTTATGAATTTTGCGTTGAATCCCCATATTGAAACAGTGCACTCAGGAGGATAGCTAAGGTGGGGCCATCCATTCCTTGCAAATGTCACGTGGACTTCCCATTTTCGGCGAAAACGGCTCTCAAATAATAATATGCAGGGCAATTCTGCCCAATTCCTTACATGAAGCTGTAGAATATGTCCATAAGATGCATAATATACAACTTTATAGATAAGAACAGAAAATTGAATGAGGAGTTACCTCCACAACGTTTGAATGCAACGTGGGAACATTTTACTTGATGGCTTGGGTGTCCATCTTGCGGCGGCAACTACATTCTTTCACGGTCATATAATCCATATCTGAGTTGGTAGAGTTCTTCATTAGACACAATTCTATGATTTCATGTTTGGAATTATCCCAATTCCACCTCTATATTGGGTGACTTCCCATAAGCATTAAATAATCCTGTGGAATATTTTTCGAATTTCCGCCGTGATGCCGGAGGTACCATCAGGACCCCATCGGACTCAGATCTCACTTAGACCCTCGAATAAACCACTATTTAATCGAATCTATTCGAGGGGTACCCCCCCCTCAAATAGACTTGAATTGTCGTGAATAACCCGTTTGGGGCACTTTGCTGATGCTATCATACTATGGCAGTGCTCATCTGCCCACGTTCACACGTTCACGGAGCCGTGTGATTCATGTCATTCAACTCCGACGCGCTATGACACGCATCTCTCCGCCCTCCCTGCTTCCTGGGCTCGCAGCTGTTCTCCAGGAAATCAATGAGTTGGACCAGGGACCATTTATGGGAGGGGTCTGGAGGGGTTGATGGCCAACGGCGAATCCCCTGGCTGTCTCCCTGCTGCAGACATATTTATATGGCGTAGGTGCAGCTCATCATTTTCCATGTCGGCGGCGGACTCGGAAGTACGCGTTAATGGACGTTAAGGGACAGATGAGACGGGAGCTAGTGTGTCAGGTGTTCAAAATACTCATGAAATAGAGGAAACTCTTATGGGAATCATCCTCGATTTTATTTAATCTCAATATAATTAGCTGACATCATTGGCACCGCTGGAAAATTCAGCTGGAATATAAAAAGCTTATGGGAAGTCACCCATTATACATCACATTTATCTTCAGAAATTGCCCAAATAAGGCAAATCCACGTGACGTTTGCAAGGAATGGATGGCCCCTACCTTCATCTGGAAACTGACCATGGTCTGTAGCTGTCACACTACAGACCACATAGTTCCATAGACCAACCCCTGCCTGTTTCAGACACCCCCAGACGCTGCCAGACCATCATCAATCTCGGCTAATCTCGGCTATCCTCGGCTATCCCAACCTGGCAACGCATCTGCTGCCATCAACGCGATTTTAGACGCCAGGCCGTGGCACTGGATTGGTTCGTATTTGCCGTTTGCAGAGCATAAAAGATGAGGGCAATAAATATATTGACAATATTACTACTGCTACTACCTGGGTAATACCACACCGAAATAAAAATGGTTATATATCCTACTAACTGCTCTCGACCGTCGACGGCATACTACAGCTAGAGTATTGAGGGACTCTAGTCAAACTCGAATTTTGACCGGAGTGAAATTGGAGGAGCCCTGGGAACCAGTGATATTGCGTCGCAAGCTTGACCTTGAATGACCTTGAAACTTGAAGGACTTGAAGGGGAACTCAGAGAGATGGGCCAATTTTTGGGAGAAAGAGAGTTGCGGGGAAAAAGAGTGGGACTCGCGCATTTTGGATGCGCTGTTACTTATAGAGATTCGCAGCAATCAAACGGCACGTAAATCACCATATGCAAGAAGTGATGGTGCGGTGCGACCGTGTGGCGGCAGTGGTAGGCGATGGTCTGGGGTGGTCTGGCAGAACGTAACTGTGTCTGTGGCGGTCTGTGGGTCTATATTCATCTGGGTCAGACGGGCCTGTCTGTACTGTGAAAACCCGTTTCCAGATGTTAGCTAAGAAGATTTGAGTAGGGATGAGCGGCATTTTTAACATTGAGGATACTATACCACATAAGCCAAATGCCAGCTTTTGCACCAACTGCACCTTCAGTTAGCCCTCTTTGACATGATTGATGGCATCAAAAACCGTCAAAGGGTGGGAAACTCCTTCCTCATTTGGAGGGTATGGGGGGGGGGGGGGGTCTGAGAATTCGACCTTAAAAAACTTTTCCACCCCATATCCAAATTTTGAAAGCTGACGGCCATTGGGTTTCCCTTGTTAACATGTGCAACACCTCCGTGGATTCATCTTGTGCAGCGCCGTTTTCACTGAGTGGAGCGCGGATTGGTGGGTAAGGAGCTTGGTGTCGGTGCGGAGCGCTGTTGGACTGAATCAGGAAATGGAGTGCATTGGTGGTGGGAGTGGAGGTAGATGTAGAATAGGATCACGTAGCTGCAGTGGATTCGACGAGTGTGGTGTTCTCGCTGTGTGCACTCTAGAGTGTTGTCAAGCATGTGTTCAGCACCGAGAGAGGCCATGCATTGATGTAGCCGCAGTGGACCTAGACAGTACAGTGCACATAGACATAGCCATAGACGAGTGTAGCAGCCCGGGCCGGAACCTGTTGTCTGTCTGCATGGAGTGGATGTGAACACAGCCATAGACGCAGAGTCGCTGAGTGCTCCATTTGATCTTAGCACGGCTTCTTTGTGGGAGCTTGCACTTGAGCGAGGGCTTGCTGGCGCATAGATCTGTGTCGGGCCAGGGGGAGGCACAATATTCTCGAGCTTAGAGGTGCAGGGGCGTTGCAGGAGGACTGGTAAGAGGGTGGTGGATGGAGGAGGCACATCTCCGGGTGAACCTGGTGTGTAGTACGAAGCAGTGTTGTCATTGACGGGGTCAGACGGGGTCGGACAAGGAGGTCAAGTCAATGTCCATGTTTTTGACCACTTTTGATCGACGCGTCAATGGCTTTTTGTGTTCGTTGGTCGATGATGTCAACAACTCCTAAAAATTTGACAAATCATTTTTTTTTAAAAATATCGGTTAGGAAGTGTGGGAACTAGTCGATTGACCCGTCACTGACACTGTAATTGACGGGTTCATGCATTGACAAGTCAATATCATTGACCTTTATTGACTGTCAATGACTGACTTTGCCAGCACTGGTACAAAGACGTGAGGTGCTGTGGGATAGGCTTCAGGTGTTCGGCAGGCGACGATGCAGAAGCATGGGAAGTACCGTAGAGGGCGGGAGGCAAGGCTAGGGCAGCGAAGGAGGCGGGCATGTGTGATCCAAACACGGCATAACGGCACGCTTTTTTAAAGGGCTAGCTAGATCTGTGGAAAGTGCCGTGCTCAGGCTGGCTCTCATACAGGTAGTTTGAGTAAACCTTCAAATAAAATAAGCTAGTAATTTGCTCTGCAAATGCGGGACCCAGAGCCAAATCACGGGTGAGGTCCTCCCACCAAACTACCAGCAACCGCGATCTATGGCGAGGAATCGCAGAAGTTTCCCGCTTCAGAATATTCCCCTCCCAAACGCTCTTGGAATATTTTGATAGCCTACAACGTGAGGCAGTACTATTACATGCACTTGCAGATTCAAAAATGAAATAAAAATGCCGGTCTTCGCCCAATGGCTTGAAGGGAGTACAACTTTTTTTGCACCGATTGCGCCCGTCATTGCGGAGTATCACTTCATATAGCTAAATTACCAAGCTTGGAGTTCCACTTTACCGAGAATAAATAACTAAATAAATAAATAAAAATCACAAATTTCTTCGTCGGGTGGCTCAGCCTGAGTCGAACGGGGACAATCCAGCTACCAAGCCTTGTTTACATTGATTCTGCCTCATATGTGTTCCACTCTTTCAACTCTGCTTACTTAAATCAAAGCCTCTGAATGGACGGGTATTGCGAAATAAAATGATAGATTAATTGTGCCAGCATTCCGTTGCCGCTTTCCCGGAATATCACCCTGAAGACAGTGCGGGTTCAGTGCGGGTGCATCTGCAGCTCCTAAAGCAGAACAAAAATCCGAAACGGGCCAAGCTCAGACCCGATCCGAACAGGTGACTTCCTCCCCACATCCACAAAATATAAAAATTGAGAAGACACGCTGATCATCCTGCCAATGAATCACCATTTCATATACCTTTGTCTGATTCACCTCTGTTTAATACTTCCAGGGGAAAGAAAAGCACTGCCTTGATCCTTATTACTGAATAAAATATATTAACCACCTCTGGTTCAATCAAATAAAGAATCCGGGACAGCATGCTGCTACTGAGTATATACCTTGCATACATTGCACTCAGCTGCGGCTCCCTAAAACAGAATAAAAACCTGGAAACAAAACCTGGAAACAAAACATGGCTCAGACCTGAATCAAACGGGTGATTTTCCTTGCAACTAGGAAGCACGGGATTATGGGTACCGACGCAGCCCGCTACCTAGCCCTCTTCAATTTACCTGAATTTATGATATAAATGTGTCCATACCATTCATCATGGGACTGAGACAAAATCTTACAAGTACATTTCTCTCATGTAATAAATCGGATCCACTAAGACCCAGCCTGCAATTCAAACCTAAACTCTTTGCATCCCCTTGTCCCCGACATCACTTCCTTCATCCAATTTGTCCTCCTTCTCCTCCTCCTCCTCCTCAGCAGATGCTACATGCAATTCCGAAAGTTGTTGAAGCTGTTCCTCATACTCCACCAAAACAGCAGGGTCAATCTCTGCTAGCTTTCCATCAATCTTGAGTATATGCTTCATCTGAGAAGACCTTTCAAAAAGCGGTCTGGCTGTCGTCCACAATTCAACTGCCTTCATGACCTCTCCACAATTCTTCAGTATATCAGCCATTCGAACCATGCAATCTGCTCTCCAGCGATGGACATCCATGAAGGTGAATCCATCAAGAGCAACCGTGAAGAGGCTGAGTGCTGTTTCATCATCACCTTTGTCGGAAAAAATCTGGCCAAGGCAACGGAATGCTTGCATTGTCTGGCGCTTGTCTTTGCACTTCAAAGCAAGTCCAAGGAATATCCCAGTCCATCTCAGTGTAGTTAGGATATCATTCATTCTGGTGGACAGATCTCCAAGCTTTTCAAGGCATAAGAGTGACAGTTCTGTACCAATATCCAGAGATAATGCCAAACATTTCTCAAACATGGCATTCACAGTCTCAAGAGGGCCATCTCGAAGGCAGAGTTCAGCTACTGCATAATCAATGGAAACAGATATCTCTCTGCTATTGTACCCATACAATGCCTTCAAGTGAAACTGAGCCATGTCTAGATTTTGGCGAATATTTTTTGATTCTGCACCAGTAGCAATATCAATTAATGCAATGTTCAAGTTTGCCAGGATGGCATCATATGAAGTTGGCTGGCAGCTGGATGCGATGGCAACCTGCAAGTTACGAGATTCCACATACTCAGTTTTTACAAGGTGTATCTCAGCCTGCCAATTTAGGATGGAAAGATTCAATGAACTTTGTGGTTGACCAAGAGTAGCCAGGATGTGTCTAGACTTTTGCAGAACACATTGAGCATACCCATAGCTTGCCAGTTGTGTGTGACATCTTCCTTGAAGCCAGAGAGACCATGCTTGTAAATAAATGTCTCCCAGGTGCTCAGCATACCTATGTGCTTTCTTGGCATGTGTGAGTGCACTCAATGGTTTTCCGGTAATATTCAGGATGTTGCATAGGTCATTCAAAGCATGGATGCCAATAATGTTGGGGTATCCAATACTTTCTGCCAGAGAATAGGCTGTTTGATAATACTTGAGGGCGCCTGCCAAATCAGACTTTCCAAACCGGAAGTAGATTCCCAGAGCACGGTACCATCTGGCTGGTTAGAAATTACTTAGATGAACACAATTACTGTGATTGTGCCTTACCTTGTTCCAGTGGAACTTCTGCTTTGAAATACAGAGTGCCTAAGGTGATGGTGCTATTGAAGTCAAAGTTAGGCAAATAGTCAGAGCTTTGCAGCAGCTCGATAAGATATTCCCCAAAGATTGGATGGCCTTTCCAATGCAGCATTTGCCCAGAAAGCTGCAGCAACAGGGGAAAATATGTGTCTTGAACCCGAGCATAGAAACGATTGAGGAACAGAATGCTCTTAAAAGTTTGGACCAGATCAGACCCCCCTGTTTCAAGACCATTGTTCAGAACAGCGCTGAAGTTGCCCAAATTTCGTGAAATTTGAGGCTGTATATCTGTTATGTTGAGATTCTTGAATTGGTTCCAGAGATCAAGAAGTTGATGGAAGTGTCCCCGTAGTTTTAGCTTCAAGGCCTTTGCTGGAGGATGACTATTGAGGATATGCTCTCGTACTGGAACCAGGACTTTGAGATGTTGATTCTGGCCAACAAAGGCAAGGGCTGTTTGGATCAGAGTGGTTTTGCAGGCAAGAATGTCAGGGATTGGCAGCTTTGCCTGCACCAAATCAGCATCTGCAAGCCCATCTGGTAGCATGGAAAGAATGCTGAGCAACTCCTGAGCACCTGGGGTCATACGGGAGCTGGTGTATGACAACATGATGGATATATCCAGGCTCGATCTCTGGTCATACCCATCAGAAAGCATCCGAGTACTTTCCAATTTCCAACGAGAAAGTGCCTTGGCACATCCCTCAGATCCAGCAACACTTGCAATGAGGCTGACCGCCAATGGAAGATTCCCTGTCAGTTCAAGGAGTTCTTTGATGCTGGCATCATCATGGCCTTCATCAGCAACCTCAATGAAGGTCTGCCAAGCAGCCACATTGGAAAGTGGCTCAAGAGGGGCCAGGAAGGGGCGGGTCCATTTGACTTTGCTTGGTCGCTCAGCACCTCTCAGGGTGATCTACAGGGAGTTCAGGGTATAATTCAAGAGGCCTGCAAACATCACTCACCATGAGACCCAGGTGGGGTACATCAGTCAGGAGTGATAGGAACTCTTCAACCTCAGAGCGGGATGAAAGTGTTTCCCAAGCGGTCTCCAGATTATCAAGGACCAGAAGTGAAGGAGGAGCATGAGCAAAGTAATGTGCAATCTTGTTTGCCATTTTTGAGCCCTTCTCTAGTCCAATGTGAGCCGCAATTGTTGCTGCCAGCTCAGTGCAAGTGGGGCTCGAGTGGCATGGAACAAAGTATCGATGTGAATACTTTGCTTCCACTTGTGGATTATGGAGAGCCACTGTGGCAAGGCTGGTTTTTCCCATGCCCCCTGCCCCTAGGATAACAATGTGGGCAGAATCCTGCACTAGAATATTCACCACATCTTGGAGTTCTCCTTCACGGCTATAGAAGATTTGTGGGCAGGGTGGAAGTAGATTAAAGGAGCCTGAACTGTTCAAGAACTTTAGCAGGACTGACTGTGGTTGCAGGATTGGCTCACCTATTATTCAGTAAGCTTGACAGAGTTCCGGCCACCTGATAACCATGAGCTGATAAATTGATGGCCACATTTTTGCTACTTACTGAGCAGAAATCAGAACTGGTGAGGTCAGAGTGAGTCTCCAAAAGGGTAACAAGCTGTTCATGTTGTTCTTTGGCATCCTTTTTCATTTGCCCCATTTGTGACAAGGTAGAACCTGTAACTTGAGCCTGCAAATGATTTGAATATGCATTGAAATAAATCTCATCCAATATACCTTGAACAATTCAACCATTCTGGTGAGCTCCTTCCTACATTTTTTCCTTTGTTCTGTGGCCTCAGGCTGTTTAAAGATGCTCTTGAGTTTTCCCAGAGTCCCTTTTTGTTGCCCATTCAGGACTGTACACAGCTTTTCGAGTGTGCTGGTGTAAAATATTAATCGAATCCCTGGTCACTATTAAATGGGACTCACTCTGTGAATTTTGCAATGTCATACAAGAGTGCTGTCGAAAGGACACCCTTGATTTCTGAACTTGAATGAAGTTGGACAATTATGCACAGGATTTCATGAATATGCTCCATAATCTCGGCATGTTCTTCCTTGTTTGATCTGATTGTCTGTTTTTTTTTATAGCTAAATATGGTGCCAATGGCCAGAAGAATTGGCTTACCTCAACAGACTTTGTAATTGACAAAGACAATGCGGCAGTTGTGCCAAGAAAAGGTACTTGGGCTGTGTTTTCAATATTCTGGACAGTAGTTGCAGCCAGGATAGTATATTGCACAAGATTCTTCAAATTTGCTGTAGTAGGCATGTGGGTATTGTCAATAGGAGGGGTGCCACTTGTTAGAGCCTATATATCTTTGACCTATTCCTCTTACAGATATGATTCTACGTGCATTACCGGCATGATATGTGCAGGTATGTCGGCAGGCTGTGCCGACATCGGTTGACCTATGCCGACGGGGATCAGCACCGAGGCCAATTTTGCCGACGTCAGGTTGGCAAGCGGTCTCAAGCGGTGCTGATCCCCGTCGGCATGAGTCAGCCGATGTCAGGCGCAGTCTGCCGACGGGGCCTCGGAACACAGTGTATGTTTCACATGTAGCAAGAAGAAAAGTGAGAAGTACTCCTTGAATCCTGGCGAACTTCCAATCCGTCATAACACAACATTGGCATCTTAATCCCAGTTGACGAGGGAGCAAAGGTGAAAGACACCAGAGCTGTATGACCATCCGCGGATGATCAACAACATCTGGTGGCTGAGGAGATGGATTATCACATCAGAAGGATTCCATGTCCGCTCAGAGCGCAGCTTACATTCGCAGCAGCGCTAGCGCTGTGAAGAATCGAACCAGAAGAAGAAATAGTTCTTTGATCCCAAAATCAATCTGGAGCGGTGAACTGATCATCTTTGCGGGGGGGGGGACGACCCGCCCTCACTGCATTAGGTGCTCTCAAAGTTGCAGAGCCGCGCGCGGCCGCAGACACGGTTGATCCTTGATCTTGATCCAGTGAAAAACCTTCGTTCGCCGTGCCGCGCCGCACCCGCCTCGTCCTTACAAGCTTGATAGCAATGTCTGAAAAAATAAAATAAAATAATTCTATGTACTTCTGAGATCATGCGTGTTAATTCAGGCTAAAGTCAAGAAGCACCCCAGATTCAAAGCTTATGAGCAGCCACATTTCTGCGTTGCCAGCAGTAGATGAAATTGATCTGGATTATCTCGGACCGGAGTGACCTATGACCTACAGACGCTTCGTCGAAGCGTGGGACCCAATCAGGCCCTAAGACGCTGGCGTCGGAAACCACGGGTGCCGATAGCCATCTATCAAGGTGGGAAGTATCTTACGGCACTAGTAGAAACTCACCCCCGACTCACTAGCCTAGCAGAGCCTAGGTCAAAGTTGAGCTGCGGCTTCGCATTTCGTTTCGTACTATAGCTCTTTTCATCTGGAAACAGGTTTTTCCAGTACAGACAGGGGCCGTCTGTGCCAGACAGAATCAGACCCACAGACAGCCACAGACACAGTTACGTTCTGCCAGACCATCCCAGACCATTGCCTCCACATGGTCGCGCCATACCAGGCCATACCATCACTTCTTGCACATGGTGATCTACATGCCGACACGGTGCCGTTTTATTTGCTCCAAATCACTTCGAATCTCTATAAGTAAGAGTGCATCCAAGTGCGCACGCGAGTCTCTTTCTCCCCGCAACTCTCTTTCTCCCCAAATTTGCCCATCTTTCTGAGTTCCCCCTTCAAGTCCTTCAAGCTTCAAGGGTCACATTTCAACTTGAAGGGTCAAGCTTGCAACGTACAATACCACTGGTTCCAGGACCCAGAGCTCCCCCAATTCTCTGGCAAATACACAACTCAAGTCGCCTCAGAACTTAGTTAGTTAGCATGCCGTCGTGGGTCGAGAGTACCAGTAGGATATATAGCTATTTTTATTAGTACTAGTAGTCTACGAGCATTTGTCCCTTCCGTACTATTTGGTCAATATATCCATTGCCTACATCTTTATGCTCTGGAGTCTGCAGGCAAATACAAACCAATTTTAGAATAATTCAGTGCCACGGCCTGTCTAAAATCGCGTTGATGCCAGTTGATGCCTCGGCCAAGTTGGGATAGCCGAAATTAGCCGAAATTGATGATCGGTCTGGGAGTGTCTGTGGGTGTCTGAAACAGACGGGGGTTGGTCTATAGCACTATGTGGTCTATAGTGTCTGGGACAGACACCTACAGACCACGGTTAGTTTCCAGATGTTGGTAGTTTTCAACACCGCTTGGCAGATTAATATTGATCAACCGTTGATGAAATCGCTGTCCCGTGACCAGGCACGTCGCAAGAAACGCGTAAAACAGGCGCGAATGACGCGCCAAAAAAGAACCAAAAATAAGAGGATAGTAGTAATAGAACAATAATCCAACAGGTATTGAATAAACAGAGGACATTTTCGCTTGTATATTCGAGATTCTGATCGGGGATCATAAGGGATCATTCTCGGGACCGGGCGGGTGAAACTGGGTGTGAGCGGAGCTTGAAAAAAACGTGTGCCGTGAAGAAAACTGCGGAAAATCTACGAACTCGAAATGCGCCGTCAAATGCGGAGCTGCGGCCATTTTTGAGCCCCCCTACTGTATCTGTCGCCGATCTTCGAGGCCCGCACAACCCGTACCCTTTCCATAACCATCTCATAACTACAGGTGCACCGTGGCTCCGCACTTTTGGAGAACTTGCATTCCCGAGCGAGATGGGAAGCGGGAGCAAAGGTGTATTGTAAATCAAATATAAAGGGACATAAAGGTGCCAAGGAACGTAAGATTGGTATTGAGTATGAAAAGGAACGAGGAAGTGGGTAAGAGCGAATCACGGATGTGCAAGTCATTATCAGGAAATCTGGGGATTGCCCACTCATCCGGCTTTAAAAGGAAATGTAATAACACGAATGTGGTGTATGGTGCACATCGGCTCTTCATTCGCCACACCTATTCTCCCATGCTGAAGGCCAGGGCTGAACTCCCTGCATCCGAACTCCCTTGTTCCCCGCCTTTTCTTTGTAACTGCCTGAAATCGTTTCCGAAAATATGCCTCCGGCAAGGTTCAATGGTCAGAATTACTCGGATGTGGTGCATGGTGTATAGCAGCCTCTATTATTCGTGTGGGAATGATGTATAAGCTGAAGGTCAGGGTTCGACACCCTGTGTCCGAATCTCTAGATCTCTTCTTGTAAGGGTTCATTTTTTGAACACGGAGATGAAAAGGCGCCCACTTACTGAGCCTCGAAAGGAAGGGAATAACTCGGATGTGGTGTATGGTGCACATCAGCTCTTTGTGTTGGGACAGTACTAGTTAGCTGAAGGCCAGGGTTCGACTCCCTGCATCCGAATGGTCGTCTGAAATCCTTTTTATTTTGTTATTCAACAAAATCCTTGCCCTCAAATATCCCTCTGTCATGGTTCAAATAGTGAAGAATAACTTGGATGTGGTGCATGGTGCACATCAGCTTTTCATGTTGCCTCAGACATGACATAAGCTGCTGAAGTCCAGGGTTCGACTCCCTGCATCCGAATAATTCTGCTCTGTATTTTTTCTTTCTTCTACAAAGACCCCACCCAAAATATCCCTCTAGTAAGGTTCAGATGGTGCTGAATAACTCGGATGTGGTGTATAGTGCACATCAGCTCTTTATGCGACACGAATATCCTCGCATGCCTGCATCCGAACTCCTTTGTCCGCCGTTTTTTTTTTTTGTAACTACCCGAAATCATTTCTGAAAATATGCCTCTGGCAAGGTTCAAATGGTCAGAATTACTCGGATGTGGTGCATGGTGCACAGCAGCCTCTATTCTGCGTGTTGTAACCAAGTATAAGCTGAAGGTCAGGGTTCAACGTTCAACTCCCTGTGTCCGAATCTCTAAATCTCTTCTCGTAAGGGTTCTTTTTTAAACACCGAGGATGAAAAGGCGCCCACTTACTGAGCCTTGAAAGGAAGGGAATAACTCGGATGTGGTGCATGGTGCACATCAGTCTTCTATCATCAGATAGATAGCAGTCTAAGCTGAAGGTCGGGGTTCGACTCCCTGTGTCCGAATATTATTTCATTGTGTTCTTTTTTAAACACCGAGATGAAAAGGCGCCCACCTACTGAGCCTCGAAAGGAAAGGAAATGAGTGACTCGGATGTGGTGTATGGTGTACATCAGCTTTCTATCGGCAGATAGTATGGAGTCTAAGCTGAAGGTCGGGGTTCGACTCCCTGCATCCGAATTTGCCGATGGTCTCTCTTCTTCTTGGCCAAACTCAGAGCTGAAAAGTCACCCACTCACCAAGCTTTGAAAGGAATGCAATAACCCGGATGTGGTGCATGGCGCACATCAGCTCCTCATTCAATGATTGAACCTGCGCAAGCTGAAGGTCAGGGTTCGACTCCCTGCATCCGAATATTTGTTCCGCTGTGTTGTATTTTTTCTTTCTTCCACAAACACCTCACCCAAAGAATATCCCTCTAGCAAGGTTCAAATGGTGTTGAATAACTCGGATGTGATCCCAACAGAAGGCCATAAACTGAAGGCCGGGATTCGACTCCCTGCATCCCAATTTGTCGAACCCCACCCTTTTTGTTTTTAATTAATGTCAGAAAATCCCAATTTGCCTCGCCTTTTTATTTTTGGGACCACAAAACCCTCCTTACAGACATACCTCTAGCCAGGTTCAAATGGTGAAGAATAACTCGGATGTGGTGTATGGTGCACATCAGCTCTTTATCCTGCCAAAATGTCAATTGCTAAGCTGAAGGCCGGGGTTCGAATCCCTGCATCCGAATGATAGTATATACTCTTCAGATCGTCTTTTGTTTTTCTTATACGAAATCCGCTTGTAAATTATTTTGGCTCCAGCTTCTTTTTTATCTTCTTGTGTTCGACTCTCGTCACATAATGAGCCCACATGCACTTGTCGCATCATACTAAGGTTGCCCCACTTCTGGAAGATAATTTTGATGGGCATTATACTCCTCAACCGTTTGCCGAGAGACCATCGGATTTCACATGGGGACTCTTTACCATATGAATTCCAATGGACGAAACTTTTATAATTTTTGAGCTTCAATTGCGCTCGCATGAGGTGGATCGACCAAATGCGGGCTTATGCGAGAATTTGGCAGGCCGATCACCGTGCGAACCACAACGTCATCATGCACCGCCACATATTTTTACAAGTGGTCTAAGGCGAGTCCTTACCCTTATACACCGTACGCGGTTTTGTGCCCTAATTTTGCTGCGCAGCCCGAGGCTGTACATGCCCTCCGCTGGCAGACCGCAGTCGACGCGTACAGCCTGTAGGATTAATTTTGTCGTGCGCGGGGTCGGCGGCCCGACACGTCGGCGACGACTTCCGTCCAAGCTAAAATTGAAGATCGTCCGCAGCAACCACTTTGGCCATTCATTTATCCTGGGACGGGTACAGCAATTGGTTCAATAAAAGCAATTTGGCATCGACTGGGCAACACCTCGAGGCAACCGGTGGCTTCTTTTCTCGCCTAGGCCTTGTTTAGTCTTAAATACGCTTGGCTGCTCGTACGACTCCTCCTTCCTGCTCCTAACGTTAAGCGACTCCTGGGTCTTTCCCTTTTTTGAGCACCCCCAAGCGATCTTGAAGCTCCACTTACGACTCCCACGAGCACCACCATTACTATTACAATGCAGCCCATAACGAAGGCCACAACGATGCCGACGCTCAAGACGACGCAGCCCCACGCGCCCTCTATGGACATCTACGCCCAGGCACCACTCAACGAGAAGCAGCAGCACCTGCACGACGACGAGCAATGGTCCGCGCACCCGCATGCCCACTCGCATGCGCACCAGAACCACAACCACGCCCTGCGGCGCGTGCTCCTCCCCGCGCTGCTCATCCTCCTCGGCCTCGCGGGGCTGCTCGCGGTCTCGTGCGTCGTCTCCGGGATGCACACGGGCGCAAGCGCGGGTGGTGTGGGCGAGGGGTGGCTGAGCGGGCTGGTGCGCCGCGCAGTGGACGATGGCCCTACGGGGCCAAACACCGAGTCGGATTTCACGAAGCGCAAGTGTACGTCTTTTCTTCGTGCATGCATTACGGGGAGATGCTAAGATAAACCAGTGTACCTCATCGTCATCTTCGTCGGCCTGCTCGTCGTACTCATACTCGGCGTCATGCTCAGCGCGTGGTGTTGCAAGGGTGCGTATTACTGTTCTCTCACTGTCTTCCCCTCTAATGCTCTTATGTCGTACAGGCGCATTCGAGAACCCTTGCTGCTGCCCGTGCTACCTGTGCGCGTGCTGCGGTGGTTTAGGTGAGCCGTCCCGTCTTTGCGCCCTCCCCCCTCCGCTTCTTCCTCTATCTCTTCTGTTCTTTCCCTCCTTCCCGCTCCTTCCCCCCCCCACCGCCGCAGCGCTTGTGACTGTATCTTGCGGTCGTGTCTTACGTCCTGTGTCCGCGGCGTCCTTCGTCCGCTGGCAATTCAAGTCGATTGGGCACGCGTGACGCGAGCGAGTGGCGCGCTGCTTCCCAGCTATCTGCCGGATTTGCGCTGCGTCGATGGTCTGCGCCGGAGCTGCGTGTATGGTCCGCTCTTCCGCGTCGTTGTTGGGGGTACACGGTGGCAGCAGATACGCGTCCCTCCTCTTCCTGCATGTCTTGCATCCCGCCTCCGCGGGCACTTTACGTCGGCTGGACACGTGTGGTCGCGCCGCGTCCCAAACTATGCCCGCGACATTGGAGGCGCCGTTGTGATCTCGCGAGGCGACCTTGTGGTGACCTTTTCTCGGGGCACGCCGTGCGAGCGAGCGAGCTCTTGCGTGGTGGACGGAGTCGGTGCTGCGTCGTAGCTGCGTGCGCGTCGTTTGGCGGGCCCGTCATTGGAGGCAGGCGCCCGTGTCGTCGTAATGTCGTGAGGCGGCCTTGTCGTGACCTTTTCCCCGAGGCGGAAGCCGTGCTCGCTGCGTCGTAGCTGCGCGCGCGTTCTTGGTGGCCGTGTATATGCGCGCGCGCGCACGTCGGCACCACGCCTGCAGGCTCGATACCAGCCTTGACCGGGCGGCGCGGTCTCGTGCTTCGTTTGCGTAGCTCGGCGGTGCATGGCAAGCGGGATAGACCTCCCTCTGCCGAGGGTGAACGCTTCCCGCATCGAGGCGCGCACGATCCTCTATTCTTTTCCTCTGCGTTGGACGTAGTGGACAGCTGGATCGTCTGCGCTGCCTCCCGTCGAAATGTGTCGGCTGCGCGACGACGAGTTCCCGCGGAGACTGTGGGCTTCTGCGTCGACGGCGGATACATGGAGGTGGCGTCGCTGCGGAGAGCGCATACGGCATACCGCGATCTGTAGGGGGCTGCTGCGCATTTGGGGTAGGCTGCGGCGTCGGGACATGTTGGGGCACTGGGGCTTCTCCTTGATATGCGTGGCTGGGTGGCGCAGCGGGGCTGAATCTCGCCGCCGAGGCGAGTGCGTCCGCTACGTCGAACGTGGACGGGGAGATGCCCCTACCCGCACAATTCTCCACTTTCTCCACGCGGGGCCAGAAGCGTGGGTGAGCGTAGTGGACCCGGGTGATGACGTGACGTGGGGCGAGGATGCGCCTCGCGTCTTCTTCTCGTATGCGTCCTGTCGGACTGTGTCGGCTGCGCGACGACGAGTCCCCCCCTCCCGCCTCTTTCCCCTGTCTACCCTCCCCGTCTTCCGTCCTCAATGTCTATTCCTTTCCCCTCCCCTCCTTCCTCCATGTTTCCTTTATACTCACACCTGCACACGCACTAACACGCTCTTTCCTCCCTAGCCTGCCTCGAATGCATCGGCTGCGGCCTGTGCGCGGAGGGCGTGGACCAAATGTAGCCGCCTTGTCTTTTCTTCCCTTCCCGTGGGCAGCTTGAGTGTTTTGGTTGTTGGATGGATGGGGGGAGAGTGCGTTTATGAGAAGCGGTGGGATGGGAGACGTTGACAGGACTTTCTTGGACTCGCATGGACCATGGACTAATGCCGAACGACAATTCTATGTACTTGCTTACTTACGATTATCTCCACGCGCACGGACGCCGAACAATACCTATCAGTTGACATTTCTCATCGCCAAAAAAAAAAAAATGAAGATGAGGCAGTAAGCGCGTTGTATGGCCCTGTTTGGCTTTTGGAAAGAGACGCGATATGAGCACCTGACCGAGTTCAGGCACTGTTCAGCGGCTCGACTGCTACTTCGTGAACTCAAGCCTTCAGAAGAGGATTCCGGATGGGCGAAAATTTTCAGCCGAAGTTATCAAAAAACGAGTAGGATGTGACAGTAGTAAAAAAATGGCTGCCGCGGGCTTATGCCTCCAGGGGAATCGAACCCTCGTCTCCCCGAGTAGGCTGGATAATTTTTCAACGGCCAGGGTGATCTCCATGATCCATGAAGGCTTTATGCGTACGCTTTGTGGCTGAATATACGGCTGCATCCAAATTCCAACTCTTACAGTAAAATTTGCGTGATTATATTACGACTCGTCGAAGGAGGCGCGTGTCATGGGAGCAAGCAAACTGAGTTCAACAGTTTAAGCTGAGGTCAACGTTGGTTCAACGTCCATCTGTTACTTCGTTCACTCCGAACGAGGTTGGTGCCTGTTTTGAAGGTTATTCACAATATTTTTGCACATGGTGTTGTTGGTCAAAGCACTTTCCGATGAATGGGGAAGAAATAACATGCTTTAACGCCTATGCTACAAGGCGGGTGGCCCAACAGTAATCCCGACGTCCATCCCGCCCATCCCGACGCTTGGCAGGACAACGGCTGAGGCTTCCGCGTCATGACAATCCTGTCACGCAAAAAATGCCGCATGGCAGGTCATGCCTCCGGGGGGAATCGAACCCTGTCTCCCCGTGGTATAGCGTTCAGACTAGATATCTATCTATGTGTCTGGGGCGATCTCCATGATCCACAGAGGCTTTATTCACTTATACTAGCCTTGAATAATATCAACTGCTCATGGAAAAATGAATTGAACATTCAAGGCCCGAGTAACCTTGATATAACATTTCGGATTATTGATATAGCACGGCCTGTTTTCCTAGAAAGTAGATTCGAACGTTGAATCCACAAGCTGACCCTGGCCGTGAATTTTCTGGGAGCAGGGGGAAAAAAATCTTTACAACAGTTGACGCCACCATGCCTCAGGAGGGAATCAAACCCCGGCTCCCCGTTATAAAACACATTTTACAAGTATGTGTCCTGGGCGATCTCCATGATCCACGAAGGCCTGCTACTGAGTCTTATTTTGGCTGCAAAACTTCGAAAAATTTGTGGATCTACAGGCTCCAAAGTCGTATTGCCAGTGTGATCAGAAAATATAAGAAAAAAGAATGGAAAAACATGCTGCTCATAGGCCTACTTCAAATGAATAAATATGAAGCACTCTGTCAAGTTTCAGGGATATTTCGAATTATTTGAGGCTGCATCAAAGTCAGCTTGCAGGAGAAATAGTAGCACACATAATCACAATTGATGTGGGTAAAACAACATACTGGACGAAAGGCTATGATGACGTGCTATGCACACCAAGCACAGGTGGGTATGTATTTGTCCAAATATGGACAGAGCGGTGTAAAAGTTGAAGAGAAAGAACAACACAATTGAAACACAAACCCTGACATCCTGACTACAAACTGAGCAAAGACTTATTTCCTCACCTAGTCCCCGACATCACTTCCTTGAGCCAATTCATCCTCTTGTGCCTCTTCCTCCTCCTCCAGTGCATTAACAGGTACATGCAATTGTGAAAGTTGTTGAAGTTGTTCCTCGTACTCGCTCAAAACAGCAGAGTCAACTTCTGCTAGCTTTACGTCAATGCGGGTTATATCCTTCGTCTGGGAAGACCTTTCAAACAGGGTTCTGGCTTTCTTCCACAATTCAACTGCCTTCATGGCCTCTCGACAATTATTCAATATATCACCGATTTGAACCATGCACTCTGCCCGCCAGCGATGCACATCCATGAATGTGAATCCATCAAGAGCAACATTGAATAGGCTGAGTGCTGTATCATCATCACCTTGGGCAGAAAAAATCAGACCAAGACAACGGAATGCTTGCATTGTCTGGTACTTGTGTTTGCACTTCAAAGCCAGTCCAAGGAAGATCCCGGTCCATCGCAGTGTAGTTTGGAGGCTATTCATGCCAGTGGAAAGATCTCCAAGTCTTCCTAAACACAGGAGTGCTAGCTCTACAAAATCTTGTGAAGATATGAAACATTTTTCAAACATTGCATTCACAGTCCCAAAAGCCCCATCTCGAAGACAGAGCTCAGCAGCTGCAAGACCAGCAGTGAGACATATATGTCTGCCATTGTACCCATAAAATGCCGTCAGATGAGACTGAACCATGTCTAGATTTTGGTGAATGTTTTTTGATTTAGCACCAGTAGCAATATCAATGAATGCAATGTTCAAGTGTGCTAAAATGGCATTGTATGTAGTTGGCTGGCAGCTGGAAGCAATGGCAACTTGAAGGTTACGAGATTCCAGATACTCAGATTTTACAAGGTGTATCTCAGCCTGCAAATCTAGGATTTTAACCTTCAATAGACTTTGTTGTTGACCAAGTGTAGCCAGGATATGTCTGGATTTTTGTACAAGATATTGAGCATGCCAATAGTTTGCCAAGTGTGTGTGACATATTCCTTGAAAGTAGAGAGAGAATGCTTGTTCATAAATGTCTCCCATGTGCTCAGCATATCTATATGCCTCCTTAGCATGTATGAGTGCATTCAAGGGTTTTCCGGTAATATTCAAGATGTTGCATATGTTGCTCAATGCATGAATGCCAACACTGGTGGGGTATCCAATACTTTCTGCCAGAGAATAGGCTTTTTGATGATACTCAAGGGCTCTGGAAATATCTGATTTTGCCCCCTGGAAGTAAATTCCCAGAGCACGGTACCATCTGGCTGGTGAGAAATTAGTTAGGCCAACAGAATGACTGATTGTGCCTTACCTTGTTCCAGTGCATGTCTTGATTTGAAATACTGAGTTCCTAGGGTGATTTGGCTATTGATATCCAGGTCAGGCAAATATTGAGAAGATTCCAGTAGCCCAATAAGATATTCGCCAAAAATTGGATTGCCTTTCCAGTGGAGAATTTGCTCTGAAAGCTGGAGCAGAAGGGATGAATATGTGTTTTGAACCCGACGATAGAAATAATTAAGAAACAGAATGCTCTCAAAATTCTGGACAATATCAAAGCCCTCTGATTGCAGCCCATTTCGGAGAACACTGTTGAAATTGCCTAAATTTTGTGTAATTTGAGGCTGTATATCTGCTACATTGAGATTCTTGAATTGGTTCCAAAGATCAAGAATTTGATGGAAGTATTCCCGTAGCTTTAGCTTCAGGGCATCTGCAGGAGGATGAACACTGAGGATATGTTCTCGAATTGGAACCAGGACTTTGAGATGTTGATCCTGACCAACAAAAGCAAGGGCTGTTTGGATCAGGGTGGCCTTGCAGGCAAGAATGTCAGGGATTGGCAGTTTTGCCTGCACCAAATCTGCATCTGCAAACCCATCTGGCAGCATGGACAGAATGCTGAGCAACTCCTGAGCACCTGGGGTCATCCAGGAGCTGGTGTATGATAACATTATGGAGATGTCCAGGCTGGATCTCTGGTCATACCCATCTGAAAGCATCCGAGTACTCTCCAATTTCCAACGAGAAAGTGCCTGGGAACATCCTTCTGATCCAGCAACACTAGCAATGAGGCTGACTGCCAGTGGAAGATTCCCTGTCAGTTCAAGGAGTTCTTTGATGCTGGCATCATCATGGCCATGATCAGCAACCTCGATGAAGGTCTGCTGAGCAGCCACATTGGAAAGTGGCTCAAGAGGGGCCAGGAAGGGGCGGGTCCATTTGACTTTGCTGGGTCGCTCTGCACCTCTCAGGGTGATCTACAGCAGGTTAAAGCTATTATTTGATCAACTTGTAAACATGACTCACCATGAGACCCAAGTGGGGGACATCAGTCAGGAGAGATAGGAATTCTTCAACTTCAAAGCGAGATGAAAGGGTTTCCCAAGTGGTCTCCAGATTGTCAAGGACCAGAAGAGAAGGAGGAGCATGGGCAAAGTAATGTGCAATCTTCTTTGCCATGTTTGAGCCCTTCTCCAATCCAATATAATCTGCAATTGTTGCTGCCAGCTCAGTGCAAGTGGGGCTTGAGTGGCATGGAACAAAGTATCGCTGTAAATACTTGGCTTCCACCTGTGGATCATGGAGGATCGCCATGGCAAGGCTGGTCTTTCCCATGCCCCCTGCCCCTAGGATAGCAATGTGTGCTGAATCCTGTACTAGAATATTCACTGCATCCTGGAGCTCTGCTTCGCGGCCATGGAAGATTTGGGGGCAGGGTGGAAGTAGACCAAAGGATCCTGAGCTGTTCAAGAACTTTAGCAAGGCTGATTGTGTTTGCATGTTTGGCTCACCTATTGTTCCCTAAACTTGACAGAGTTCCGGCCACCTAATAACCAGCCATGAGCCAAGAAATTAATGGCCATATTTTTTACCCACTGAGGAACAATCAGAACCAGTGAGGTCAGAGTCAGTCTCCAAAAGGGCAACAAGCTGTTCATGTTGTTCCTTTGCATCCTTCTTCATTTGCCCCATTTGAGACAAGGTTGAACCTGTAACTTGAGCCTGCAATGATTTAAACATGCATTGAAACATATTTGACCTGATATACCTTGAACAATTCAACCATCCTGCCAAGCTCCTGCTTGTATTTTTCCAGTCTTTCTGCAGCATCAAACTGCCTGAAAAGTCCCTTAATCTTTCTCAGAGTGCCCTTTTGTTGCCCATTCAGAACTGTGAACAACTTTTGAAGTGTGCTTGTGTGAAGTATTGAATAAACACAACTTCAATCTCAGCTCTGTTTCACTCACTCTGTGAATTTCGCAATGTCATACAAGAGTGCTGTTTGAAGGACACCCTTTATTTCTGAAGTTGAATGGAGCTGGACAATGATACACAGGATTTCATGTATCTGCTCCATCATCTCAGCATATTCTTCCTTGTTTGATCTGATTGCCTTTTTTTTCTTTTGCTCAATATGGTGCCAATGACCAGAAGAATCGGCTTACCTCAATACACTTCGAAATTGACAAGCACAATGTGGCAGTTGTGCCAAGAAAAGGTACTTTGGATGATTTTGCAATATTCTGGACAGTAGTTGCAGCCAGGATAGTATATTGGACAAGATTCTTCAAATTTGCTGTAGTAGGCATGGTGGGCATTGTCAAAAGGAGGGGTGCCACCTGTTAGAGCTTATATATCTTTTGACTTATTCCTCTTACAGATATGATTCTATGTGCATTCCCGGCATCATATGTGCAAGTATAAGGATCTGTTGATGTTCCACGTAAATAGACCATATGTTTCACATGTAGCAAGAAGAAAAGTGAGAATACTCCTTGAATCCTGGTGAAATTCCATTCCGCCATAACACATTGGCATCTCAACCCCAGTTGACAAGGGAGGAAAGGTGAAAGACACCAGAGCTGTGTGGCCATCCGCGGATGATACAACATCTGGTGCCTGAGGAGATGGATTATCACAGCAGAAGGATTCCATGTCCACTTCAAGTCCACTTAGAGCGCAGCTTACACCAATTCGCAGCAGCGCTACTATTGTTCCCTTTGGGTCTGGAACTGCCATGTCTAGCTGGAGCGACTTTTTCTCATTTTTTCCCCGCAAATCTTCATTGTCCGGCTCTTGCCGCAGACTGTCTGTCCGTCGGCGATTATGCAGATATTATATCTGCTAGCAAGTGACTAATAACCAGTACATGGATTCAGCGAGTGCGAACGTGGGCTCGTAAAACGAAGAATTATATCTCATTGTTCCTGAGCACTGAGCCCTCCACGACACGGAAGAGCTACGCCACTTTGCGCGGGATCATTCCTTGCGTTTCCGGGAAGTCTGTGGGGCGTGAGTCAACAATAAATGAAAAGAAGCAGGGGAAACCCGTAAACATGAGTGGGAGTGTGGAGTGTGGCAAAAAGGAAAGGCAGGCTGGTGATCGCCAAGAAAAGAACTTTGAAGTTGCGCGCAAAGTTCCCTCGTCACTTTTGATGTAGACTCGAGCCAAGAGACTTGAGCTTTTTAACCTACGGTCGGGAGTTGCCGGCGTATAGTAATTTTGACTTGAAAAATTTCGTGAAATGAAAATTCAAACTCTTGGAAACACAATTCTGAGGAGACAGTTCTGTGTGAAATTGTTTAGCCTAAGCACTCCACTTATCTTCAAGACCACAACCCAAGAACTAAGGGCAACGCAACGAAAATTAAGACGACTCGTCCATGTCTATTATTATCCATGAGGGCATGTGATGGATCACCGTCTGATACAATAGCACCCGAAAGATTGCCAAGCTCTGCAATTATTTCTGCTCGTCTTTATTTTCCTTCCAGTTCCCTCAATCCTGGGAATGTCCTGATTAAAATTAATGGAGTGAGCTAGTGGAGAAATTAGGCATAAAACTGTCTCTTTAGAATTACGGCTTTAATGGTTTGAATTTTCGAGTCACGAAATTTTTCTAAGTCAAAACTATACGCCGGCAACTCCCGACCGTACTCACATCAATATTGGTGTACTGGCTTAATCCACGCGTATAAAAACACGAAAAAACCTCGCACCCTCCATGGACATCTACGCCCAGGCGCCGCTCAACGAGAAGCAGCAGTACCTGCACGCACACAACGACGAGCAGTGGTCCGCCCATCCCATCTCCACTCGCATGCGTACCTGAGCCCCAACCACGCCCTGCGGCGCGTGCTCCTCCCCGCGCTGCTCCTCCTCCTCGGCCTCGCCGGGCTGCTCGCGGTCTAGTACGTCGTCACGCTAACTTCGCGGAACCAGTATACCTCATCGTGATCTTCGTCGGCCTGCTCGTCGTGCTCATACTCGGTGTCATGCTCAGCGCGTGGTGTTGCAAAGGTGCGTTCGCGCTTGTTCTCTCGCTGTCTAGTACAGATCCCTTCTAATGCTGAGTTATACAGGCACATTCGAGAACTCGTGCTGCTGCCCGTGCTACCTCTGCGCGTGCTGCGGTGGTTTGGGTGAGCCGTCGCGCGCCCTCCCCCCTCCGCTTCTTCCTCTATCTCTTCTGTTCTTTCTCTCCTCCCTCTCCTTGCTATCCCCCCACTGCCGCAGCACTTGTGACTGTATCTTGCGGTCGTGTCTTACGTCCTGTGTCCGCGGCGTCCTTCGTCCGCTGGCAATTTAAGGCGATTGGGCACGCATGACGCGAGCGAGTGGCGCGCTGCTTCCCAGCTACCTGCCGGATTTCCGCTGCGTCGATGGTCTGCGCCGGAGCTGCGTGTATGGTCCGCTCTTGCGCGTCGTTATCGGGTGTACGCGGGGGCGGTGGATGCGCGTCCCGCCTCTTCCTTCTTGTCTTGCATCCCGCCTCCGTGGGCACTACGTCGGCTGGACACATGTGGTCGCGCCGCTTCCCAACTATGCCTGCGGCAAGGGCGCGCGCCATCGGAGGTGCCGCTGGGATGTCCTGGGCCGACCTTGTGGTGACCTCTTCTCGGGGCACGTCGTTCTCGCTGCGACGTCGGCTTAAGGCGTCTTTTGGACGTGCGAGCGAGCGAGCTCTTGCGTGATGGACGGAGTCCGTGCTGTGTCGTAGCTGCATGCGCGTCGTTTGATGGGCGTGTTGCGGGGAGTGGCCGTACTGCGTTCGCACGTCACACGTCGTCGTCGTCGTCGTCGTCGTCGTCGTCGTCTCCGGCGTAAATTTTCCCAATCCTGCGCCTCGCCAGTGCGTCGCCCCATCGTCCGCTCTGCCCCGCGTGCACCCGCGTGTGTGTATATATGCGCGCGGACGCACGTCGGCACGACGCCTGCAGGCTCACTTCAGGCTCGATGCCAGCCTTGACCGGGCGGCGCGATCTCGTGCTTCGTCTGCGTGGCTCGGCGATGCATGGCAGGCGGGATAAACCTCCCTCTGCCGAGGGTGAACGCTCCCCGCATCGAGGCGCGCACGATCCTCTTTTTTTTCCCTCTGCGTTGGACGTAGTGGACAGCTAGGTCGTCTGCGCTGCCTCCCGTCGAAATGTGTCGGCTGCGCGACGACGAGTCCCTGCGTAGACTGTGGGCTTCTGCGTCGACGGCGGATACATGGAGGGGGCGTCGCTGCGGAGAGCGCATACGGCATACCGCGGTCTGCGTCGGTAGGGGGCTGCTGCGCATTTGGGGTGGGCGGCGGCGTCGGGACATGTTGGGGCACCGGGGCTTCTTCTTGATATGCCCAGCTGAGTGGCGCAGCAGGGCTGAATCTCGCCGCCGAGGCGAGTGCGTCCGCTGCGTCGAACGTGGACGGGGAGATGCCCCTCCCCGCACAATTCTCACTTTCTCCGAGCGGGGCCAGAGGCGTGGGGGAGCGTAGTGGATGTGGCGAGGATGGCGAGGATGCGCCTCGCGTCTTCTTCTCGTCTGCATCCCGTCGAACTGTGTCGGCCGCGCGACGACCAGTCCCCCCTCCCGCCTCTTTCCCCTGTCTACCCTCCCCGTCTTCCGTCCTCAATGTCTATTTCCTTCCCCTCCCCTCCCTCCCCTTCATTTCCCTCCCCCCTTCTCTAACGCGCACTAACACCCTTCCTTCCTCCCTAGCCTGCCTTGAATGCATCGGCTGCGGCCTGTGCGCGGAGGGCGTGGACCAGATGTAGCCGCTTTGTCTTTTATTCCCTTCCCGTGGGCAGCTTTAGTGTTTTGGTTGTTGGATGGATGGGGGGAGAGTGCGTTTATGAGAAGCGGTGGATGGAAGACGCTAACAGGAGCTTCTTGGACTCGCATGGACCATGGACTAATGCCGAACGACAATTCTATGTACTTAACTACTTACGATTATCTCCACGCGCACGGACGACGAACATATCAATTGACATTTCTCATCGCCAAAAAAGTGGTGAAGATGGGGCAATAAGCGCGTTGTATGGCCCTATTTGGCTTTTGGAAAGAGACGCGATATGAGCACCTGACCAAGTTCATCGGTTCAGATTGCTATTTCGTTACCTCAAGCCCACAGAAGAGGATTCCGGATGTGCGAAAATTGTCAGCCGAAGTTATCAAAAAACTAGTAGGATGCGGCAGTAGTAAAAAAAATGGCTGCCGCGGGCTTATGCCTCCAGGGGAATCGAACCCCCGTCTCCCCGAGTACATCAGACTTTTGACGTTTTACTTGTGACCTTGTACAAGGCCAAACAAGGTCAAAAAAGTGGCCAAAAGTGGCCACAAGTGCGACAAGCTCACAAGTCACAAGTCTTGTCCACATTTCCACAAGTCAAAAATTTCCCCCCAATTTTTTTTTTCTGAAAAATTGTCTGGATCTCATTGAACAGTTTGAAGGGAGACAATTTCTCATTTCTGGAGGGCGTCGGATCCGCTGGGATCAATTCTCTAGAGCATGCTCCAGAGCATTGATGGGAGAGCGAACAAAACCTGGAACAAGCCGGAGAATCTCGTAGAGCGAACAAAAAATGATCGTAGACATCAGTGAGGTCATGCGTAAACAAGTGTATACATGGAGCTGAGCCAGCTCATTATCACGCGTCTCTGCTCCCCCGACGCGTCTTTCGCACTCTCTGTGGCACTTAAACGCTCCGCTATGGCATCAATGAGTCTCCAGCAGGTGCTTGACGCTCTCCGTGACCGCCCTGAGCTTGCAGGCCTTGACTTCAATGGCTTGAATATGTTCGTGCGATAGGTGAAGCCTACGATCGAATTCTCTCAAATGGACTGTCAGAAATGTCCTACCTCCCTTCCGCCACAAATCTGCCTTGTCTTGGCTTCTGCACTGGGATGCGACACGGATTTGATAGAATTGTGTTGGTCAGCATTCCGAGACCTCGTGTGGAATCAGCCCCCAATTTCGCCAACCGAAGCGGAAATACTTGAATACAATGATGCCGCTTTACAATACGAAACTTGTAGGTCTCCAATATTCCAGTTGCCTGTTTTATTATAATATTCCATATGCAGCGTTCCGTCATTTATACCCGCCGATGCGCTCGTGCCAAGACTCTGGCTGTTCGAACCACCGAGAAGACGCCAGCATACTGACGCTCACTGACCCGCTCACCTACAAAGCGACTCTTTTCACCGTGGGACATGGTGCACTCCCCATTTACACATCGTCTTTGTATTGCAGATGTACGTAGAATTTATTCAATATCAATATCCCTCGCATTCCTCATGTATCCACCGCTCTGTTTAGCCTGTAATAGACGCTACCACCACAATTATTCAGTCCACAAGCAGAGTTCCTCCCGGACGTATTACGGCGGTGTCCCGGATGTGATTCAAGTCGCGCAGCATTTCTTTTTAGAAAGTGCGCTGCTTGAGCTGTTCGCAAATAATATGGTATTTGGCTGGTAAGAGTCCACTCAACACATATCTGGTCGCATCTGACATCCTCCATCAGGCTTTCGGGCACCAATTGCGCGCGCATCTACAATCACGCACTCTCAAGCCAAAAACCGCACATTATCAACAATAAGCTCGCCTTTTCAGCCGTCTACAACGAGCACAAGCACCAGGCGCCCGAGAACTGGAGATCCGACATGCTCCTTCGAAAAGAGGACGCCATGAACGGCTTCTTTTTGTATTCGCTTTTGCTTGACAAAGCTGAGCACGGGGGTACTTTAATGCTTCCTCACGATGAAGCCAGTCAAAGCGATCGTTTGCAGCCTGCCCTTGCAGAGCGAAACAAGGCAATGGAGGGTACAGGTCAGGAGTGCTACCCGCACGCATGCGATCTCTGCTTCGTAATTTTGGAAGATGCAGAGGGGCGCTTGAGTAAGTCTTGCAACAAAATGTTGAATGAAATTAACCACGTTTCCAAGGCAAAATACAGGCAGCAGCGTGCGACGGCAACACGATTGGACATCGGTGTTGCAAGGTTCACGACTGTAAGAACCCACTGCCATCCCAGTGTCAGCACTTCTGTCCCGAACACCAACACCTCAGAGAAAAATGCGCCGTCGTCGAATGTATGGCCACGGTTGAACCGGGTCATCGAACTTGCGCAGACGCTGACCATCGCTCCCTTGAAAAGGCCTATTTCAAACGCGGAGACGCACTCTTTCAGTTGCGCTCGCGTCTGAAAAAGGCAGGCGTGTCCGTTCCTGATGACTCTGCAGTTGTGGGCGATGCTGAAGACAAAGACGAGGAGGTCGACCCGGGGGGCCTGTTGAAGTCGACTGTGAAGGGAAGTCCGAGACCGGAAATCGCCGGCTGCGTGCCTATTTTGGAGCCCGACGCACTCATAATGAGCAGCTGATTATGCGGACCTGCGGAATTATTCTCTCCCGCGCGACGTTCTTCGGATCTGAAGCAGTCTCAGCTGTGAATGTAAGTCAAGACACATTTTTTTTGTTCTTCACTGAATGCGCACGCGAGCAGATTTTTGCAAAGGCTACTTTTCCGTCACCGGAATCCACACCAGAACTTTTCATCTTCGATAACAATTGCAAGCTAGATGCACACCAGCGAGCGATTGGTGACGACCACTTCAAGAATACTGGCAAGCCTGTCGACGTTTTTCATTTTACGTGCAAACACAAGGTTACGGATCACCACTGCCAACTTTATTGCAACCCGGCGGCGTTCCCAGAAATGATCGGTCCCGATGGAAAGTGGCGATTCAACACCTCCATCTGCGAGCAAACCAATGTGTGGTTCGGCGGTTATATGGCCATTTTGCGCGATATGGAGGTAACACGGTATAATTTCTTTTTGGATGAGATGATCAAGAGGAGGAACCGCCATGTGCTGGCTGAATTGGAGGCAAAGGGTCACTCGCCATGGATGGTGAGTATGGACACTCTCTTCCCCGATAGCATGCAGGCTTGAGTAGCCGTAGAATTGATGTACCCGAGATTTTTGAACCTCAATGCAACAGTCACTAATAATGAATATTAAGTCCAGAGATTCTAGAAACAATATTTCGGGTGTGGATAGCACACTAGTAGCCCAAATTCGGTCCATTTAGCAGCTCATCCGAGTCGCTGAAGTCGTCGGCATGTACATCCAAATTTAGACAGGTCGCCAATGTGGTTCAGTATCTTTCTTGCGGCACAACATGAGCCCGTATCGAGTTGCTCTAGCAAAAAATACGGCGTGAAATTTGAATACAGTCGGCAGAATAATTCCATTTTCAGAAGCGCACAGGGGGCAGCCCCCATGTTTTATTAAATATACTAATTAATTCCCCCTGTTGGAACGATGATTATTTGAACAAGATGGAGGTATCCTGGCTGAACAATCCACGAACTTTAAAAGGCACCTAAAGTCAAATACATCAAATTTTCATGAGTTCTAGATGGTCGGAATTCAGCCCCCAATCGTAATCCAGTTCTTGGCGGTCAACTGATGCCGAATGCGCATTGCATGAATCCAGGTTTCAGTGAAATTGGCTCATGGTGTTGAAATATGGAAAGAAAGAGTGTGCCCAAGGCGAAAAGTAATTCAATTGAAGTCGCAGACTCAAATTAAATAAAGGAGGGAAAGTAACGAAGACGATATTTGAGCCAGTAAATATAAAAAAGGCGCAGTGGTAAGTGAGTGGTTATAATACTATAATTAAACGGTCAATTTTTGTAGGTAGGAAAGACGAGGGGAATCGAGTTCAGTTCCAAGGCCTTGCATACTCTGTTGCAGGTGTGAGTGTCTGTGAAATCTTTGATCCCAGCAGCATCAAGACTTTGAAGGAAGGGCTGTTGCAAAGTCTCGTCGGCATGCTCGCCGTGTTCGTCATTATGTTCGTTGTCGTAGCTGTTGCAGATGGTCAGCCACAGCGGATTTGAGAATTCGGCCTACGCACCTGAGCATCGCTACGAGAGAATGAGTGCGTGAATCGAAGACTCGATAACCCTCTTGAGTAATAAATCCTGTGAAGATCGAAACATGAATGATCCGATGCAGAGGTAACCATCGGCAACACACCTTCAAAGTCGACAAAGACGCTGCGATGGTTGTGGTGTTGATAAGTGAAGTGAGAGAAAGCGGTCAAGATTTCCACAACCGCAACTTGATTCGGAGCGTCTATAGGCAGATCGGAGCTCCAGGTGTTGACGAAGAACTTGGAGCCGCACTCCCAGGATTGGGCAAAGTAGATATTGTCGTCCTGGCAGAATGAAAAAGTCTCGAGGACTTCCACACCTGAGGCGAATAACGTTAAAACTTAAGTAATGGCGCTGGCGCACAAAAAGACAACATACCAATTAAATCAATGTCAACAGCGCGCACTCTACTCGCAAATGCCTGCCAAAGTATGCCGCATTCTGCAAGTCTAGCACCCTCGACCCACGTAGCTACGGTCTTGTTGTGCCAGAGATCAAACCATTGCCCTGGGAGGAAAATTTTCTTCAGTGCGATAGTCTTTAAGTTGCCGTTCGCCATATACTGGGCCTGGAAGTGAGGTCAGTTTGAGAGAAGTGGGCGCAGATAAAAATAAATACCATATGAACCCGCATTCTTTTGCCTGGCGCATATTGGTCAAGCACGATGACGTCCATGTATGAGTCGGGAGGCGAGAAAGTCTCTAGGATCCCGCCAGAGCGCCTGTATATCTCGAGCCTCAGGTTTTTTACATCAAACCCGAGCTCGTCTTCGTCTTCATTGTCAATTACTTCAACTATAACTTTGAATTCAGATAGATGCAGGAAAACCAAGAGCAACTTACTTGTTTTTGGGAGTGCAGTCGATTCTGTTATTACCCATGAGTGAATGTATGCCAAATTGAGTTGAACACTTACCCGTTACGGCGGTCTTTAGAGCCTCAACTTGCTTGACAACGTCGGCCCATTTGGTGTCACCAGAAAGAGATATATCGGCGGCGACTGCGTCATTGTAGATTCTGAGGTGCTTATAGACTGTCTGGCTTTTGAACCGGCAGTTTTTGAACGAAGGCTGAGCAAGAAATGCATTGCTGAGTGCAGAAACACTAAGACGCTGTGTTGATTTACGTAGTGCGCTGAGTGCGCGCATACCGGTTCCATGTCGCACACATTCTTCAAAGGGAACGGTAACGGCCGCATTTCGCGTTTGTCGTCCGCTGGTTCCTGAGATTCGGGAGGTGCTGGCGACGATTTCGACGAGGAAGGCAGTTCGGGAGAAGAGTTCCGACTCGGAGTGGATGAAGATGACAACGCTAGAAGCCGACGAGCCTGGGCAATCGCGCCTAAAGGATGTGGGTGTTCGTCGATGGGGATTAACGGGATTAGAGAGATTTCAGCGTTGAGACCGAGGCAATCATCGTCGCTCAGGCTAACTTTGCGAAGGAGAATTCTCGCGTTGGAGCTAGAACCAATAATAGGAATTCCGACCCGGGCATCATGCACAACCCAGAGAGGGCTGGGGTAAACAGCTGCTAAATGCTGGATAAACCCCGCTGCCTTTAATTCAGCAGCGGCCATGACGATAGCGTGTTCCTGGGGAACAAATTTGCCAGGCTGGCTGTTAACCAGCCTGAAATGCTGTGGTGGATAGTTGACCTAGCCGTGCAACCATGAGTTAAGAAGCGATAATAATAAATACAAGTAGAAAGCGCACCTTCGTCCACAGAACGACGTGAATACTATTGGTGGTCAAGTCCTTCAGCTTTTGAATGGCTTCCATCTTTGCGTTGGCATCCAGCAGTTGGCGATGGCGGGAGATATAATTTTTTGCATAGCCCTCGTCAAGAGGGCGAGCAAAGGTTCGTCGGATGACAGTGGTGTCCTCGTCGCTGCCAACAGACGGGCCAGCCTGAGGGTCAGTGAATTTTTGGCTACCTAAATCCAATTAATTGATGTGGGCTTCAGAACAACGATAGATAGAAACTTACTCGAAGGTTGTGTCTGCTCAAGCAAACTAGCCGGCACATCGCGATGTTTTATGCGATGGCTTGGTGTGTTGCATCCCCCAGCCGCTCTACAGCAGGCTGCACACTTGGGGATGGTCCGTGTACACTCTTTGTTTGCTCTCCGGCGTTTATTCTCAGCCGTAAGACAGCTAACATCGCAGAGAAGTGAGGTACCAACTTCCTCCGCTGACTTCTTGAGCGTAAACCGGATAGCGACATTCTCAGGAATATTCCCAATGGCGGTGGGGGGATTGTGCCAATAGAACGAGCCACATTTGGTATGGCCACACTATAAAAGAAATGTTAAAATATTTTTGTAAAGGTGCGGCGACGGATTAAAATGGCAGAACCTTTTGGTACCATCTCGACCAGTTACTGAGTACAGAACCATTTTGGCACTGCATTAAAGGGCCTAATGTAGGCTGCGTGCATGCCTCACATATTTTCCGAGTGGTATGTGGGCGGGGATTCAAGGAGGTGGCGAGCATGGTGTTTTGTTCGTCGGACATTGTGTCAAAGCAGATGAAAAAGATGAAAAACAGGGGGTTGGATGGGATCGGAATGAAGGAGAGTTGAAGACGATGTAAGGAACTGACTTTCATTCAGTAAAACTTGTGCTTTTATACACTTTCAGGCCAATCCTTGTACCTATCTGTGCTCCATGAGCTTATGGAATGACGAAGCAATCGGGGGCGGGCATGATTGGCGGCTATGCTTGGCGTGCAGTATCCAAAGCGCAGCAATTTATTAAAATCAAGTCCACCCAGCATTCAGAAGATATGAATTTCATTCAATGAAGTATGTTCGTGCTACAAGTGACCCAGGAATCCATGGACAGACAGATTTGATAAGAGCTATCGAAGACCTGAGCATGACGTAGATAGACACAAGGGAATCTTGGCGTTGAGTGTCCCGATGCGGGTAGGGCGAAACAAGCGAGCTGCGAGAGTCGGAACAGTCGGAGCTGCATCGGAGCAGGTGAACCACTGCAGCCCGATGACGGTGGTGACGAGACCATCGGGCCCATCAATAGCCGGATTATTCTACGCGAGAGTCGGAAAACTCCGGCGCTCTGGCTATACCATCAATTCTCTGGAGCCTAGGCTACCCCAGCGGATTCGATGTCCTGCATTTCTCATACTTTTCGCCTTGTCAACTTGTCAACAAGCTCACAAGGCCGAAAAAGTCGCAAGAAATTTGTCAAAAGGCTGATGTAGGCTGGATAATTTTTCAACGGCCAGGGTGATCTCCATGATCCATGAAGGCTTTATGCGTACGCTTTGTGGCTGAATATACGGCTGCATCCAAATTCCAACTCTTACAGTAAAACTTGCGTGATTATATTACGACTCGTCGAAGGAGGCGCGTGTCATGGGAGCAAGCAAACTGAGTTCAACCGTTTAGGCTGAGGTCAACGTTGGTTCAACGCTCAACTGTTACTTCGTTCACTCACAAGGCGATTCTGGCAGGATTGCGGATGGATAAAAATTGCCAACCATAAGTACGAGGCGGAAGAAAAAAATGTACTCGCGCGAATGGCCATGCCTCCGGGGGGAATCGAACCCCTTTTCCCCGTTATGAGACGAACTATTACTATGTGTCCAGGGCGATCTCCATGATCCACAGAGGCTTTATTCACTTATACTAACCCTGGATAATATCAACTGCTCATGGAAAATGAATTGAACATTCAAGGCCCGAATAACCTTGATATAACATTTCGGATTATTAATATAGCACGGCCTGATTTCCTGAAGCCTTGAAAGTAGACTCGAACGTTGAATCCGCAAGCATTCGTGCTGACCCTCGCCGTGAATTTTCTGGGAGCAGGAAAAAAAAAAGATTCTACACCCGTACGACACCTCCGGGGGGAATCGAACCCCCGTCTCCCCGTTATGAAATATACACATTTATCGGTATGTGTCCAGGGCGACCTCCATGATCTAAGAAGGCTTTAAGGACTGATAAGTAGTCCTGGATATTATCTAAGGTGGGGATCCAAGCTCGTTATATAACTTTTTTTTTTTTCGACTCACCTGAAAATGAAGTTGAACTTCGAGCATCCCGACATCCTTCCAGATTATTGATATAGCGCTACGCAGCGTGATTGGAGTCGTAGAACATAGTTTCGAACGTTGAATCCACAAGCAATTATTGGTCTGACCCCGATTTCTTTTGGCAGCAGGGGAAAAAATCCTTAGCAAACGCGGTACGCCTCCGGGGGGAAATGAACCCCCGGCTCCCCGAAATGCATGCAAGATCAGCAATATGGCCTGTGGGGCGATCTTCATGATCCACGAAAGCTTCATGTGGATGATTTGAGGATGAATATATCACCTCAGACTTTCCCGCCCTTCGAACTCCCACCAACAAAGAAAAAACCGTTCGTCTTCAAAGCTATGCGATGTGAAGCCCGCATCGTCCTTAAACCATGCGCATGTGGTGCATTTTGAAACAGGAATATATCTCCGTGCATATATACAAGCAATGAACAATTGGAAGAACCCTTTAAATGCGGCAAACAAAGCAACAATAACAGCCAGTTATATATGTACGGTGGAATGGTACAAAGAAGTAAATGGGACGGATGGACGTTGATACTCAAAATCAAAACGTTTGTGGAGGGGGGTAAATTTGTGCTCCTATTCGGATAAAAATGTTCATACCGCTTTCTCGTAGTGTCGCTAGCACCGCAAGTTAATCCATGTTGGGGGGACGATGTGTGTAAAGACATTCAAAGGTAAAACTCTCCAATCCCTCGGCACCCTCGTCGTCCATCTGTCTCGACTGAAGCATGTCGATGAGTGTGTTGTAAGGTGCGTCCTGGTATGAACCGTACGATGAGTTAGAGATATGGAGTGTAGTGAGCATTGGAAGATGTCCATTTTGCCGATTTAAAAGAATGTAGTTGATGGGGGAGTGATTGGAGCGAACACGGAGCTCCTGGAGATAAGGAACCGCGGATAGCAGCTGAACAAAGTCCGCATCGGCCAACAAGAAAATCTGTACATCAAGTTGAATAAGGATGCAACCAGATCGTGACTGGAACGACAAGAATTTGGGTAACGCTTCAGCGGAAATTTCGGCACGAAATTTCAGTAGCCCGGGGAGGGTCAGCGCCGCGAGCACGTCTAACGGCCTTTCGAAAATTTCCAGCGATTTTAGCCGAGGGTGTGTGAACAATTCACCGGGTTCGGGACGAAACCCCCCCCCCCCCCCCCGAGTAGCGCAATCGCAGAATGAATTCTTGTAAATTTAACGCGGCCCCCAGGACCTGTAGTGCTTCGTCCTCAAGAAGGTAATGGCCTTCAAATCGCGTCAGGCGAGCCCATGGCAAACAATGGGGAAATGGGTCGACCAAATCCGGAGAATTCAGAGTAAGGTTTTGGAGTTTAGCGCACCCCGCGAGCCCTGACAAGGAGGGCGACGACGGGGTGTAGAGTAGCGATACGAGCTGGTTAAGACCCAGCTTCGATAATACTGGGAACTCCCGGGCAGAACCCCCAAATGCCCAGAGAATATCGTTGTAAGAGAGGGAGAGCCGAATATCGCGCCAATGGTAAGCATGTCAAAGAAGAAGATCGAGAACGGGACCCAGAGAGGGACAGTCCTCTTCTCTCTCGAATTCCCTGCCCGTCTCCTGGAGTATTGTAAGCGGGCTAGAACCTGAACGAGACAGCCATGTTTCGAGAAGCAGGAAGACTGTGTTGGAATAACCGGTCGAATATAGCGGTCGCGATAGACGAAAGCAAGACCAAAGCCTGGGCGTGGTCAACGCAATCGAGCGCCACTGGTGGCAGACCTGGGCTAGAAGGAGAGGCGCCTCGGAAGGGGAGGGCTCGAAATCCAACTCTGGAAGACACCACATGAAGATCTCACTGGTGATTTCGGCGGGTATTGTCAAGACTGGATACACGATGGTGCCAAGCTCGGCCTGGATGGCACTTTACTCTGTAGAGGGTCGCTTCAGGTATGCAGATACGGTCTCCATCTCAGTTGTAATGTCTGCGAGGCGGTCCCGAGCCTGCTGAGGAGCGAGCTCAAACTCGGTACTGCGGGGTAACGCGCAAAAATGGCCACAATGAGCGCAAAGGGCCATCTGTAAGGCAACTGTAAGGGAAATACGGTGAACAGGGAATAGTTTACCTTGTGGGTGGTTCCTGCAGCCAGGTTGGGGGATATGAGAATCGTTTCGTGGTGGCAGTAAAAAAGTTTTTAAATTCCCAGCACGTGACATCTCTGCGCGACGCGAAAACTTGAATGAAACCATAGGCAGTATTGTATTTTTTTACCATAAACTCTGGTGAATATGGTGGAACGGAACAACATTACATAATGCTACGCAAGATAGAGTCTTTGAGTTCAGTAAAGCAACTCACGCTGGCATGAACGCGTAAGGAACACCGACAAAATCAGTAAGTCGGCGGTGCGTGGAGTCCCCGCTCGGCTGAATCGTACTCATCATGCGCAGCATTGTGCCGTTCGAGACCTTGCCTCCCCGTGGTCGGCACGGAAAAGCTTTCTGAGGGATTAAGGCCGGATAGCGGGCCCAGCGGACCTACCTGAGCGGCACTCGCGCCGAGGTCAAGTGTTGGAACGTTGTCGTCGGCTTCGACTTTGAAAAGCCCCCTCCTAAGTGACCCTTGTGGCGTCCACTGGTCATGAAGGAAATTGTCTGGATCGTGGCTGTCTCGTGCAACCCACTCCGAATTATCTGGGCCGGTTTCCTCGTCCGGTGGTGGTTCAACATGTATATCAATGCTGCCGCTTTCGCTGTCGTACGGGTCGTCCATAGAAGGAGAAAAAGATAGTGGGCCGGTTACCCACACTGAGCCGTCCTCGATGGCTGCCGCGTCCAAAGGAGGATTCGTCGGAGGCTCGACGTGAATGCTGATTTCGCTGTCGGATTCGTTGTCGGGATCAAATATGCTCATGTCCAATTCCTGGGCGACGACGATCTCCGCGAAGACCTCATTACGCGATAACATTCTCTCTTTCTCCTTGTTCACTATGCGGAATGTTCAATATGGCACTGAATAAATTGTGAGAGCTACAGACCGTAATGGATTATGTACCGGTACTCGGAGACGATCTTGGGATGCTGATAAATGTGAAAATAGAACCTGGCGGTGCTCTGACTCTGCGATTGCTGAATTTTGACCACATCAGAGAGCATCCCCAAGAATTTTGGCCGATATTCCGACGTCAATGGGGAGTGTCTTTGGAACTCGATTAAACGCCTGACAAGGCTCAGTGTTCTGGGTAGATATTGGATAAAGGGTTCCCAAGGTTCGGGATCCTCGACGGCCTTAAGAGCGTTGGATGCCCCGAGAATACACAGTTTCAGCAGATCCTTTCCCGAAGCGTGTTTTGCTTGCTCTGCAAGTCCATCCAGTACGAGTTCGATGGCCAGATGCACGTTGGCGGACGTGGTCCATGGCCGCTCGTGAATATGACCCTGAATCATCTTCAGGGCACCCGTAACGAAAGCATCTCGAGGGTTACTCCGAATCATGCAGGCGATTAGATCCCGCAGCCATCGGGGCCCGGGCGAATCCGGTGTCAGGCTGACCAGAAAAATAATCGACTCTGCGCTTCCCTGGGAATCGAGGTCTACGCTCACGATATTCGATGGGGTGGGAGGTTGCAGGAGAGCCGCGATATCTCGGGATGTTGTAGTCGTGCCCAGCGTGTATAAATCCTCTATTTTGTGTCGAAGGACCGTAAGGCCAACCGACAGCACCCGCTCCAAGGATGCCTGAATGGAATCAACGTGTTGTCTACGCCAGTCGCTGCTCGCATGCTTTGTAAAGGTGAGGTATAGAAGGGGATGGCAGCTTCTTCTGAAGTTGTCGTAGCCGAGCAGAACAGCGATTGCGAGAGTGAAGGGAGAGTCCCACATCTCGGAGACTGGACGGCCTTTGTGGTGCCTGCCGTGGGCTTCCATCAACGGATGTAATAATCCAGAGGCGTCAGCCAACAAGAGGGAGACTATGTACTCTGGACTCAGACTCGTGTAGGATGCGTGGAAAAAAAGAGGAATTCACCATCGTTGAGGCACGGTTCCTCGCCGTAAGTCGCGGAAAATATTTCAGCTGCTTTCCGGTTGCTGCGCATGCTGGCTTCCGCCGAAAGCAAATGAATAAATGTCTCGATCTCTAGCCTCGTAATCCGGGCGCGCTTGTCCCCAATCTTGACATCCAGAATATTTACAAGAGAGGACGTCGCTTGGTCCAGGACATTGTCATCGTGCGTTTCTTGCACAATCTCGTGATAACTTCGGATAACAGCCTGAGGGTGTATTTTGGAATGGTAATAGAGTCCAAGCTTTTGATTTAGAGTATGGTTGTCGTCATCACGTTCGGCGCCAGCTAGTCGACCCGTGGATCTTATGACCCTGTAAATATCAACAACTTGAGCGGCACCGGAGGAGATTTTTGGGATCACCACAAGATGAAGCAAGGAAGCAAATGCAGATTGGAAAGGCGATGTCGACGGGTGAATTCCGCCGTCGATCAGAGCAACGATGAGCAAAATCGCCACGACAAGGATGGACAAGAGGCAGAGCCCCGTTGCAGTGAGTATGAGCGGTGATCGAGGGGATATCCGTAACACCGTCGAAAGGAGCCGGTCCAAGATTCCGACCGTAAAGAGGAGGACTGGCAGAACCAGCACTTGTGGAAGCATTTCAATGGCGGGCCGAAGAGTTTTTTCTGCAGCGGCCCATCTGATATGAATGTCTGTCAAACGGAGTGCTGCTCCTCGCTCTCGGGACCAGGTGACCATATTCAGAAACCCTCGACCGGCAACCGCCAGGGCAGCAATCGACAACTGAACAGCAAAATCAGTGACTCGAGGAAAATTTTGAATGGCTCAACCCACACTAAGAACGAGGGAAAGTGAGTAATACGAGTTTGACCGCACATCCATAGGATCTGGCTCAAACTGTGGCGGAGGCGCAAGACCCAAGCTGCTCGAGGGTACCCCACTGAGTATGATGATAATTTCCGTTAAATTGGCAAGCAACTGGTTCGTTTTTGCAGTCTCGTCTTGGCTCAGGCTGGGAAGGGAAGCCACAAAAAATGAGGTGACAATGGCGGAGAAGAGTCCGAGCTGCCATCGAGTTTAGAATTTTCAAACATCGCATTTAAAAGGGGATACTCAACGAAAACTAGCAGAGCATCGAGCCCACTCTTCCATCTCTCGACTTTCGGCTGGACAGTTTCGGATATGAAGGACTTTAGAAGTGGATTCCAAGCACTGCTGCTTGTTGCGGGGACCTGTGGCACCGCTTGCCGTAGCATTTCTGGAACGTGTTCATACCCATGAGGTAAATGAAAAAGAAGTGTGTACCCTCCGCAGCCTGGCGTCCCTCGATGCGCCGTAGAAGCTCTGCTTGTTCACTAACAATTCTAATGAGCTTTGAGGTCTCCTCACTGCCAAAAAAAAGAACTTCATTAGATCGGAATTGATGAGGTTCTAACTTCTCGAGAGTACCGGAGCAGTTCCACTGGGTCATTCGATATGCGGAAGCCATCGTCATGATCTCGTGTGTCATCTGTCGCGTATGGGGGCCCAGCATACATGAGCGTTCAGGCCCGCTGGTGCGAAATTTTGGCGGAAGGTGGACGTCCGAATGAAGTCACATCTACTTAGTAAGCCTTTCAAAATTAAGCGCTGCCAGCTGTTGACACTGGGTAAAAAATAGAGGGAACCCCAGGCGAGCCGAGGGTAGGTAGGTAGACCAGGGCAAACCTCAATTTAATTCGTTGTAGCAGGGAAGCATGCCGTGGGGCCTAGCACAAAAAAAAGAAAGTTTAATTTTTGTTTGCTTGGATCAAGCTTGGATCGGAACAAAACGGCCAGGTCAAATCAATGGCTGTGCGAATCCTTCTCTTTCTCACCACCTCGACTCGTGGGCGCTTGAAAGTTGAAGGCGGCTTCAGTTGCTTCTGTGTCACCGACTCACATGCGAGGCCACCAGAGGCCAGGTATCAGCGCGTGGCTCTTGCCGTCAAACCCTGTCTCAAATTGCCATGGCAAGGACACCAAATGGCAAACGGAAACCGTTCCCGGTCTCTTTTTTCTTCGTAATCTCATCTCGAGGATCAGCAAACTGAAGTCACTTTTGCCGCCCAATCCCACGGTCTGCCTAGACAACGTTTGGTCTGCTCCATTTGTCACAAGATATCCGTCGTCAGCCGCCCAGTCGCTACGCTGCCGTCCTCACTCCCGTTGCACTTTCTTGTATAAAAAAAATATGCTCCAACTCCACTCGATTTTTTTGTCAATTCAGATGGGCAGGAGCCTATGCATTCGCTCGCATTTTAAGTCATCGAGAGCCAGTATCACGAAAATGCCGCCGATGCCGTGGAAACCGCCTCGTACTCCGTTTAGGCGAAGATCTGTCCGCCGTCCTCGCCACCCAGCCGATTGAAGCCGTCGCTGCCATCACTGGCAATGTATGATCCAATAGAGACGTCCCATGTGAGTCCCTGTCGGCCTTGACTGTACAGTTTTTCTACCACTACCCTCTGAAACTCGCACCAGACACCCGTCTCTTGAACTCTTCCCGCTGGCACACTCATTTCCGCTTTGATTTATTAAGATTAGAGGTTCCTCTATATTTTTAGAGGTGTCAAACCAACTTCAACTTATTGCAAGTCCCTGACGGATGACGGCTAAGTATCCTAATGGGAGTTCAATAGTGATTGCCGATGATAACCATCTCCTTCAGTTCTCAAATATATTATCTCCTACAACTTGGGTCAGCGGCCCAGACACACGGATTTTGGGGCCAGTTTTTTGACCAATCCGGTAGATGCTGCTTCAGAAAATACAGGGCTCAAAACAAACTCTGCTGTTGAGATCGAACCTCCGCCTCCCCTCCCCAAATTATGCCACAATTCACAAACTGTAGGCGATGCGATCAGTGGTTTTTGGTACGGCATAATTTCGTGATTGACGCCTACAAATTTTAATAACCTCGCCTGTCTATGAATATTTGCATCAGTCAAAAACCTAGCGGACCGGGCTAGACATACGCATGTGTGGACTTTCACTATTTAATAGAGGCCGTTTTTTTCCGACGATGTGCTCCCTCCCAGCTCTCTCTGGTCGCGGTCCGGTCTTGTTATGTTGCGCCTCCCTCTCCTCGTTCCCGCTGTCTTTTCTGTCCTGGGATACGTGCACGCCCAGTCCAATGACTCTGTAAAATTCTTCATACCGAAGAAGGTCGTCACTGCGGACTTTGCAACTTTTTCATACTCCTGGAATGGAGTAGTTACGCATCTTGTTTGTGTTCTTGCACTTCGATTTAAACCACTTCCTAATCCCCATGCGATCCTCCATAGCCTAAGAATGTCTCTTTTGAACTGATGATCGGCAAAGCGGAAGGTAAGCAGGAAAGTCCTCGTAACGCGACCACAGCATGATGTTTGGGATAGATAAGGGGAATGAGGTGGCCGACATAATAGGTGCGAATTGTACGAGTTGTTGATATACTTCACTCAGAGATAAACTCCTCTTACCCACAACTAACCGATTTTGGGTGGCAAATACGGGCCGCGGTGAGTTTATTTCATCCGTGAAACGCAAATCGCCTTACGCCGGTGGTAGACACCCCCCGGCGACTACCACGTCCGCATGAACGCCACGATATACGATTCACTCAAAGCCCGAACCGATGCCATTTCGGGTGACCCGATCGGTCCCTTCACCCAGCGCTCGGAGACCTTCCCCATTGCCCTCAACAAGCCCTTCGAGTGCACGGTTCCTGCGTGGGAGCCAGTGCGCAGCATATCCGATCCAGCATACGCTCCCCTCCGCGTGGACCTGCCTAATGGAGGGGATGTTTTCTATCTGCCGAATGCTACGCATACGTTGACGACCATCGGTACCTCATTCAGCATGGTAGATATCAATTACGACGTACGTTGGCCGCTTTATTCACAGCTAATATATTGAAACCCAATTATACGACAGAGGCGGAACACGGTCATGACGCTCGAGTTGGTTAACACTCGCACTAGCGCGAGTGCAGGAGTCCAGAGACTCGTAAGCTCTTCTCGCAATTATTCCTAGTCCAGAGCGCTCACATCCGACCCAGGCCTCATCGGACCTTGTGAGTGGCTTCCAGAGTCTCGACCTGACAAATTTCAAGATCGAAGCGGGACCATGGAAGGCATGTAACATGCCCACAAGTATACGCAATCATTTCATATTGAGGTGTCCTCTGACAGGTCATCGCAAACTATTCGGCTCCTGGAACCGCCAACTTTGTGGCCTTCTCAGAGGAGTTCTATATTTCCTCGCAGGCACCTTGCGGAGGTCTCACGGCCGGAAATTCTACGACCTCTGGCGGAGATAGTGGATCTGGTGGAGATGGCGGTGGCGGTGGGGGTGGGGGTGGATCTGGTGGCGGAGCGCCCACCTCGATCGGGTTCTCGGCGATTCTCCTCACTGTGCACTAGTGCATCTGGTTGCACTTGCGTACTGTAGATGCTTGTTTGGGCCTGAGGCCATAGGCAGACACCATCATATTGCTTGCTCTTGACCACATTGCGTGTTCTGTCTGGACTATGGTCAGGTGCCATGCCAGATCATACGTCTCCATCTGGTGATGAGAGTGTCATTTGTTCCCTGAAGCGCCATTCCGCACCGACTTTCTGCTGGATTCTTTTGCGTCATCCGGGACCATTTTCACGCATCCAGCTCAGTGGACCTTTCCAACCATTCTCTCTGTCATTCAGTATCCTTTACGCCATCCACCAACCCACACCAGCTGTTTCACATACTCCTACCCAACAGTTCTTCCGCCCTACGCAATACTGGTCTCTGAGACGTATTTGCTGCCTGAAGGGGCGTGGGAATCCTCTTGGCGTGGGAACCCATCCTTTAAATTCTCATTTCACCTCTATCGACTCTCTTCGGCATATTCCGGTCCTTCTTCCAGGGGATCTAGGCGGTCCGTCCGAGCACGGGAGGTTCGACTTGGGGCAGGATGCCTCCACACTACGACATGTCATCGTCACCCTCATCCTTACCCCCTGGTAACCAGTTGGAGTTGTTGCCCGTGAGTCAGATTGCCCTGCGGGGGATGATAGCGGCGGCAGCTGGGCGGTTGATCAGGGACCTGGATTGGGGGCCCGTGGTTCTGGACAGCAGCGTTCTCTTGATCGGATGCCTTCTTTTGGATTTGCCCTGCGGGGACGATGGAGGAGGTGGGTTCGGTTGGGCGGGACATCTGGTGTTCTGGATCGCGACGAGGGCGTCGCTATTTTTGTGGGGGGGAACATGCACTAGTGCATCTGGTTGCACTTGCGTACTGTAGATGCTTGTTTGGGCCTGAGGCCATAGGCAGACACCATCATATTGCTTGCTCTTGACCACATTGCGTGTTCTGTCTGGACTATGGTCAGGTGCCATGCCAGATCATACGTCTCCAACTGCCGTGCCAGCTATCGCAATATCCGCCATGATGCTGCAGTAAAGGCATTGTCACTTGGGTTCTGAGGTCGTACATACCCATAATGCATCTTACTTCATATGTTGTTCATTCAACTCCGCCCCCTATAATATTCTCCCGTCTTTCCCTAGACTCCTCTATTTAAATTGTATCACGCAACGAATATTGAGCGTTCTTTCGATGGCGAGCAAAGGAGGCGGCCACTGTCTGGTCCCCGTTTTTCTGCGAGTTCCGCGGATGTCCTTCTCGGTCAGTTTCGTCCATTTCCACATGAGTATTTATCGAGAGCAGAATACCCATAACTGAAGATTTAATTTTCCTCTCACACTTTACCTTTGCTGAGCTTCTCCAGCGTTCTTATTTTTTTTCCCGTCCGCATGGCCACTTCCGAACACGTTCGATCTGTTCGTTAAACCAACCATGATCCGAAAGTTTGTTGGATCCCTACCTTTCAGAGGGTTGTGATGATCATAATGCATACATCACTTGCACAAGAAATTTAGTAACGGTCTTGTGAAACGAACGCTGTGAGCCCGACTCCTTATTTTTAAATATACTGTCTTGAAACGCGTCACCTTAACTTCTCTACCGGATTTTTCAACTTGCGGGCACTAGCCACTGAAGCCGGTTCGGCTTTCATTCCAGTTCTTGATTTAGTCGCCGTAGGGCCAGTGGCCCAGAGGTTTTGCCACAAAATATTAATATGTACGACACAATTTCGTCCTTCAGTGACAGTCCAACTCGCGTCTCTGAATGCGTGCTTCAGCGACGATGCGCCGACGCGAGTAGATCCCTGCAGAGAAGGTGGGTATATATCTATCAAAGCAATGTAGTCCGCGCAGTCTACCAGAAAAAAATATGCTACCGCACTATTAAAGATTTGTTTAAATAGCCGTCAATTTCGTCTGAATCGTCTGCGATGATTCACGTGACTGGTTGAACTTTTGGTTGAATGATCAATGAACCGGCCATATTAAGGCCATGTGAAACAAAACAAAACACATTGTATTAGGCTTTAAAATCTTCTCGATACTCTGATGACATTGTATGACCTATTCCGGAGTCCCTCTTCAACCTCGGACCTTACAAACGTGCCAAGCGGTGGTTGTGCCCTCACGATCAGCAGGCCGTAGCTCTTCATCCAAATTCGGAAACATTGCTTCTCTCCACCCCTTATTCGTGGCATCCCATCCCCTTGAAATATAAGCATTAGGAATGAATGATTCTCCAATGTCCAAATCCTGATGCAGTATTTTATTAAACCGTTTGATCAACCTCGTGCTTTTTGACATTTTGGGGGCCACTGCGATGGAGAGGGAGGTTGCAATCGGATGTCCTCTATACTGTCGTGGAGAAGCTATTGCTCGTTTCATTAATTTTTTCCCAAGTCTTGGCAATGTACGCACCTGAATTCTCTGGTTGACTGTTCGGCAGCCTCAGATTCACTGTCAGACTTTCAGCCACATTTAATGCAGTTCGTGAGCGGGCATCTTTAATATAGTTCTAGAGGTGTTATTTAGCACCTGCTAACTGGACTCTGCGAAGCTTAAATTGAGAACCACAACAATTCCCGTCATTTTTGCTTTGGAAGAGGCGTCTGCAACCCACAAGACCACCTGGTTTCTATCGACAAATGAGAGATCTGGAGGTGATGTTTGGACCTATGTGATCGTGAATCCAAGTGAGCGGTAAGGGAACAAAAGCGCGCACCCCATCAGCTGTAGTAGAGAAAAAGTTGACGCCGACTGCAGTCTTGACAGCTAACGGTTCGAGGCGGTCCGAGCTATAGGAGACTTTTATTCCAGCATAGCTCTTTCCGTCCCTGTCCCAGGAGTCTTTTTCCATATACGTCACAAGACAGTGTGGCATAACCTGCAAAGCTGTTATTCGATGGATGCACGGTCCCGATAAACTGAGGGTTACCCTGTTGTCAGTTGCTTCGACTGTTCGACCGTCGGACCTGCTGAGGGCATAGGAGACGGATGGACCTCCCGAAGCTAAACTGGCAGAGAAATTGTTCTGTGTTTGTCGCTGATCACTACGTTTGAGCGTTGTGTCAGGAAGTTCGCAACCACGCTTGACCCTACGCATGGCGGGGTGTCAGTAACGTCGGAGCAGCTTCAGACATGAATTATAACCATCTGTGATTTGAAATGGAGTTTTGCCGATGCGCCTCAAAGCCAATGCCCGAGTATGATCGATCCAGTTGTATGCCTTCGGACTGCGCAAGGTCAACGTTGAAATCAACGTTCCCAATTGCTTGAGGTCGCGTGAGTGGCTGACTGAGATCTATAATGTAGTCTGGGGGAAGAACTCCAACCGGGTGTGTATTGCCATCCCGATGTGTGATGAACTATGTGGGGTCGGAAAGCTAATTAGGTCCCTGAGGCTCTGCACGCACCTGGACTTGACGGGTAAAAGTGATAAAACGTGTGGCCCCCTTTTTCGTCACCATCTCAACCTTGATTCTGGTCTCATGCGCCGGACCATTCCAGAATTCCTCCCACACCGCGGGTGGAACATCATCGATACCACCAGAGCCTCTATCGGCACCGCCAGCGCCTCCACCAGAGAAGCCTCCAGAGCCATCTCTCCCTTCTTCTCGATCTCCTTGTCCCCGATGGCCCCTGCCTCCGCCACCCCCGCCCCCACTCGACGATTCCCACGAGTGAGAACTTCCCGTCGGGGAACCACCACCACCACCCGCAAATTCCTGATTATCAACGGCCTCTGAATCAGCTGGAGTACCCTTCACGCTCTCAATCAGGTACCTGAGGTGTCATTGAGCGTTAGCTTCAGTTCAGCGCTGCAAGCTAAAGCTCACATGAAATTGGGACGATCTTCTGACGGGCGGAGAACGACTGGCAAGTCAGATAAAATAGCCAGCTTGCGAGAGAGATAGAGATTTTCATTGTCGCTTTCCCCGAATATCGCAAGTGCGGGTGTTGTAGGGAACAACATGAGCGCCACCGGCCCTCCGAGTCCTTGATCACGAACTGACCGTAAAAGTCGATGATCGTAGTTGTCTTCTACCCATTGCGCAGCTTTGGTGGGTTGGTGAACAGAGAAAGTCATGCCTCCACTTTTGAAGTGGCTAGAATATGTATCCCACTCTTTGACCTCGGGATATGCATTTAAATGCGCACTAATCAAATGCAACCATGAACGTTGTCGACCCATACCACGTCGAATTCGCCTACCTTGCCTCTTCGCTAGCCGTTGGATTTGGCCAGAAAAAAATGGGGGTGTTTGCAGTTTTCGGGTCGTATAGAGGGGGTCCGACGTGGGAATGTTTCTGGGAGGTGAACTCCCGGGGTGAGGAATGGGGATCCGGGTGCTTCGTCCAGACACGTCTCGAGGACAATTGTACCCCACTTTTGCTGGGCAAGCCACGGCCACGCATCGCGAGAGGCAAGAGGCGACGAACTTTGGGGTTGGAAATAGTGTGCGTAACTTGAGGAGTCCGGGTTAGAGAAGTTTTGAAGTTTCGTGCAACCTTTGAACAAGTATCGGGCATCAGCCCTACACTTGCTTTTCTCTTTCTCATAGTCGGTGGTCCAGTGCTCGGAGCAGTCTCTTCTGAAACTGCGACGAGTGATCAGGGAGGAACTTTCTGAGTTTTGTTGCACTCACTCAGGGCTGAGATTGTATTCGACGGCAACCCTAGAAATTTGTCGTTCAAGCTAGGTTTTTTTGTTGTTGAAGCGACGTTTACCTTGAAGCGGATTAACCGACGCCGATGCTAAAGGCTCTGTTGTTCAGAGGTAAGAAATCATATAGGAATCACCACAATCTCTCCCACCCTCTTGTGATGCGAAATCTGGATCATCTGTCATTTCTGAATCATTTTCACACTCATCCGATACCGTCGAAGGGGGACCAGATCCTTTCAACTCGGGACTGCCGGAAACATTGGAGGCATTGGAACGCGCATGCATATTGGGAGGAGTTTCAGGTTGACTTGCAGGGATATACTCCTCATCTGTGGGCGCAGTTATTAGACTGAACTATCGTTTGATGGTAATCAATATTACCATCCGTCAATTGACTGTCCGGAGGTGTCGAAGGATAGACAATAGGAGCACGATTTTTGAGTACATAGGTCCGATCTAGCATAGCTATAGGACATGAGAGAGCATAGAAAGCAGAGGGCTACCTTTGCCCGTTGTATTCTTGACTGTGGTTCGAATTTCTTTTTCAGGCTGGCCGTAGCGCCGCGTTGAGTGCGGTGAATAATAATCTGAAAAGACCATCAGGTAGGAATCGGACCACAGCTGAGGATTTTCGTACCGTCGTTCATCGCGCGTTTCTGAGATTTGGTGTCCTGTAGCCGGGTGGTAGATAGAATGGACGAATTGATATGGGCCATTTCTTGAATTGAGTTTGGGGTGGTTCTATTTCGTAGAGGTTCTGTTTCGGAGTGGGGATCCAGTTGCGTTTCTTGCGTTCAAACGCGATTGGGGCAGAGTTTATACAGCCTTTGACAGCCAAGGCGACGACTTTGTCCAAGAAAGTACAAAAGCAGGGGGGACAACAATACGCTGCATCAGAAATTGCACGGCCATAGATCTAGTAGACGCTAGCTTCCAACCCAATCGGGACATGATTCTCACATGAGATGTCATTTGGAATACTCCGTCCTAGCGCGTGTTGATTTGTCGTGCTCGACGACTCCTTAAGAGGAGAGTATTCACAACTTGCGAGGACTGTTGTTGTCTGAAAAAAATGCAGCCTACCTATCTGAAAAGTTAGGAAGAGGGAGAAGCCGAGGAAAGAGACTCCGCGGATTTGTCTGAATCAGGTCCGCCTCATGTAAGTCTAGATGTGTTCGAAAAATGAATACAATAGCATAGCAGCATCGCACAAGAGCCCATCTGCTAGATTCCTGAGAACCTTGGTACTTGAAAACAACAACGCAGATCTTGTTCCTAGAAACAGAAATCAGGTTGAGATACAAGGGAGAATCCTGTCGCTAGCTGTAGCTTTGTTACATAGTAAGTCACCGAAAGACAACAAGGCAGAACAAAATAGGTGAATTGACGCGCAGAGAAGTCTTCCCTCAGCCCTGGGAACAAGGATCAGAATTGAGACGCAATGAAGGGTCCGGTGGCTACAGTGCATCAGCAGTCACCTAGAGATAATCAAGAAGATCAAAGAATAGGGTGAATTGACGCTCAGAGAAGGTTCTCCCGGGAACAGGAAGCAGAATTGAGAGACAGGGAGAAAATCAGATCACCCCAGAACACCAATGGCCGTCCAAGTTTGTATGGTGAGACTAGAAATGCCAAAGACTCCGTTCCATGCAATGTGGCGGCAGCTGTGGGTCCTTGTGGGCGCAATTCGGCGGCATCAATGATCGCATCAGAACTTTATGCTAGTCCTTTTTATTCAGGATGCCAGTCACAATTTGACGCCAATACTGAAAAGGTGTCATGGATTTTCTACCGACATGTAGTATTTCTGCAAAAGCCGTAAAATCATCTGAAACCAGCCTTCATTGCCATACTACTGGTACCTGGCAAGTTCCAACGCTTTCTTGGCTCAGTTGGTTAGAGCGCCAGTCTCATATGTACTTTGCGATGTGAAATTTGGGTAATTCTTCAATCTGGAGGTCGAGAGTTCGACCTTCTCAGAGGGCACAATGTTTAGGCCAGTGGGTCTACGTCTTTATCTCTTCCCCAGAAATAAAACAGGCAATAAACGGGGATTTCAAAATCGAACCAAATTGGACACCATCAAAGTCGAACCAGCACGTATATGTGGACCACGCGAGTATAATATATCCCCCCCCCATATGTTAAGAAAGTTGTGAGTTACTTATATAGTCCAAAACTACGACTCATATACCGAACCATGATTCTAGACTCCAACGGAAGTGATAAAACACGCAGGATAATAAACAGTCCTAATCTTGTGCAACCCAAGGCCGAACATGGAATCTGGAATCTGTCCTGAATAACCACAAGGCTCAAGACGTACATTAAGACCTGAGCTCGCTTGTCCACAGATCCATCAGCTGGAAATTCGGGCTCATTCAAGTAGGCATCCAGTGTTTCCTTTAAGAATGGCCAATCCAAGAATCCTAGACGCTCGACATTTGCGCATGTGATGCGAGCCTTGAGGAGGGTTTGAAGTGGAACTAGAGCTATGTCGCCCGCAGCTCGACGCGATGGCGGGGCATTATAGCTCAGTTTTTTCCGCTTGAATAGCTCCTCCGTCACGTACGGCTTCACCGCCTCCCTGAGGATCCACTTTTCCGTGAACGACCAAACACCGGGGCGATCTCCTTTGAACGGTCTGACTTTTACTGACCTGTAATTGGGCTCATCAGATCAGAACGGACAGATTGGGCGCGAAACGCTTACGCCGGTAATGTGTTGATATATTCTACCAAGTGGTGGTCCAAGAACGGAGGTCGGCCCTCGATAGAGTGTGACATCTCAGTGCGCTCTCCAAGATTATTGAGGATGAATTGTTGGAGAATTGTTTTCGCAGTAACATACTTTGAATCAGTATCAATGAATGGGCTCAACGGAACCAAAGAGCACTCGAACTCACCGATGCAATATTCAACGAGTGCCATTCACCCGACATCGCTTTGTCTCGGACACGAGCATCGACATTGTCAGCCATTGCGCGAGTGGAGTCTGGATGGCCAGCGGTAGCCAAAGCCGTGGTGTTATACACCTCAGGTCCAGCAGTGCCCGCAGCGGCAAATAAACGATGTGTCCCAATCCCTCCCAGCATCTTTCGGGCAAGGACAGAGTCAATATGTGAGTTACTACTCAACGTTGGGAACTGGTGAACAGGCGCTGTTTGGATGCGATCGAGAATCATTTGGCGCTCTTCGTCAGACGGAAGCTCGAGGCCCAGGGATAGTCCGGCGGGGTCGGCTTGGCGAAGGTAGTCCACGACCAGCCATGCGTATCCTCCGAAGAACTCGTCAGCCCCATCCCCGGAGAGAATTACCTATAAGGTGGGCTAAGCGCAGGATTTCTGAAAAAAAATGAATCGCAAACTTTGAATCCTTTCTCGTGGACAAACTTGGACAACAGAAATTTTCCCGGCCCTTTGTCCCGCATTCAAGTTTGATCAAAGGCGAAGGGAGCACTGACCATGAAGCGAAAATATTGGCTGCTCGGAGTGATAAATCGTTTCCTCCAAGGCGCCTACAAGATCCGCCTCGTCGAGATTGACCATGTGTGCATCGGCCCCAATTGCTGCGGCAATACGCTCTGCAATAGGCCCTTCATCGTGGCCTCCGGAATCTACCGAGAGGTTAGACGAATATTATGAGGAAAATTAATGAACGTGCGAGGGAAGGCCAAAGTAAACGTCGTGAGCTTCGCCTCGGGATGTTTTTCTCGAATAATCTGTCGCAATTCCGGCAATTGCAGCACTATCAATGCCCCCGCTGAGGTACATGCAGACAGCTACGCCAGAGCGGAGCCGCAATCTGACCGCGCCGATTAATTTGGAGCGGACATTCGAAATCATGTCGTCAATGGTGGACGAAGGGCTTGTATCGGAGGGGGAATATGTGAGGTCCCAATATTCTCGGATGCCGAGGTACCCCGTTGGGCGGAACAGTAGAGAATGGCCTGCTGCTAACTGTTGAGAAATTCTTGAGCTCTCGTCAACCACTCAATGCCGAGGTAGATATACCTTTCTAACTCCTTTGAAGACGGTACGATCATCACTGAAGTCGCCGTTATGCATAATGCTGTCGATATCCCATTCGGGCTTCCAGCCAAGGGGTAGAAATGCCTTCATCTCGCTAGCCAACAGAAGCCGGCCCTCGGATATCGTGTAGTACAATGGCTTGATACCAAATCGATCGCGGGCAGCAAAAAGAAGTTGGCGTTTGGAATCATACAACACAAAGGCGAGTTCACCCCGCAAGGAGGATAGAAGATTGAAGCCGTCGTGCTTGTATCTGTGCAACCACATTTTTAATGTGAACGGTTCAGGGGGAGATGATCATCGTACAGTTGGACCACAAGTTACGAATCGGACTGTGTCTTGAAAACCGAGCCCTTGACCTCTATTTCAGCGCGAAGGCGTTCATGGTCGTAAATTTCTCCAGTGACCACACAGTGGATTAACTCTTCTTCGTCCGACAGAGGCTGTTGTCCTGTTGCCAGGTCGATGATTGAAAGTCTGACATGGCCAAGTCCTAAATGGGGAGACATTCAAAAGGGGGCAAAGAGATTTAGATTCTGCTCACCAACTCGTGAATTAGAAGCCACGAATAGACCACGAGAATCGGGTCCTCGATGTTTAATACTTGTCAAGGAGGCCTCTAGAAGACTGGTGAGTTTGTCAGGGGAAGGCGGCTGGCAATCGTCCGTGTAGAAGATCGCTGTTAGTCCACACATTCTGGTGCGAGTTGACCCAAGGGTGTCGCTGGCAATGTTTACAGCCCAATTGTCGTATAAATAACTTAGCGGCGTATACCATGCATACAACATGTACACAAGTTTTGAACCGCATGGTAAATTTTGATGAAACGCTGTCTCCTGACCTCGTAAACGAGATCGGGGAACTTGTTGGGCTGTGGACCGAGTGCAAGGCGCAGATAAGGGGCCATACTGAACTTTGAAGTTGCCGCGTCCGTTGACGGTTGACCGTCCGCACTTAGTCCGGCCTAGAGGAGTCCAGAGCCTGAGCTCAATGACAGAGAGTGCTCTGTTCTGCCAAATATGAATGTTTCAGAGGATATCAGAGCTTACTGTGGCTTCTTACTGCGCCGTTTAAATATATGGTCACAAGTTTGCAAAGCTGTGGAGCGATGTTGCCTCTTATTACGAGTACTTATGTAATAGGGATCGTCCCTTTCAAAACTCGAGGGCACCCAAATTTGATCAAATTTTCATTAGAGACCGATTTTGTTGAGGGACTTGTTAGTGGCAGTGCTTAATATATTTAGTGGCCGTGCCTAAACATGCTTCAAATTTTTCTATTGAAAATAGTGGCTGGGCGTTGTACTTGTTATTGTTACTCGGGGAAAAAAACCCCTACTCGGTGACAACTCCTAATTAGACAAAAAACTTTTTTGCATTCGACTTCTTCCGTGATTTCCTACCCTTGCACATTTATACTTGGTGAAAATCGACCACAACTGTTCTGTTTGCCGACATTCCGATGGCAGTCTACCAACCTTCTGATGGCAATAGCCGCCATCAAATATCTGCACTCATCCTCTATTATCATCTTCAAATCGGCTCTTTTTGTGCCCTATGGACCTCTTCTATTAAAGTTTGAAGAACGTCAGCTCATTCATTACCTCGGTGCAAATACCATCAAATCAATTTTGATTCACATGGCAATCACCGACATTCAGCTTGGCCGCGACGAGCCAACCGAGGGTTGGAGAGGAGCGGTGCAGTTATTGCATTTCCGTCTGGTCGAGAAGGTCTGGAAGGTCTGGAATGGCAGGATCTATGTACTGACTAAGCCTGCAGCCTCTGTCATCCTGTAATCCTAACATGACCAAACCCAGACCAAACCTCCGCTCTCATCCTCACTGAGCCATCGCCTACAGCGCGACCAGCATAGCTGGTCCACTATCCTGACATAGATATTCATAGCCCCGCATTTTCTGGATGGAACTTGAAGGCATTGAAAAACATATGGAGGAGGTCCGCTGACAATTTGCTGACAATATTAAAAAATTTCCGAGTCAATCCGACTCAATTATCTTTAAGCTGTTCTCTTCCCATAGCGTGGCACGGAAAACTGCTAGTCAGTTTGTAAACAAATGTAATCTTTAATTTAGTTCAGGTTCAGAGCAAGCTCGCTCCGGCCCGACAAGCCGGCCCTTTGGAAGCATGTTTCGCTTGTTTGTTTGTTTACTCCGACATTCTCCGGTATGTCCGGCACCGCGCGGCTTCGTCAGAACCAATGGGATCATGATTTGCCTTCAATTTTCCGGGCAACAAAAAAGTGAGGACCTCGCAATCCAAGTCCAACACACGGGAATTGCCGCCGCAATGATGGGCCGAGCCAATGATAAACCAGTTTTTAAATGCTCGGAGAAAAATGGCCAGTTTCGTTTATATTTCGGGACTACGGACAGCCGACAATCAGCCATAGAAAAGTTTCGGCACAACTGCAATGCAGCTTTGCAACGGCCAAATTTGGCTCTGGGGCCACTTGGGAGACACTCGCTACAGCCAGGAAGTATCTGCGATGGTGTGGATGTAACATTGCACCAAACAATTTTTCTAATCCTCTGTCCATCCACACTAAAAAATCAACAGATTGCAGGCTATGAGAAGATGGGGTTCTCGGATGTGATTTACATACGAAACACCTGCAACCCCACGAGTCGCCACAGCGGGAGCTCGAAATCCTCCTCGTCCAAACAAGCAGACTTCATTTTTTCTTCCACTGCTCTCAATTTTTTTCCTTTTTTTCCTGCTGCACCCCACTGGCCTAGAAATGAATGCTGATCTACATGTCCCACTACCTCTTAGGTAAACTTGCTGGCTTCCCATCAGCGATCATTATTTCTCCCTCTCCCTTTCCTTGAAATGCTACCAATTCTCCTGATTTTATGCTGGCCAGAAGCAGAGCAAGTTTTGTTTTTTTCAGGCCGGGGCTCAATTTGGCTGTGGCCAGGTATTTTTCAGCCGTGCAAAAATCATTGTCATTATCTGTAGTCATATCAGAAATACGGTAATTCGTCCGATCAGGTTTACAGCTGTTTCCAAAAACCTTGAGACTAAGCAAAATTTTTTGCCCACATCAAATTTTGATCCAATGCTAAGGATTACTCTTTTTGGACTCGCCAAGCCCAACCGCTGGCGCTGAACTTTTTGAACAGAAATCCAGGGTACCAAATCGCAGTTTTGAATCAGAGGACTTGAAGCTGGCGAATTCACAGACAAGCTGTGACTTCCACGCCTATTTACTGCGCTATTCAGTGAAACGAGGATTATTGAGGGAAAGTCATACCCGAAGATGGCAGTGATCCGAGACCAAAGAGGAAATCCTTAGCACTGATTAAATTTCCGCGGGGGCACAAAAAATTGATCAGTCTCAAGGTTTTCGGAAACAGCTGTAAGGAACAAGGTGTATACATCTTCCTTGCTGACACAATACAGAGCTTCAAGTCTGGGGTTCAAATTCCCAAGTCTAAACTTATGACTACTGTTTGAATTCGCTTCTTCAAATATTTCTCACTTGTCACGCTGCGTTATTTTCAGTCTTCATCAAAAAATACACGCCCCAACGATCAAACTCCATCAATGACGCAGCGAGTTGTAAAAATTAAAATTCATTGGGTGGGATGAACATTCTTGAATACCCTTCAAACTCATAAGTACTCGTTCATGCCGGGTGTAGCCACGGCCTTTTACCCCAAGTAAGTGAAATGTTATTGCCCGTAAATCATACTCACATAAATTTATAACCGATGCAGTGCTGTATCTCGATGGCAATTAAATCCGCCAACTCCTTTCCCGTCTTTCCTGGCTTTTCTGCATCAATGATGGCCCCTAGCGACCGTGCATTCTCATCCATAGCGATGGCAGCAAGAAAATCCTCCAGGGTAACAATAGACAGGTAAGCATCATCCTCGAGAGAATCGTCGACGGATGGCGCGTTGGGCGTGGAAGGACCAGTTTCTTCAGACGGGTCCTGTGTTTTTTTTGTCGCTCTTTTCCCAAGACAGGCGCGACACGTTCGTTTACGTTTCCCGTGTACCATTTCAAAGCATTCAACAGGTTTATGGCACTTGCAGGAGGTGTTGTGGAACGCAGTGGAACGGAGAGCGCAGATGAAAATAACCTGGCACCCGCTCAACACACGCTAGGATATCCTAGCTGAAAATATCGGACGTCCTCGCCGACGAGGTCCTCCGGCTCGTTCTATTGCCCGTCCCCAAAACATGTCCAAGGTCAAGATCAGCCAAGTGCGCACTGAATTAGGTCTTGCGGATACGAAGCATGACCAGGAGTGGTCTAATCTACGTGTGCGTACTTGCACGAATCTCTAATCTCCGGAGAGCTCACCATTTATGTGTAGACTTCAGTTCGCCGCTTCATGGACGCTGAGCTTCTGGATATGAGGGTCGGGTGGAAGGAGCAGGATACTCGGCGCCTTATCAAGATCTATGATGCGGTATGTGGTTGCATTATCTTGAGAGTGAAGCTAATGCGTCCCAGATTGAAGGAGCTTACCCTGATCTCGAACGCTTCCGTGGCAAAGGGAAGGATGGTACCTACCGGGCTCGTCATCGCCAACGTCGCTGTCGAAGTCTTGCCGATTCGGATAACGAAGAAGGTGACCAGGAATGGTCCGGCATCAACCCAGGTGAGTCCCACGTCGTACTTGATTATTCCCTGTGTTTATCGGTTTTTCCTTTCAGCTCAATCTCCCCCACCCGATCCATCCTCGTAACCAGAAAGTAGAGGCAAGTGCTGGCTAGTATCTTGTACTCCAGTCGACTCATCATCCACCTTCTTTTCAGTGCATTCTGTTGAACCACAGCGGGATGTCTCTCCCCCCATCCGAGCTCGCCCTTCGGGGTCCAATCTTCCCCAGTTGATCGACGACGAAGGCGGGGATTAATATTACTTCGGCTAAATATATAAACTAATAATATCATCTACATGTCTGCATTAAATGGCGTGAACTTCGCTTTTTATTTAAAATACTTTCTACCTCCTACACACAGAAAACTGCCATTGAATTTGGTGATTTTCATCCTGAGACCTGGTAGCGCCGGCAAGCGAAAGTGTTCATACGATGAAATTCTCGTCAAAACCAACGCGAAAACTGGGTCAAGCTCCGGGTGAAAATTCCGGTGAAAGTCACCATCTTCGAGTTCCACAGTGGATGCCAATACGGTGGGCGATGGAGAATGATATACAGTGCAAAGTTGATATACGTGTAGAGAGGAACCGGGTTTTCGATCTCAGATGATTTAAACGTAGGATAGGCCGCTTGAACGTGTAATTGCCAAGCTGCTGTTGATTTGGTCGACTCGAGGGGCCGACGATCATTGAGATCACGGACATCACCGAGGGCTTTGTTTGCCCAATGTTTGCCCTTGACGCTTCTCTCTTTCATCTCGACTCCGAGTGGCATATCGTCCGCAGCCAACGACATGGCATGAATCTCTCATTTCCTCTAAAGTTCATATCTAATGACTCACCAGGTTTCAATCGGTACTCCAGGCGAATCGGGGGCGGATATCAGCAGCGTCGCCGATGAACTCTTGACCCTTATATTTTTTCTGGCTCTTCCTGACCATCTAAAAACTCGACCGTCCGAGTGCGAGGCGCCCATATCGGTTTCACGCGTCTCCCGCCACTGGAGGAAAGTGGCTCTTGCAGCTCCCGAGCTCTGGTCCACGGTCACTTTAACATTGTCTGGCAAGCCGAAATTCGATGAAAGTCTCTGGTTGGACCGGAGCGTGCGGAGCAGCTCTTCCCTCGCATCGGTGAATGTCAATGGACATATGGCATATGATATGACCCGTATGCGCGCGAACGTTACGCCGTATCTGCATCACATCAAACACCTCGAGGTCTGGGGGTCCGATCTGGCGTTGCACGAATTTCTCGAGCACGGAGCGCCCAGATTAGAGACGTTGATATTGACATACACGACGACATCTGGCCAATACTCCGACTCTGCCACCTGGGGCCCCACGGTTTTTGCTCCCAACCTCACATCGCTCCATATTGTCACCAGTGGATCACTGGAGCCTTACATCAAGGTCAGCCCCATGGGGGTTCCCTGGGCACATCTGACCATATTGGTGATATCTACCGTGTGCATGTACCTGGATGTGATGAGTGTGCTCCCGCACTGCACCGCCCTTCGCTCCCTCGAATTATGGCTCTCCGTGTTGTACAACGTCCCCGCCGAGTCCATAAACACACGCCCATTCAGCTCTTTCCCACATCTCACCAAAATCAGCCTTACTTTTGGGGACAAATGGGAGAGCTGGTTGCTTCTGAGCCGCATGAAGGCTCCGAACTTGGAATCCCTCTCAATCTCTACGCGCCACCCCGCAGGCTACCGTTCACGCGACTCCAAGTATACCAGCGAGGGTATCATCGACTTTCGTTCCCGCTCGCGCTTTCCCCTCCAGCATTTGACAATCGATGACGTCGACCTGACGGACACGGAGGATCCGTGGAAAAAGTGTCTCGATGGAATGCCTACGCTCCGCAGCCTTCGGTTTCTTCGCTGCCCTCATCAGGAAGACGACGATGCTCCGCCTGCCACATGGCTTCATAAACAGAGAAGTCATCCTGGCCGTCCGAAGAACTTCCTACCTGTACTGAAAATCTTAGAGATCCAAGTTCAGGAGGACAAGCTGGCAGCGTGGCATGAATGTGCATTGCTCATTGCGAAGTCTCGGGTGTCCTCGGGGAAAACAAATACCCTGAAACGCATCAAGATCGGTGCAGAGTGGAGGTCTTCGCGGCGATACAGCAAGTACGATCCTCCCGATAGTATCCCTCGTCGCGTACAGAAGCAGGTTAAAGCTTTTGCTGCTCAGGGAGTAGAGCTTGATCTTGAACCGTATGAACTGGATGAAGATTACTCCGACTAATTTCTCTCTTAGGTATGTTCGACAAATATCCTTCCTTCCTTTGCTGAACGAGTTGACAGAGCGACAGATGGTTTCTTTTTTCCCATCTAAACCCAATTCATATGTGCTTTCCATCTGCTATTCAAGTTGCATGTTCTTTGAATGGAATATATTGTCTCCCCTTTTTCCAATTCAATTCTCTGTCGAGCATACTCAGGCACCGTTCACACGGGATCATTATAGCTACCTGTTGGTGCATGGAACAAAGAAGCAAGATCCAGTCCAGCTCAAACAAATGTCCCTTCACTCGCTGATACAAGGGGCCACAGATCTCTGGACGTTGGTTGAATTTTGTTGAAACCACATGGATTTGTGAAAATAAACTAAGGAGCATACAATTGAGTGAGATATGACCTGGTCTCAACTATCTTATCTACGAGCCATGTCTGGGGCGGGTGCAATGGGAAGGTGTTCGGAGTTGTTCGGCCCATCACCATCACTTCCGAATTTGGGGGGAGGGAGGTCTGTGGCCCCTTGCGCTGATAAAGCGGCCTGCTCTTGTCCATTCACTGTAAGTAGAATCAGGCTCACTTGCCCACCACGTTTAAGTTCGACCTAGCGCCACTTCACCGTGGCCATCGCGATGAATCGCAAGGTCGGAGAAGTTCTGGAGCCGATCTTCGATTACCATTAAATGATCAATATTCCGATCCTTAAAAGCCACGAAGGATCCGGATATAGGCTACACTCACAATGCAACTTGCCCGTCTCCTCATCTTTGTTGTTTTTACTGTCATTCCACCCGCAGTTGCTGCACCAGCTGACGCCGGGGTTTCTACCACTTGGCACCCCTCCTTCCCTGACGCTGAATGTGAAGGGCCGACGGACTGCGAGGACGGATACAAATGCAAGGGAGTAGGTCTTTGAAATAAATAAAAACATGGTATATGCGCCTCACCAATAACTGCGCAGAGATCGTGTGTTCCGGACGGTGGCAAGAAACCGTGCATTGCGGGGACTGCCAATGAGCCTCTGCACGGGTGAGTCGCTGCCATGTTCACGCCGAACGAGGAATTCAACTTCTTCCAGGGCGCTATGTCAACCCTAACCCGAATCCACGACCGAGACCAGGCATGCCTGAGATAGCTAGCGCAAAAAGGGGTCTCGGCTGTGGCTATTTTATTGAACGTGGTCAGTATTTCACAAAAATACAAGAACGTCGACAACAAATAGAGTGTATATGGGATTGCATCGTTAAGAAATGGTTTGCATGGTGAGCTAGGATTTGGGAAATAGGAACGGAGGAGAAAGAGGCGGACCCTGGATGGCCAATTGCAATCAGAAGCAACGAGTCTTGATGGCAGACGTAATGGGAGAGATCGATTAGACGTAAGTAATCTGACCGGTCAAGCCCCGTTCCGCTAGGGCTCCCACCCGAAGTACCGGCTGGAGAGCAGTCCTTGCCGACAGTTCAAGTAGGAACGGAGCTGCCCGCAGAACATCCAAACATTTGTTCGTGAGTCGTACCCACCTTCGTCACTTCGTTACTTCGCTTGGCGTTGCGGAAGTTCGTGAGTTTGATGGGAAATGTGAAAGTTTGTGAATTCAATGAATATCTGAGAAAGCTCGTAACTTCAACTAATGCAGCTTTCACAATGTTTTTCCTTCGTTTGCATGAAGAGGGCCAACCAGTTGATGCCCCACCCCTCCCTCGCTGTGCTCGGGGGGTCCCCCGAGCCGGGGCATCTCAGGTTGGCACACTAAAGCCTCGTTCCTGCGAAAATTTCTATCCCTTAACCCGAACACCCTATCCCTAACCTCTAACCCAAACTCTAACCGGTGCGCTTGCCCTAACTGCTCGAAATAGGTTGCATGGGAATACAGAATTGTTGGCATCAAATAAAATGAGAAAGTTCGTAACTATCCAGCTGAAGTCACGAACTTTCACAGAATCTGATCAAATTCACGAACTTCCGCAACACTAAGCGAAGTAACGCAGTGACGAAGATGGCGCGGACTCCATTCATTTAGATTGATATGTTGGACGGTGAACCTAACCAGTTGGGACAAACAGATGTAGACATTCCAGACAATGCTAGATGGCAAAAGACGTGAAGTGTGACGAGAAGTCTCGACTGGCTGGGTTGTGTTATGGGTGAGATGAGTGAAAGTGGCTATTCTCAACGTATCCAGGAGAGGAAATGAAGTAATCGGGAGTTATCTCGAGGTGGAGTTGAGTAAGTCGCCCCGAGCAACAACGGAGAGAGTCCATGCATTCCGGGTCGCTGAGGGGTCTGTAAAAGCTGAGAGACAGCGGAAGACCACTCGCACGACTAAAGAAAGTGGCGACAAGGTCGAGTACACGTTCTGGATTTATCGTGTGAGTATTAATTTCCAGAGTCTGCCATAAACCGGGAGATAGAGCAATAGATCTCCACAATCTGCATACGTGCAGAGGAAGATATGTTGCTCTACATGGCGAAATGGATCGCTCATAAGAAATATCAAGGCATTGCAAAAAAGATTTCAGAGATAATTTCGGTAGGAAGTTTCAGCGGAAGGCATGCATGGTGATCCAATGGCGACGTTACTGGCCCGGGACTGGCGTTGGTCCTTTTCTGCCACTGCCGATTCAGCCAGCAGCTGCACACGAGTCAATAGGGATGGAGTCGAACCCCGGCGTTCGGCTTACTGCTGTTTTATACGACAAATTAAGACCCGATGTGCACAACATTCGAGGTATTGGATACTATTTGAACTCGGAGTGGGGAGAGGATTTTGTGAAGCCGAACAAAAAAGAGGCAGCAACAAAGTTTCAGTTAGATGCAGGGAGTCGAACCCTGTCTTTCGGCTTATGAACTTGTGAATATCTGACATGAGCCAATGTGCACCGTACACCACATCCGAGGTTATTCTTCATTGTTGGAACTTTGCCAGGTGGGAATATTTTTTGTGGAAGAAAAACAAAAGATTGAAGGAAGGGTGTTATTTGGATGTGCCCCGGCCTCCTGCTTTCAACATATAAGGGATATATTAAGCCGATGTGCGCCATGCACCACATCCGAGTTACTCAGTACATTTGGAACCCGCATTTGTAGGAGAGGATTTTGTAGTCCAAAAAAAGAAAAAGAAAAAGAATTGAGGAACTTCGCTAACTCGGATGCAGGTAGTCGAATCCTGGATTTCAGCTTGCACTGTGGGGGACATGCGCCATCTACAGCTGACGTGCACCGTACATCACATCCGAATTGTTGGATACCACAAGGAGTGAGATATGAGTGAGCTGAACGGGGCCCCGTTAATTGGGATCGGATCAGGAGGCGTGCTTTTTAGATTGCCGAATCGTAGATCATCTGAGAGGGGTCTAGAAAAAGAGCTCCGAGTATAGAGAAAATATAGCACCGTGCACCACATGCGAGGTATTGCCACCATTCAGAAAAGAAAAAGGGGAAAGGGAGAATTTGAACGCATGGGAGTCGAACCCCGACCTTTGGCTTATATCGCGTCATCGGGATTATTGGCAACTTGCACGTAAATTCAGATGCAAGAACATATGAGGCCAATGTGCACCATGCATGCGCACCACATCCAAGTTATTCTTCACCGTTGAAAGCGTGCCAGGGAAGAGAATTTTGTGGTCCAAAAAAAAGATTCGGATTGAAGGGGGGGATTCGGATGCGGGTAGTCGAACCGGCTTTCAGCTTAAACCATCTATTGCAGTATATATTAAGCGCACCGGAGTTTATAATAACTACGAGTTTCTAAGTTGAAGTATCTGGCTAGCAGAAACTATAAAAAAAAACCCCGCATTTGCCAGCGGCCGCCCGTTTTTTACCATTCGACCCCACACAACCGCTATATATGTGACTTCAGACCCAAGGGGGAAAACGGGACATCTATTAATAGATATTCACATAAAAATTTAAAGGAAAACGATCAAACCCATCCTCCGCATATATATTTTTGTTTCAACACACTGCAAATCTATGTGCACAAAACCCACAACAAAAGACACATTACATATAAAAAGAGAATAATTGCTGGCCTTATTTGCAGGCCTCCGTCTGGGTGTTTACCTTAGTAAGATAAAAATGTACCACCTCGTCAAAAGAAGTGTAGTCATTGCCAACCCCATACAGTAACCAAAACTGAACACAATACTGGTAATGCAATTAAAGCCGCAAGCGGAGATATTACCATGTCATCATCCTCACAAGCGAGACAATTAACCCACATTCCGCATCGGAGATACGATCCAAATATAACATTCTGGGGGTTTATAAAAGCTGCGGTCTTCAGAAAGTGGACATAGCACATCGCCCCCCATGCAGACATCGGTGTCATTCAAGAATCTAATCCAATATGCCACTATTGCGGCCACCACCACCAAAGAAATGGCTGACTCTGCGCATGTCCCATTTCTGGGCTCTACAGCTGCAGTGAGCTTGACAATCCTGAAATGTGTCGAGGCAAGCATTGTCATTGGCGGGTATACTTGATTGACTGCTCCTCTCGTAGTCTGTGCGATCATACAAAACCGAATGTGTTCAGATCGTTGGGCAGATCCATGAGATCCTCTGTGCCATTGTGAAGCTCTATACTACATCTGAGGCCAATGGGGTGCTTCCAACTGCAATGGTATATGACATTGCAAAATTCACAGAGTAGGGAAGCATGTCCCTTTGCTGTATTTTATTGACAGAGCTTGGTAGAACCCTCCAGATGGTCTTAACATTCGTAAAGGCTCAACAGAAGATGGGAAAGATCAAACAACTGTTCAACCAACCTGATAATATTACGAGATTGAAGACATGCAAGCAGGAGCTCAATAATATCGCTTGTATGTACATGTAGATATGATTATTCTAGCTCTTTAAAATTGATCAACATGCCTTCCATTTCCTTCTCGGTTTCGGAAATTCTCTTAATTCCTCATACCTCTGGCAGGATCAAACCTGCTGCTTCCAAATATATGTATAGAGCCTAAGCCCCGATTTGTGCACCGAAGTAGTCCCATAATCTCTTAATTGATTGCATAATTTTGACCACTCCATACAACCGCTACATATGATTGCAAAATAAAAGGGCGAAAGCGGGATATCCAATAAACCTTCACATAAAAAGAGACAAAGTCAAGACTCTTCCTCAGAATTCTGCCTCCGGCAGGAATTGAACCCGTGTCTCGCATATTTACAACTGTGCATTTATAGTGTTCCACAATACACCACATCCACATAGGCTGTTGAGTCCAATTGAGCCCAGCAAAGTACACCATTAGCAGGCAAAAGACCAAAGTCCAAATGCAGTTGGTTGCACCATTTATTCCAGCGAATTTTAAAAAAATGATTCGAATTTACAAAGGCAAATCTGCATATAGGGAGTCAGACCCTCGCCTTCGATGTTGAATGTGACTTTATGAGGTAGAAAGAAAAATGACAGACGAACCCTGTTCTTCGGCTTTATCGTCCTATGGGATCATTGGATATGCATCGCGCACCACATCTGAATTATTCAGTACTATGTGAGGGGAGACACTTTGTGGAAGAAAAATAATGAAAAATAATGATTGAAACGCAAATTCGGATGCGGGGAATGAGGACGTGTGAATTCGGATGCGGGGAGTCGAACCCCGTTCATCAAGCTTCAGCTGAATTTGGTGTCTACCTATGTAGAGCTAATGTGCACCATACACCACATCCGAGTTATTCTTCACTGTTGGAGCCTTGCCAGGAGAGAGCAATTTTTTGTGGAAGAAAAAAAAAAAGACATTCGAATCATTCGGATGCGTTGAACGCCGGCTTTCAGCTTATAGCTTATAGTTTTCTGTCGGGACCTATACATGTTAAGCTGATGTGCACCATGCACCGCACTCGAGTCATTCTTCAGCCTTGGAGGCGTGCTTGGGAGCAGATTTTGTGGTCCAAACAAAAACTGTGAGAGAAGAGGAGGGATTCGGATGCTGGGAGCTGAACCCCGGCCTTCAGCTTGCACTTCGCTGTTACTTGCGCCATGGATACACGATGTGTACCGTACACCATATCCGAGTTGTTGGATACCATATGGAGTGGGGTATGAGTGAACCGAACTAGCCCCCTTAAACTGGGATCTGGAGTTGATCTGGAGGTTTTTTTGGTAGGAAATTGTCGGTTTATTTGCTAGGAGGCTCAAAAATGAGCGCGGTGGGAAGACTGCATGTCGTCCTTTTTTTTTTCTGGGGGAGCAGTCTAAACAAAGTCTAAAATCCAGCGGGTAATGAATACGAAAAAGTGAGCGGACAAGTGCAGGAGTGCGAGTCATGATCACCGAATAAGGTTTGATGTGTGTGATCGGTGCAACGACAACAACGAGGACTGTATCTAACACAAGCCTGCAGTATAAGGCCCCTCGTCCTCGCCCTCCTCGGGGCGCATCACCCCCTGACAAGGTTAACCGACAGCGCCCCTTGGGGTGTGTCATGTGCAACAATGATCACGTCGGAGTTTGAAATTCTTTCCTTTTCGTTCTTGTCGTCGTCGCCGCCGACGGCCGCCTTGTTGTCCGTCCCTCCTTTTACACACACATGGCTTTGAGGGCATCAAGATCAAGGTCGGGCACGCCGGCGTACAGTTCGGCAAGCACCTGCGTCGTGCGGCTGCTGTCGCTGATCCTAGTATGGATCTCTTTTCTTGCAATGTACTCTGCTAAGTGCTTTATAGGCTGCGCTACCGGCGCCTTCTACACCGCCCCCGCACCCGGCAGCACCCACGACGCTCTGCAGCCAATCACCGTCTCCTGGGCCACACAGCTCAACTGCCTCCCGGACTCTCCCGTGCACGTCAACATCCTGCTCACCGCACCCGGCTTCGACCAGCCACTGATGCACAAGTGGGCCAGCATACCGTATGGCGACGGATCCTTCACGATGGACGTGCTCCCGCGCTGGTGGGGCGCCACACCCAGCATGCAGCTGCGTGTCATGGTCATCCCCGCCGGCTCGCTCCCCGTGCTGCAGGCCATCCCCGCCGGCCCGGTCATCACCGCGACCTACGCCGAGCCCGCGACCGGCAAGCCCGCCGCTGCCGACGTCTCGCTCAGCAGCGAGGACAAGACGACCAAGGTCACTCCCCCCATGGGCGCCGTGCCGCAGCACCATCTCAGCAAGAGCCGTACCGCCGCCGCCTCCCCGTCGGGCTCACACTCGCGCCAGCATACCCCCGTCCACGCCCTCCACCCTCGTCCCGCTGATCCACGCGCCCCCATTCCCACCCACCCTCGCTCCACGCGGCCTTCTTCTGCGTGCACCCGCGGCTGCACCTCATCGTCAGGAACGCCAGGTGAGTGGTGTTTCTATTTTTGCGGATACATGCCTGTCGTATATGGTGATGAATATATTTTATTGTCCCAAAAGAGCCACCCAAAAGAGGATGCGAGCTTAAATACACTCCCCAAGTCATGCCGCAGCCCAGCCCTGAACAGCTGAAATGCTCCAAAAACGCGTTAGTAGCAATTGTACTAGAAATCCTAAAAATGCGTTGGACAGAACTGGAAACCGTTAGAAACCTTTGGAAATCGAAACTCCGAGGCTCACCTCAGAAACGCGTTAGAAGTGGGATATTACTCAAAATCACTAAAAACCGCATTAGATTCAATAAAAGCCTGGAAAAACACCCTACCTGCTTCAACGAGTCTTAACGTGAAAATTTCGGTCCATTAGCGACTAAAAACACATTAGAATGGTACAAAAATGAATAGAAAAAAAGCCTTAGCGTGAAATGCGCGTTGGATTCGTTGAAATACGTGTAGGATTCGCTAGAAAACGCCCAAAACACGCTCACCTACATTAAAACTAGGCTTAACGAGAAAATTCTCGCTAAAAAGCGAATAAAAAGACACTGAAATGGACATTAGATTGGTTGAATTCCACTGTGGTCGTCAAACCCCCTGGAATTCAGGGACCCACTGGCTGACTTCCACAATTCCGCATGAAACATGGTGGAAATATTTTCAGGTACTTTGCTATTCACGTACTTTTGCTATATGAATTGAAGTTCTGGGATTTCATGGCGAATCGTAATGAACTCATTCAGGCAAATAGATAGTGAATTCACGGAAAAAATCTCATCGGTACATTAATTAATACACATCATCCTCCGACACACCTATGGCATCGTGCCGTTCACAGAGCGCCCAGCGGCGTGGGCCGTGACCTGGGGCTGGTATGCGAGCCACTAGACAACTGATGTCGTCAACGTCAATTACCTATATTGGCGCAAATTTGTTGTCCTGGTAGTAAGGTGTGCCAAGGCGCTGGCTGTGTGCGAACAACAGCGAGTAGCACCGTGCGAGCCTGTTTGCTTCACAACCTTTAGCTGGCATGTTTTTAGTCTTATACTCGCAATTGCTTGTCGGCCGCTCGCCTCGATACGAAGCTTAACTGGAAGGCTGAAGACCCAACTAAACTGGGGATGGCGTACAATGCGGTAGATTTTTCCACCCGTTTTGTCGCAAAAGTCCGATTTCGCTTATAGCCGCTTATAACCTTGCTTAATTTCACGCTAAGGCTCAGAAAGGCCTTATAGAAGGTTATAAGCGAAATCGGACTTTTGTGACATTGGCATACCAGCACTCATGTCCGCAGATTGAAGAAGATTTCCCCTGCTTTGAGGGTAAGTAGAGCATTGAGCGTATCGCCAAGGATATGTGGGACAATCAGAAAAGCTACAAGAACTGCAGCCGCAACCCATCCACATACGTCGCTCAGCGCACCGCTGCCTGCCGCGAAGCCCGCGATCGGCATTCGGGCTTGTCTTCGCATGTCCCTTCTCCCCCGAACTCATCTAGATCGCAATATCGCAGCCGCTCCCTGACCCCTGGCCCATCACAACCATGCGTGCGCCCACACCACCAGTTACCTGCTCCTCGTCGTTGGATGACTCCGGCGACGATCTGATCAAGTTCTCTGACCATGAGCACACCGATGCGGACGAGGAGGAGGACTCCAGTGGGAAAGGGAAGAAACGCGCCAAGTCGGGTGGTGGATCGTCGCCCAAGCGGTGCAAGGATTAGTTACTCATGTAAATTCATAACGAGTTGTATTGATTTTCCCTCATTTTTGGCGTGAGAACTAATAGGTTTTAACCTCAATTCTGTCACCGAACATGCACAGTCAATATAAAATGAGCTAAGATCCAGGCAAAAATACCCCCCTGGAATCTATCCCTTTCCACTTGACTGTTGGGTGCGTGGATTTCAGGAAAAGTTCAATGATCAATCTTCATGAGGAATCAAGCATGAAGTGCAATTTGGGGTGTAAATAGAGTGTTCAGGTAACGGGAAACTTGAGGTCGTTAGCCTACTCGTTCGAGCACTGAGAGGCACGGCGTCTCTCTGATATTAATTCATGGATAACCTTTCATTTCCTTGCGGGGGCAGAAACTTGTTCATGAGCTTATGGTTATAAAGCGGTCATCAAAATACGTTCTTCAGCTTCGAGTGGTCAAAGGTTCGGTTTTGAAATCCTGTCAATCCTTTGTATCCACCCCGCTTGTTCTCCATTCACTCCACAATGTTAGAGAAATTTTGCAGATTGAGCAGTGAACACCGTTGTTCAACACACTCTCCGTCATTATGAATGTGTTACGTTGCAAATGACAATCCGCCATCGTAACCACTAACTATAATTCTTCTGTTCTTGCAGCGATCCTTTGTTCGGTCCCGGGAACATACATCAACCCGGGACACCCGTAAAGTTGCTAAAAAAAATGATTTTGACTTCGAAGGTTCCATAGAAGTTGCCGCACAACATTCAACTGCTTTCATTTCAAGTACTGCAGGATACTCTACTTAGCGAATGTCTATAAATGGAAGAGATCAGTGGGGAAAATGCCGGTTGAGGAAGCTAAATTAAAAACTAACTTACGAATTTTCCCAAAAAAGCTTCCAACTGACGATCTTTCCCGCTCTGCAATCACAGTGTCAAACTTTCGCACTGCGAAGTGAAGTGATAAAGTGACGAAGATGGCGTGGACTCTCCTTGATGGACCAACATAATACAAGTCTGCTCTTTTTCCACCACCATTCGCACCGAACGCAAGCGACGGGTTTTTCTCGGCTGGCGGTTGTCTCGTGCTGATCTCGGCTGCTATTGTCGTACGTTAATCCCCCCGCATTGTCGTAGTCTCCAAGTACTTAGTCTCACTCAGGGGGCGTCCACTACCGTTATCAGTAAAATGCCCACATGCTGTCGTCTACTATTTGGTATTTGATGGACGTAAGCGGCAACGAGTCGGCAATCCAGCGGCGATCATTTCGGCAAACACGCACACTATTATTAACATCATTTCGAAACGCGTTCATTAGCGGCGACGCGTTCGCGTTCTGCCCGCACAAGTATATGAGAAGAGTAGCAGGTACACTATACACCAATTAAACCACTTCCGGCAAGTACACAATGTCCGTAGTCATGTGGCTCACCGGTCCGAGCCCGGAAAATGATAAGTACACAGTATCATCGCGGAACCGCAATCACATCCTTGATCCCCCCACCATGGTGCCCCCTCTTGAAGCAAAGAAATCTAAAGGGATCACAGAGCCTGTAACTATTGACTTGCAGGACCCCCCCGGGCAAGTTACCAGCAGAATAGATCCCAGCAATCAAATTCACATGATCAGCTGCGATCTCTGTGGGACCGAGATTAGGACGACACGGGCGGCAAATAGGTACAACTTCATCAAGCATCGACAATCTTGCAAGCAAAAGCTGCATCTGAAGCAGGTAATATTTATTTGAGTGTATCTTTTATTTGTTTGAAACTGAATAATTTCTTGCAGGCACAATCTCAAACTCTGCGTAAATCTCCTCTGGGCACCCCAGATTTTTTTGTGAGTCTTTCTTCTTCACATATACATCTACCTACACATCTTATTAGACTCCGGACTCTGGAAGCACTACACCAACGGGAGCAACGACTCCTAGACCTCACTATCGGACACATCATGTACGCCAAGAATCCATTAGTAACATTACTGCTGCCCTTTCTCAGCTGGGAGCAAATCCGCAAATTTCCAGAACAGAACCCAGTCGCGCAGTACCTCAATCTCCATTTACAGGACCTTCTACTCCTACAGTGATATTGCAGCCTTGTCCGGGAGTATCGATCCAATGGACTCCCGGATCGCACTGGATGACTTATCCTTATCTCCAACATGGAGTCCGTGATGTGGGATGGGAGCCCATATCATTTGGACAGGATAATACTATTCAATTTCGAGCAGAAACCTGCCATGGACACATTTCAAGCGGATCTCATGAAGCCTGTATTCCTTGTCGTGTTCTGCCTTCATCATCAAAATTCCAGATGTTCATGATGCGAGCCACAGAGGCCTTGCCCTCCACACCTTGGGAATATCTCAATGCGGAACAGCAGCTAAAGCTGATGAAGGGAATGGCCAAAACATCCAAGGAACTCCGAACAAAGGCAAGTAATATTGGTGTGCCTGGCTATTTATCTAATGATTTTACTAGCTCTATAATGCAAAAAGATCCAATGCGGTTTCCAAGCGGAAAATCAGCGAGCATCGCAGAATAATGATGCTCCTTGCCACCAATGATGTCCCAGGCCTTCGACGCATGTTGACAACATTGACCAAACGGGGAGCAAGCCCTCATGCAATTGGGTTTACTCTTGACCGTGCAATTGCTGGTCTTTTTTCTGCCCGTGGTGGTTTTACACCTCGCGATATGGATATAGCTTTCCTTTCTAAGGCCATTGGTGGACCACGGCTTCTGTATGCTCTTCAAAAGTCTCATGGCTTTGCCTCTCTTTCAACGGTGAAGAGACATAAGAAGATTCCGAAACTTGTGGCATCTATTGGTGTACCCACTCGGACCGATATTTGGGCCAATATTTCGAGCTTTTTAGATCCAGAAATTAAACCTGCTCCCACTAATCCTGGGGCAGGAAATGTTCTGATGTTTGATGGAATAGCACTGGAGACCCGCTGCCGCTATTGCCCCGATCGTGATGCTGTTTCAGGATTATGTCGAGAACACTCACATCGAGTTAACACAACTGTTGACAGTCTAGAATCCATTGAGAATATTCGACAGGCACTCCAAAAAGACAAGAAGGATCCTGGAAAAGTTTGCTTTGGCAGTGATGGCACAGTCGTAGCCATTGCCCCATATGCAGAGCTTGAACATTATACCCCAGTTCCATTGGTGCTCTCTCCTTCATGTAAAACTGAAAAAGGTGTTGAGCTTGCAAAATGGATGCAAACTGTTCTCGACACATGGGACAACCATCCGCAGGGCAGAGCCTTGCATGGCAGAATAGAAGCTCTCGCAAGCGATGGAGATTCATCTTACAGGCTTGCAAAACATATTATATGCATGGTGAAAGAAATAGATCCAGAGTCACCTTTGGGAAAAAAATTATATCCATTGGTTGGCCTCAACTGCTTCACATCTAAGGATGGGCAGGTATCAACTGGCGACCCCAAGCATATCATGAAACGTAGGAACAATTTTCAATCTTTCCTTAAATTGGCTAATATTTCAAAAACAAGGGGATGCTACATTACTCCGGAATCCTGGTGGGATTATGGTTGGGGCCACAAATATTCGACCCGAGGATATTGTTGCCCACCTCGCTGCCTTACCCGATGTGACTATAGAACAGGCAAGACAGTTGCTTGATCCATCTGACAAGCAGAATGTTCCGAAAGCAGTTGCTTTGGTGCAGCAGCTGAATAAAGTCGGAAACTTGCCACCGCCTGTCAATCCTACGGATGTACAGACTCGGAAGGCTGTTGTATTTTTTTCCAAAGTACTGAGCTTCTTCGTAAACCCTTTCATCAATGTGGAGATGAGCCTCTCAGAGCAGGTTGAATCCTTGGCCACCTATGCTTTTCTGGCAGCTGCTCTCGAAATCAAGCATGGTTCTTTTTGTTTTACTGGTCCACTCTATTCAGACTCCCAGGCAACAATCAAAAACATTATCATCATGATTGCTAAAATGCAACTTGTGAATCCAAATTTGAAATTCTACATTATCCTTGAAGGGACAGACCGACTGGAGGTTGTATTCTCAGATTGCCGCACCCAGGATCATGCACGCAATTTCGATATTGATCAACTTGCTGGGAAGCTTGGTGTGGCTGCTTTAATTAATGCGGCCTTCCAACGAAATCCGGATCTTGACAGAGGACACCGTAGGCTTAGCCTGAAGGCAGCACTTGGAATTGACCACATAAATCCAGCATCCTGGGAAGCAGATGCTTGTGTAGGAAATGTGGATCTTCGTAAGCGGTGGGATGCTGCTGAAATGAAAGCCAACAACCTTCTCGAAGATTATTTTGGCCCCGCTGGTAGAGTAGATTTTGCTACACGATTTGCAGACCGTAAATCAGATCTCCTGAGACCTCTGGGACACTATGTTGGATTGGATGCCAAACATGAAGATAAACGGTCTGAGGAGGAAAGCAATGTTCCATTATTTCCTGTTGGGGAGGATTCAGAAAATCCGCTCGAGAACAAGGATGATGACGATGACAGGCCAGGGGTGCTATCACCTGAAGAGCTCCAATCCGTCCAAAATGACTTTGCTGATGAAGATTTTCAAGATATGCCGCTTGGAATGGATCTTGATCAATTCTTTCCCGATAAGCCGTTGAGGGATCACAATGACGGCACTAACCAAGATGAGGAAGAACCAGCTGCATTTTCCAAGGTTTTAGAAGTGGAAGGCAAAAAATATCTGAAATCTTCTCTTGTGGCAACACTCAGTTCGAATCGCTCCAAAAAAGCGACTATGCGAACACTTCGAGTCCGGGGTGTAGCCCTAGAGGACCTGCGCAGTCGAAAATGTGAAGAGTTTGATATCACAGATTTGGATGACGAGGATCTTCTGAAGTCGGGAGACTTGGTAGCCACATTGGTGCATTCAGGCAAAAAAATCTGCCTTGCAATTTTTTTAGTAAAGGGAATCAGAATTGGTGCGGACAAGTCCATTCGAACCGCAGCATCGTTGTTGGACCTTGGAAATCCTGAGTCAAAGGCCACAGTTCTTGGTCAACTAATGGAAATGCGGAACCCTCTTCCAGACACAGAAAATGCGGACCCTGCAACTTTCTGGGAGTGGAGCGGCCAATACCTGTCTCTTGATGTCACTGCGCGGGATGATCGCGAAACTCGTCGAATGTTTGTTGCCGAAATTCCCGGGGTTCTCATCCATCCAGTTGGTCCTTCAGTTTCTAAAGCGTCTGGATCTCAGGGGCAGGCAACATGGTCTATTCCCTCTCAGCAGCTATCTGAGATATTGGACGAGGCCTGGCAGTCACTTGAGCCCGAAGGCAAAGAAATTGCAACGAATGTTGAACAGTTGATTACTGTCCTCAATCCGAATTCCATTCCATATCGTAATGCCCTTGGTATGTTGTAACCTTTTTTTGAGAGGCGGACATTTTTTAACAATTGTTTAGGAACACCTTCTCTGATTGTACAAAATGTTCCTGAACATTTAACCCGTCAGAAGCTTCGCGCAACTGATAAGATTTCTTGTCTCATATGTGGGGTGGTGAAGAAGCTGAACGAAATGCGACATCATGTGGCTAAACACATCCTGATGGCCCTGCGAGGGATTCCTGAGGAAGAGCTACTGAACGCTGTTGGTTCTGAACCATGCGGCTTTTGCGGCCTAGATGGATGTTTCACACAGTTGATAAATTTGAACCACCCGAAAAAACCAATATCAATCAAATCAAGTTGCCGCTACCACTTCTCCAGATTGAACTACAAGAAGGCAAAAAATCAATCTAACAGGGCACCATCCACTAACCTGCCTATCCATTGCTCTCTTTGCCCAGTAAACAAATTATCTGGAGAGCCCCCGACCATCTGGAAATATAATGCAATGTTTCACATCATTGCAGAGCACTCGTTGCAAGAAAACTCCTTGCCTCCTATACCCCCTGCATTCATGGCAAAACTATTCATTCGGAGGTCCGAAGAAGATGCACTTGGAATATCACAGGCTGAAACGACACAGTGGCGGAGCCAGCACAACATTCCGGATAGTGATGCCTTTGATGCCATGTTTCCGGGTTCGGATGCCCCTGAACCACAGACCGTGGAAAAGCGTGGCAGATCGGACACTTCTTCAACAGCCTCTGATGTCTCTCAATCAGATCGCCATGTTTCAAAGAGATGACGGGTGCCGTTGGAATATATTTTATGTCCCACTTAGTTATGTATTATATGACAATTAAATTATGAGCATTTATATGAGCAGTGTGCAAGCAGTGTGAGTGTAGTGTCCCGGAACTGTCCCCTTACTTCACATTATATGTCACTGGGTAGTACCGTAGAGTGGTGCGGTCGAATTTACGCGTCGCGCGCACGCAACGTATCTTGCACCGCCGGGTTGATCGCCGCCAACTTGCCGACTCGCGAATCACACAGAACAAACAGAGCCAAATAGTAGACGACAGTAGACGACAGCAGGACCTGATCTCACGGATAACATTAGTGGACGCCCCCTGGTCTCACTAGTCAAACTCTATAAAAAAATTGTTCAAAGATAGTCGATGAACTTTAATGTGCATTGTCGGACTTTATGTAATATGACCCCATGGCCCCACGTGCCGTAAATTGCGGCCCGCCAACTGATCTTGCACCCATAGACGCCGTCAGACCATTGGTGCAACCTCTTTTCGCCGCCCCTGGATGAACGGTGCAGAAGCATCCTATTGGACGAGTGTCATGAGTCGCCTGCTTCGGGACGCGGTGAGGCCCTGGCCTCGCACAAGGCGGAGATGGGTAGAGATAAGCGCGAGTTGAAAGCCAAATGCGCCATAATCCGACCCCCCCCCCCCCCCTTTTTTTATTTTTTGACCATGCGTCTCACAGGAGGCCTTTTATCCGTCGCACTCTCCGTCCTGAATATGGCGGCCGCGTGGAACGTCCCAGCCGAATATGCCATCACGCCGTCGTCCGACGGTCGGTTCCTCCGCGACGCCAACGACCAGCCGTTCTTCTGGCAGGCGGACACGGCCTGGTTACTGTTCCATCGTCTCAACTCCACCGAGGCTGAGACGTATCTGTCCGACCGGGCTAGCAAGGGCTTCACCGTGGTACTGGCCGTCGGCTTCACCCAGGTGGGCATCACCAGTCCCAATCGGAACGGCGACCTGCCGTTCGTTGGCAAAGACGTTCGGCAGCCTAACGAGCCGTACTGGGCCTATGTTGACTCAGTTGTCGAGCTAGCTTGGGACAAGGGGATCCGGATCTGCATGGTCCCTGCATGGGGGCAATATGTGCATGACAGTTGTAGGCCTTGCGTCCAACGTATGCATAAGCAGGTGGAAGTACACTGACGGCATCCACAGCCAACAAACCGGGTGTGCTGACCACCAGCACCGCCCCTATCTTTGGGCACTTCATCGGCCAGCGGTATCCCTACCTCCCCAAGACCCTGGTCGCCGACACCAATCCCTGGTGGGAGAATAAGACGGCAGTGAAAGCCGACTACACCGCAGGCGGCGTGCCTCCCACGTACGACGTCGTCGACTGGTCGCCCGTGTACGACGCCCTCGCCAGCGGCATCATCGCCGGTGAGCGAGACGCCATTGCCAACAGCACGACCTGGTCGCCGCTCCTGACAATCCATCCAACGAACCAGTGGTTCAGTGGCGGGCCGCTCGCGCTCGCGAGCGCGTTGTTGGGGGACCGATCGTGGCTCACGCTCGATGCCTGCCAGTCGGGCCACACCGACTTTCCGCCGAACCCGCCGATCCCCTGGTGGAACGCTCGCCGCGGCTGGGAGCCGGTCCAGCAGATGTACGCGGTGGGGGTACAGGATGGCGCCCACGCACGGCCTGTTCTCGACAATGAGCCACACTATGAGAACAGGTACGGCAATGGGAACAGCGTGCACCCATGGTGGAATGCGAGCGATGTGCGGACTGGGAGCTGGCAGGCTGTAAGTCCCCGCCTATTGCTTCCTGATTTCCCTGTTGTCTTCCGATACTGCTCTTGACCACTCGCGTTCTCGGCAACCAGGTCTTCTCCGGCGCAGCAGGCTTAACATACGGGGCGAATGCGGTCATGCAATTTTCCATCCCGGGGCTTTATGCTTCCGACGGTACCGGGCCGGGTGACTACTGGCTGGCCGATCTGACGCTGTCAGGATCCGGCCAGATGCAGTGGGTGCAGAAGGCCATCAGGGACCGCGGGGAAGCGACCTATTTCCAGCGTGTGCCGGCTCAGGACATCATCATGGGCGACGCAGGGGTCGACGATAAGAGGGTCACCGCGACAAGGGATAGTGCTGGCAGCTGGATCATGGTTTACACGCCCACGGGAAAGCCGTTTGCCATTGACACAGCGAGTCTGGCGTCGTGTGATGACGTCCAGGCGAGCTGGTTCGACCCCTTGGACGGGACGTACAAAATGTTCGAGTTCGTCTGTCGTGGAGGTAATGGGGCCGCTGTAGTCACGTTCACGCCGCCGGTAGAGGACGGACACGTCGACTGGACGCTTGTCCTAGAGTTGAAGGACTAGCCTTTGATTCGCGTATATGTTGATCTACATTGTCCATAATCACTACGCACGCCGAGACTGTGCATATATAGTATTCGGCAATACACATCCACATAAGCGAGTCCAACTGAGCCCACCAAAGTACACCATTTTCTCAGCAGGCAAAAGTCCAAAGTCCAAATGAGTTGGTTGCACTTGTCAATAAATGCCGCTCTGACCGTTCTTACCCCTATCTCTACTTGCTGAGGGCCCGAATGAGTTGGAAAAAATCGAAGAATTGTTGGCGGCAAACAAGGAAGTGGTGAAGATCCACTGTTTTTCCGAGAACAAAGAAGTCTCTGGGTGTGCACACCTAAGGTTTGTCAATTTCTCGTCCTTGAACTAAAATATGACATAAAATAATAAATTCAGGATGTATTCTTCGTCGGAGCACGCCACTGCAACTGCAGAGAGAGTAGAGGCAAATTAATTTTGGTGGTGGACGCCAAATAACCAACAAATTGAATATTCTCGGTGACCTAATGAATCAAGGGGGTAGCGGGATTCGAAAAAAATAACATCAACCCGATAGATATTTCCTATGAAAACTACCCACTTTCAATGAGGGCCCTGAAGTGAACAGGCGAGAACGATTATATTCGCAATCGCTTTGACCTTTCTATATTAAGTTCATCGACTATTCCCACTATCTTTAGTAGTGGGTCTTGTGGGTCGGAAATTTTTTCGTTTTTTGCAGCAAAAATAGAACGCATCATTTTCGGCTGATCCGACGGCTCCCGTACATGCACCCGATCGTACCCGAGAAAAAAAACATGAAAGTGCTCGAAAATTGAGCCATAATTGATGGGTGATCCGACGTTTCCCGTGCATGCACCCGATCGTACCCGAGTCACGGGCCATGCATCGATGTCTTTGCCCCGGGGCTTAACATCCTCTTGACGTTCGGTGGCACCGACACCGCTACAGCAACCCTCTCTGGCACGTCGATGGCGTCGCCGCACGTTGCCGGGCTGCTCGCCTACCTCCTTAGCATCTACCCCTCTGCGACCTTTGACCCCGTCTTCGCCAAAAGCTCGTTCCCCTCGATGCTGACGCAGGAGGTGTTCTTGGTTGGCGGCGCGCCTGCGCGCCTGCACACCCTGATTCACGCAGTACTCCCGAGTGTCGTGGCCGAATTAATGCCCACCTTCCGCCCTTTGGCTGCGGCTGCTCGCTCCGACACACTGACGCCCGCGGATTTGAAGGCAGCGGTCATCACGCTTGCGACACGGGGGGCGCTGTCAGGGGTCGCCTCGGACACACCCAATGTGCTCTAAGGCTCCAACTGTTTCGTTTCCGGTTGCAAATCTGGGAAAACCAAGCGGAAACGATATAGAAACCGTTACAAACGGTTAGAAACAGTTTGCAAACATTAGTTTTGAGCCAGTCCGTCATCCTGGCTATATTTGTGGTACATGGTGTTGTGTGACACAGTTACTAATATTGGGACACTTCCAACAGGCATCCCGAGGACCAAGAGTGATTGATAAGCCTTTAGGATGCCTCTAGGTCTGACGCGCAAGATCTTCATCGCCGACACTCAGGTTTGTAGCCGTCACGCATCGACCTGGTTTCACCAGGAGAAGTCGGCATTGTTTTTTTATTAGAACTAACCATTTCTTTGCACCATAGGAGGATGTTGGAGACGGGTTAATACTTCAATTGTTACCTTTAAATTGAGGTGGCGCAAACCGTTTGCAAACCGTTTCTGGAACCGTTTGTCAAGCCCCACAAACGAAACGGAAATAAAAACGGTTTTAATCGTTCGCAACCGTTTGCAAACGGAAATGGTTGGAGCCTTAATGTGCTCATATTCAATAACGCAACGTCGGAGTGAATGTATTGGATTGTGTTATCCATCCGCGCTTCGTTGGTCCAATTGTGGGACCCTGTCAGTGTAATAATGTATCTCCTCTTCCTCCTCCACTTTGTTCCAAATTCAGTTTGTACATACAAGACTCGTTACGTGTGTGTATGTAAGATGCGCTTGACTCCATATTTCATCGACTGTCATAAACTTCGTGGAGTACTAGTCTAACTACGGGAGACTTGGCCTGGTGAAACTGCTTTTATACAAACCCGCGAGCTTGTGCGCACCACCGTCCGGCCACCGTCACCTGACTGTCAACCGCTCTTCCGCTTGTTTGATACAGCCGGAGCAGCTCTTCTTCTCAGCATGCCTCCCCCTGGCGTTGGCTTTGTCGCTCGTTTGAGTTTCCTCGTTCTCCGTCTTCCCGTCGCACTTGGCCTAGCCGTGCACTATGTCTCCCGGCGCTTGGAGAACCCCGTCCCCGTCTATGCCACCGCTTTCCTCGTCTGCGCCAGCCTCCCCCTCTATGTTGTCCACCGGGTGGTCAAGAAGGACATACACCAGCGCCGGGAGGCTGCCATGATGGGCGCGCGTCTCGTCCCAGAAATTGCCAATAACTCTTTCGGTAACGTGGACGCACTCAAGCTGATGATGGATGTACGCAAATTCGGGTATCCCGGTAGGTTTTTAATCGTATGAGCGCGCTTTTCCGACGCTGAAGCGCTGCATGCAGGGGATGGGTTCGAGATCTTGATGGCAGGAAAAGGGCCAGTCATCAATCTCAAGATTTTGTGGATGGACTCGATATTTACGACGCATCCGGAACACATCAAGCACATCCTCGCCACCGACTTCAATAACTACATCAAAGGTTTACCTCTCCTTTTCCTTTGTATCGCGATCGCAGGCTCACCGCATCTTATCCCGGCAGGTGAAAGCTTCCAATAGGGCATGGACAGCGTCCTCGGGGTGCGCTTTTACTCATATTCGACTGTTACATGAATATTGACAGTGGTCCAGAGCGGCGTATTCAATTCCGACGGTAATTCCACTACGTCGATAGCTTCACTTTCATTAATTTGCTTGCAGGCGAAATGTGGAAGTTCCACCAAAACCTGACCCATCCGTTCTTCAGCCGCGACCGGTCAGCGACTTCGACATCTTCGACCACCACGCAGAGGCTGTCATTTCGGTCCTGAAGCAACGTTTGCGCGAGGGGTACTCGGTCGATTTCCAGGTGCTTAACGTTCACATTGAGCATTCAAGGACGTTCACCTCCGCCGTAGGACCTTATCGGGCGATTTACAATGGACACCGCAACGGAATTTCTCTTCGGGCAGTGTGTCGACAGTCTGAAGGCGTCCATCCCGTTCCCCCCACAATGTTGCGCGGCCACCGGCCGTGGCGCACTTGACCGAGGGCGGAAATAAGGAGTCCACACACATGGCTAATGAATTTATCGCGGCGTTCAACGAGTCGATGCAATTTATCGCTGAAAGAGGGTATTTGGGAGAAATATGGCCGCTGTGGGAGGTACGGCCCCCGAAAAAAATATGGACTCCACCTCTGAATCTACGTAGATGTTCGAGGACAAGACCGTCAAACCGATGAAGGTCGTCGGCGCGTTCTTGGACCCTGTTATACACGCTACGGTAGAGAAGAAGCGTGCTACTGGTGCTGCGTCTATACAGGCGGATGGCGCAAGAGAGAAGCATGTTCAGGAAGGCGGGACCCTACTTGATGAACTGCTGAATTCGACTTCCGGTAAGTTTTCATCCTCCTTGTAGTTTTCATCTTCCGAGGTCTCCATCAGATGCGAAGGTGTTGAAGGACGAGACGTTCGTGGTTATTGTCACCTCCAAGTTGTTTGATAATTAAACAGTCATTCAGGTTGAACATCCTGCTTGGTATCATATATCCTCGTTACCCGCGCTCCACCACCTGATATTTCGGTTATACGGCTGGAAGAGACACGACAATGCACACTATGACCATGGTCGTTTATTTGTACGTTCCCATTCATCTCAACTCGCCGCAAAATCTTAATGCGCGTATACTCAGTTTGTCAATATACCCCGCCGTCTGCAAAAAGCTTCGGGAGGAGGTTCTCGCCCACGTTGGGCCGCAGAACTCGGCCGAACTAATTCATATTTTTTGAAGAGCTGATTTCCGTGATCGCAGATCTGAGTCACTGCGGCCCATTTCAATATCAAAGGGGTTTGCGATGATCTTGCGTGGGTCCGTGAATTGACATTTGTTGCGATGCCAAGCACCTCTTGTCTACAGCCTCCATGTCGGTTTTTATCGACAGCATACTCTCCGACGGAACCACAGTGCTCGGAAACTGCATTCTTGGGACAGACTTACAACGGTCTCGCACACTTCCGGGGCGCATAGTACATTCACCATTAAGAGAGTTGGATAATGTGTACTCAGGGCCCCATGGAGACGATTTCAGGGCTCTGGTTATAGGGCTAGTGGAAGATGTCTGTGAAACAAAGGTGCGCTGGTAACTGGGAACGGCGCGACGACTAATTTTGTGACAGGATTCATTCTACCGGTACAGAGCAACTGTGGGGCCCCCGCCAATCACGGCTGAACAAGATGTCGTCGATTTATTCCCTGTCACCCCTCCGGCCTAGCTTAAGCTGGGAGCGTCTCAACAGAAAAAACTTAAGCTGGAATATAAGCTGAGCTGGCTTAAGCCACAGAAAATAATTAAATATGCAGTAGATATACGCTGTAATATAGACTGTGTTAGTCCCGCTTAAGCCGGCTTAAACTCAGCTTAAGTCCAATCCCAACTCAGAAACCATCATCACTCACTCCCCCGCATCTGGCTTAAGCCAGCTTAAGGAGCCAAGCCTCAAGCCAGCTTCAACTCCGTTCTCGATACCCTCGCATTGAGCTTAAGCCGGCTTAACCCAAGCTCCGTGCAAATTAAGCCGCACCACTGCATTCGAGAACATGTTTAACAAGTCTACACAGGCATTCAGGCACAGATTAAGAATGGCAATATCACTCACGGTTCATCTTATCTCCACGCTCCCTATCCTTAGGTGCAATGAACTTCTCAACATATCCGACAATTTCTTGTTTGGGACGATATTGATGGCATCAGCGTACATGCCCGATTGGGAATATAAGAAATTTTTGTAGTCGACAGTCGTAGCTATACAGGTACAGATTCCGGACCTCAATCCTGTCAAGGGGATCATCAGTACATCGTTCCAAGGAGCTAGTTAATGCTTACCCCCCAACATCGTCAACCAGGGAGCCGAGCTCCTGCTGCGAAACGGAACACCCCAAAGTCAGACCTTTGCTCTTGCCACAGACATCGCCGCAAACAGTGCCTGCGGACCGTCCGGACATCATGCTCCCCATGCTGGCCGTTGATTGCCTGCTGTTGTTCTGCTCCCCAGTCGCCTTGCTGACCTCCCGCCACTCTGAGCCCCCCCCACGTGCCCCTACACCTCCCAGTCCTCCTCGTCCTCGTCTCCCGACGAATATTCGGATTCTTCACTGGCCGCAGGTTGTACAAGCATTGGAGCGGTGTTGCTCTTCGCCTCCCATCTGTTATATGGAGTTCCTAGTGCAGCCTCGATCTGCGCAGTGTGTGGTACCCGCGCAGCCAAGACAAATCCGAGCAAGTCCGCATCGTCCGCCTCCAGTGCTGAGTATGCAGGCAAGGACATCAGGACACCCCGCATCTCAACTTCACGTAGCGCAAACATCGTGGCCTTCTGTTTCGCATACGCTATATGACCGATGTCATCCGCCTTTTGCGTTGCCGCCAGAGTCGTCCACATGTGTTTATAGTTGCGAAAGCTTCGAATTGTACAGCGGATATTGGCCAGGCACGCTTCGATCTGTTCTTGCCACCGTTCCATGTCTGCTTCAGCGCGAAACCACTGCACCCTATCGCCTACAATCTTCTTAGCCGCTGCGACGTCCAACAAATAACCCGGGATAGCTGACCTTCATCTAACCACTTCTGAATGTCCTCCGCACTCTTAGTCCCCACACCCCCCACCTTCCATAACCAACCGTCTTCACGCATCTTCTTCGCCTTCGTCGTGCCCATGGCGCGGGTTTTTTTCTCTGGCCTCCTGGTCCGAGCGTTTGCAGCTGTGGACCTTTATTAGCCAAAGCATCATCACAGCGCAAGTGACTTACGGGGTTTCCTTCTGCGCATCACCGTTCCTGCAACGACGTATGGCGCGCTCGATGAGGCGATTGGCTGAGATGGGGGCGCCGAGGAGGAATCTCCGATAGCTGCTCTCGAGACTCCGATTCCAGCCATCGTCCAAACCAAGCCCTCCTCCCTCTGCGAGTCTCCCAGTTGTCGTCCCAGTTGCCTTGACTTCATGCGTGTATCCTCCGCCGTCAGGGGCGGAAAGTCCTCGATTCCTGAGGCCATATTGAGGGCGATGAGTGCCTGCCGCACACTCATGTAGCCCTCAATGTGTTTGTTGCGCCTATCCTTGACGTCGACCTTCTGTTGTGCCGTTTTCGTATTTTTCTTCCCGCCCCCTTGCTTTCTGCCCCGATCATCCAGCGTCTGGAGTGTTTGTGCCGCGAGCTGTACTTTCTTCAGCCAATCAAAGATCGCTCCCTCCCGTAGCTTGCCCTCGTCGCTCGCCAGAATTTGGAGCCCTAAATGCGCTCGATCGTCCTCGGTGAAGTCGGAAGGCAAGTACAACACTTCCTCCTCCACGTCGCACCCAGCCTGCGCCGCGAGGAGCTCCCCGAGCTGCGGCGTGATTGTCAGCTGCTCACGCCGCCACGTGTCTACACGAGTCTGCAGCTTGGCACGGGTGGCAGCGAGGTGCTCTTCGGATACTGTTGTTACATCCTTCTTGAGGGCCGCAGCCAACTTTTGCAGTTTTCGTCTGGTCCTCAGTGTCAGTAACGACCTCTTTAGCCTAGAGCATGAGACCACGCACTGTTCTTCTTGGATGCCAAGTCCCTCATTTAGGAATACGGTGTTCTTGCTACCAAGCGGCACCTCAGCACCAATCTCAGCCTCTTTGGCCAACATGCCCAGGTAAACCGAGCGCTGGGAGGGAACTTTACCCGCGTCGTGTCAGCGTAGACCCTTGGCGGCGACGAGAGAGACTCACCCTCGGTATGTTTATGTCTGTACACGCTCAGCACATTCTTCATTGATTTCTTGTTGGCTTCGCGGTCTTGATCCAACCAGTTCTCCCGAGCGATCCGCTCCTTGTATCTCGCACACAAAGCCAAGAAGTTGGTGGTGTGCTTCAAAAACAATCCCTCCGCGTGTACGAGGTCCGCTTTCAACGCTACCGCTAACAGCCAGTTAGTTTGCGTGCGTGTTTTCAAGATCTATGCATACCAATTTTCGCTGTTTTCTTGTAGTTCCAGTCGTTGTGATTATTGATGATAACGTCCTGACGGTGGCCTCCATTCATCTGTCGCACTTGGGTACCGATTTGATTCAGCTCCGGCCAATAGTGCTCGGCTGTCTCGCCGTGGAAATGGCCAACCCCCACCATGTATGCCGTGGAGTATGCGTACAAGCATCCCTCCTGATGACCTTGAACGTGCAGGGCCGGTACTGACCATCGCATCTTCTCGACGAACGGAAGCAGGTCGGGGAAGAACTTCTCGAATCGTTCGACGATATTGACCGAGTATTGGCAAGCGCTGTCGTATGACACGATTCGATCAATCCCCTCCCGATCGGCCTGGAACCCATCCAACGCCTCTGGATCGATGTTGAACTCGAACGCAATGGTGCCCTTGTGTCCGGCCTTGATATTTTGGCGAATTGCGTGCGCCAGGGACACGTCGACATTGGCATATCTGATCTTCGACTGAGCCCCAGAAGGGTGTAAATATGGTGCCACATACCGTTCCCCGAACTGCATGTCGACAGAAGCCTTGACGAAGACATAGCTACATTGGGTGTTCACGATCCCGGTGATTGCCATGTTTTTGAATTTCTTCTTGTCCTGGTTATTCACGGCCTTGAGGTAGTTGCAAGTCGACGGCTGGACATTCCAAGTCAGGGGCGCTCTTCCCTCGATGAACAACGCGGCTTACATCTTCTTTCGTTGGTGCAGCCTTGATATACTCTTTGAACTCTTCGTGGTGAGGAAAAAATGATTTTCCTTCGTAGAGTGATGTGTCGCCTGGATCCGTGTTCTTTGTCGCCTGATTGCAGTGGAAGTTCCCGTCTAACGTATCCTGCTGCTGATTGAGGTGTCTGTCACCGGTAAGAACACGTATAAACGTAAAGAACTGGCAGACTCACTTTAAGTGGTTCGGCACATCTCTAAGCTTCTCGTCGCAGTTGAAGCCAGCCTCCGGGCATGCAGGGCAGTACAGCTGCAGGTTTCCATCAGGGCGGAACACCAGAAGCTTATCTATTCCGTGCGCTTGCCCCAGTCGCTTCGTTGCTGTGAGGTAGCTCCACATATGAGAGGCCCGTATGAAGTTCTCGTACATGTCCTGTCCGCAGCTCGTTAGTCTATCATCCAGCTATTGTGAGCTTCTACTCACAGGAACGCTTGCCGTGAAGGAGTTGTCCGTTAGCCGTCGGAGGGAGCCAAGGTAATCGTAAGCAGCACCCTTTCCCTCAAGGCTGTGGATTTGAAACTCTTTGAGCACTTGATACGTGAACACGCTCGTCGGGTTTTTCCAAGTGGACGGGAAAAGGCGCGCAGCCATCAACTGCTCCACTCGATCCACCTTCCCGTTTTCCCCGCAGAACGTAATGCTAGTCGCGTGAATGCCATTCGTGTGCGTGATGATCATCCCGACGGCTTCTTTGGCCTCGGGGCAGGGCCATCCGTAGTGGCCCAACTGTATGCTATGCCCCAGCATTGAGACATCCTGGCGAACGAGAAAGCCCTGCGCGTCGTCCCAGGTTTCGGGCCAGTGAAAAGGGTTGTTGATATGGGTGCGTATATAACAGGCCTTGCAACTTGGATGGTACTGCATGCAGTCGAAGCAGCTGGCCTCGCAGATGTTCGCGTCACTTTTGCAGGGACAGGGCGTGCCGAACAGCGGACTTGCTTCATGTGACAGTATGCGGCCCTGGAGTTCTGGAGCCAGCTCTCTCAGATCACTCAATACCTGTGCGGTCTGAAAGGCATGGTCAGCATCTCAACAAGACTCGCGGCGTCCATCATACGTACACGAGTTGGCGGTTTTAGAGGGACCTCTACCGCATCGGTGGATGCAGCAGCCTCGGGCGCTGACTGGAGGATGATACCTGGATCCTGCGGGATCAGCTTAACCCTCTTTGTGGTGATCCCATCCGCGTCGATCCTTTGCATCTCGACCTCGTTGGGGTCAGTGTGCACGGTTTGCCGCATGCCCATAGCCATGGCATTGCGTTTTCGCTTGGAGTTGAGCGGTGCCACTAGTCAAAAATGTCAGACATCCGTCGTAAAAACATGAGTTTCGCACTTACTATTGAGTGGGTCGGAAAAGGCAGTCTCTTTATGAAGTAATAAATAGGTAAGTAATAGACAGCTAAGAGGGTAACAACAAGACTATAGGTAGATAGATATGTCTGCATTGGCTAGATCCATGAAGAACGGCACCAGTAAATACAGTACGAAAGCCAAGACACAATACATAAATACATCACGCAAAAGCAAGAAGGAAAGCAGAAGACTGTAGGTAGATATGTGAAGATAGACACGATGAAATCATAGAGTACGAAAAGAGAGCCCGTTGCGGTCTGGGTCATACAAAAAAGAAACGGAGTGTGAAGTACAGTAAAAGAAAAAGGAACGAAGAACTTACTCAACGCCGTGGGGATACAATATCGAAAGAGCACGGACCGAAGTCACGTAGGCTGCGCCGACCGAAGTCAAGCACTGGAGGGACCGAAGTCACCTCGGGGTGTGGCAGAGTTGAGTGGCTGGTCTGGTCTTGTCAGTAGCCGTGGGGTGGGGTGAAGTCTCGACTCACGCTGTCGCTGCGCGAGGTACGCCTTGCTCTGGTGGACCGTCCGCGTCGTCGTCGTGCTTGTTGTCAAGAAGAGAGGGGTGTTACTCACAATGCTCACAATGTCACAGTTGTCCACGTGATGACGACAACGCGTCAAATACCTCACAAGTCGAGTTCCGTTTGCTCCAATATAGCTTCAAGCAAAAGAACGGTCCACAATGCGACTTGCAAATATTTATAGCGGAACAAACATGCATTGAGCGTACGTATGTGATAAAATAATAACGAGCACGCCACAACTTTGCAATAATGAAAATATCTTCGTCATATGTAGTTGGTTCGGGTCAGGAATTCAGTATAGTGGTCCCTTTGTTGCACTCCCTTCATTCGCAACAAAAGTAACTTTCCATTGCCATTTAGGCGCATTCCGGTAGACCAAATAAAGCTGCGCCAGTTCGCTTTTTTCCCTCTGCCCCCATATTTCTCGTATTTATCGGGAAATTCAATCCCCACAGATCCGAGCTTCAGTTTGTGATCGGTTAAACGTATGATTCCATCCGCATTTGGGGCTAGATGAATCTGGACAGGCTCGGCGTCATCCTCAAGTAAAGTTAGGTTATTCGTGAGAAAATCAAACACATCAACTCACCCTCATCCACACAACGACCAGAAGCCTCGCCTCCGAAGAGGGACTGCACATTTTCACAGGCGGGGAATTCCATTCTGCCATCGCCGCATCCAAGGCCAGAATGAGTGTGCTAGGTGGTGCATTGGATGTAGAATCCCGGATTTCATTGTGGTTCATGATTGCAATGAGTAGAGGTTTAGCTGCAAGTGGGGCGTCAAAGTGGTATTTGAAGAATAAACATACAGCGTTAAATACGCCTCCCAGTGCGCTTTGGCCCGACGTGCATGCAATATGCAGAGACATGCACGCTTGGGCACAGGATACCAGCGCTTTGATACTGTAATTGTTAGCTGCTTCGAATGGAGGCTTATTATCAATATTCAGTCTCATCAGTGTTTCGATGAGACCTTTGAATAAGAAGAAAGCAGGGAAGGAAAAATCAGGACACCGTCAATTAACAGACACACCTCTCATCAAGTACTCAAGTGTAGTCCGCTATTCTAATTATGATTGCTCACGGTTCGAAGCTGTAACTTAAATAGAATATCAGGCTACTTCAAAATAATTCCGTATGGAAAGACAGAGTAGCAAAACAGTAATGTACAAAAATAATTGCGCATCATGATCCATTTCAGACCCACCATGAGTCAGGAAGGCTCGTTTCCGGGCAGACAGGGCAGGCCGAACAAGGCAAGGCAACATAATGCAGAGCAGCATAATGCGTGTCGAAGTCCCGAACGCGAGGCTTGCTATTTAAAATGGAACAAAGTCTAATAGCCCGCCTCAAGTTCTTGTACCTATTCTGTGCACGAGTTAGACGGATACTGGCTTGATATCCAGGACGTCTCACATCAGTCATTGCCAATGCAGGGGACGGTAAGTCCTCCACTGGAATTGTTGATGTACTCAGCGCGCAAATGACAAGAGAGGCGAAGTGAGAGATGAAAGTGCCGCGATCCCGACGCGGGTCCGAGGAGAACACTTCAGCAGGGTGCGCGAATCGTTCCAGCCAAAGGTGGGAGGTCCATTGAATAGTGATGTCGCAACATTGGGGTGAGATGGCCTCGTGGATGTCAGGTTCGTCGGTGGACACTAGCCCGGAGATTGAATGAGCTAGAACTTCATCAGTTTATATAGTGTGAGCGACATACAAACTCACGAGGTGTTTCGGAATCAGGCGCGTTTCCCATAGGTGGAGCGGCGTCGGTGCTGACGTCAGAGTCAGAACTATTGTTCATGAGGAATAAAATAGCCTGCAAAATGCTCAAACGTACCTTTAAGTACAAGTACAGGCTGATACCTCCGAGTCCTTATTGTCTTTGAGTTCGATCGGGCGCACAAGCGATGTTCTTGGTGATTACTGGCGGGACGACAGAGAGTACCATACAGACCAAAGGTCATGTATCCGATGCCGACCAGTGGTCAAGCATGGGCGACCGACCAGGGGTCAAGTCTATGAGAGAGAAGACGGAAGCGGGCAGTGCAGACATCAGTCACATGTTCTGACGCGTCGGGAGCAAACAACAAACAGTACCACACATGTACTGAAAATTCAAAACTACTTTGCGAGCCGCTCACCCAGACACTTCGGCGATTAGAAAATTGGATCTGGCGCTTCAAAAGTGTATTATTCGAACCCAGGGCGGCGAGGTTGGGCGGTGGCTGGAGGCCTGGAAAACAGTTTGTTTGCTGTATGGCCATTTTTTTTGTTCTAGCGACCCAAGTTTCCTAACCAGCTCAAATCACACTCACACGAGAAATTCGTGGTACATCAGATGGTATTGCAGACACATATTTAAATTCAAGATTATTGCAGGCACGTATTTAATTTCAAGAAAGGTGACACTCATAAATTTCGAAGTCTTTGATCTCGCCCTCGACATCCATATCGCGGATCAGCAGAGCGTTTGCGGCAGGAATCCGTAGAGGAGTATTCCAGTTGCATTTCTCCCAGGTTCCCATCCCCCATTCATTGACGACCCACACCTTAAAATATTCCTCCTTGAGGTCGTTAATATCGAATGTTTCAAGGTCACTGTAGTTGTCGGCGAACCGCAGACGCCCATCCTCGCAAGGAAACAGGATAAGCTCCGCTGGCATTGGTATTTCCTTTACAACATAGTGAGCTTGGCACCAGTAAGGTATATATATACGTACGCCGGTCCAAATTACAACCGTTACAGGGGCACTAAAGTCCAGTAAGTAGTCCTTGGGATATGTGCGTCTGATTCTCCGCGCTAAGGCTTCAGTTGCCGGGCGTGCCTGCTGGGTGGAGGTGCGAGCTAACATGGTGGTGGTTGGGCTGATAAACCCAATGTGCGAGCTGTTTATAAATAAATGAACAACAAAGGACTGGCTGAATGCGTATCGAGAGCGCTTTGGCTGTTTTGGTGCTAGCTGTTTTAATAATCATAAGTAAATCAGCAACAAAGCACTGACTGAGCGCGTACCGGGCATGCTTTGGCGGCTCGAAGGGTGGATAATTTACAGTAGAACTCGCGCTTTTTAATGTTCCCTTTTCAAAGATTTATTGTAGGTAAAAATAAATAAAATAAGGTATTCGTTTAGTTTCACGTGAACAGCTCATGGTACCCAAAATTCTTTGGTGGAAAATCGTTCGTGTGAGACAGTACCAGGGCGTGAGTGGAAGCAAAGTCTTTATTTAAATATAACGCACATTTGGTTGCACTTTCACCTCCTGTCGCTTGTTTGGCCAGAGAAGGGTCCAAGCGCCTCCGGTCCAAGTGTTTAATATGGGCGGAATATGGAAGGAAAGGCAGGAGGAAGATATAATCCATTACAATTACAACAGGGCTAACGCATATGTGCTTCATGCAGGTCAAAATCTTGCAAGCTCTCGACATCCTCATGGCTCAGTAGCAGCGCATCTCCTACAGCAAAAACCCTCAGCGGTGTATCCCAGGCACATTCCGTCCACACGCCGCGCCCATTCCCCTTCCGTACAAAGCGCTGCACACATTTCCCCTCTATCTCTTTGAAACCTGCGGCTGCAAGCGCCATGCGATGATCCGAGAGGCGGACACGCATATCCTCGCGCGGATACAAACTGATTTGAAGGGGTACTTGGTCGTCCTGAAGGCACCATCAGCTAATAACAGTGTGCTAGAGCCTTAGTGGGACGTACCTCGATCCAAATCATCGCTGTAATGGGAGTTTCAAAGTCCAGGTCGTCATCTCGGGGGTGGTTCATGCGGCGCCTCATTGCCGACCTGGCGGTGAAGTGAGGAGTGGGTAGTTTAGGCATAGTTAACAAATTGGAAGTGGACAAGAAGGCTGCAAAAGGCTGCAATTTATAGGATTATGAGATTGTCTCGTCGGAACAAGACATAAAAAACAAGGACGTACTCGCGTAGTTGTCTTATTGTGTTGGTGTTGGGGCCTGCACCATCTGGTCTGTAGGAGAGGGTGGGGAGGGACCGATGGTTGTCAGGTCATACAGCGCCGGCGACCAGAGGTCAACCGCAGACCGCCTGGACCGAAGTCACAGTACAGTCCAAGACAAAGTGGACTTGGAGGTTTGAGATTACTGCGATCAGCGATCACGTCAATACCGAAGGTGTAGCCAAACAAACAAACACACACCAATCTCTATCTCGATCTCTCCGCTCTCGTATACGCCTACGCGAAACTACCGGCTCTAACGCCGTCTTGACTTCGGTCGGACATACCTGACCTGACAGCTGTCGGTCTGACTTGACTTCGGTCGGTCTCCCTCACGTCGTGCATCCGGAAACCGCAATGGACACACCAAAGGATTCTGCACTCACCCAGGAGGCCAGGGACACAAAGGACGCAGCGCAAAATATTATCGCCGCCAAAGAATTTCGATTCGATCTCCTGAAAAACCGCGACCCGACAGGTATGTTTTAATCTTCAATCTACCTGAAATATTGTCTTACATTCCCTGTAGCCCGACTGACAGCTTTCGACGGTTGGTCCGGTGCTCTTGTACAAGAGCCCAACTCAAAACAATGGTTCTTTATCACCACCTTCGCGCCCCATATCCCCCACTTGCCGCAGTGGAAGGATCTCCGACGATGCAAAGATATGCGATTCGGCACGGACGATCCTGCCCAATGGCCCCAGAAATTCTCAAACAAATTCCCTCATCTCGCCGCAATGCCCTGCCGTCACACAATCGGCGAACCGGGGATTATGTGGTGGGATCCGGAGCCCAAGGACCTGCGACAGGTTGACGACGGGGTGAAGTCCGCTCGAGGGGTTGGTCGGCTCTGCACCGACCGCTTTGATGCGCTCGCATATTGTGTAAACACCTTGATAGAGGAATGCGACGCCTATAACGTCGCCGTCTCCGTGCCCAACCATCTATTCGCCATACTGGAGAATTCTCTCCGCTTGGGGCTGGAGCGCCTCCAAATCCTACCCGTCTCCTACCAGCAGATGGTGACCGACGTCACCTCCCTTCAGCGTGCCTACCTCGAGCTCAAAGGGCTCCTGAAATATCTCTCGGTCTACCAGCCTCGTATGAACGATCCCAACGAGCACGGTACAAGGTGCCCCAACGAAACTATGGGCGCCTTCGTCTTCGACCCTCTCGTCGCGCAGTCCTTCCGCAAGGCGAATCTTCCGTACTGGTTTGTTCGCCCCATAGCGGCCTTTCAAAAAACCATCGTCCAGACCATCCGCGACGTCGTGGACCCCCGGACCCAATTGGAGTTAGAACCCGACCCGGCTGGGACGCTTATAGCTGGAGGACCCGCAGTGGAGTCTCGAATCGAGGCTATAAACAAATTGTCATGGGCCACATCCTGGTACCATGACCCCTTCAGCTCCCCGTCGGATGTAACTGCCACAGCGCCACCACCAGCTCCATCGCATCCCTCTCCGCAGCCCGGACCCAGCCGTCACTATAATGAACGGCGTGATTCTAGATATCGACCCTGTTAGTTTCTTTTTCCTTTTTTTTTTTCTTTCTCATCTCACATGCCATTGCAGACAACGCTCCCGCCACAACACGACTGGGATCAAAGCTGCCCGAAACCGGGGGTCGCAACAAGTTTAAGCCTCTGGAGCACGCTGAAATGCCCGCGTCGATACCGGCGTGGGCCGCTGGTCTCCTCAAAGTAAAAGTCAGCGACCCTCCTCCCGGCAGTGCTAGTGATAAATTCTATGTTTATCCCGAACCAGCACTGTTGGCTAGCGCAGAAGACCCCGCACGTCGGCAGCTTATCATGCATCACTTTCGGCTCCTTCATGACCCCCTTCTCCATGCACTCATAGGCGGAAAGCTTCCGCTGCTTTCTTCCAATGAATGGCGTGAAATCTTGGCTGGCCGCCTTTTCGACAACAATGTGCCGGTGACCATGACGAAAGGCAAGGTCAAGCCAACCCGGGCGAAGGTTCCGCCCCACCGCAAGGAGGTCCTGCAGCCGCTCTTCATTAGCGTAATGGCAGCATGCAACGTTGTCGCGGGACGCGACTACCCCGCTGTCGTCAACAACCACGAGTACGTCGACCTCAATCGGGCCAAGGAGATGATCTGGGAGGTTGCAGAGACGAACTTTCGCTTCGAACTCCTGGCCCTCGATGCCCGCGCATCGCAGCAGTCGCGCCCCGAAGAATGCCGCAAATGCTTTCCAGGGGAAGTCTTGATGGGAATGGCCATTGATGAGAGCAAGGCCGGTTTTGCAGCGCCGAATCTGTCGGATCGACACCCCTACATCATCCGCCTCGCGCGTCTCATGTGTGGGTGGAAGACTGCTCCTCGGCCAGTCATCATTACCACTGTCGATATGCGTCCCGAGTGGCCGGAGGCCGACCAAGAACGTCTTGAATTCGCGGTCGCGGAGTACTACACCCAGAGCTTCTGGGACCTTTTTGGTCGGGCTGCCGTTGTTCCCATGCGCCTTGAGCATGAGCTGGGGTCGTAGTACCAAGAGCATTACATGGACTCGTCGTGCGTACTGTCTTCGAAAAAAATACCTGCCAGCTACCCCCACTAGCCCACAAACGACAATGTACATAATGTATACAGTAATATAAATACAATACAATTGTTTCTTGAATTCATAAACTGGAGCCAAATGATTCTTGACGGAAAAAAGACCGAGGCCTGAATCTCCTTTTTGAGTCAGCTGAAGACGAAGCCATTGAGAGTAAACACAAGCAAACACTTTTCTCTCTTGACGCTGGCTTGACCTCGCGGTCGGCTTGCTTTCTTTAGCTTGACCTCACGGTCGGCTTGCTTTCCACAACGCCTGACCTTGAGTCGGCCTCCCCCAGTTGGATTCCCTGTGCTACCCCGGCCTTAATCCGCTCAGGCTCGATGCATCCCCGAAGTCTTGAAGTGAGTGAGTGTGACTTGAATACCTTAGAATCCATGTGTTAACCCTGTTTCCAGTGGATCGAGGTCAAAGCACAGGTGTCCAGACCTTCGGTGGGCAACGGCAAAGCGTGTGCAGTACGTCTTAGTCGTCGCTTTGATTCGTCTGCCGAGCTATATATTCAGTCATCCAGATTGCTACTGGTCATCGAATACCACATGCTTCAGCCATCCATCCAGCGTACAGGCCCTACTACCGAAGCCTTAGCGAGGCGCATCAGGCGCGCACACTCACAAGACCACCAACTCGCCTTTGGCATGCCAGTGACCGTCATCATTTGGATGTTTGTGAGTAGCGACTTTTGGTCTGTCAACTATTCACTGAATCACTCACTCCCGTTTCCAGGATGAAAGCAACCCGACACAGATCATCTTGTATCCTCGCGAAGATGGACGCCTTCGCCTCGCCGACAACGCGGAAGCAATCTGTGCGGAGGATGGTTGGGAGGATTATGATACAGGATTTTTTGAGTTGTGGATGCTCAATGAACGAGGGCTCGGCACTTGGGAGAAGGCGAGGTGGAACACGCCGCTCAGTGTCCCTATGGGGAATTCTTTGTTGATTCGCGACCTTGGAGTCACAGAGATGCGCGACTTCGACATTTACGAACACCATATGTGCTAGATATAATGGATCTCTCATCATCTGCCTAATTGTTTCATCCACACAAGCTTGGCCACTGTCGGCCCTCACCGAATCAAAGCAACCAAGGCAAAGCATCGCTTTGACAAGGCAAGGCGTATTATAAACCCTAACTGAGCTTTAAACTACACAACAAGATTATGATGGCTCAGGGATCCAGCCAAGATACACCTCTTACTCAACGCGCAGCAGAGCGAGCCAAACGCGGTTCCGCAAGCGATTACCTTCTCGATTTTGGCACACCAGTGACCGTGATTCTCTGGACGTTGATGAGCAGAGTAGCCTCTTTTTCATTTACTCTCTATCTCATTTTCAGAGCTACAGGGTGTAAAGGCACCGTCCGAGATCATTTTATATCCTCGCAAGGATCGACGTCTGCTTATGGTCGACCACATCACCATCAACGACTCGGAGGAGTGGGAGGACACATTTTTCAGGTGTGGATTGTGAATGGGTGGGGCGTCAGAAGCTGGTTGAAGATTAAATGGAGCACTCCGGTGAAGGCTCCTGAGAATAATACGCTGTTGATTCGCGACATGGGAGTAACTGACTCGGATATGGACGACCTCGAGATTTACCAGCAGCACCTGTGTTAGAATAGAGTAAATTTTAAATATGTATTTAATGGGCCAGTCATTTTGTATTACATTGGTTTGAGTCGCTTTTTTGTATGAACTCTGGAACGAATTATCTGAGAAAATAATTGCACCCGACACATTCATTCATGTGACTGCGCAGCCACATCATCTCCCCTGCTACTCTACCTCCACATCGCCAAGACTTGACCCCCGGTCAGTCTCATGGCTCCTTGACTTCGGTCGGGATCACTCGCTACATGACCGTTTGGTCTGTAATCTCCTCCGCACCACAAGAGGCCTCCGGCATGCCGGACCGACAATCGCTTAAACCACCACAATCGGTCTCGGCTGTCTCAAGAACAATAACTGCACAATTATCCTTAAGAACAAGAGGTCCAGGTACATGCACAATTGGACCGCACTACTCCATCTCCCTGATGATGAATCCAAGTGCTGACTGCCGGACTCACCGAACATCTTCCACGGAACGGCGTGGTAAGTGCCGACTTTTTTGATACAGGGAATCTCGCCGTTAATTTTGAGTATTGCAGGTACGGCGGAACCTTGCGCAAAGACTGAACCTTCGCCAGAGATACATGGTAATGTCCCTACGAAACTCACTAAGTGTTACTTATTCCAAGTAGCTCTCAATGGCAAATCCGATGCTGATCTCGTGAAGGGTGAAAATTATCAAATCGTAGACATGCGGGTTTTTACCAGCGGAAGAATGTAGGTTGTCAATTTTACTACTACTCGTGCTTATCGTGTCCCACATCAGTATCAAGATCGTCTCTTATGACGTTGCATGTCAGTACACCAAGAAAATCGTTCCGTACGTAGGGCTGTTGAGCCAGCACCTAGGCGAAATGGCAGGGATTGAGATTGATTCGGTTGTATCGGAGATCCCGGAGTTGGTTGAGGTCTGATGATACGATGTGAATAGCCGTAAAGACAAAAAAGACAAGAATGTTTGGGTGTATTCGAATCTGGGCATTGGCCTTTGAGGAATTTATTGTGTCACTGGGACCACTGTCTCTGGCATAAATACGGTTGGTGGAGTAGTTTACCCCCGTTTCTCACTCATCTCATGGCACAAAGAAAGATCAGCCCTCATGCTGCTTTCATCTCGGCTGCGGTTGGCAAGGTCGATGATTTTGACAAATGCGGCGGCCGACATCATCTTCAAATTAGCCTTGGGGCCCGTGTGCGCGACACAGTGGGACAGGCGAGATCTCATGTACGTCTGGAGCTCCTAAACTTCCCCCCACTGCCCGCTAAACGAAATTCAGTGTGCGAACGGAACTTGTCGTGAACAAGTTGGCCCCGCGCTACCTGATGAGCGTGTCAAGATTCTTCATGAGGCTTGGGACGAGACAAAGGCCGTGCTTGATGCTCTTGACATGGAGCCAGAGGCAAAGAGGAAGGGTACGTTTGGAGATTTCAAAGGCACTCAGGCTTCTGACACTTGCGATGCTAGCGGCTATGAAAATGGCGAAAACGAGGGGCAAGGACGTCCTTGAAGCATGGAACGCGAAGCAGGAAGCCGACGCTCATGACCAGAGCGTGGTCCAGCAGACCCCACTCCGACCGGCCACGGTGCAACTGACCCCACTACGCCCCGCGAAGGCATTGAGGCGACCCACAGAACGAGGTAAATATACTCACATCCTCTCCCGTCATGTGGAAACCGATTGTGATTCCAGACAATGACACGCCAGTCCAGCACGCCAACAATTGTAAATGTAAATCGTAGTTTCTTTCTATGGTCTTGGCTCTACTGACAATTCTATGAATAGGCCGCACAATTACTGTTATTATATACACCGCTACTGGTCAGGCTCCAATGAAGCAGACTCTATTCGTTCCCGACATCCGGAGCTTTGACCTTACGCTGTACCCTATCTTTCGCACAATTCAAGCGGCAAACGATGTCGATGTCGGGAGCAGATCCACCATCATCAAGTATGAGCGATACTCTAATATTTATAAGAATTATACGGACTCCGTTGCTGGTGCGTTTGACCTGCGGGGCCATGGTCACCTTGTACTGTATCGTCGGAAGCCGCTCAAGGATAAGTCCCTTCCTGGCATAGGGACCTGGAAAACGAAAATCAAGCAATCCGTGGGTAAGTGGTCAGACGATTCTTTACCTTTCAGCTTTGAATAACATTAGAGTTCCAGCTGCCGACGATAGTCCAAGTGTTGCATCTTTCCCAGCTGCAGCGACTAAACCTGGAGGCTCTTCTTCCTCATCTGCCGGACCTTCTCACCTCAGCACGCTCAAGAGAAAGAGATCCCATAGCGATGTTTTGTCTGCCGCGGGATCTTCAACTGCAGGAAGACTCCCCGCTCTTTTTTCACATGCGCCTATGGCTGATCAAGCGCGCGAGGCCGCCGCTTGGATGCAGGAAGACAGAGAGGATGCGGTGTTGTCAAAATTTAACGAAGGATCAGATTGGGAGCCTGAGGAATCTGATATTATTGTCATCTCCGACAGCGATGAAGAGTAGTTTACGAAGTTCCTGTAATTGGAAAGAGGTTTCTATATATCTGTTGTCCGCTTCTGGCATCCACTTTGTTCTGAACCAAGTAAGCCTCAGACTTCTGTCAGCGTTTCTCTTAGAACCCAATTGTGATCACGTGCACAATTGTGACATTGTGAGTAACATCCATCTCTTCCTGACAACGAGCACCACGACGACGCGGACGGTCAACCGCGCAAGGCATACCTCGACTGGCAACAGCGTAAGTCAAGATACGGACCCACCCCACGGCTGCTGACGAGACCAGACCAGCCACTCGACTCTACCACACTCTGAGGTGACTTCGGTCCCTCCAGTGCTTGACTTCGGTCGGCGCAGCCTACGTGACCTTTGGGTCCGTGCTCTCACCACCCTGGCCTCAGCTTTGCCGAATTTCAGAAGGTCCCTGCCTTACATGGCCTTTTTTCTTGTTTTTTCTCTCTCTCTTTTACTTTACTAGGCGCTGTGTTCTTTTTTACGCAGCACCACGGACTCTCTTCGTACCTTATCCGTTCTTCTATGCGCTCTATTACTTGTGAAGGGCTCTCTATCTACTCTACCTACTCTACCTACTCGCCTTGCTTGCTATCATTTGTCTTCTACGCCGTATTTTGTTCTCTCGATTTGGGGTGTGACGGTCTATCTTGATACCTACATCTTTTACTTCTACTCTCTCCGCTGCGATACAAAAAAACGACGGTTCCTACGAGGCCACTGGACATGGGTTGTTCTACCAATACAGTGCGTCTTTTTTCTCTTCTCTTTGTTGGCTATTTCTCTTTGTCGCTACGTGCCATGATTTCCAGATTGAGCTAATGCAACCTTTTTAGGCCGATTTCCCGTGCATTGTCGCGAGTGGCCGAGTGTATCGGCAGGCGCTCAAAGCGTCGGCACCTTATCCAAGCGGTATGTGCTTTAGTCACGAATGGGGGATCAATGCTGAATTGTTTGCAGATCAAAGCGACATATACCTTTATATATAGACGAGTGGACGGTGGCGAGCCCCACACTGCGACTCTTCTACGAATATGGTTCGCGCTATATTCACCCCGGCGCAACTGGCGTTATTGGAGCCGTACTTGGAGGAGTACTATCTGATGCCTGGGACGGGCAAAGCCAAGGCCTTGTCTGAGTGGAAGAACGCAACCACCGCTACACTCGCGGAATCTGATCTCTTTTCGCTTGGAGGGACGCGGGCGGAGTGGACTTCGGTATGTGGCACATGTATGTTCTTAACTGCTGGATGATTGACGGAAGGCATGCAGCGGATTGCGAAGAAATTTGACAATAGCCGCACCAACCCTTCCACCAAACTCAAGGCGCTGAATGCCACCGCACCCACCACCGCGATGCCTGAAGCCCAAGTCTCGGTCTCCTGCCACGGTCTTTTCACCAATACGCGTTTGACTGGCAGCACACTCTTCGAACATGAACAGAAGGAAGCCATCAAGGTGGCCGCAGGGGCTATGGCTAAGGCGGACGGTGTGAAGCTTATAGCCCGCTACCAACCCTGCAAGAAGAAGATGTGGGATGCTGTCGAAGATGCGGAGAAGGAAGGGTACAACGTTCGTGCGGCTGCCACTGAGCGGGACGTCGGTCTGTGAGTGTTCTTGCTCTTTTGTAGATGGAATCACTTACCTACTTATTCAGCAACCAATCTCTGTTCCCTCACGCGATGTGGTGTCTGATGCAGGATGTTTGCGCCGGCGGAGCGTATGGTACAATGCAAATGATGACGTTGTATGCCTTTCACGACCCGAATGGTAAACTCGTGACTGGAGTGTGAGTGTTTTTGGGTTTCCTTGGTTTCGAATTTGACCTTTTCAGTCTTGAAGGAAATGGGGGAATCAAGATGGATCTGCCAGCAGCCTTGCAGGCAGCCGAAGAGAGTTGGGCGCTCTATGCCAAGGACACTTTGCCAGGTACTCCCGCCTACTTATCGTTGCCCGTATTGTGGTCTGATACATAGCTCGCAGCACCTGCGTCGACTATGCAAGAGTTCAAGATACCGCACAACGCCCACGGTGTCCCGGTCTTACCGACTCTCGCCTTGGGGAACATGACACCTACCGCGGTGGCAAAGGTCTTAGGAAAGTATTTGCTTGAATTGTGGAGTGAGTAAATTTTCTATTTTGCAGTGACATTGCTGACTCATATTACAGTCCATTCTGGCCACCTCGAAAAGCACCTACCCTGGGATGCTATTTGTAACGCCCCTGGGTCGTACTATGACACAGCCATCTTCTTGTTGCCAGCAGTACTCCAAGATCCCGAACAGCTTGACGCGGCGGCAGTCTTGACGCTGGCCCAGTATTTCAAGGACCGATCCCTCAACGAGACTGCACCCTTTGTTTTCCTATCAGGCGAGGAGCGCACGGATGGTGTAGATACTGCGAAGGTGAGTTTTTACTCGTTCAAATGGCAGTGCTAGTCCTCTGACGCATGGTTGGCTAGGACGGGGAGGACGGAGAGAAAGGGGGTGAGGGGAGCAAGAAGGTTGCTGGTAAAGTGGGTGGTTTTCTTCGAGACATAGAAGATGATAGCTAATGACTATTCAGGCTTCCCCATCGCCCAAGAAAACGGAGCCCCCTGTCGGAGATGCCGAGGGCATGGACAACGGCGGGGGGGGGGAACGCAAGGCGGATGAGACGGTGATCGTTTTTCTGTTCATTATCGATGACATGCTGAGATATTTGTAGAACACAGAGAGTCAACCGATCAACAAGGGGAGTGCGCCGCCTGCTAACAAGACCCTCGTCAAGAAACCCAAGGCCGCGACTAAAGCCGACAAGGCTAAGAGTGCCAAACGGCCCTGTGAGGAAGAGGTATGTTTTTTCCCCCTCGACTTGTAGACTTCTCCTAATTCTGCGGTACACTGAGGATGATGTCGCAAACAAACGCGCCAAGAATACACCGGATGTGAGTTTTTTTTGGCGGGCTCGCGCCAACTCGTACTGACACTGTGTTATGCGTTTAGGTTCCAGCGGACACCGGGGCAAAGAAGGCCACGAAGACAATGCCTGCGGCGGGAACGGGGGAACCTATTGCAGGTGGGCGCCCGAAGCGAGCCATTCGGGCGCCGAAGCTCTTCAATACGGCAGAAGCGCCAAAACCTGCCGCTGAGAAGAGGGTGAAAAGGCGAAATCGGGGATGGATGCTAGTTGACGAAGATGGTAATGACATGGAGGCCTAGTGTGAGCGTCTTCGTCGAACGCCGTGCAAGATTAATGATGTTTCTCAGATCATAGCCTTTTCTTAGCTACGACTCTTTAATGAATTCAGAATTTATTCCCTTTTTAGTCCACTACGTTTGATTCCATCAATTTGGTCCCAAATTGGTAAGAGCGGTGACGTTGTCCCCAAATCGCTTTTTCACCTGCGCCATGCGGAGGACTGCAACTGTGGGGGAGTTCAAGCTGGGCTTGCTTAGCTTGAGGCTCATGGCTATCCACTGACTTCTGAACCGGCTCAAGTTAGATGCTGGGTAGCGAGCCAAGCTGGCTTGAACTTAGTGCCTTAAGTTGGCTTAAGCCGGATGCAGGGGAATGAGTGATGGTTGTTTTTGAGCTGGGATTGGACTTGAGCTGAGCTTAAGTTGGCTTAAGCGGGACTAACACTGTCTATATTACAGTGTATTTCTACTGTATATTTATTATTTTCTGCGGCTTAAGCCAGCTTAGCTTAGCTTCCAGCTTAAGTTTTTCCTGTTGCGACGCTCCCAGCTTAAGCCAAGACGGAGGGGATTAATTTATTCCAGCGCCAAACAACACTTCTGCGCGATATGGTGACAGCAGACTCCGGACATGGAGTCATTGAAGACTTGTGGGATAATACAAATCAGGAGGTCAAAAAGGTGATTCGCCCTTTGGCTACGAATGGGAATTTTTGCTCATATCCGTCCAGTGCAACATCACCGGAATCCGGCCCTGGATAAGCAACGACGACAGAAAGATTTACATCAACCTGAACATCGAGGTATATACCAGTGGCCAGACATGATTCATCTTGAGCTAATTTTTTCCGTTGCAGGAAGGCCGCAGGTTGAGCAGCAGTAATCTCCCAGATAAATACAAGTTCCTACACAACGAACGCGACGCTCAGTTCACACTCCGAGTAGGAGACTTTGTGGTCTTGCATTGTTCTCCATTTGTGCAACATGAACCAGAAGACGACGATAAGGTTTGGGATCATGTGGTAAATATGGAATGAGTGAGTTGGATTGCAACGTTAGAAGCAGTTTCTTACCTGTCGAGTCCAGTGTTTTTATTTGCGAGGAATGTATCTGGATGTTGTAGAATGAACGAGTTAAATATTTGATTTTGTCACCCAACTTCACACCCGTTATAATATATCGTTGATGATTTTTATGCGCTACGGTTGTTACTCTCTCCTCGTTTATCTATATATATCGAACCACGATGCTTCCACGACCTACGCATATTTATTGTGAACTGTAAGCTTGCATGTCACTGTAAGGATTTTTTCCCCCTGCGTCCACCGCTGTATTCACCCTGCTGGCACGCAACGAAATCATCTATTTGTAATACAACCTAATATTTTGATATATGCTTGCTTCAAACAAGATTGAAAACGCAAGTAAATGGCTAACAGCGCCGAAAAGGAAAATTAAAGTTTCGTATTCTTCTCCCCATTGACCTCAATCACAGCTGGTTCTGCATTAATTGACTTCATCATCACCATCCTTGCTGAGGTACCGATCAGGACCACATCAACCATGATCACCGTTAATCAGGACCACATCAGTCCACATCAACCATGATTGCTGGAAAGCTACTTATGTCTTAGCCTGCCAAAGACAACAAAAGCACGCAACTAACCAAGATATTGCACATCAAAACATTAGTTAGGAGAATACGGTATTGCTTCACCACATTAATGGACTTCATCATCATCATCATCCTTGCTGAGGCGCCAAACAGGACCACATCAACCGTGATCACTGGTAATCAGGACCACATCAGTCCACATCAGCCATGACCACCGGAAGGTTACTTATATGTATGTGCCTGCCAAAGACAATGAAAGCGCGCGACTAGTTAGTAGAATACACACCACATTAATTGACTTCATCATCATCATCCTTACTGAGGTGCCGATCAGGACCACATCAACCAGGATCACTGCTTATCAGGTCCACATCAGTCCACATCAACCATGATTGCTGAAAGCTATTTATATGTCTTAACATGCCTGCCAAAAACACTGAAAGCACACAACTGCACATCAAAACATTAGTTAGTTAGTAGAATACAGTGTAACATCACCATGTTAATTGACTTCATCATCACCATCCTTGCTGAGGTGCCAATCAGGACCACATCAACCATGATCATTGGTGGTAATCAGGACCACATCAGTCCACATCAACCATGATCGCCACAGACAGCTCCTTTATATTCTCTGCCAACCAAATCTATTCACATCAAGGAGGATGAATCAAATCAATCATCGAATCGATCGTCAATGCACATCATAATCAGCAATCAGATCCATCTGATCCACACTGTGATAACAATCATACAGCAGCTATTTATACTTCTTACCCTGCCACCCCAATGACGAAAGCAAGCAATTGCCCCACAGCTGATGTCGGACACCATCCCCCCTCTGAGCTCCGATTAAATGAGCATGCTTGTGCAGCACTGTCCTAGACTGAGCCGGCCTCCCGCTCCTCTGCTCCGCACTGCACGACACGTTGCAATCGCTGCTCACGACGTGTTTGCCATTCCGCATACACAATATAAAGAATTTATAAAGAATTTATTGGGCTCATATACATTCCAAAAGGCTTTCCCTCTTCTTGTTGCAGAAAAATCCTGAAAGCCTTGAAGCATGTACCCAGCAATTGAGCCTGAGGCAGACAGGTACTGACATCAAAACCGATAGAACGGTAATCACACGTCTGTCAAACCAAATGGGGATATGTGTGGGAATTCGGGATTCACTCAGTGCTAAGAACGAATCTTTATAAATAAAGACTCATAACTCATTTGCCTGTTAGATGATAACGAAAAATTCCTTGCAACGAGTTGTACCTGGTATGCTCACCAACACATGTTACTTGGCAAATCCTGATTCCTTCTAGTACCAACTTATATTTCAATCTTTGGAGTGCCTGTGCCTTTACCACGAATTCCACGCGCCCGCTGTGCTGCGAGTTGGAACAGAGCTGCGCGGCCTCCTCCATTAATATCACCTTAGTCAACTCCAACACGGAAACCAACGGCGATTATCCTGGGTGGTCATACATGAAATTGCCATCTTCCGGCCAACAGTTTGATGTTATCGCAGCAATAGCAAGTGAGTTGTGTTACACCCGGTGAGAGCTTCGCGTCTAATGACTAGCACAGCGGTACCCAGTCACGTAAATGGACTTCCATACAGATTGTCACGCCAATCATTGTGGGGCTTGCCGTTGTCGCGATCTGTGCCGTCGCATTCTTGTTATATCGACGACGGAAGCTTGGCCTGCGTCAACAAAAGCAGCGACCATGGATGTCCACCACCGGCAACCGCCCGCGTTTTCAGTTTCCCAGTTTGTCGCAGTCAAGCGTACATAAGGTACGCGAGTTAAATCGAAGCGAGTCGTGGAATATCGAAGAACAAGAGGAAAACTTGGACGAATACGAATTCGTATCGTATCCAAGCTCACTGCAAGACTCGCGAGAAAGTGGCCATGTGCGACTCTCATCGACTTCCACGGGTGGGAGTCCAGCTCCGCCTGGTCCTCCAAAACTTAGGATCGGTGTAAATCAAATGCCGCCCGGCAGGCTTGGCCAGGGAAATCATTATGGAAAGGCCCGTTGAGCAGGGTCCAGCAGTTGCGAGATGCAATCCCCCGTCCTTGGCGAAGCCTCAAGTGTGTTACAGTGAAAAGCATACCTGCGTATTCCAGGTTTCGCGTCGATGCTTCCGATTCCGACTCTCCCCTTTCCCAACGGTCGAGGGGGGAGAGTCTCCTCGGTCGACCCCCGCGTCGTGGGACCAATCTAGACACCGAGACCATATTCGAAGGGGGCGAATACGGAGACGAGGAGGATGAGAGTGACGGCGAAAGAGAAAACCTCATTCCGCAAGAGCATTCTCAATCGACTCACAACGCTCGGCCTCTACCAGCCGACGATCCTCGGTTAGAGTCCCGCTCGCCCGATACGCCTCTGGACGGTTCCCGACGAGCTGTGCGTCAGATACCTCCTTCTACGGCTCCGCCAAGCACTCCGCTGCCACCGCCCCTGCCGCCACTCAAGCAGTACGCTGTCGTCCAACCGCCCGTGGTTCGATCACCGGTGAGTTACTTTCGACTTAGCAATGTGCTTGAATTAACGCTTCTGTAAGCAATCCCCTCATGCAGTCCCGCCAGCTTCAACGGGACCGCCCCCCTTACCGCCACCTTCGTCGAGACGATCCCCGCGAACTGGGATGCTGGCGCTTCCAAGTGTTTTACCGCCTCTGCCGTTTTCTCCCAGTGCAGCCCCTCTCTCCTCTCCGCCCCCATCTTCGGATCCCAACTCACCTGGACAGCCGGCTCATACTGTTCCACGACCTGTCCTGCCTCTCCCCTCCCCCCCAGTTACAGCGCCTCTTCCCTCCCCTCCTGCTACTTCCCCCTCTGCGCCCGTCTCTCATACACGACCACTTCCTCCTAGAGCCCGACCCAGCAGCTCTGGCTCCTCTATACGCTCTTTACCTTTTACGCCCACACCGGCCTATGCTCGTGGCGCCCCTACGCCAATCGAAGTGCTTGAATATCGTGACGCCTCCCCTCTACACTCCGTCCCGCCATACGTACTACGTCCATCGCTCGACGCATCACACTCCCCGTCCATTCAAGGACTAACTCCCACCCGATCCGAGCGGTCACTCCGCAAACTCCCCATTCCACCAAGTTCACCTGGCTCGATACGGGAGCCATCATCGCCCTCCTCTGAGCACAGCCGTGTCAGTCCAGATGCTGCGCGCTCTCTGCAGGGACCTCACGTCTCGTCTGAAAGCCTTGGAATGTATTCCACGCGGAGCGCTCCTGCTGAAAGACCATGACATTAATGGACATTATCTTGTAATTATTCTGTTACTTATTCATGGACGCTGTGATATAGACTTTGCTACTCGTAACTCGTGTATATACATAATGATATAACGATCTCAACCTTCCGTTATGCGTCCAGCCATATCGTCGATATTGCCCTTTATCAAGCGGGGATTCTGAGTTTCGCATCTGCACCGTCTTTCGAAACTTAACACAAGTGGTATCTTTAAAGTGATATCTGTCCCGAATAACGAAGAATAATAATGATAGCAGTAACAGGCAGTCTCGAATCTTAGCGACCGTTCCATGAGGGATCGTAAGTTGGAGGAAGAACTTCCGCTTCCGCGTCCGGTCTGGGAACTCGGCCAGCATCCACCTCTTGCCAAACAGGACGACTCCCTGCGTCGCTCGGTATTGGTCCTTTGGCTGGCCGCGATGGCCGCATGTACGGGAGGTCTGTGCTCTCCTGTACTGACACACCTCGCAAGTGAGCCGAAGATGCAGCGTAGCTGGAACGGCCGCTCTGCGGCTGTGGTGCATCCAGACGAGGAGTTCCCGAACCCGAATCAGAATAAGGGTTGAAGTCTTCCGAGGTCGAAAGTTCGGAATATCGGCTGGAATGTCCTCCTGCGAAGGGGGTTTGTCTGGGGGGAGGCACCTGCCCTGGGTAGGGTGCTTGTCCAGGGTAGGGTGCTGCTTGTCCAGGGTAGGGTGCCTGTCCAGGGTAGGGTGCTGCTTGTCCAGGGTAGGGTGCTTGTCCTGGATAGGGTGCTTGTCCGGCGTATGATGCTTGTCTAGGGTAAGGCGCTTGTCCGCCGTACGCATCCTCGTACGGGGAATGTGAATCGCCATATCCAACAATCGATGTGGCTGGCGAGCTCGGTGCATATGATGAACCGCGCATCCCTGGCGCGACAGGGTAGCTGAGGCTCATGGCAGCCTCGGATCTGCTTGCTTTCGCTGACATGGGGTAAGGAGATATATATCGGTCGAAATTGAAATGGACATACGTGGATCTAGGTAAGGGCTTACAGGCATTGCGTTCAGTGACATCTGCGCCCTACTCCAATCTCGCTTTGCCCTAGGGTGGAGGGTTAGTGTTGGGTGGGCAAATGATAATGTAGATAATTCGTACTTTCTTCTGCGACAGAAGAGAAGACCTACAATCAACGCCACTACTACAAGAGTGACAGCACCGATCTTAAAAATGCGTCAGGAGCTGAGAAGAGAATATGGAGAGACTCACGGCAATGCCCACCGTCATACCCGTGCTACTCTTTGAAGCGGCGGGTGTGACCGCTGAATCGGATGAACCTGGGGAAGGAGGGGAAGAAGGGGAAGAGCCGGACGGGGGGGCAACTCTGAAATCAACTATGAATAACTGACGGCCACAATAAAAAAAGAGCAAATGACGTACCCAATCTTAGAAGCGGGGAGATTCATCATAAGTACACTATGGAGATCTATGTAACTTCCAGCGTTTAAATTGGTGATTTTGACATCATATTTTTGGCTGGAGTCCAATCCACTTTCCCAGAACAACAGGTTGTCGAACACCCACCACTTTGAGGTTCCATTGAATATACGAGCACCCTGGGAGGTTCCCACTGGTGGGGTAAGTTGGACACTGAATGTCTGGTGATCCCAGTTGGTAGTTCCGTACACAAACAGCGCAGAGCTTCAAAGGCGTGAACAAGGGCCCTTGTCGGAACAATGAAGGGAGCTTACGCGTCTGAGCAAGTGAACGAGAAGACTGCGCCAGCGCCATTGGTATCGAGACGGGTATAGCCGTTGTCGGTATAGCCGTTGTCACTGTGATCATTCCGTACGTTTGGTCCGGAGGAACTGAAGAATGGATCCGTGGAAAACGCATTGTTCACAGCGTTCACAGCGTTCACAGTTTTGTTGGCCACCGCGCTTAGAAAATATTTCGGCGTGAGCTCGTAGTAACGGAACGCAGTAAAAGACCCACCTGCTTTGGATACCCGATCGAACAGTGAAAGTCGCGTCCAGGAAGCTCAATGTCTGAGGTTGTGTGATTTTCAGCATGATGGTGTGCTTGCCATCCGTAAGGTCTGAATAGCTTGCTAGCACAGAGTCTTTTGGCTTCCCGTCATCGGCCTTTCCGCCATCAAGAGTCGTTGTGTATGCACTGGCTGTGCCCTGTAGGATGATCAGCGTTGATCTCATAGTCAAACAGTGCAACAAACCGACCTGCCCATGGAGGGATACGGCAGTGCCGACAAAATCTATCTGCACAGATGCACCAGGCAGACTAGTAATATGGCTGGAGACTCCCAGTGGTACATTTGATTTTGCGTGTGTAGGGTCGTATGAGGCATCAGGGGAACCAGTCCAGGACGACTGCCATGAAGAGGACGCTTCTCCCTCTCGGGACGGAGCGTAGAGGAAGGTCGGAGACTGGTCAGTCACTGTAATGCTCACAGAGGACATGGACGTTGGAGCTTGGGCACGGGTAACGAGGCGCTCATCATGGCGAGGCAAAAGATTGATACCCGAAGTCACGCATCCGTCAACTATTTCAACGCGGCCAGGCCCCCAATCAACCCTCCAATTTGGTGGTTCTCCGGTCTGTCTTGTAAGGTAAATCAGTGCCCGGTGAGCTGGCGTAGGTCCACAGTAAGGTAAATCGGGCGCAGCCCAAGATTCTTTTTTAGGGTAGTAGTCTCTGGAGCAGAGAAGATGGATCTCTGCTATGGCTCAGGAGGATGTACTAGGCACATGCACTCGGTTTGTCTCAGGATCAACCCCTGCTGCAAACGCTTTTTTATTTAAAAAAACCTGCAAAAGGGGCAAAAAAAAATGGCGTGGGAAAGAATTATGCGTCCGATGTAAGGTAAATCAACCTGGGGCCCGAAAATGCCTATAGTGTCTGGGTTCTTATCGACCGCCATTCTTGCCATATTGGGATTGCTTAGTAATGCCCGTTCTTACGTCAAAGTTATTGTCAAAACCAAGTCAAAACAAACATCACTTTGGTCCTTGCGGAAGACCGACTATAGTACTACTTAGTTCAGTAAATCCTTGAACCAGAAAGTGCATCAGATTTCTGTGAACCTCGTGAACCTGGTGAACTCGGTGAACTACCGGGTAAATTAGGGTGAACTGCGGAGAAACTTGTGTTACATTCAGGGCACATCAGGAAAACTGATGACCGCTTGACAGTCCTCCATAGTCCTCCATAGCACTGTCCGGCATTTTCTCACGGGGATGTACCTATGAGCCACTATGGACGCCTGTGCAGTACTGCACAGCACTGCACAGGCGTCCATAGCACTCATAGGTACATCTCGGCTACGGTTTTCCTGATGCAACTATGAACAGTGTACGTGTATACAGACGATATACTACGTCATGCTTCGCCAACACAAGGACATTTTCAAACCTGTGACTATGCTGTTCAAATTGTATAAATATTCCCGCACGCCGTAATATCAGAAATGTCAGTAGTGCGCGCCTACGTACCTCGCATAGACGCCGAATAGCGATCGAACTCCGTGAAACCTATGCGGGAGAAGGGATTCCGTTGATGGAGAGATGTAAGAATACAAGTGTGTACCGTCTGAACCATCGTCGGAGGATGATAATTTTGAACGGGTAACACAGAGGGTTCACTTTTGTGCATGCCAAATTGACGAGATGTGACAATAAAAAATCCAGTGCCGAGCCGTGAGTGACCAATGGAACGTTCACATAAATACCTCATGTACAGACATCTTGACAAACGTCCAACTAAATTCAACCTCGACCATCCTGCCTACCGTAAGCTGGATGTCTGGCAAGATGTCTGCAGATCTGTACATGAGGTATTTATGTGAACTGTTCGATTGGCCACTCACCGCCCGGCACTAGACTTTTCAGTCACATCTCGTCAATTTGGTACGCACAAAAGTGAACCCTCTGTGTTACCCGTTCAAAATTATCATCCTCCGACGATGGCGCAGACGCTACGCACTTGTATTCTTACATCTCTCCATCAACGAAGTCCCTTCTCCCGCATAGGTCTCACGGAGTTCGATCGGGATTTGAACTGCTATTCAATGTTGGCGTCTATGCGAGGTACGTAGGCGCGCGCTACTGACATTTCTATGCTGTTCAAATTGTATAAATATTCCCGCGCGCTTGGAATGAGTTGCCGCGCGCCGTAATATTAGAAATGTCAAGCGCACGCCGAAATCAGTGCGCGCGCGCAAAGTAAGGTTGCGCACTTTTTGCCTAATAAAGTGCACCATGTTTCTTCAGTTCAGTACTGCAATAGTGTTCAATTCCGCGCACAATCTTTGTCGTCCGGCACGTGTTTACAAATGAAACAGTGAAAACCGTTTATAATTGGCTGAGGAATTAAAAACAGGACCCTAAATTTGGCACACACAAAGTGAACCCTCTGTGTTACCTGTCCAAAATTATCATCCTCCGACGATGGGGCAGACGGTACGCACTTGTATATCTCACCATCAACGAAGTCCCTTCTCCCGCATAGGTTTCACGGAATTCGATCGGGATTTAAACTACAATTGGCGTCTATGCGGGGTACGCAGGCGCGCGCTACTGACATTTCTGATATTACGGCGCGCGGAAACTCATTCCGCGCGCGCGGGAATATTTTTCCAATTTGAACAGCATACTGTGACTATTAGTAAGCAGAAAGGACGAGCTTCGGGGCCGGTGAGATGGCGACAAGATGGCGAGCAAGCTCAAAAAATGAATAGATGTAGGATTCCTCGCTGAGTGCATGCTCAAATAGAGTACCAGGATCATGTAGCTTGGTGTTAGTAACGACGGTGAGGATAAGTCAGGATAAGCGTGGAGCCGGAGGGTGGCGGGCAACTGAGGAGACGCGTGACGCGGGAATCTTGGCGTGATTGCGAATGACGTGCCAGTCGCTCAGGACAGCTAGCCGGGGTGTGTTGTGCGGCCGCTCCTACACAGTCTTCGCCGCCATTGGGCTCGTGTGAATGGCGGGAGGCGGGAGTTCGTTGAGGGTGATGGAAGGAGAAAGGCAGCCACCACAAGCTGAGCCAAATAAGTCATCTGGCTTCTCCGGCTTATCCAAGCAGTTCACCCGAGTTCACCCGGAGTTCACCAGGTTCACCAGGTTCACGGTGAACCCGGTGAACTTTCTGATATACCTAAATAAATGTGCGTAGTATAATGAAACTGATGAGAATAAAAGATATGGGGCTAGCCGCAGTGAAACTTCCCATGCACTGAGGGATACAAGAAACAATCTTTTTTTCTCAGTTCTTCAACCTATGGCCTGCCAAAGCAATCCCATTCGAACTGGGTTCGCCATTAAAACCTAGATTATTGTTCAAAGGACCAGTTTCCGTTCAACGCAGTGTACTTTTTCTTCTTCTGAGAAATTAGAACACTGTCACAAGAATTGCTCCTCGCGATCGGTTTGTTATTCAATTAAGGACTTCGACCTCGTAGAGGCCTGACCCTTGGTCACTATGACTTGTGGATTTGGTATTTAACTTCCGGAGGTCAGATGCATAGGAAAATGCCTACAAGAATATAGGGCTCGGAGGAACCAGGTGTGCCCGGAGGACGGTGCTATAGTTTTTTGTAAGGTTGAACGAGCTGGCCTGGATTACATTTTTCTGCAACAGGTTTGAGCTCGTCAAAACAGATGTCTTTTCAAAATTGTTTACGCGGAAGCTGCAACAGGGGAAAAATAAACGGACTGAGGTTTTTCGAGAGAGAAAAAGAAACATATGGTGGATTTTACTAAAATGAGGCATTTTTGGAGAGCCATTTCACTCATTTGACGAGGTTTTTAACCACCTGTGGTTTGGGAGGTTGGCCTGTCACGGAATTCAACTGGGGCTGGATCTGATGGGATTTCTAGCAATCGACTCAGCATTGGCTTTCCAAATATTGAGAAGCTGTATGCTAATTGCGGGAGAAGTCGCATGAAGGCGAGCATATAGCTACAAGTATCACCTGCGAAGGCACGGATAAAGAAGGCACGAAACAAAGTACTCTACTCTACATAATACAAACACTCTGACGTTGAAATAGTAACCCTGTATTGAAGGACCTATATGTATTCCGCCCCAGAATCCTTGTCTTCAAAATCTACTTGCCAAGATGCTGCCGCGAATATAAATTCCGAAGGTTACCTCCACGCCAGGTGCCGTTTAAATTATGTCAGTAACTCACAAATGTCGTGAGACGATCTAATAATCAGTTGTCCACTGCATCATGAAAATCAAGGCCTTGTAGTAGCGGACTGCTTTAAGCCCGAATGTTATGAATTTTCGACATATTGCGGACCTGATTTGTGATGAGGTCAGGGATATTGGATGCAATTTAAGTTGTGTGCAGTGCAGCGGTGCTGGCATTCGAAGAATCGAGGCCGTGAATCAAGATGGTGCACTGCCAAGTTCCCAGCTCGATCTTATTTAATATTGGAGTTCGGTCAAAGTCTGGCTAACAAGGAGGAGGCTTGCACGGCACGGTACCGCTTCGGCGCAGTCGAAAGGTTTCACGGGGAGTTCTCCAATTAGGCGCTGCAAGCTTCAAGCCAGGTTCGGAGACAGACATTCACGTGAAAGGGGAGGCAGAGATGGGCAGAGCTGTTAGGCTCGTCGGACACTTTTAGGACTTCGAATATGGCGGTAAATTTGCTCATTGAATGTCCCGCTCCTTTTTTTGGAACTTTTTTCCGAAATCACGCTACTATTTGTCTTTTGAGCCTACTTTGAATTTTCGAAATGGAAGAAAAAAAGTGTCGCACAAAGTCGCGAATTGCGCCACGTTTTTCCCATTATTTTTGGCACGTTCGAACCCCGCAAGGACTGACCTGGATGGCTAGCATTGATTTCCTAGCTAATCAGAGCAAAATTGATGCTGTAGATTAGATGTCACTGATAAGATAGCCTGCAGCTAAGCCAGCGTCGAGCTAGTTCACGAGTCCACCTGCAATAATATTACCCTATGTTTGACTGTGCTTAGCCCATCCATCTGACGCGACCCATCACGTGTCCCACCGGAAACGATATCCAAACGCCCTAGGTCGCCCTCCTCACGCCGATCAAGCGCGCGCGCGCGACGCCGCCGCCTGGGTTCTCGACGCCGATCGCCACTCGTCCGTCAGAAACAAGAGCAAGGGTCTCGACGCATGGTCAGTCTCGCTGGCGCGCATGGGTTGTGTGTCCCACCTGCCCAGGCTACCCAAGCACTTAGGGCGAGATTCTAAGCGACCCCATGGGCCACCGTCTGCTCTGCCGACCGCAGCATCTCCCTCTGGCGCAACCCCGCGCTTTTGCGGGGATGTGCCCGCCGTCTTTATGGGGGGCTAGCCCGCTCTCTTTTGAGGGCTGACCCACCATTTTTCTGGCTGTGTCGCGCCGTCCTGCCATCCACCCGCGCCACGGTCACCCACGCTTCCCACCAGGCCTCAAATCCAAGAAGATCCGCGTGCTCAGGTGACGATTGTTAGGTGGGTAACCTCTTGGTCTCTCGCTCCTCCCGCTCGTCGTATACCTCCTTCCCAGTTCGCCCATCGGGCGTCCGATGGCGTCCCCCGCTCCTTCCCCCATATCCTTAGTAACGCTTCCTCCCTCCCCTTTCTCTCGCCCTCCCCTCCCCGCCATTCTCCATTTTCCACCATCCATCCCTTCCTCCACATTTCTCCCTCCGGGCCCACCACACGCTAACGCCCTCGCAGAATAAGGAGAACGCACGCAAGACGGCACATAATCAGGCGCTCATCCAGGACGTCATCGCGCAGATCTCACAGCTCTTCCCGCCGGAGATTTATGATATTGAGAAGGTGTGTTTCTTTCCTTCTTATTTGAGGAGCGGTGTGGGTTTTTTGGGGGGTGGTGTGGTGTTTTCCTGTTTTCTTTGAGGGGGCGATTAGGGAGGATGTGGTGAGCGGCCCTGCGAGACGGCTTTAGGGACACGCGCGTGCTGTCCCGTCGGCGGTGACGTGTCGGCGTTTGCGAGCGTTGTGCTGTGCGCGCCGCATCTGCTGCATGCTCCGCACCGCCCCGCGTCGCTTTATGTTACCGGGGCCCGCGTCAGTTCGTGCGACGCGGGGGTGGCTCCGTATACCAACGCCTTCTTTGTTGAATCTTGTTGGTTCCTTCTCTTCACCTCCACAAACAAATACAACAGTATTCCATGTGAGCATTTTGTCCAGTATGTAGCCTCCCTATGTTATTTCACCCACATCAATTTTGATTAAGTGTGGTCTGAAGGCAAAGTAACTTCCATTGCCTTGCAAGTTCAACAAGCAAGGTACGAGCTTCATCTGTTGAAGTGTCTGTCTAGGAGAGAGACTATGCAAGTTGTCTCTGATGCAGCCTCAAATATTTTGAAATATCTACCAAATTCAACAGTTTGATTCATATGACACTTTTTCATTTTTTTTGGATTGCACCGGAAGTATATGACTTGTGTGTGGGTGAATCTCTAATCTGGAAAGATCTCAGCCAGAAATAAGTTTTGAGCACATTGCAGACTGCACAAGAGAATTCATGTATGGGGGGGGAAAATGAAAATAAGGCCGGTTTGAAAGCGCTGATTCTATAGCTCGCAGGTGATAGTTGTACCAAGTTGGGAGGAAGAATATCACTCTTGATTCAACAGATGTCAGAGCAACTTGCTTCTCCCCTAGCTTACTGTATTGCATTTGAAGGTTTGAGCATAGCCAGCCAAAGATTATTCCCGTCAGAAACTCTCCACTGCCTCAAATGCGTATCTGGAGTTTCATATTGAGCTTGACACCAGGGGGTACTGGTCTCTGCCCTCATCTCCGCTCTGCTAGCTTTCAATGCATCTCAAATGAATATTTTCACATCAGCAGCCTCTAGGCACAGCACCTTGCTCCACAGCTCTCTTTGCATGATGCATGAGGAATTCCATGATAAATATTTTATTCGGCTTGCGGGATATACCGATGCATGTGAATAAATCACCAAAAATCTGTAGCACAATTGTTTGAACAAATTTGCGTCTAGACGCATATTGCTGTTTAAACACTTTCAATACAAGACTCGGAGGCGTACGGGGCACTTTAAACAAGCTCAAACTGACAAAACACGAATTATTCAATGTGGTTCAAAGCTGTGATGTTCTGTAACCAGGTGCAGGCAGGCCTCGGACACAATAGCCGGCTGGGCCACAACACCCTTTCTGAGGTTTAATTTAGGATTGCGTTTGTCTCCACCGCGGAGCATTTTTTATAAGTGAACGAGACTTGATGTCCGATTTGCTCTGCTTTGAGCTGAGGATCCGGATTAAACTTGGATACTGTATCCCCGGGGAATGTATTCGCGTGGGTTCGAACGATCGACTCTCCCATGGCCGTATTCAGTGTTTGGAGCGAGTTATATATATTATTACTCCACGAAGACGATATCAGCTCACCTCCTCATACCACACCTACACTCTTATTTCGGGCTCGGAAAGGGCAAAGAAAAATAAGTGTCTTACTCCCATGTGTCTCCAAGTGGGTTCAAACCACCAGCCCTCCCCCATTAAGTTGGATGTGCCGAACAAGCAAGTGGGAGTGAGTTGCATTACTCTACAAAGACGATATCTGCCTAGCTTGTATCCCGAATAAATACCATCCCATTTTCATCTCCCGGTCATTGGCTGCCAGTGGTCAAGCGTAAAAAAAGTGGGTGCAACTAGAGATGGAATGTCTTCGGGCGGATTCGAACCACCGGCTCTCCCGTGGCCACGAGATCAAACCAACAGGCAGTCGGAGTGTGTTACTTACTCCATAAAGTCGATATCTGCATACCCTAAATAAATACCATCCCATCTCTATCTGCCGGTTGGCTGGTAAAAAATTAAAATCAAAACTCCTCCCAGTTGAATGTCTTCAAGTGGGTTCGAACCACCAGCTCTCCCGGTACGGCTACAAGGCAATTGAGCTAGCAAGTGGGAGTGAGTTGCATTACTCCATGAAGACAATATCAGTGCACCTCATACCTCGGATACACCCACAACCAGGAGGGTCAAGGAAAACAAGAAGCTTATTTATTACTCCAGAATGTCTTTGGGTGGATTCAAACCACCAACTCTCCCGCTATGGGTTGAAATGCTGAACCAGCAAGTGGGAGCGAGTTGCATTATTTACTCCACAAAGACAATATAAACTTACCTCGTACATCGTACCCTGAATTTATTCCTTAATTTCTTTCTGGGAGGAAAAAAAAAGTTGCTGCAAATTTCCGAATGTCTTCGGGTGGGTTCGAACCACCAACTCTCCTGGTATGGAGACATGACAATGGAGCTAGCAAGTGGGAGTGAGTCGCATTGCTCCACGAAGACAATATGTCCTTAGTGTGTGCCTCAGATACACCCACAGTCAAACCCACCGGGGGTGAATTGTGGCTCCAAGAAGCCGATATTATGTCATACCGCGGATACCCCCACAATCAGGGGAGGCAAAGAAATGTGGTGGATTAGAACCACCTCCTCTCGAGTCTTGATTGACTCATGAATGTATTGACAGTGGAAGTGAGTTGCACCACGAAGACAGTACGAGCATATCTCACAAGTACCCTGAATATACTCCTTGCTTTTATTGTTGGGAAGAAAAAACTGTGAATGTATTTGCGTGGTTTCAAGCTCGAATATTTTGGCATGGCTTTCAGCTCGCATGGTTCCGACTAGCTTCGAGTTCAAGCCACCGGCCAGGTCAAGTCAAAAATACATATATGAATAAAAACTCGTAGCAACTGAAGCATGTCTTTGGGTGGACTCGAACACCGACTCTCCCGTGATTACTCGAATATTCCTCACTCACCAGGTGGGAGCGAGTTGCAATAATTACTCCATGAAAATGATACGAGGTTACCTTGTACCTAGGATATGCACATAATTCTTTTTGGGCTGGGAAGGAAAATTTGAACCGTGTCTCTGTGATGTCGGAACTCCCCCTCTTCAGGGATAATTATAAAAATTGACCACAACCTGAACTCAAGACTTCAATCCTTCCTACCGTCCCGCCCTCATCTGCTGACCAGGTAAAAGAGAGAAAAAACTGTACTCTAGAATGTCTTCGGGTGGATTCCAACCACCAAGTTTCCCATCATGAGTACCGTGCCCCATTTAACAGGTGGGAGCGAGTTGCAATAATTACTCCACAAAGACGATATTGGTGTATCGCATGCCTCGGATACACCCACGATCGGGAGGGGAACTAAAAACCACCACTGCAGAGTATTATTAATGTCTTCAGGTGGCTTCGAAGCACCGAAGCACCAGTGCTTGCGGTATGCCGCCCGAGCAGGCTGCAGTGTAGGCTTGAACCCTGAATAAATACTATCCCATCCGCTCAAAAGGAAAAGGTGCTCACCACCACACGTTCGGGTGGATTTGAACCGCCGACACTCCCATCATGAGTACATCCTGGACCCTTCTAACAAGTGGGAGTGAGTTACATTACTCCACGAGGATGATATTATACTTCGGATACACACAATATTGTTTTATGCTAGGAGAGGGAAAGGAAAAAAGAAGCTGCTTTCAATAGGCATATTTGCCCGTGCTTGGCCCACCTGTCTGTGGCGCAACCCATCACGTGTATACATCTTGCCTCTAACAATGTAACATGTCAAAACGCCCTGGGTCGCCCTAGACTCGCTACCAGTCGCTTACGAAAGCTGATCTGACAGAGAAGTCACGAGGAGAAACGATCAGCTTCCTTAAGCAGCCATAGGTTCGGATCAAGCCTTTCCTCGGTCCGGACAAGCCGGACTACCTCGGAAAGAGGCTTGCTTCAAGATCCGAAAATTGTGCAATGTGTTTGAACAGCAATATCTCTCCCGTTTCTTCGTAGATTTCTTAGGTGTAAGATATTGATATGCTAATTAGATAAAACCCAATGTCTCTACATGACTATATTAATTTTTGGATACCCTGGGGCTATTGTAAATCACAATTTCTGTCGGGGTTTCTCCCCATCAATTTCTGATAAACAAATCGTTTTATGGAGTGTTTTCCTGGATTTTATGGGCTCGATGAAACCGCACTTGTCGTGGCATTAAATCGTACACCAAATGTTAAGTGATTAAGATCTGCTGGCGTCCGGAAAACACGCTTTTCTTCTAGCATCCGTTTCGGGACAGTGTGACAAGTCGCGTCTAATTAGTGACACATGTCACCGTCTTCGTCAAATTTTCGTCGCAACGACATCAACCTCTGGGGCTCGTCTTTCCTCATCCTTCTTCGTTCCACACACACTCCAACTGCCCAATCCTGGCCTCCCTTCAGTATGATCACGAATTCTGGCGTGCACACATCCCAGAATCTGAAAAGGGGCTTCAACCACTCGAGACACGGCTACATCTCATTTTCTCGCTCACCATGTATCTCTCAGTATCTGTCCGTCAATTAATATATTGGCTTTTTACAACCGATATTCCGAGTGTGTCATCACGAAATCCGGGAAACCGCGCCCAGGCATGGTGATCGGCACCACCGGAGGTGATGTTTACAACGCGTTGCCGCGGGTTCACCATGGCTTGTAGCAGCTACACCAGGCTGTTGGTGGGGTTCCAATAGGTTATAATGCACCACCAGGGCCCTGGGTCAGTGGTAAAAGTTGTAGCAGGCTGGTACTTATCTGCTTTGTGACCCTGCCATCAGCACAGGCCAATACCGTTACGACCTAATTTTGTAACGAGTGGAGAATTTATGCAATTTCGCACTGAATACAGGAATAAATATGCATCCTGATAGATCTGGTAGTAGTACTAGTAGTTCTATACGATCCATGTTTTCGAACACTGTAGTGCGAGAAGAGCTCAGGAGTCAGCACTACTACCTCCCAGCAGCATTTAATATTATTTTGTGAGCAATTTCAAGTCAGTTCGTCTGAGCTAGTAGAGGGTAGCTGAACGCGAGACAGATGCGAGAACAGGAAGCACGCGTTCCGAAGTGAGAGATATCGATGCCATCAGAATGCTGGTCCGTGCACGTTTGTTTGTTTGGCTGATGAGCATGTGTGTGCACAGTCATGTTGGTCGTTTTGACTCTTTCTTCCTTCCCCCTCGTCTCTCTCTGCCCCGATCTCCAAGCTCCAAGTCTGTCAGATGCTCCGCCCTATCCGACTTCGAGTCCAACAGATGGCTCCCTGTTTTGCCTCAAGCTACAAACAATCAATGTATGGGGCTCAGATTTTGGCCTCGATTGAATCTCCAGTGTAGCCACATTTTCTCTTCCCCCTCATCACGCCTTGGCATCGACTGTATATCCGAAAAATTGTTGCCGGAGTTCAACCCCAAAACCACGTTGAGTTTAGTACAACTAATTGTCAGCCTGAACTCGGGAATTTGACGCGTTTTTCTGATATTTATATTTATATTACAGTAAAGAACAATAAGTATGTACAAGTGTGGGTGCTTTTGGAGCGGTTTTGAATCAACATCTGTTACATGGACAACAGTCACCAGCGAGTCGGCTTCTCCATTCTAGTACTGGGCACACTTCCCAAGCTCGGCACACTGCCCATACTTTGTGCACTTCTCATGCTCAGCGCGATTGTGCTGAAGACATCTTGCACCGTCTTTGTACTTGGACCCGTGCTCGTGCAGTCCCAGAAGTTGTAGTCGAGGTGCACAAGGATGATGATGGGTCTGGGTTAGACTTGGGTGAAAGTGGATCTCATAAATCTTTGGGGACCATTCTACAATAACTTGGGCCCCGATTATTTTTACACTCTGAACAGCATAGTCTTCAGCTCATACTGCCCAAATTCCACATTTTAAGTTGATGTGCACCATACACCACATCCAAGGTATTTCTATTCCTTTGAGGCTGGGTAGGCAACTGCGTGACTGAATAATTGCGACCTTTCATTCCAGCAAATTCCATAAAAACATAATGATTGGAATTTACAAAGGCAAATCCGGATATAGGGACTCTAGGGACGCCTTCGACTTTGATTGCGACTTAAAGAAAAAAAGACAATGACTTGCAAAAAAAGATGACGACTTGCATATGCGAATTCAGATGCGGGGTGTAGAGAAATGGAAGCCGAAGGTGACCCCAAATCTGCCCGCTACACCCACACTGTAGGGAGGGTAATAACTGAAGCAGGCTGATGAGGGCTTGAACCCCCTTCATCAGGAAAACAAGAAATAGCTGGATAGTGCTCTATAGTGCTCCATAGCTTCCATAGCATTTTGTCGCTGTGATGTTGCTATGGAAATGCTATGCAGCCCTGTATAGTGCTGCATACTGCTGCATACACGTCATAGCTACATCTCGGCTATGGTTTTCCTGATGTTCTTCCGCTGTATCGTCCTATGGGATTGTCGGATTATTGAGCTGATGTGCATCACATCCGAATTATTCAGTACCATTTGAAATCTGTGAGTTGTAGAAGAAAAATAAAAATAAAAACAGATATGAGATTCGAATGTGGGGAGTTGAACCCCGCCCGGCCTTCGGCTTGGAGGGTCATCTTCAGAATAAAGACCCGATGTGCACCATACACCACATTCTAGGTATCCTTCACCGTTGGAGGCGTGCCAGTCTAACCCAGACCTTGTCCCTGCGCTCCTCCACAGTGCAGAAGAGCTGTACCACAGCACGCAGGACCATTCCCTGCATTTCGGGGGTCTGTGTCGTGCATGTCAACGATAATAATGCAAGGGGAGTATGGAATGCATGCAGGAGTGAGAATGTGGCCAAAAAAGAAAAGAAAAATAGGAAGTCACTGAGGGCACAACAAGTTCCCTTGCTCCTTTAAGGACATGAGCAGCCACCAGCCATCAGCTCAAAAGAACACCATCGCGTATGAGTCCCATACAGCTGAAAAAAAAAATAACAGCACTCGCCCACACCCGCCCACTCCTAAAACAAGAAACCACACCAATAGGGAAGAAAACAAATACAAGGCAAAAACATTCACCAGCCCTCCCTCATCCAGCTTTTGCCGTTGCCCATCTGTCCATCCAAGAATACGACTCCTAGTACCTATTTAGGTCCAGGTCTCCCTCTCGTAATCCGTCTGGATACAAATTTGGACCATCATGTGATCTTCCGTAACATTCCGGTTGATACCGATTGCTGGATGGCTCTCAAAAAAACTCGAAATTCATTTGGATGCAAATTTGAGCCATCATGTGATGTGCAGGCAACGGCCGAGCTTTAATCCTCGGCCCTTTCACATTTACAGGCTGGTGAAAGAACATTGGACTTGAGCATGCTGATAGGATATGCCAGTGGCTTTGTAAAGTTAATTCCTTCCTTTCCCTGTAAAATTACTACCTGATTCACTCCTTTCACGGGATGGGTTCACAAGATCTCGCAATTCAACTTGAAGTGACACTGAGAATTATTTCCAGCTGCTGTAAGGGCAACCTCAAGGCCTGGGTGTAAAGCTCAAGAATCCTGGAGAGGGGAATCCAAAGAGAAAAAAGTCTGAGGATTCCCATTCCAGGGGCTGCATAAGTAAGCCATCAACTACTGTACGCAATCAGGACACTGTTTGGCTTATAGCCAGTTAACAAGTGGATGCATGTTTTTGGCAAGCATTCTCAGAGAGTTCTATTTGATCACAGAGTAGGTTCCAGCGGGAGTTTGGCTGAGGGTGCTGTGGGTTGCGAAAGTAGCTCGCAATTTTCGATTGATGGCAAGTGGTTTTTACACTGCCACCAGCACAGCCACAGTCAGCGGAGGGAACAACGAAAGGATTGAAGTGGGGGTTCCCCTGACAGCTGCAACCTTTGAAAAAGAAAGATCCAAATAAAATAAATAAATCAGGAGCCTACATACTGAACAAAATGCTATGACCTGGGCACAACATGCTGTGCACACCAAGAACAGGTGGGTATGTATTTGTCCAAATATGGATGGAGCAGTAGAAAAGTTGAAGAGAAGAACAAAACCGAAACACAAACCCTGACTATCCCAGATCCAGACTGCAATTTAAAATTGCCTCCCTTTGTCTCCGACATCAGTTCCTTGAGCCAATTCATCCTCTTCCTCCTCCTCAGTAATGTAGGTGTCTTCTGGTGCCCTAATTGGCACATGCAATTCCGAAAGTTGTTGAAGTTGTTCCTCATACTCAACCAAAATGGCAGAGTCAACCTCTGCTAGTTTTGCATCAATCTTGATTATATCCTTCATCTGGGAAGACCATTCAAACAGAGGCCTTGCTGTCTTCCACAATTCAACTGCCTTCATGACCTCTCCACGACTATTCAATATATCGGCAATTCGAACCATGCAATCTGCCCTAGAGTGATGGACATCCATGAATGTGAATCCATCGAGAGCAACCTTGAATAGGCTGAGTGCTGTTTCATCATCACCTTGGGCAGAAAAAATCTGCCCAAGGAATCGGAATGCCTGCAATGTCTTGTGCTTTTCCTTGCACCTCAATGCTAGTCCCAGGAAGATCCCGGTCCATCGCAGTGTAGTTTGAACATCATTCATGCCGGTGGAATGATCTCCAAGCCTTTCTAAACACAGGAGGACCAGCTGAGGCTCCTGAGATGATGTGAGACATTTTTCAAACATTGCTTTCACAGGACCAATAGCCCCATCTCGAAGATGGAGTTCAGCAGCTGCAAAATCTGCTGTGAAACATGCCAGTCTGCCAGGATACCCATATAATGCTTTCAAATGAGACTGACCCATGTCTAGCTTTTGGAAAATGATTTTGGAGTAGGCACCAGTGGTAATGTCAATGAGAGCAATGTTCAAGTTGGCTATGACGGCTTGAAATGAAGTTGGATTGCAGCTGGATGCAATGGCTAGGTGAATTTGGCGAGATTCCCGATACTCTGATTTCAACAGGTGGATCTCAGCCTGATGGTTGAGGATGTTAAGCCTCAATGAACTCTGGTGTTGACCACAGGCAGTTAACATGTCTTCACCCTTTTGCAGAAGATGTTGAGCATGCTGATAGTTTGCCAGTGTCATGTGACATTTTGCTTGACTGTGGAGAGACCATGCTTGTCCATAGATGTCCCCCATGTGCTCACTGGATCTGTATGCCTCTTTTGCATACATGAGTGCACTCAAGGGCTTTCCAGTAGCAATCAGTATGTGGCATATGGTGCTCAAAGAATTGGAGCCAACAATGGTTGGGTATCCAATACTTTCTGCCAGAGAGTAGGGGTGCTCAATTGCTATATCTCGTGGGCCCGTCCCGTGGGTTTATTTGTCCCGAACAAATAGAACTCAAACTCCGCCCGGTATTTATGCCGTTTCCAGAGCTACACTAGCTCTCAGTGGAGTTCCAGCACCACTTATAAAACATGAAGAGGCTCTAATGAGCTAATGGACATTTTTCTGAGTGGTATTTGGAAATGAATCTGCGAAACTATGCGCGCAAAGCTAGTCATCAGTTATTCATACCTCCAGACCTGCTTCTACACATCAAATCTATCCAGAAATGTTACCAAAGTACTCTAGAATGTGTTATGTGATTTTGGGGCAAGATATATGCACCGTTAGCGGCCGCACCGTTGTTATAAAAAGTCTTTTTGGATGGCGGAGTTTGAATTATATTTGTTCGGGACAAATAAACCCACGGGACGGGCCCACGAGATAGCAATTGAGCACCCCTAGTATGCTCTTCGACAATATTTGAGGGCTCTCACAAAATCTGACTTTACATGGAAGAAGTGAATTCCCAGAGCATGGTACCATGTGGCTGGTGAGAAATTAGTTAGGCACAATGACATTGATTATGTCTTACCCTGTTCCAGTGGAGCTTTTGATTTGAAATCCTGAGCAACTAGGGTGATGTCACTGTTGACATCCAGGTCAGGCATATAGTCTGAACTGCGCAGTAGTTGAATAACATATTCTCCAAAAATTGGATGATCTTTCCAATGGGGCATTTTGCTAGAAAGCTGGAGCAGAAGGGGTGAATATGTCTGCTGAACCCGACGATAGAAATTATTAAGAAATAGAATGCTCTTAAAAGTCTGGACAATATCTGGGCCCTCTGGATCAAGCCCATCATGAAGAACAGTGTTGATGTTGCCCAGATTTTGTGTAATGCGGGGGAGTATATCCATTATATTCTGATTCTTAAATTGGTTCCAAAGATCAAGAATTTCATGGAAATGTTCCCATAGTTTTAGCTTCAACACATTTGCTGGAGGATGAATATGAAGGATATATTCTCGTATTGGAGCCAGGACTTTTAGATGTTGATCCTGGCCAACAAAGGCAAGGGCCGTTTGAATCAGAGTGGCCTTGCAGGCCAGAATGTCAGGGATTGGCAGTTTGGCCTGCACCAAATCGGCATCTGGAAGCCCATCAGGTAGCATGGACAGAATTCTGAGCAGTTGCTCAGCACCCAGGGTCATCCGGGAGCTTGTGTATGACAGCATGATGGAGATGTCTAGGCTTGATCTCTGGTCATAGCCTTCTGACAACATCCGAGTGCTTTCAAGTTTCCACCGCGAAAGTGCCTGGGCACATCCCTCAGAACCAGCAACACTGGCAATGAGGCTGACTGCCAGTGGAAGATTTCCTGTCAGTTCGAGGAGTTCTTTGATGCTGACCTCATCATGGCCATCATCAGCAACCTCAATGAAGGTCTGCCAAGCTGCCACATTGGAAAGTGGCTCAAGAGGAGCCAAGAAAGGCCTGGTCCATTTAACTTTGCTTGGGCGCTCAGCACCTCTGAGGGTGATCTACAAGAAGTTCAAGGTATTATTGGTTAAACTTGCAAACATCACCCACCATGACACCCAAGTGGAGGACATCGGTTAGAAGAGATAGAAACTCTTCAACTTCGGAGCGAGATGCCAGGGACTCCCAACAAGTCTCTAGATTGTCAAGGACCAGAAGGGAAGGAGGAGCATGGGCAAAATAATGTGCAACTCGTTTTGGCATGTTTGAGCCCTTCTCCAACCCAATATGATCTGCAATTGTCACCGCCAGCTCGATGCAAGTGGGGCTAGAGTGGCATAGAACAAAGTATCGATGTGAATATTTGGCTTCCACTTGTTGGTTATGCAGGGCTGTGGTGGCAAGGCTCGTCTTTCCCATTCCCCCTGCACCGAGGATAGCAATGCAGGCGGAATCCTGGATTAGGATATTCACCACATCCTGTAGCTCAGCTTCACGGCCATGGAAAATTTGTGGGCAGGGTGGAAGTAGACCAAAAGATCCTGAACTGTTCAAAATCTTTAGAAAGATCGATGATGTTTGTAGGTTCAGCTCACCTATTATTCCTCAAGCTTGTCAGGGTTCCTCTCACCTAACAACCTTGAGCTAAGAATGTCAATGACCATAATTTGTACTCACCGAGGAGCAATCAGAACTGGTCAGGTCAGAGTCAGTCTCCAAAAGGGTGACAAGCTGTTCATGCTGTTCTTTTGCATCCTTTTTCATTTGCCCCATTTGAGACAAGGCTGAACCTGTAACTTGAGCCTGCAACCAATGCCCATGATTGATTATGCATTGAAATCCAATTTATTTGATATACCTTGAACAGTTCAACCATCCTGCGAAGCTCCTGCCCCCATGCCTCCAACCTTTCTCCAGCCTCAGGCTGTCGAAAAAGTCCCTTTATTTTTTGTAGAGCACCCTTTTGTTGCCCATTCAGAATTGTGAACAACTTTTCAAGTACCCTGGGGTAATATATTAAATGAATGCAGTGTCATTCTAAATTGGGCTCACTCTGTGAATTTGGCAATGTCATACAAGAGCACTGTTGGAAGGACACCCTTGATTTCCGAAGTCGAATGAAGCTGGACAATGATGCACAAGATTTCATGAACCTGCTCCATGATCTCAGCATATTCTTCCTTGTTCAATCTGGTCGTCTTTTTACTGCTGAATATGCTACCAATGGCTGCAGGAATCGGCTTACCTCCATACACTTCGTAATTGACAAGCATAATACGGCAGTTGAGCCAAGGAAAGGCACTTTGGCTGTTTCTGCAATGTTCTTGGCAGTAGTTGCAGCCAGGACAGTATATTCGAGAAGATTCTTCAAATTTGCTGTAGTAGGCATTGTGGGCATTGATGACAGGCATTTGTCGGGGCTTATATACTGTATATCTATACATATATTTGGCTGTGCTCCTTACATGCATTATCAGCATGATATGAATCAGCTGACATTTTACACAGGAAATAGACTTATCTTTAAGTGCTATCTGTCAAATGCAGTATACTCCCCCCTATCGAGGTTCAATTCTTGCATTAGACATGCCAACCTGGAATTTAAGAAGACAATTGGGGGTGTCACTGTGAACAGCATTCGCATCCTGAGCAAAGCTGCCGTCTCCACCCATGTATCTCTGGTCTAGCAAATGTGCTGGCATCCAGAAATAAAATTAGCCATGTCCCTCACCACCGCAAAAATGAATCTGCAACACATGGGACAAGCCAGCAGCGCTCTATAATTATAAAAGGGCAAATGGCATGAAGTGGCAACATTTGGATATATTGCATGTGAAGGAGATAGAGGTAAAACTGTCAAATTAATCGCACATCTTCTGCAGATCCGGCGGATTTTACCCCGCACATAGAAGACAAGGAACCCGGTGGGCTCGACATCAGACCAAATCCGCAACTGTCCCGGCACGGTCACACACCTAAGATTGCTAAATTTAGGCAGCAATTTGAAAGGCCAAGTATTGAAATAAAATAAAACATTGGAGCTGAAACGTTCAAGCCAGGCTGAAAAGAGTTGGAGACTACACACCACAAATTTTTGCTCCTATATCATTGGGCTCAACATTATGTGTAGCTGGTGTGCAGCACGCACCACATCCGAGTTACACCACCATTGAAAGTGTTCCAGGGGAAGGATTTGGTGGCCAAAAAATAAAAGACAAAAAAGCAGAAGTCGGATGGGGGGAGTCACTCAGCTTATGCACGTCCGAATTATTATTCACCGCCAGAAGTGTGTGGGGGAGGTAATTTGTCGAAGCAAAAAATAAATAAAAAGCCGTTCGAAAAGGGCGGGGAGTCGAACCCCCGCCTTCAGCGCACAACTAGATGTTCCCATGGGTGATGCGTTACCATACACCACATCCGAATTATCATTCACTATTGGAACCCCGCCAAGGGCGGCAGGGAGTTTGGTGCAAGCCCAAGAAAAAAAGATGGGGGAAAACTTGAGGAATCAAAGTTCGGAGGCAAGGAGTCGAACCCCGGCCCTCGGCTTATCTTGTCGCAATAAATTAGGCCATATATGAAGAGGATGTGCACTATACACCATATCCGATGTATTTCGATTCCTCGTAGGTGGATCTCAGCAAATAAAAATTTAAAAGAAAGAAAAATGGGGGACAGGCTAATTATTCGGGGTGCAGGGAGTCGAGCTCCGGCTTTCAGCTTGGGATTCATTCATTACAAGTTGTATGTAGCCGATATGCACCATACAGCACATCCGATTTATTCTTCAGCGTTGTAGGCGTGCTAGGGAGCAGATTTTTTTGTCCAAAAAAAAACTTAGAATACATAGTCAAACTCGGATGCAGGGAGTCGAACCCAAGTCGAACCCTGATCTTCGGTTTTCATTACACTCCCTCGCTATGTATATATTAAGCTGATGTGCACCGTGCACCACATCTGAATTATTCAATTCCATTTGAAATGTATGAGGGAAGAGGCTTTGTAGAAGAAAAAAAAAAGTGTTGATTGCAACCCTAATTCGGAAGCGGGGTGTCGAACCCGGCCTTCGGCTTACCGTTGTAGAGTCATACGAATAAAGAGCCGATGTGCACCGTACACCACATTCAAGGTATTCTTCACTATTTGAACTTGGCTAGGTAGAGATTTTGGTGGTCGGAAAAAAAAATTGTAAATGAAGGACGGATTCGGATGCAGGGAGTCGAACCCTGGTTTTCGGCTTATGCCTTGTATCCAGTAGATATAAAGCCGATGTGCACCGTGCGCCACATCCGATGTATTCTTTACCCTTGGAGGCGTGCTAGGGAGCAGATTTTGTGGTCCAAAAGAAAAAAAAGGACTTGGGAAAGTTGGTTGAACTCGGATGCAGGGAGTCAAACCCCGGCTTTCAGTTTACATCCTGGACTCTGATCAGCCAGTATTAAGCCGATGTGCACCGTACACCACATCCGAACTATTTGGAACCTTGCCAGGGCCGAAGATATTGTTGAAGCAGCAGGGGAAAAAAAGAGATGGAAAGAGTACAGTTTCATTTGGATGCTGGGAGTCGAACCCGGGCCTTCAGCTTGGATCATTGTATAATGGCAGAATCAAACTGGTGTGTACCGTACACCACATCCGAGTTATTCACCACGCTTGTAACTCGGATTTGTAGGAGAAGATTTTGTGGTCCAAAAAAAAAGAGGCGGTTGCATAAGTCGGATGCAGGGAGTTGAACCCTGGCTTTCGGCTTACGCAATAGCATCTACTCGATATGAAGACGATATATATGAAGCCGATGTGCCACATCCGAGTTATTTTTTATCGTTGGAACCTTACCAGGAGAGAGGGTTTTTGTGGTCCGAAAACAAAAGGGTGAGGAAAGGGCTGATTCGGATGCGGGGAGTCGAACCCCGGCCTTCGGCTCTTAACATATCAAATACTCCGGATATATTAAGCCGATGTGCACCATGCACCACATCCGAGGCATTCACCACGTTTGGAGCCCGCATTCGTAGGAGAGGCCTTTGCGGTCTCCCCAAAAAAAGAGTTAAAAAACATCAAACTCGGATGCAGGGAGTCGAACCACGGCTTTCAGCTTGCATTACAGCAGGACATTTCCATAAAGAGCTGACGTGCACTGTACACCACATCCGAGATTTTGGATACCACAGGGAGTGGGGTATGAGTGAGCTGAACGGGCGCCCTTAATTGAGATCTGGGGGTGTCTTTTTCGGCTGGAAGAGCCTGACATCCTCCGTCGAGGCAAAAACATACGCTTTTACCGTACTAACTACCGCCTCCTTTTTTTCTCAGTCTATTAGGCTTTCATTCAGCGCATATAGGCAAGGAAAAGTCGGTGCGTGAACGACGGGGTTAGAGTGGACAAGTACAGGAGGTTGACAGGAACATCGGGTTGTGATTGATGGACGACACTAGAGGACTTTGCGTGCAGCGGAGTGAGTAGTAGTGAGTAGTAGTGAACCGAGTACGAGCGCGACATACAAGAACGCCTACGGGCCGCTGTCCTCGCCCGCCTCGGACCCATCAACGTTGAACGTTGACCGACAGAGCCCCTTGGCGTGTGTCATGATCACGTCGGAGTTTGAACTCCTTCCTTTTCTCTCCCCCTCGTCGTTGTTGTCGTCGCCGCCGACGGCCGCCCATCCACACTCGTTCTCCGTCCCTCTCTTTACACACACATACACATATGGGCTTCGAGGGCATCAAGATCAAGGTCGGGCACGCTGGCGCCCAGTTCGGCAAGCACCTGCCTGCCGTCGCTGATCCCAGTAGCTACCGGCGCCTTCTACACCGCCCCCGCACCCGGCAGCACCCATGACGCCTGCAGCTAATCACCGTCTCCTGGGCCACAGCGCTCAACTGCCTCCCGGACTCTCCCGCACGCGTCGACGTCCTGCTCACCGCACCCGGCCTCCCTCAACCAGCCGCTGATGCACAAGTGGGCCAGCGTGCCGTATGCCGACGGGTCCTTTACGATGGACGTACTCCCGCGCTGGTGGGGCGCCACGCCCAGCATGCAGCTGCAGGTCATGGCCGTCCCCACCGGCACGCTCCCCGCGCTGCAGGGCATCCCCGCCGGCCCGGTCATTGCCGCCACGTACGCCGAGCCCGTCTCGCTCAACAGCGAGGACAAGACCACCAAGGTCACGCCCCCCAAGGGCTTGTGTCGTAGCACCACCTCAGCAAGGGCCGCACCGCCGTCGCCGTCCTGCTGTCGCTGTCTGCCGACCGCTACGGCCGAGTCTCCCGGCGTCATGCCTGCGGGCGGTGCCCTCGCCTCCGCCACATCACAGGTGCGACTGCTCAACGACCAGGTCCGCGACGTGTCGCGCGTGTGCCGGTGCGTCGACTCTTTCCGTCCCTTGCCTTTCCTTGTCCGTAGTCTCCATGAATATATTTTATTGTCTCAAAAGAGCTACCTACTGCCCCCAAAGGAGAATCCGAGCTTAAATTTAGTAGCAATTGTACTAGAAATACCTATCGGAGGATTACCGCTCAAAAGCGCCTTGAACGCTTGAAACCCATTAGAAACTGAAAATCGGAGCCTTACCCTTAAGAAAGTGCCTTAGAAACCGTTGGGGAGTAAATACAACGGGTTAAACCGCGTTAGAAACGTTTGGTATTGGACTATTGAAGGCTTATCGTAGAAATACACGTTAGATTCACTGCACAGCGCGTTGGAGTCAATAGAAACACACGTTAGATTCGTTAGAAACCAGTAAAACCAGGCTCAGCGAGAAAATTTCGCTTCATTGTTACTAAAAAGCGCGTCAAAATGGATAAAAGAGACTGAAATGGCAGTTGGAAAACGCGTTAGATCGACCGAGATGGACGTTATGTTCACTGAAACACTAGAAAACGCGCTAGAAACGGGTGGAATTGCAATAATGAAAGCTTGCCGTTAGAAAGCTAATAGAAACACGCGTTAGAGGGTAGAAATCGTTGGAATCACAGTTACCTGCGCTCAAACGAGGCTTAACAAGAAAAATCGGTTCAAAGCGTGTTAAAAACAGCTAAAAGGCGTGTTAGGATCGGTACAAAATCAAGAAAAAGGTTCATTCTCGCGTTAGATTCGTTGAAATGCCGTTAGGTATACTGAAATGGCCGGTAGATTGCTTGAAACACTCGTTAGGTTTATTAGAAACGTGAAAAAACAAATACATACCGTGACAAACATCGGCGTTTATGTGCCCGCGACGTGGGGGGTTATATTCATGGTGCGCGCAGTCGTAGATTTTTTAAAAAAGATGCGCGGGGCCTCGGAATAGGTGGAGACGCCAGAAGTAGATTTAAAACGGAGCGCGCGACGTGAAAGACGAGAGAATAGCGAAGGGGGTGTATCAACAAAGGCCGGGGCGACGCTGCGCGCCAGTTAGACAGGCGAGAGGGCGGCGCAAACGGCGCTGGAAGACCGACTGCCGACGAAAAAAGAGTAGGGGCGGTGCTGCGCGCCGCGCCGCCGTCGGGAGATGAGCGCATGATGGAGGGAAGGTCGCGGGGAGTCCATATATGGACTTAGAAGGTCGGGAGCGTAGCTGCGCGCCGCCTATGGGTCCGGGGGGTACGAACAGCATGGAGGCGAGGTCGCGGGAAGGCGATATCTCGAATAGAAAAAAGCGCGGCGGCGCTATACGCCGCGCCGCTGTCGCAAGGGGATGGCGTTAGGCGAAGGACGTGGCGAGGACTCCAGACAACTGATAAAAAAGGAGGGGGCGGCACTACGCGCCGCCTACACGTCGGAAAATATTCGCGGTATGGAAGCAAGGTTGCGGGGAGTCCATGTATGAAGCTGGAAAGTCGGGGGCGGCGCGTAGCGCCGCGCCCGCATCGGGAAATAATGCTGATAGCCGATGGAGTGCGCGGAAAGTCGATATATCGAATTAAAAAAAGTCACGGCGGTGCTGCGCACCGCCTGCGCGTCGGGAGGTGATGGCATAGGCGTAGTAGCTGGCAGGAAAGTGATATATCGAGTTGGGAAGTCGCAGGGCGGCGCTGCGCGCCACGCCTGCGTCGAGAAATGATGTGCCGGAATAGGTGAGTTGTCGCGGACCCGAAATCTGGAAGAAAAAAAAAGATGGCTACGCGCTGGGATCACCGCAAGAAGGAGGCGAGGTTGCGGGGACTCCATATCTTGAATAAAAAAAGCGGGGTGGCGCTCCGCGCCGCACCGTACCGGGGAATGGTGGAACACGTAGATGACTTGGCAGGGACTTGAATTACGAAACATTGTGGCGGTGCTGGGCGTGGGGGACATTGGAACACGCGGGTGAGTCTGCGGGAAGTCCATATATCGAATAAAAAAATCGTGGCGCACCGCCGTCGGAAGGTGATGGCGCAGCTGAAGGGGCCATATCTTGAAGAAGAAAGGGCGCAGCGGCGCTACGCAACGCGCCCACGTCGAAAGATGGTGTACTGGATAGGTGAGGTGTTGGGGACCCGAAATCTTGAATAAGAAAAGAGATGGCGGCGCGGAGCAGGCGAAGAAGTTCGCGGGAAAGCGAGATTTTAAATAACAAAAGCAGGGGCAGCGCTCCGCGCCACCCTTCAGTCGGGGGAGGCCGCCGCTACGTGAGAGAGTCGGTGGGAGGTGCATAGCCTGAAAGTAGAAGCAAAAAGCGGCGTCCCGCGCCGCGCGCGCGTCGGGGATGAGTGGATAGACGGTGAGGTGGTGGGGAGTCGATATCTTGAATAAAAAAAGAGATGGCAGCGCTCCGCGCCGCCGCGTAGGAAATGGCGGGAGCGGGCGAACAGGTTCGCGGGAAGGCAAGATCTTGAATATAAAAACCGGCGCGCCGCCTACGCGGCGTGGGAGGCCGATGGCGAGAGAAGGGTCGGCGGGGACTCCATATAGCGAAGAAAAAGCCGCGGGGGCGGCGCGCGTTGGTGTACGGAGAACAGCAGGTGGAGGTCGCGGGACCACGAAGAATCGAATATAAACTGCGCACCGGCGCGCCGTGCGACGACGAAGGGACGTGAGGTACGTCACGGGGCGTCAAAAGCTTGGGCGGGGGCCCTGCGCGGTGGAGGCGCGTCGGAGAGTGGGGACGTCCCGAGGAGACCATATATAGCTCCGCGCCACGCGCGCGTCGGAAGGCGCCGAAGGCGGGGTGGAGATGCGAACCTGTCCGCAGGACTTCCAAAAATTGAACCAGAGTCGGCGCGGGCGCCGCAGGCGCGTGGCGATAAGGCAGGGAGGTGGCGTAGTAGTTGGTGGGACCCGTAGAAAAGCTCGCGCCATGGGAAAGTCGAGGTGGATGTTGGAGTTGAATGTAGGAGTCTGCTGGCGCGCTGCGCGCCGCAGGCGCGGCGGAAAGTCGTCACATAACATCTAGAATGTGTTGTAGGTGGGAGTGAGAACGAGAGGTGGGGAAAGCGAGACAAAGGAGACGGGCGAGGAAGGAGGACGGTGGAAAAGTAAATGAGGAAAAGGGCGGGAGGAACAGGAAAGGACGACGCATCGTCGCATGTATAGGGATGGAGGTGCGTGGACCAGGGCGGGCGAGGGGGGCGGAAAGATGGGAAGGGGAAGGGAGGGAGGGACGGCGGGAGGAGGATAATGGCGGTGGGACGGGAGGGGAGGGGAGGGACACAAGGAAGGGGCGGCACGTGGAGCGAGCAAGAGAAGGGACGGGGACGGGATGGAAGACGTGAAGGGAGGAAAGGGGGGCGGGACGTCAAGGCGTTGGATGAATGTGGGTAGACCGAAGCGGGAGAGGGAAGGGAGCAGGAAGACGGAGCGAAAGGCGGGGCGAGTAAGGATAATGGAGTAAGGGTAAGGAAGGGAGGGAGAACATTGTCAGGGAAAGGGGAGCGGGAGGGACGGAGAAGAGGGAGGGCAAGATGATAGTCGTAGGAGGTGGGACAACATCCACAAGCCCGACAAGGAAAGGAAGGGGGGAAGGCGCAGGTCATCCATCGAAGGGCGACCACCACGCACGCAGTCGGCTCCTCGTACCCATAGTACGCGGCGTTGCTCTGCGCGACGTTGGCCGCGGAGTAGTCCCACACCCTAACGTCGCGGCACGCAGGCGCTTACTCGACGGCAGGCGCACACGCTGTACACACAAGCCCAGGCGTACGGGCGTGGGTACCGCTCTCCCTCTGGTTCGGACACCTACTGCGAAGATATTACTTACCCATGCATCAATGTCATGATAGGTCATGCCAACCCGCAGAGAAGATACAGCAGCGTCTCTTGAGGCTTCACGGAAGAGAACATCCCTCTAGAATAGTCATCTGTTCATTGTGCGGGTTTTGCGTACACCGCCAATGCACGGACACGTGGTCACCAGCTGGGCCTGACCTGTCAGATATATGTGGCTGACGGCTGGATCCCAGCGTCCAGGCAGCTGGCTTCCAGCTGAAAAAGCAATAGGTCCACGATGGAGCCATCTTGAGCTGGAAATCAACTGACCTCCAGCTGGCAACCATGGGACCGACCACTTGTTGTTTGTGCGCTTACTTTTGATATTATTTTGAATTCTGCCCAATAAATCAAATGAATGAAAGGGAACAATAATAACATTGAGACAATGGAATAGTGGAGTTGAATAAACTACATACAGAAGGACCTCGCCTCACCTTGGTCACCCACTCTCTGCACTGCCAGAGACGCCAATGCTTCGTAAATTGGCCTAGACGTCACAGATTTGAAGGTAAGGTTGCGAAGCGATGAGAGAGAATGCATGTATAACTGGAAGGTGTTGATGACCTCTGCAAGCTCCACGCTGTTGGCTTGACAAGATTTTGCTTGAAAGTTGCGATAGAGATTGAATGGTGAGTTGACAGATCTTGAATGACCGCCTGAGTTTGAGCTTGAGAAAGGAGTTCTTGAGGTCTTGGGAGAGTCTGCGAGAGTGCTTCTTGAGGTCTTGAAAGGATTGAGAGAACACGTCTTGAAGGGATTTGTGAATCATGATGCCGCAAAATTTGAGTGGCTTGCTGTGTACAAGGGATCCAGACGGTTCAAGTATGCAAGACAGAATATACAAGAACGGGAGAGACGCCAAGCTTCAGGAACTTGCGGCGGCAGCTCTTGCGGCGCGGGGAGGTTACAGCCTTCAGGTAGGCCGGGGAATTGAGGGTAGGCGGGAGGGTTGAGCACATGGATAGTGGAGAGTAAGCTGCCCAAGATCAACGACCACAAGTTCGTGTTCGACTGCAACGTGCAGGACGCCACGAAGGCCAGATGGCGGAGGACGCGCCCGTGGCAGTAGGGCGCAGGCGCGCAGCTGATGTTTGGGCACGGGCGGCTGGCGGGATGGATTGGGACCGTCGAACGGTAACACAAAAGCTGGAGGGGGCAGCGGGATGCTGTGGCAGGAGAGGATTGGGAGAGGACGATGAGGGTGAAAGACGACCAACATGGCTGTGCCCGCACGTGGTGGTGATACAAGCACAAACAAGCGTGCACGGACCTATTATGACAAGTCAAAGAACGAATAATAAACCTGCCCATTGGCGCAGGGGTTGGGATCTTGAATGAATATTAATTGACAATGTTGGGGCGTGAAGGCTATGGCCCGGCGTGTGCGGGATTTCTTTCTCAGAGTGATTGCCACTCCGGGGACCAGTACGAGACTCACTAGTATTCCTACTGTTGTACGGCTCATGCTCTCAAACCTCAAGGAACAGATTTTGATCCTCTTCAGTATAATTAATTCAGTGCTGCACTATATTGTGAATAATATTTAAGGTGGAGCCCAGGAATTTGCGACACATAGCGGGAAGTTTTTTGGACAGCTGGGCGACAGCTGAGGAAAAAGCTGAGCAATTCAGCTGGATACCAGCTGGCCACAGAGTGGTTGCCAGATTTTGAGAAAGCTGTCAGCCAGCCGATTCTCCCACCTGTTGACAACGTGCGGCCACTTTGGCGGTGTAGCGGTTGGCAGAATGATCCGCAGCTCCATCGGCCACCGACGCCGATATCTCGGAGGGGTTTCCGATTAGAAGTTTGAAGATTTCCCTGATGTGCGGGGTTTCTCTGAGAAACCGGGTTGCTCACTAGAATTATCCCGATTCTGGAACATGAAAGCCGTCGACATTCGAAAGGTTACGATACGGCGGCTACACGGGTTCCATCACGTCAACGCCCGAATGTCTACGCAGCAGCTCTTCTACGGCCGTGTGGATACCAGCCGGCGCTGCAGTCAGCCCCCCGTGCTTCTTAACGAGTTTCGTGACTTCGCCATGGACTCCGGCTCGGGACGGTGTGCGGTCATATGCTTCAAACGCCTCTCTCAGGTCATCCCAGGTGACGGAACCGGTCTTATCGGGTAGTAGCGCCCGATCGAACAATTCCCGCAGCACCAGTGTCAGGTCCACGGCGTACGCAATAAAGACGCGTTGCACTTTAGGACTACGAGAGACTAGTGAGACAAATATATGGATAGGGTTAGATGGTGGATGCGTACACGTTGTCGCAGACAGCGTTGGAAATCCACTTGAGGAAGAGATACGATAAACCGAGGATAGCCGCCGGTGACGCTAAAGCGCCTAATGCCGTTGTGCAAAGCTCAACGACGTGAGCAATTTTTTCAGTGTCAATAGGAGGGCTGGGAACGCATTCAGCTGTGCACGAATAATTACAGATCCAAAAGTCATACGATTTTGTGTCACTTTCATTTTCCATGTCCTGGACAACGGCAAGTAGCAGCTGCTTGAATTCTTCGCTTTTGAGCGCCTTGGAGAGATTGCAAACCGGAGTCAATTTCGGGTGAGACGAAGTTGAACGAACTCACCCCCGCTGTATCTCGAAAGTTCATGCAAGCGATGATATCCTTATGAACTTGCACAAGACGATGGCACAGTAACTGTGGGCCAACCGCGGGGGTGGTACTGGTAGCCAGCAGAGCGCGTGAATAATCTGGAAATGAAAAACGGTATGATCCCTGCAACGATGGCTTTGGTTTGCTTACGCGTCATTGCCTGACTTTTTTTCTGGCGGTCAGTCGAACGAAAAGGTAATGTATAGGACGTATGGCACACACCTGACACATGCTCTCATCTTCGATGGGAGACTGACCCTCTGTGCCGTGGCCCACAATAACCACAAGTGGTCCTCAACCAGTTCCTCAGTCTTGGCGACAAGGTCGAGGATGTTCTCCGTGTATCCATCGCGTACTTACAAAAACGTTCAATCACGCGTCTTCTGTTGAAACGAGGACTCACCAGAAACATTGATACACTCAGGTGTCGGAATCCCCAGGCGAGTGGCGGCCCCTGCAAGGGTCTGCACATACCCATCGTAAGTATCCTTGGCCGCTTTCTTACAGTTGTCGCAGGTCTCGACGCCTTGGCGTTTCTCGCAGGGCTCGGTGTTCTGGCACTTGTCGCAGATCTCGCAGCTTTTGCAATTGTCGCACTCCTCCTCAATCGAGTTGACAAACGTGTCGTAATGGGTGAACACAATCATGACGGGGACTGCAATAACGCAGCTGAGCGGGGTTCATGTGCGTAACCATCTGACTCACTGTTACGCTCATAGGCAAGCTTAAGAAATTCTTCGTCTCCGGTCTCGAGTACGCGTGAGCTTGAGAATGGCGTGCGGATGCAGAGCCTGATGTGAATGTGATCGTTCACATGTGGACGGTGATCAGAAACAAGAATGACTCTACCATGCAGTATGTAGTCGCTCCTTCAGTTCCAGGCCCTCAGTACTTTTGTCGACAATAAACCGCTGAACAATATCAAATGTGTCTCTGGTTGACGGCTCAAACCCCTTTGAGTCGTGTAGCACGAAGCGCTGGTTACTCTCTGAGGTAATTTCCGAGTAAATCTCTGCTTCGCCGGGTTTGGAGTGGGAGACTTTCTACGACAAAGAGAGTAAATACAAAGAATGCAACGGCGATCACCCGGCCTGCTCACCGCATCGTCGATGTTGAACACACAATTGATCAGCGATGACTTCCCCGCGCCGGACTAGATATCTCAGTAATCCCGAGCTTCAACGGAGCCATAGAGCTCACCCTGCCTACTGAGAGGATGCGAAACCTGGACAACGCTGACGATTGCAAATAGACAAGCGTGAATGGCAAGTACACTTGCCGTTTGTATTCATCGAGGATTTCTTGGGCTGTCCGGCCTGCATGCATTTCCTGAGAAACTGGGTAGCGGAGAGGAGGAGTGGGGCAATGTGCGATCAACCGATTAGAAGAACAGGGCTGATTATGGTCAAGTTAGGCGCTCTCTCGACTCTTACGTGACATCCCCGCTTTCCCCTCGAATCCACCTTCGTTTTGGATGTTCTCGTCTATTCCAGATTTAATTAATCGCCGAAGACAACTTCAGTTCCACCGTACTGTTCACATATGGCGGCGGATGTATATCAGATTTCCCACATAGTCATTTCATGCCCAGAACGGTGGACGGTGTACATGTAACCGACGGCACGCATCCACATGGCCCAGTTCATCTCCAGTTCCTCGGCTCCTCCATGATCAATAACCGTATTCGGCGGGCATTTGACCGATTCCGCGACTATTTAGAGCAACATCTCGAATTTATGCTTCCGGCGTGGCGCCAACTATTCTCCTCATAAACAGCCGCACCAATGACAAGCATCCAGATGCAACACGAGGCATTGAATGCAGCCTGCCAGTGCCCTCACGATTCGCATGAGTCACGTTCTGCTTGGCGTTCCTATCGTTGGAGAACCCACAAGAATAGAATCAGACTGAATCAGAACAACGTGCGACTCGCCGACATCAAGCTGCCAGCTGCCAGATGTAAAGTCGAGTTTAAACGGGGGTTTACACAGGTCAATCGCTCGAGTAATCAAGATACCGCTCACCCTCTCTATGACTCCGTGAGAAGAGGTTGATTTAGCTACCTCCCGCTCACGCCTTCGGTGTCTACAGCGTTCGCTCACACCCCCGCGCGTGTTCGCAGTGCTCGCGAGTCGATTGGACTGAGTACATTGTGGCCGGCATTTTCTCGAATTAGACCTTCGACAGGCATGTTGTATGTACGTTTCTGGAAAAGAGGATGTATTCAACCGATCTACATATGCTCGATGAAGATCATTATCGGTCGGATCACCTAACATTCATCGTGTTTAGGGCTTCTTTGTCATACAACCCTTCTTCCCTCTCTCCCCTCACCACGCCCAAGCTTCAGACAATGACCGACCCGACCGCTCCCCGCAGGCCCCTCCCGAATGTCAAGTTTCGGGTCCTCGTTGCCGGAAGGGCCAACGCTGGAAAGACTTCCATTTTGCAGAGGGTCTGCGACACCACCGAGAGCCCCAAAGTGTATAGGTTCACAGGCAACGACCGAGAGGAGGTGCGTCCACAATCTTACGAGTGAAATCTTGACGCTCAGCAAATAATAGATTCGCCTTGATCCTACGTCGGAGGTATGGGCCCTGCTTCTCCACGGAGCCGTGTTCAATTATATTTTTCGCAGCGGGGAGAGCACAATATCTCTGATGAGCTGGAGTTCAGCAACCACAAGGGCTATGTGTTCCATGATTCACGTGGACTCGAGAGCGGAGATGCTAGCGAGCTACAGACTCTTCAAAAATTCGTTCGTGAGAGATTAGGACACAAGAGTCTTCAAGATCGGGTGCATGCGATCTGGTGTGTACTCTTCGAAAATTTGAATCATTGAATCCTATTCTGTCCGGCTTGAGGTATTGCATCCCCATGGACGACGATCGCCCAAGCTTGAACATTGCACCCTTGCGCAATATCCACGTGGACAAGAACGGTGAGCTGTCGAGCTTTGATCAGACTTGGCTCTGATGCAGGACAAGTTCCCGTTGTTGCAGTGTTCACGAAATTTGAGACATTCCGGCTTTTAACTAAAAACAACATGATACACAACGGCCAGAAGGGCAGCCTACCAGACGAATGCGAAAGGAGATTCACGGAACGATACTTGAGTGAGCTTGGTGAAGGAAGGAAGGTTGTCCGCCTGGAACGTGAGCTGTCTTGGATATTACTATTCACTCAACATGCCAGCTCATAGAAATGCACAAACCGGGTGCACACTGCGGCGAGCTCATCGAGACAACAATGAAATCCTTGGATCCAGCGACAGTAACACTGATGCTCTTCGCTGTCCAAACACAAAATCTGGAGCTGAATGTAAAGCATCTGGTATCACGGTGAGTAGAGGTATCAGGATTGCAGCAATATGTGACTTCGAAAGTAGGGGGTTGGATGAGCCATACACGGACTGGATGAATACAGTGAAGGGATCCTTATTGGGATTTCCGGTACTCTGCTTTGTACGAGTCTCATAGCTTTAACTTGGACTCCGAACTGAAGCCTTGATTTCATTCAGCCGGTGAGATCTTTGCACTGCTGTCCTGTCACTGCATGCTGATCCATCCGCCGCTGCGCCCCTTCAGGAGGTGAGTTCCTTGCGCTGCTGTCCTGTCGCCGCATGCTGATCCATGTGCCGCCGCACCCCTTCAGTCGGTGAGTTCCTTGCACTGCTGTCCTGTCGCCGCACGCTGATCCATCTGCCGCTGCGCCCCTTCAGTTTGTGAGTTCCTTGCGCTGCTGTCCTGTCGCCGCACGCTGATCCATCTGCCGCTGCACCCCTTCAGTGGGTGAGTTCCTTGCGCTGCTGTCCTGTCGCTGCACGCTGATCCATCCGCCGCCGTGCCCCTTCAGTTTGTGAGTTCCTTGTGCTGCTGTCCTGTCGCTGCATGCTGATCCATCCGCCGCTGCACCCCTTCAGTCGGTGAGTTCCTTGCGCTGCTGTCCTGTTGCCACACGCTGATCCATCTGCCACCATGCCCCTTCAGTCGGTGAGTTCCTTGCGCTGCTGTCCTGTTGCTGCATGCTGATCCATCCGCCGTGCCCCTTCAGACGGTGAGTTCCTTGCGCTGCTGTCCTGTCGCCGCATGCTGATCCATCCGCTGCCGTGCCCCTTCAGACGGTGAGTTCCTTGCGTTGCTGTCCTGTCGCCGCATGCTGATCCATCCGCTGCCGTGCCCCTTCAGACGGTGAGTTCCTTGCGTTGCTGTCCTGTCGCCGCACGCTGATCCCTCTACCGCCGTGCCCCTTCAGACGGTGAGTTCCTTGCGCTGCTGTCCTGTCGCTGCACGCTGATCCATCCGCCGCCGCGCCCCTTCAGTCGGTGAGTTCCTTGCGCTGCTGTCCTGTCTCGGCACGCTGATCCATCCACCGCCACACCCCTTCAGATGGTGAGTTCCTTGTGCTGCTGTCCTGTCTCCGCATGCTGATCCATCCGCCGCCGCGCCCCTTCAGTCGGTGAGTTCCTTGCCCTGCTGTCCTGTCTCCGCATGCTGATCCATCTGCTGCCGCGCCCCTTCAGTCGGTGAGTTCCTTGCCCTGCTGTCCTGTCTCTGCACACTGATCCATCTGCCGCTGTGCCCCTTCAGTTGGTGAGTTCCTTGCACTGCTGTCCTGTTGCCACACGCTGATCCATCTGCTGCCGCGCCCCTTCAGTGGGTGAGTTCCTTGCGCTGCTGTCCTGTCGCCGCACGCTGATCCATCCGCCGCCGTGCCCCTTCAGTTGGTGAGTTCCTTGCACTGCTTTCCTGTTGCTGCATGCTGATCCATCTGCCGCTGTGCCCCTTCAGTCGGTGAGTTCCTTGCGCTGCTGTCCTGTCGCCGCACGCTGATCCATCCGCCACTGCACCCCCTCAGTTTGTGAGTTCCTTGCGCTGCTGTCCTGTTGCAGCACGCTGATCCATCCGCCACCGCGCCCCTTCAGTTGGTGAGTTCCTTGCGCTGCTGTCCTGTCGCCGCATGCTGATCCATCCGCCACTGCACCCCCTCAGTTTGTGAGTTCCTTGCGCTGCTGTCCTGTTGCAGCACGCTGATCCATCCGCCACCGCGCCCCTTCAGTTGGTGAGTTCCTTGCGCTGCTGTCATGTTGCAGCACGCTGATCCATCCGCTGCCATGCCCCTTCAGTCGGTGAGTTCCTTGCGCTGCTGTCATGTCGCAGCACGCTGATCCATCCGCCGCTGCGCCCCTTCAGGAGGTGAGTTCCTTGCGCTGCTGTCCTGTTGCAGCACGCTGATCCATCCGCCGCCGCACCCCTTCAGGAGGTGAGTTCCTTGCGCTGCTGTCCTGTTGCAGCACGCTGATCCATCCGCCGCCGCACCCCTTCAGGCGGTGAGTTCCTTGTGCTGCTGTCCTGTCGCCGCACGCTGATCCATCCGCCCTTCAGTCGGTGAGTTCCTTGCGCTGCTGTCCTGTCTCCGCATGCTGATCCATCTGGCGCCGTGCCCCTTCAGTCGGTGAGTTCCTTGCCCTGCTGTCCTGTCTCCGCATGCTGATCCATCTGCCGCCGTGCCCCTTCAGTCGGTGAGTTCCTTGCACTGCTGTCCTGTCGCCGCATGCTGATCCATCTGCCTCCACGCCCCTTCAGTCGGTGAGTTCCTTGCACTGCTGTCCTGTCGCCGCACATTGATCCATCTGCCTCCACGCCCCTTCAGTCGGTGAGTTCCTTGCGCTGCTGTCCTATCACCACACATTGATCCATCTGCCACCTCACCCCTTCAGTCGGTGAGTTCCTTGCGCTGCCGTCCTGTCCCTGCACGCTGATCCATCTTTCGGCACACCGCTTCTTACTATCATTGCATCACTCCTTATCCTCCCCATGTATCCACTCAGACTGTTAGGCTTTCCTCTTCAATATTTGTCTCACTTCTCATTGAATTGCACAGAAAGCACTCATTTTGTCTATGAAAGACCTCATACCCAAAGTGACCCACTGTCATTCCAGGGTGAGACCCAACTAATATTGATTTCAGCTTCTCCCCAACAGCAGCCCTGGGCCACTCCCTCTGACTGCCAGCAATGTTCGTGCTTCACAATTATAACCCAAATCACTCACTTTTCTTCCCGCAGGCCCCCCCCAACCTCATTATGATTGGTATATCACTTCGCTTTCCGGTCACTTTCTTCATCTATATGATTGTGGTATGATAGGACTCATTCTTGTGTTGCGCTTTGCTACACTCACCTATGCCAATTCACAAACCAATCAAGACAAAGCAATCAAGCAGGCGTTCACCCAATACTCATCTTGTGACTGGGGTGCTAAAGTCCATGTATGGCTTGCTGCTTCTCCTCGCACTGCGGAAGATGTGATTGCCTTTATCAACTCTATACCGTGGTGTGTTTTACTTCCCCGCCACCCTCCGGAAAGATTCAGAATCTGTCTTCCATTGCAGGGACTTGGTGCTGAAGTTGGAAGACAAAGATGGCTCCCAGTAAATACCAACTATCCCAAAGTTTCAAATACTATGCCTCCGCCATCGCTCCCCCATTTTCCGCCTTGAAACCGAGAAGATAGCGCTTTAAAGGCATGTTTTTGAAGACATTCAGTTCAGCCCATCTCCCGAGACATCATTCTATATTGCCATCGGCAAGTTGTGCTCCCGGGTCAATCACAGGATAATAGGGATTTATTATGACCTCTGCCATGGCAAGCCGCCATGCTAGCCAGTGGACAGTAGAGCCTATGTGGATCAGAGAGGGAATACATACAGTGCTTATGTGTGCCAGTACTCTCACCAAGCAGATTGCCACTGAAGTTCGTCTTAGTGAGTGCGACAGGGCTGGAATTATATCTGGTGCGAGAGCGGCATGAGTTTCAAATCCCCGTGGCAATCATCTGGGCCGCCTTAGCACTTTTGTCCCCGGGCTCGGGCAGCACAGTCGCAAGGAGCAGAGATATCAGGCTGGTCGGGGCATAAGGTGAGATGGCATGAGTTGAGTATGGCAGGGAGACTGTCAACCTCCGAGTCTATGCTTGACATGGTGGCGAAGCAGAGATGTAAACACCCCTATTTGTGACGATAGCCATCAATAAAGAACTCCCGCTTTGACCCCTCGCCAGCGCCATCCACAAACGCAGATTCGAACAGAAAGAACGCGTTCATTCAAATTCGATATCTCAGAAAATCATATGTTATCAACGTAGTCGACAGTAACAAAAGGTAGTAGCGAAAAGGGTGCGGCTGGCGCACCACTATAGCCAGCCCCCGCACCATTAGAACTTTTAAGAAGGGGATGCAAGAATCGGGGGAGTGATGAATGGATGGATGGATGAGGCATAATGATAAAGATATGTATGTGCAACGAAGAAGGATGGATGAATGAATACATATACGAACGCGCTGTTCCTCGCATACGGTGTGGTGTGCAGTGAGTCGCCAGGTGCAGGCGATGAACGTATGTATATAAAATCAATCAAGCCAAAAAAAAATGGTAACAAAAGAGGTGGGTAACAGTGGAAGGAGACCGGTGGTGGTATAACACGGGTATATAGTTGCATCTAGCTTTTGTAGATGGCGTACGTGCGCTCTGGCAGTATCATGGAAGGAGGGAGGATATGTCGAAGGAAGGGATATGTAAACAAGGCGGAAGGAGGGAGGATACGTAGACAAGGCAGGCAGGGGAATGAGGCACAAAACGAGTCAGGGAGTGGCAGGGTCGGGTGGGGGTCCAGGACAGACGGTCCAGAAAAAAAAATTGCGAATCGATCGGGTCGGGGTCAGTGTCGGCCATGGCACGTCGAGTGGGGGGGCCGAGAATCGCCAGCGGAGCAAAGAAATATGCACAAGATCCGTCGTCCCACCCTCACATATCATTTCATTTCATCATCGTCACCTCCCTACCGCGAAAACCTCGCCCCGGGCCCCGCGCGGATCATGTTCCCATTGCTGTCCTCGGCGGGCGCAGCGCCCTCCTCCCCGGGCTGCTTGTACAGCACGCGCATCGTCTGCGCGGGCTTCGCCGCGCTCGTGTGCGTCTTGGCGTACGCGCGCAGCATGTCGTCCGGGCTCATCGTCTGCGCGGGCATCGCCATTGCGAACGGCGATGTCGCGGCACCGGTGTTGGCGAATGCCTTGGAAGAGGCGAAGGCGGCGTTGGTGTTGGTGTTGGCGTTGTAGGCGGGCGCGGCGGCGGGCATGGGCGGGGACGCGAAAGAGCCGCTGAAGGCGGCGGTGGCGGGGCCGGGGGTGCCGGGGTACGCGAAGACGGTCTCGGCGGGGGCGGCGAAGAGGTAGTCGCCCGCGTCGTCCTCGACGGGGTGCGTGGAGTCGGGGAAGGCGCTGTTGTAGCCACCGGTGCTGTGGAGGAAGGAGAGGTTAGTGGGGTGTTGCGGAGGGAGGGGAGGAACATGGAGAAGAAGGGAACAGAGCGGGGAGGAACAAGCAAGTATCGAAGAAGTAGACAAGAGGGGGACGGTACGGGGGGAAGGGTGCGAGTGGGCATGGGAGACGACGATGGGAAAGAGGGTGACGTGGAGGAGAATAGATAGTGCAAGCAAAAATCGAAGCACGAATAAAGCGCAGAGGAAGGAAGTGGATGGTGGACAAGGAGTGAGACGGGCGTAGCGCAAAGGAGGAAGCGGGGCGGGGGGAGAGAAAGCACCGAAGTAACGACGGCGAGGAGGGAGGGAGCTGGTCGACAAAGAAGGAACGAGGGTGGTGGGGGCAGACGGCAAATGGAGGCCGACAAAATGATGACAGAACAGAACACAATCTCACCTAGGCATAGCAGACCCGGCGTAAGACGCGGAGGACGCCGTGCCGGTGCGCATCACTGGAGGGAAAGGAAAAGAAATGGGTTAGTCGCGGTGTCTGGTAGTAGGGAGGAGGGAGGAAGTAAGAAAAGAAAGGTGAGTGAATCGGGCACACCACACCACCCCCCATCTTCAGGACGCGATCGCGGGATCGGAGGGGCACACCACCCCACACGCCAGGACGCCCCAACTCCGGGACGTCTCCGTCGAGACGCCGACAGCGGTGTCCGTCCGTCGAGGTCGCCACAGCGGCGTCAGTCGAGACGCGACTTCGGCGTCCGTCCATCGAGACGCCCACACCCACCACAGCCACCGCCACCGCCACCACACGCCTCTCCCGCTCGCTAGCCAATCCAAGCTCCAGTCTGCCCCCGCACGACGCCAAGGCAAGACATGCACGCCCCGCCCCCGGAGAACAAGGCGAGATGCAGAAATGGGAGAGACCCAGTAGGTCCTCCGCTGACGGAAGGAATCCTACGATCGCGCCGCACCACCACCGCACGCACATACAACTCGAGCCCAGCAGCCGACACAAACACGCCGTCGTCGAATGACGAAGCATTCGACGTAGCGAACCGCGCCTGCAGCACAAACTCGTCGAGAGGACAACACGCCAGCAAGCCCGTATGTCGACACGACCCGCCTCCACCGAACACGCCTGACTCAGCGATGCGAGGAACCACGAACTCGTCCTCATCGCCCCACAACTCGTCAACGACCCCCAAAAAACATCGACACCACGCCTCGACTCTGCGAACGCCTCCGTATCATCAAACACCCCGCACCACCACATCGGTCGCCCCCAGTAAAAAACCAAGAAAGCAAAAAAAAAAAAAAAAAAACTCACTGCTCAGCGCGCCAAACACCTCGTCCACGCTCGCGCGCCACTCGCCGTTACCGCCCGCGCCCGAGCCGGGCGCGCGCGCGAAGGTGGGCGGGGGGGAGGCTGTAAAAAAAAAGGGTTGGTTAGTATACGTGGTAAATAGTATGCAGGGAAAAAAAAAAAAAAAGTTGCGTGGTGAAAAAAAAGGTTGGTATGCGATTGAGGAGCAGGAGGGTTGAGAGGAAGAATGAGGCGGGAGAAGGGGGGATGGTGGAAAGGTAAGGAGGGGGGTGGAGGGTGGGAAGAGGAGGCGGGACGGTGAGTGGAGAACGATGACGGATGACAGATGACGACGGGAGGGCGGGAGGAACGAGCAAGGGGATGAACGAGGACGACGGGAAGGGATGGGATGGGAGCGTGGGGAGCGGAAGGAGGATGACATATGTGGGAAGGGAGTGGGGAGGTATAAGCGAAAGGACGAGAGTGGAACGAGGGCGGACGACGAGGTGGAGCGTATGAGGGAAAGGTACGGTGCGGTATACGGCTGGCGAACGACGACAGGAGGGAAGGATGCGAAGATAACGAAAAAAAAAAGCATAAAAAAGAAAGAAAGGCACGTACCCCCACCAGCCATCCTGCGCCTGATGTCGTCCGGCGTCAGCGTGAGCGGGCCCGCCGTCTGGCGCGGGCTCGCGAGCTCGGGGCTGTGGGATGGGCAGGGCGTTAGTTGGTAGGTTTTTGACGAGGGGGGATGAGAGAGGGAGAAAGGGGGCAAGGAGCATGAGGGGGGTGTAATGAAGGAGAGCGAGAGGGGAAGGTGAGACGGGCTGGAGACGGCGAGGAAGGAGGACGGTGGAAAATTAAATGAGGAAATGGGCGGGAGGAACAGGAAAGGACGACGCGTCGTCGCATGTGTATGGATGGAGCATGGCGGGAGAGGGGGGTGGAAAGATGGGAAGGGGGAGGGAGGGAGGGGGCGCGGAAGGAGGCTAATGGCGGTGGGGCGGAAGGGGAGAGACGTAAGGGAGGAGCAGCACGCGGAGCAAGTAAGGGAAGGGACGGGGACGCGGGAGAAGGATGGAAGACGTGAAGGAAGGAAAGGGGGGCGCGCGGGGCGGGGCGTCAAGGTGTTGGATGGATGTGGGTAGGTCGTGGCGGGAGAGGAGAGATGGGAAGGGAATAGGAAGACGGAACGAGGAAGGATAATGGCGGAAGCGGGGATGTACAAGAAAGAGCGAAGAGAAAGAGACACGCACGCAGTCGGCTCCTCATACCCATAGTACGCGGCGTTGCTCTGCGCGACGTTGGCCGCGGGGTAGTTGATCTGTGTGCGAACAAGCAAGCGTCAGCGTTCGTTCGTTCGTCGTAAGGGGCTGTGGGAGATGGCAACAAAAGTGACAAGCATCGGGCATTGACACCGCTCGACGCTCGACGCACGAGGGTCGAGGCACGACGCCGTGAAAGCGCCGACGTCGAGCGACCCGTTGCCCCAAAGTCTCGGCCACCTAGCCGTCCACAAAAACAGAATGGAAACACCACCCACCTGATGCACCCTCCCCGTCGGGCTCACACTCGCGCCCGCATATCCGCCATCTACACCCTCCACCCTCGTCCCGCTGATCCACGCGCCGCCGTTGCCACCCACGCTCGCCTTGATGGGCGCCGCGTTGTCGAGCACGCCCCCGCTGACCCTGTTACCGGAGTACGAAGAGGAGCGGCTCACGCGCGTCGGAGCGGGGGTGTAAGTCGTGTTGTTGTTAAATGGGCTAATAGCCGTCGTAGGAGAGGCGCCGTACGCCCCATTCTGGGAGGGGCTCGGCAGCGCAGGCACAGGCGGTGCGTCGTTCCAGTCCTCGTCCGCGTACGTGCTGGCGGTGTGGAAGGCACGGGAGCCGCGCGAGTACGTCGTGCTTGAGACGGAGGGCCTCGGGTGCGCGGTGTCCGCAAAGGAGATGGCGCGGGATGCGCGATCGGGTGTGCCATTCGCATGGACCTTAGGCCTGCGGGCACCCACGCCGACGCCGACACCAGAGCCGAGCGACGTGCGCGGATGTGCCTCCTTCTCCGTCATCTCGTCGATGCTCGGGCGGATAGCGCCGAATGCGAATGCCGACCCGTCCTTGGCGGCGATGGAGTGGCGTACGGCCTCCTTTGCGCCCGCGCCGGTGATGCTCTTCCAATCCGCGCTGATGGTGCTCATGCGCTTGTCGAGCTTCTCGCTCCACGCGGCCTTTTTCTTCTGCGTGCGTCCGCGGCTCCACTTCATGTACGCCAGGAACGCAAGGCCGACGAAGAACAAAGGCAGCAGGACGGCGGCGGCGGTGCGGCCCTTGGAGAGGTGGTGCTGCGAGACGGCACCCAAGGGGGACGTGACCTTGGTGGTCTTGTTGTCGGTGTTGAGCGAGACGTCGGCAGCGGCAGGCTTGCCGGTGGCGGGCTCGGCGTAGGTCGCGATGATGAACGGGCCGGCAGGGATGGCCTGTATGGCGGGGATGGAGCCGGCGGGGATGACCTGGACCGCCAGCTGCATGCTGGGCGTGGCGCCCCACCAGCGCGGGAGCACGTCCATCGTAAAGGACCCGTCGGCATACGGCACGTTGGCCCACTTCTGCATCAGCGTCTGGTCGAGGCCGGGTGCGGTGAGCAGGATGTCGACGCGGGCGGGAGAGTCCGGGAGGCAGTTGAGCTCGGGCTTCCAGGAGACCTTGATGGGTTGCAGGGCGTCGTGAGAGCTGCCTGGGGCGGGCTCGGTGTAGAAGTTGCCGGTAGCGCAGCCTGGATAACCCTTAGCAGTGTAACATAAAGAGAAAAGAGACACATACTGGCATCAGCGACGGCAGGCGCACGACGCAGGTGCTTGCCAAACTTGGCGCCAGCGTGCCCGACCTTGATCTTGATGCCCTCGAAGCCCATGTGTGTATGTGTGTGTAAAGAGAGGGAGGGAGAACGAGTGTGGAGGGGCGGCCGTCGGCGGCGACGACGACAACAACGAGGGGGAGAGAAAAGGAAGGAGTTCAAACTCCGACGTGATGGTTGTTGCACATGACACACGCCAAGGAGCGCTGTCGGTCAAACGTCGTCAGGGGGTGATGGCGAGTTCGGGCGAGGAGGCGGGGGTCTTGTACTGCAGGCTTGCGTTCGTACTCGGTTCAGTGCTGTTCTCGAGTTAGTACTCTTCGCTCCGCTCCACAAATTCAAGTCTTCGTCCTCCTCGCTAGCATCCGAGTCGATCACAATCGCCTCTGACTCGACGTTCCTGTCACCTCCTGTACATGTCTGTTCCGAGTCATTCCTTACACGCTAAATTTTAGAGAGAGTAGTCTTCCCGCCGCGCACACTTTTGGGCAAATAAACCAACAATTTCCTACCGAAAAAATGCACGCGTACCTCCAAATCAACTCCAGATCCCAATTTAAGGCTAGTTTAGCTCACTCATACCCCACTCCATATGGTATCGATGTGGTGTACGGTGCACGTCAGCTGCGTATGACTCTTTATCTCAATCCACTACAAGCTGAAGGCCCGGGTTCGACTCCCAGCATCCAAATCAGACTGTACTGGCTCCATCTCTTTTTTTTCCCTGCTGCTTCAACAATATCCTCGGCCCTGGCAAGGTTCCAACAATGAAGAATAGCTCGGATGTGGTGCACGGTGCACATCGGCTTAATATACTCGGAATGTATATTTGTTATGTTAAAAGCCAAAGGCCGGGGTTCGACTCCCCACATTCGAATGCAGAATCCCCAAATCTTTTTTATTTATTCTTCTTCCACAAAGCCTCTCCCCTCACACATTCCAAATGGTACTGAATAATTCGGATGTGGTGCACGGTGCACATCAGCTTAATATATTGTAAGGAGAAAGTCGAAGGCCGGGGTTCGACTCCCCGCATCCGAATTCGCCTGAGTCCCCTTTTTTCTTTCTTTTTTCTTTTTCTTTTCTACCTCATAAAGTCACAATCAAAATCTTGACTCCCTAGAGGTCCTATATCCGGACTAGCTTTACAAATTCCAATCAATTCGCTGGAATGAACTTAGGTTGCATTGGAATTATTCAACACTGAAGGTTACTTACTTACCCAGCCTCAACGGAATCTCGGATGTGGTGTATGGTGCACACCAGCTTCATATATCCCACGAAAGGTCATATAAGCTGAAGGCCGGGGTTCGACTCCCCGCATCCGAATCAACCCTTCCCTCACCCTTTTCCTTTTTTGACCACCAAATCCATTCTCCTGGCAAGGTTCCAACAATGAAGAATAGCTCGGATGTGGTGCACGGTGCACATCAGCCCTTTATGGTAGCTATGCCATCGTAGTGCAAGCTGAAAGCCAGGGTTCGACTCCCCAGTGCGTCCGAATTCCTCTGTGAGCTGCTTTTTTGGGGGGGCATCCACGAAAGCCCTCTCCCCAGGCAAGGTTCTAATGACAAAGAATACCTCGGATGTGGTGCACGGTGCACATCGGCTTCATATATCGAGTCAAGCAATGAGTCGCATAAGCCGAAAGCCAGGGTTCGACTCCCTGCATCCGACTTGTACTTGTTTGCAATTGCCTCTTTTTTGTTAGGCTTCACTCACAATATTCTTTCCCCTGGCCGAGTTCAAATGGTGAAGAATACCTCGAATGTGGTGTACGGTGCACATCGGCTCTTTATTCGTAAGAATCGATCCAGGTAAGCCGAAGGCCGGGGTTCGACTCCCCGCATCCGAATGACACGTTCTTCATTGTCTTTTATTTTTGTTCCACAAAAAAAATCTCTCTCCTGGCAAGGTTCCAACAATAAAGAATAACTCGGATGTGGTGTACGGTGCACATCGGCTTCATATACCAAGTGCTGCTAATTGCATAAGCTGAAAGCCAGGGTTCGACTCCCTGCATCCGAATGCGCCATTCTTTACAACTTTTTTTTTTCAGACCACCAATTCTCTACCTAGCCGAGTTCAAATGGTTAAGAATACCTCGAATGTGGTGTACGGTGCACATCGGCTCTTTATTCATAAGAATCCATCGTAAGCCGAAGGCCGGGGTTCGACTCCCCGCATTCGAATCCCGATCCACATCTTTTATTTTATTTTTATTTCGCAAAACTTCTCCCCTCACACATTTCAAATGGTACTGAACAATTCGGATGTGGTGCAACGGTGCACATCACCGACGATCCTATTGGACGATAAGCCGAAGAACGGGCCGCGTTTGAAATCGCAAGTTGTCTTTTTTCTTTTCATTTTCTATTCCATAAAGTCAAACGTGAGGGTTTGACTCCCTATATCCGGATTCGCCTTTGCAAATTCCAATCATTATTTTAAATCCGTGGTCGCAATTATTCAACATTGAAGGTCACGCAGTTACTTATCCAGCCTCAACGGAATAGAAATACCTCGGATCTGGTGTATGGTGCACATCGGCTTAATATTCTGACCGCTTACAATATAAACCGAAGGCCGGGGTTCGACGGTCCGTATCCGAACCCCTCCCTTTCTCCCATCTCTTTTACTTTTGGTCCCACCAAATCCATTCTCCATGGAACGCTTCCAACGGTAGTGAATACCTCGGATGTGGTGTACGGTGCACATCAGATTAATATAGCCTGAATATTTGGTATGTTGAAAGCCGAAGGCCGGGGTTCGACTCCCCGCATCCGAATGTCCCCTTTCTCCTCTATTATTTTTGTTCCCACCATATCCATTCTCCTGGCACTCTTCCAATGGTGAAGAATACCTTCCGCAATTAATTACTCAGCACTCGCTCCGCTTGCGGCGCGCAGCGCTGCCACGGCCTTTGCTCATCCACCACATTGTGTGCCCGCCATCCCTATTCTCTCGGCTTCCACGTCGCGCCCTCCTTTTTAAATCTAGTTCCTGCGGCTCCACGACCCCCATCATCCCTATTCCAAGGCCCCGCGCGTCTTTTTTAAAAAAATCTACGACTGCGCGCACCATGTATATAGCCCCACGCCGTGGGCATATAAGCGCCGGTATTTTTGCACGGTACGTATTTGTCCTTTCACGTTTCTGTTGAACCTGACATGTATTTCAATGAATCTCAAGGCCATTTCAGTGTACCTAACGGTATTTCAACGAGTCTAACGCTAGAATAAGCCTTTTTTCTTCATTTTGTACCGATTCTAACACGCTTTTAGCTGTTTTTAACGCGCTTTGAACCGATTTTTTCTCGTTAAGCCTCGTTTGAGCGCAGGTAAGTGTGTTTCTAACAACCAAAATATGTTTGTGCCCTCTACCAACTGCTAACCTGGCCCGCGTGAAAACTGCGGAATCAACCCGTCACGAAAAGTGCGGACTCAACCCGACTCTCAAGTGCGGACCCGGAACCAGCTGCGAACTCAACCCGAAGCTGCTGCGAACTGGACCCCGGACTACTGCTGACCCAACTCGGATTTTATTGCGGCCCACTGCTGATCCAACCTGACTTTTGACGTGTCCGACTACTGATCCAACCTATTGGCTTCCCAACTGCTCACCTGACCCGCCTTTTATGTATTCCTACTGCTGATATAACCCGACTTTTGAACAATTTTTGAGTATCATTTTCTGTCCATAGCATCACTGGCCGTCTAACCATCTAATGCGTTTTTCAGCCCAGGTTTTTAACGGTAAGCTTGCATTATTGCGATTCCAACCGTTTCTAACGCGTTTTCTAGTGTTTCAGTGAATATAACGCGCTTTTCGACGAATTTACTGCCATTTCAACCAATCTAATTTCCATTCTAGTCGTTTTTATTCATTTTAACGCGCTTTTTGGCGAGAAATTTCTCGTCAAGCCTAGTTTTAACGTAGGTGAGTGTGTTTTACTAGTTTCTGACGAATCCTACGCGTATTTCAACGCGCTAAGCCTTGTTTTTCTACTCATTTTTGTATCATTCTAATGTGTTTTTAATCGTTAATGGACCGAGATTTTCACGTCAAGACTCGTTGAAACAGGTAGCGTGTTTTGTCCAGGTTTTTATTGAACCCACCGCGGTTTTTAGTAAGATTCTAACTGTTTTACTGGTTTCTAACGCGTGTTTCTATTGGATCCAACGCGCTGCTCAGTGAATCTATTGTGTATTTCTACGGTAAGCCTTCAATACTCCAATTCCAAACGTTTCTGACGCGGTTTAACGCGTATTGGACCAAAGGAACGCGTTGTATTTACTCCCTAACGGGTCCAGGTTTTTATCGAATCTAACGCGGTTTTTAGTGATTTTGAGCAAGGTTAACGTGTTTCTGGAGAGGTAAGCTCTTTCGATTTCCAAGAGTTTCTAACGGTTTCTATTCTTTTCAACATTTTTACGACTTCCAGTACAAGTGCGCGTCTCAAAACCTTTCAATACATCGACGCCTTTCATCTGTTCAGGGCTGGGCTGCGGCATGAGTTGCAAGTATTTAAACTCGGATTCTCCTTTGGGTAACTCTTTTGGGACAATAGAATATACTCATGGCTATATACGACATGCATGTACACGACACAAAAATAGAAACGCCACCCGTCCACGCCCTCCACCTCGTCCCGCTGATCCACGCGCCGCCGTTCCCGCCCACGCTCGCCTTGATGGGCGCCGCGTTGTCGAGCACACCCCCGCTGACTCTGTTACCGGAGTACGATGAGGAGCGGCTCGCGCGCGTCGGAGCGGTGGTGTAAGTCGTGTTGTTGTTAAAAGGGCTGATAGCAGTGGTAGGAGAGGCGCCGTACGCCCCATTCTGGGAGGGGCTCGGCAGGGCAGGCACAGGCGGCGCATCGTTCCAGTCCTCGTCCGCGTATGTACTGGCGGTGTGGAAAGCACGGGAGCCACGCGAGTACGTCGTGCTTGAGACGGAGGGCCTCGGGTGCGCGGTATCCGCAAAGGAGATGGCGCGCGATGCGCGATCGGGTGTGCCATTCGCATGGACCTTGGGCCTGCGCGCACCCACGCCGACGCCGACGCCCGAGCCGAGCGACGTGCGCGGCTGCGCCTCCTTCTCCGTCATCTCGTCGATGCTGGGGCGGATAGCGCCGAATGCGAATGCCGATCCGTCCTTGGCGGCGATGGAGTGCCGTACGGCCTCCTTTGCGCCAGCACCGGTGATGCTCTTCCAGTCCGCGCTGATGGTGCTCATGCGCTTGTCGAGCTTCTCGCTCCACGCGGCCTTCTTCTTTTGCGTGCGTCCGCGGCTCCACTTCATGTACGCCAGGAATGCGAGGCCGACGAAGAACAAAGGCAGCAGGACGGCGGCGGCGGTGCGGCCCTTGGAGAGGTGGTGCTGCGAGACGGCACCCAAGGGGGACGTGACCTTGGTGGTCTTGTTGTCGGTGTTGAGCGAGACGTCGGCAGCGGCGGGCTTGCCGGTCGCGGGCTCGGCGTAGGTCGCGATGATGAACGGGCCGGCGGGGATGGCCTGTATGGCGGGGATGGAGCCGGCGGGGATGACCTGGACCGCCAGCTGCATGCTGGGCGTGGCGCCCCACCAGCGCGGGAGCACGTCCATCGTAAAGGACCCGTCGGCATACGGCACGTTGGCCCACTTCTGCATCAGCGTCTGGTCGAGGCCGGGTGCGGTGAGCAGGATGTCGACGCGAGCGGGAGAGTCCGGGAGGCAGTTGAGCTCGGGCTTCCAGGAGACCTTGATGGGTTGCAGGGCGTCGTGAGAGCTGCCTGGGGCGGGCTCGGTGTAGAAGTTGCCGGTAGCGCAGCCTGGATAACCCTTAGCAGTGTAACATAAAGAGAAAAGAGACACATACTGGCATCAGCGACAGCAGACGCACGACGCAGGTGCTTGCCGAACTGGGCGCCAGCGTGCCCGACCTTGATCTTGATGCCCTCGAAGCCTATGTGTGTATGTGTGTGTAAAGAGAGGGACGGAGAACGAGTGTGGAGGGGCGGCCGTCGGCGGCGACGACGACGGGAGAGAAAAGGAAGGAGTTCAAACTCCGACGTGATGGTTGTTGCACATGACACGCCAAGGAGCGCTGTCGGTCAAACGTCGTCAGGGGGTGATGGGTCCGAGGACGGGCGAGGAGGCGGGGCAGGCTTGCGTTCGTACTCGGTTCAGTGCTATTCTCGAGTTAGTACTCTTCGCTCCGCTCCACAAATTCAAGTCTTCGTCCTCGCTAGCATCGATCACAGTCGCCTCTGAGTCTCTGACTCGACGTTCCTGTCACCTCCTGTACATGTCTGTTCATTCTGAATTTTAGAGAGAGAAAAAGACGACGTGTAGTCTTCCTGCCGTCACGGTGCACACTTTTGGGCAAATAAACCAACAATTTTCTACCAAAAAAAGCACACGCGCCTCCAGATCAACTCCAGATCTCAATTAACGGGCCCCGTTCAGCTCACTCATATCCCACTCCCTGTGGTATCCAACACCTCGGATATAGTGTACGGTGCACATCAGCTGTGGATTGCTCGCATCCGCAGCGCAGTACAAGCTGAAGGCCAGGGTTCGACTCCCTGCATCCGAGCTGGACGTCCTCCAAGCTTCTTTTTTCTTTGGGACGACGAATTCCTCTCCTACAAGTCCGGGTTCCAAACGTGGTGAATAACTCGGACGTGGTATACGGCGCACATCAACTACACATGTTGTTGTCGTTGACTATACGCCGAAGGTCGGGGTTCGACTCCCCGCATCCGACTACAGATCTTCCAAGTTCCCTGGTGTTTTTTTGGCTTCCGCAAAAAACCCTCTCCCCAGGCAAGGTTCCAACGATAAAGAATACCTCGGATGTGGTGCACGGTGCACATCGGCTTACTATAGCCGGAGTATTTGATATGTTGAAACATCCGAATTCAACTATGTAGCTTCCCAGTCTTTTTTTCTACAAAATCCTCTCCTACGAATCCGGGTTACAAATATGGTGAATAACTCGGATGTGGTGTATGGTTTCAACAAAACGAGGCACGAGTTTATATCTTGTTGAAGCGTCTGTCTAGGAGAGACTAGTGTACGGTGCACATCAGCTCTTTAAGGAAAATTAAATAAATCCCAAGCTGAAAGCCGGGGTTCGACTCCCTGCATCCAAATGAGGCGAGAATTTTTTTCTCCAGTATCTTTTATTTTTCTTCCACAAAGAAATCCTCTCCCTGGCAAGGTTCCCACAATGAAGAATAGCTCGGATGTGGTGGACGGTGCACATCGGCTTCATATACTGAAGTAAGAAATGAGCCGTTAAGCCGAAGGCCGGGGTTCGACTCCCCGCATCCGAATTCGCCCGTAGTCCCTTTTTTTCTTTTTCTACCTCATAAAGTCACAATCAAAGTCTCGACTCCCTATGTCCGGATTTGCCTTTTCAAATTCTGATCATTCGCTGGAATGAACTTAGGTCGCATTGCAATTATTCAACATTGAACGGACACGCAGTTACTTACCCAGCCTCAACGGAATAGAAATACCTCGGATGTGGTGTATGGTGCACATCGGCTCTTTATTCGGAAACGGACCGGTATGCCGAAGGCTGGGGTTCGACTCCCCGCATCCGAATCAGCCCTTCTCTCACCCTTTTTTTTTTTGGACCACCATATTTATTCTCCTGGCACGCTTCCAACAGTGAAGAATACTTTGGGTGTGGTGTACGGTGCACATCCGCTCTTTATTCGGTCGAAATGCTGGTAAGCTGAAGGCTGGGGCTCGACTCCCCGCATTCCAATCCCCATACATATCTGTTTTTTATTATTTTTCTTCCACAAAGCCTCTCCCCCTCACACATTTCAAATGGTACTAAATAATTCGGATGTGGTGCACGGTGCACATCACCGACGATCCCATAGGACGATAAGCCGAAGACCGGAGTTGCGTCCGAATTTGCAAGTCGTTTTCTTTTTCCTTTGTTTTTTCTTTTTCCACAATCAAAGTCGAAAGGCGAGGGTTTGACTGCCTATATCCAGATTTACCTTTGCAAATTCCAATCATTCGCTGGAATGAAAAGGTCGTATTGCAATTATTCAACATTGTAAGGTACTTACCCAGTCTCAACAGAATAGAAATACCTCGGATGTGGTGTATGGTGCACATCGGCTTAATATTCACAAAACCTCGCATATGAGCTGACGGCCGGGGTTCGACTCCCCGCATCCGAATGCCCCCTTTCTGCAAGTTCTCTCTATTATTTTTGGTCCCACCAAATCCATTCTCTTGGTAAGGTTCCAACGGTAGTGAATACCTCGGATAATAGTGTACGGTGCACATCAGCTCTTTATAGAGGCGTCTAATTGTAGTCCAAGCTGAAAGCTGGGGTTCGACTCCCCGCACTCGAATCCTTCTTCCTCTACCGTCTCTTTATTTTTGGCTTCCACAAAAACCCCTCCCTCTGGCAAAGCTCCAACGGTAAGGAATACCTCGGATGTGGTATACGGCGCACATTGGCTTCATGTTCGTATGGGGTAACGATGTAAGCCGAAGAACGGGTTCGACTCCCTGCAACGGAATCCTTTCTCCCTCTACCGTCTCTTTATTTTTGGCTGCCACAAAAACCCCTCCCTGTGGCAAAGTTCCAACGGTAAAGAATAACTCGGATCTGGTATACGGCGCACATTGGCTTCATACTCGTAAGCCGAAGAACGGGGTTCGACTCCCCGCATCCGAATGCCACTTTCTCTTGCAAAGTTCTTTTTCTTGGTTCCGGATTTAGGGACCAGGTCTCATCTGCGTAATTGTCCGTCTGTCCGAGTTACTCGCTTATAAATCGTGATCCCATCGTTTTTTTGTCATATTGTCCTTGTTACGAGTCCTAATTTATTAGGTCTCGTTCTTGGCAACCGTTTACCACCAGAAAAAAAATCACCGTCCCCAACTTTGATGAGAAACGTGATGAGAATTGATCTGTCTTTACATTTGATGTTATCAATCCAATACCCTTGTTTTGGGTGTTAGTTATTGGCTTTGGCCTTCGTCTTTTGCGTTTTACACTCGTCTTCTTATGTTTATTTATTGGCCTGGCTGATGTGAGTAGATCATTATTATCTTAATGTATTGTCTCTAACGCTGTGTCTGTTCCTTAGTATGTCTTGCTCGTCGATGGCTTCGCTGGATTCGGATATTGTCGCCTGTATCTTTCAGTTAGTGTGTGCAGGTTCCACCTATGACGACTACTGGCCCTATATTCGAGCGCGAAGTATACTCTGTTCTGTTTGCCGCGGCTGGTTCCTTTTTATACGCAATACGGAGGCATTTTGGCGGTTAATTCTCTGTGACCAGTCGGTTCCTTTGGAATCGGTGTTCCTTTCCCTGTCCAGAACTCCTTCATGTTCTTTGGATATCATCATGTCCTTTCGGCAGCTCGAGGATCGCTCCCAGGCTTTCGTCTATATAAACAGATTCATGCTTGAATCCGCATCGTCTGTGCCTCGATGGCGGTCGTTGCGAGTGGAAACAGACGATTCCAGCGTTCTCGTCCACATCCATCTTTCCCTTCGCGATCAGTCGGCGCCTCTTCTTCGTACGCTTTCCGTATCCTCTCACCATGATCCTCGTCATCATGCCCGGCTTCGACATTCCCCCACTCTGTCGTGGTTTTCCGCCAGGCTTCCGAACCTGGTTCATCTCCGACTCTATGGAGCAGATATGCCTGCCGCATCGCTCAATTCCCTCCCTTCCTTGCGAAAGCTATCTATCCAACGTATGGACGGTCACATCCGCCCTTTATCTATCGAGGATTTGACAACTGTGTTGTCTGCGATTCCACGCATCGAGGATCTTCACATAGGGCATATACGCTGTTCAGATTCCCGGTATCCAGAACCTCCCAATTCTATCATGCTTCCCGATCTTCTACGACTTCGTCTGTCGTTTGGTATCCCAGACAGCATCCACCTCCTGGTACCCTTGATTGCGGCACCTCGTTTGCGCAGACTATCTTTACGGATCACCAATAGCGGGCATGTAATTGCTGCAGCTCGATGCGCGGACAAATTTTCTAGCGTGCGCCGTGTCGTCATATGCGGCCGCGTGGATGCGGGAGTGAGGTTGCTGCCCTTGTTGTCTGTTTTCCATAATTTACAGGATTTGGATTTGAGGGGATCTCGCTCTGGCGCACTCGCCGAATTGGTTGCGGAGTCAAAGAGGCTTGCTGTGAACGGCCGCACCACGTTCGCTCCTAATTTACGACGCCTCGCGCTGGGCCCGTCACCTATGTCTTTAGTCAAGGACCTCGTTATCCTCCATTCCTTTTTAACGGACACAGGCTTACCTGTTTTTGGATTGAACAATGTTCATGTTCGTTACTCCGAGTCGGAGTCACTGAGTACCTTGGATGGCCTAGATTTAGGTGCTTCTCGGTGGTTGTCGGCCAATCTTCCAGGATTTTGTCCTTATACTAGTCGGGGTCCGATTTATAGTTTTCATACCCTTTGAATGTAACGGTTCGATATACTAGATATAACTGTCAGGTCGTTCGGTCGCTGTCCGGTCCCGCTCGGTGATGACACTTCGGTGATCGGATATTCGGTCCGTCTAGACATCACTCAGCCTCTCGTAATTTTTTGATCTTTGTTCGTTGGATCGCTATTGGATCTCTGCCAGATCTGGACCTCCTTTTATCTTGGATCCCGATGCATAGAATGCTATTGGTAGCTGCTTTGAAGTTGGGTCCGTTAAATGTCCGGATTGCGGGTCTGGTGGTTTATCATTTTATTTCATTCTTTTTTTCTCTAACTGAATTCCATGCCTAACCTCTCTCTAATCCGTGGCTCAAGTGTATGTGGTACCCTGTTCCATTTTATCTTTTTGACATTGTATAGATCGTTGATCGAATGCCGTCCGAAATTCTCGTTCACGCTCTCTCTTTCGTGGATGAATACGACCCGCCCCTTTCTGTCGAAGAGAGTGTTCGATTTCGAGGTGTCCTGCGTTTGTCATTTCCTCCCCACCTGGTCAACTCTGTGCCTTGTCTTTGGGCACGGATGTTGGTCACACCCACCACCCAACTTTGTCAAATCCTCATTTGGTTGGAATATGCCCAGTCGTTTCCCCTCGATGTCCATATTCGGGCACCATCCGCCCGGTCGTATTACTCCTCCGACCATGATGGATTCACTCTCTTTCGCCATTTTCGCCATCTTCTCCGGTTGCTGTCGACACGTTTCAGCACCTGTCGAATTCTTGTGCTGGAAGTCGGTAATATCGGTCTGGTGAAAATATCCATGGAGGAGCTGGCGGTGGCGAACCCTGCCATCTTATCGCGCCTGTCGGTCGTAATGGAGAACGAATATCCTTCCTTCTCCATGTTCCAACCCTCTTGTCTGGCTTCTTTCGTCTTTCCTCATCGGCCTCCGTTTGGCCAACCTTTCCTTCCCGTCTCACACCTTTCCATCGTGTGCGCTAGGGTCCGGCACCCGGTGTTCACTCATATCGCCTGCGACTCTCCTGTTTCCGTTGTCCAGCTCCCACGTCATTATTCGCTCACTTGGCGCGATCTTATTCATCTACTGAGCACTTCGCTCCATCTTCATGAACTTGTATTGGACGCCGTTCAGTTCTCCCGCTCCCATGCAGGCACCATGATCGCCTCCCCCCCCCTGAATATTCGTGTATTGGATATCACATTTCGAGGCCTTCGACTCATGGCGGAAGTGCTCGCTCATATCCCCTTTCCCTATCTATCCACCCTCAAGGTCCATTTTCAGGACGAAAACGATGTGGAGTGTTTAGCCACATGTTCCGGCATTCTAAACACCGTCACCGAGCTGATCCTTTTTGGTCAGCATCCAGTCGAAGCTCGTTTGTTCGACATCTTCCGTTTCTGTATGGCCTTGGAGACTTTGGACATGCGACAGGCAGAAGAAGAATTTTTTGTATCGTTTTTCCGTGCATCGGGTCGGATGCCTGTTCCTGGTTTCGAGAACTACAACGCCTGCCCTTTTTTACAGCACTTGCTCGTATCCGGCGTGTCTTTGATCGATGTTCGTGAACTTTTGGAGATGAGAGATCGGATGGGATTCGCGGACCTGCTCAGCGTCACTGCACTGCAGGCTGGTGAGGTTGATCTTGCTAGCGTGCTTTGGTTCCAGGCACGGTCGATTGATTTGCACTTGTGAATTTATTCCGTGAGTTCTAAATTACACCCTTTCGCTTTTATTGATGTTTTCTAGCCTTGTTCGAAGTTGCTTATTTATTTATTAGTATGCCTTTTGTCTGCAGTTATTTCCTTTTACAGTAGACTGATGATATTTGTAGTTTCCTCGCGTCTATAAAATAATAATGGTGAAAATGCTGCGCATTCCTTTGATAGTTTAATCCTAGGAGCTATGGCAAAACATTGTTTCCGCTCTTCTAATTTCATCACTGGAGGCGTCTGATGATTGTTGCTCTTTGCATATTTGAATATAGGTCTTGTCTAATCAAATCAAATAGCGGAGCATGATTTGCGCCCAACCCTCCATCCATGTGATCATTTGATGTAAAACGCGCGCCATACCCGATAATCGTCCAACGCTATGGGTTTAAATCTTGTCTGGACATTTTCGCGCCTATCTCTCTCCCCGGCTTTTGCCTTTCTCGATTCTATTGGCCCTGTGTCACTTCTCATTCATACAGTAAGTTTATTCACCGTCCTATTCAACTGAACTAATACTCCTGTTCATTAGTGGATCTGGAGTCTGACGACGGTGGTCCGTCACACTGCTTATCACCGACGCCCGAACCCCCCCCCGATCGATGTCGAGGCATTGCGCATCGATCCCCTTCGTCGGTTTATTTACCATTTTCGGGTGGCAAAGTGGCCTCTCCGACAAGCGCTGGCTGCTGAATTGTGGGCGGATGTGTTCAATCACTACTGCCTATTGGACGGTGACTCTGCGCGCTCTTACGTCCGCTTGCGCCGCGAATTATCGCTCAAATTCCCCCTATTTGCGACCTTCATGGCTGCGACCCCACTCTTATGGCACAAGTTCGCCATGACAGATTATACTCCCAGTCACAAAGTGGCCTTTGCGATCAACCACGTCGAATCGGGTTATCTCGACGTAGATGTTTTCCTCGGGTCCGCCATTCCACCCGGCTTCGACGACCGCATGGCATCATACAATGGTTCTTATTTTCAGAACACTCGCGAAAGCCTTCGTCTGTTGGCAACTAAATCCCGTCTTTGGAGGGACGTCCGGTTCTCGGCTAACGGCATGCTACATGGTCGCATGTTGCACCGGATAATGGAAACATCCATCGCTCCTTCGATTTCGTCTTTCGATCTCGTCCTACCTCCATTCCCACTTGAATTCATGGACGAACCGGATTTTATTATGGGTCCTATCATCTTCCCCTACTCGATACCTGCGATTCACACCTTGGCTATTCACGCCTTCTCAATTCCTTGGTTATCGATCCAGCCATATCTATGTCTCCAGAGCTTGTCTCTGAGTTACGTACCGGAGTCCATGCATCCCACGGCTTCCCAATTCGCCTTTATTCTACGCAGCACTCCCGCTTTACACACCCTTTCCTTGACGGGTGACTTTATGTTGAAGCAAACCGACGCATATTCGTATGATCGCTTCGAGATGTCACACATGTCTCAACTGCACCTCTCGAGCATTGGACCGTTGGGCGAAGCGGTTCTCGGCCAGTTTTTGTGTTCTATTTATATGCCTGCACTTCATCAACTTCGGCTGGCTTACATTGGCGAGGACTTTCTATCTGCGATCGAAGGCGCACCCCTAGTTGGATCCGTGTTGGTTCTGACAATGGTATCAATTGACGACTCAGACTCTAATGACAGTATTAACTCCTTTATGTCGGGGTTTGACTTTGTGGAGGTTATAGATCTCACGTTGGTCGGACCTCGTTTTTTTGAAGCACTGTACACCTTCCCCGACACCTGTCTTTTTTTGACGTCGCTGGTTCTTGGTCCAGTCGATCTCCGGTCTGTTTATACCTATATGACTGAGCGCAATTTGGACGGATACCCCCTTCAGGATCTCACACTGGTGCACGGTTTGGGTTCAGGGGACTATCTGAGCTCCGTAGACAGGGAGTCACTCCGCAGCATTAGAAACCTTTTACCTACTATGATCACAATTCCTTCTTTAAACGGTTTTTTATTTTAATCATAGTACTTCGGTGTTGTACGCACGGGATTAACTAATTACCGGAGTCGACCGAACATGAACCGAGCAAGACCGAACTTGATCTGATTTCGGTACCCAATATGGGTTAGGCATCAGATTGATAAGCCACCATGGCCTTTCCCTTCGGTCATATGCATCCTATTGATTTGCGAGTTCTCGGCCACTATCATATGTCCTTATATTTCCCTTTCTTACTCTCTCTCTCTTTTGCCTTATACTTCCATGCCCGTGGTTAGCAGCGACGACGACGTCACCAATCTCTACTGGACTCTTCGCGAATCTCAGCCTGTAAATACTCCTGTTCTTCCCTTTGATTCTAGCCTTGACGCCTTCTTCAAGCCTTTCCCTTCTTTTCAATATGGATATTTATATGCCACAAACAGTGAAGGTCGACGGAACGTTGCGGTGCCTGTTCACCACGACGTCGCTAGGCTATCCTCGCTGGACGATCTCATCACCACCTTGTGGGTTCCTCGAGGCACAGGTCGGACGCAAGAGCATCGTCGTGTCCGAGTGACTGAATATCCGCCTCTTTCTGGTTTGATACTGGAATATCCCTATACCATAATATTCGTACCTCCTTCTCGTCGCCCCGGCGGTCCCATCAACAATAATCCGGACTTACGCACTTCCGTTCGCTGGTACGGCAATATCCTCGTTCTCAAGCACGGTAAACGCAAGGCCGTTGTCAACATGCTCGAGTCCGAAGGAAAGTTCATAGATAATATTGTGGCCTGGTGAGTACAGCCGTTCACATGCTTCTATTATACTTAATATTTTCACCAGTCATATTGAACTTGGTATGCTGCGCTGATCAGTATGACCGAATCAATCCTTCTGTACACCTCGAATGACCCTTTTCCTTTGATCACTATTCACACTCGAGCTTTATTCCTGTTGCTGTCCGTCGTGCAATTTTATTTGAGTACACGGTCCATCAAGCCTTCAGTGCAGTCAATTCTACGCCCTATTGTGTTCACGCTCGCCTTCAGCATACGGTCCATATCAACTTCAATCCAACTCGTCTTCGTGTCCTCGTCAGTTAATGCGATTAGCCCATGCTTTCTTTCTATCCGTTCGGTTTTCGTATCGATCAATGGGAGCGGTGTCGTATCTTCCATCTCCGTTGATTCTGGACTAATATTATCGATCGCAGGTGTCGTATTCGAATGATCCGTGCTCATGGCTTTTGCCCTTATCTTGTTTAACTGTCGCTTATTCTGGAACCAAGTGCTGACGATTTTCGTGCTCCTGGTATTCATCAGCATTAATATTTCTAGGATCGGCTCCATATGGCGTACGTGCTCATCTGAATGGCGATATCTTCACGCTGTTCTCTCGACGGGTATATGTTGTTAATATACACCGCTTCTAGAACAGCTAGTTGGTCGAAGCTGAAACGAATTCTTGTCCTTCTGCTGCCGGTGTTCAATTTGACGCATTCAGCGTAGAGGTCTGCTGATGATACCGGATCCATGGACATCCTGTGTCTGCATCTAAACCTCTCGGTTTTTGTATTCTTCTCATCGGTGTTCAGGTATGTCATCAATTATTTGAAGCCTCTTGACTCAGCCGTTGCGATGCATTTTATTTCTCTTCTCAACGACTAGCGTTATCTGCATCGTTCACTAATCTAGTCCATATTTTTGTTAGCTTGTTGTTCCTTGATATTTAAACCCGTTTCAGGGGTATTTTGGATCCTCGTGGTCGCGCGCTCTCTGCAGCAATCCGGACCGGTTTCATGTGAATATTCCTTGCATATGGCTATGACTGACCACCTCGCTAGCTCGCTCATCGGCGTTGCGCAACCTATGGGAATTGTGCTACTTGTCACCAAAAGCTATCGTCTTACCCGTCTTAACTTTACCATCGGCAATATATTTGGGTCTGTCCGGGGGTCATTTGACGGTAGGAATAAGTAGGGTCATTATAAATTATATGTGACTGTTATAAAGTCAGTCACTCCCGCGTGTTTCTTATGATATAATGTGCTCAAAATTTAAGACTATGTATCGACTGCTAGTGCCAGGTACATTTTTCTTTACCTCTAACTCGGTCCGTTCCTGATTTACTGGATCACGATCAGATGCTTGCGATATGCTGGGAACGTCAATATTGGTCATATGGTTGAGTGATAATCTCAACAGCCCAATCTTCGGTTACCAACTGTGCAAATCGCGTTGAAACCTTGGTAGCTTGTCTATTTTGTTAAACACATGCTGAGATTGAATTTTAGGTCTAGGCCCACCAATGGCTAGGTTTTTGAATTTATCTTTCAATTTCCAGCATTGTCCGGTCAATGCCTCGCGTCTTATGCGTTTGTTTGGTAAGCATCCTTCTGGTTTTTGTTTGGATCATTACTCACAGATTTAGGCTTCGTGGGACGGCCACTTAAGACAGGCCTGCGATGGTTGTGCATGTCGGCATGGTTTCTGAATCAACAGTTCCATGACAGTTTGTTTCGCGAATCTGATGTTCTATTTGATCATTTATCTTTCCTCCTATTTGGGTATAGTTATATGGCTAACTTTTAGAAAGCCCGAGATTTCTACGTTGCAAAGGTCTTCCTAACTATTATCCTCGATCATGCTCTCTCCCCCAGATGAAGACGCAATAGGTATCATTTTTGTCTTTAGCACATGGCGTTGACTTAATGGTCGACAGTTTCGCAGTCTCGGCCCAACCTTCCCGAAGATCTGCTGGTTGAGATCCTGCATCATTATTGCTTACTGGATGGTCCATCGCCTGAGGCATATGTGGCTCGGCGCAGAGAACTTAGCTTCAAGAATCTTCGCTGGCCATCCTTTTTGGCCTCACACCCTATATTCTGGCACAAATTGATGGTCTACGCCAATTCTCCCGTCGAAAGTGTCCAGTTCGTTGTTGATCGAGTATCGAGCGTACCCCTCGACGTCACCGTCTTGCTCGATGGAGCTGACTCTGATGCGTCCTCGGACTCCATCGTCGGTCTCGCAAATACCCGACATTGCTTGACCGTCGTGGCTAGCCGATCTCATTTATGGCGCGTAGTGCGCTTTGTTGCCTCTAACGTTCATCATGCCCGTCTTCTACTCGATATCGCCGCCACCGCGGTCGTCCCCAGTCTGACATCTTTCTCCATCATAATCCCTTCGGCAATGTATCGATCTCCGTCGCCCTCTGACGCTCCTTTTTTTTTCAATATCCTTACACCCTCGTTGGTCACCCTTGATCAATACGGTGTCTGTTTTCCATGGGACGGGCTTAATTGCTTTACATCACTGAAGAAACTGCGCCTGCGCAATACTCCCTCTCACCTTTGGCCATCCGCTCCCCAATTCGCGTCGGCACTGACTGCATCAGCTTCCTTGATGCACTTAACGATCCACGGTTCATTTCATCTCACCGCGCTGGATCTCTATCATCCAATCTCATTCACTCTCGCGTTTTTGGTCACCTTGGACCTCAACATGACGCAGTGGCCGTACCAAGCCGATGTCGCCACTTTTTTGTGTAGCATGGAGCTGCCGTCTCTTCAGCATCTCTCCTTGGCTCACTTAGACGACCGGTGTCGCCTTGTGCTTTTTGAGGGTCAGTTCGCCGCCACGGTACCATCGCTTGCCGTGGTTGGTTTTGACATGTTCACGGATGTTCTCGCGAATTTTTTACTCGGATTTACGCGCTTACGTGTGTTAGACTTAAAGTCCGCCACCGTGTCGTATCTGGACGCGCTTTTCGCCAATGATTCGGCCTATCCAGATCTCCGCGATTTGACCGTTGGCAATGCGCCCTTGCAGGAGCTGTACCTGTATCTTACTAATCGCAGAGCAAATTCGATGCCCATCACTAGGCTGGTCATAGACAATGACTACTTTGATGCATTGGATGAAAAGGATGTGGAGTATTTACGGCTGATAAACTTGCTAGTACCCCAACTTGTCACACCGCTTCTTACGCTCCTTGTCTGATTTCGTCTACCTTTGATCTGTACACTACTGATAGCCGGATACATGTATAAATTCCTTGATCTTTTTTTTCCGCTCTTATTATTGACCAGATGCCTCCCGCTCGTTTATCTGGTTCTATCAATTCTCTCTCGGATTTGCTCCGTGTTTTAAATTTTGAAAGTCCCCATGCACTGTGCCATGCTACGTTCGATGTAGATTTTCACGCGCCGCTCGTCGCAGCCGAGACTGCCCCCTACGTCAATAGCGATGGAGATATTTTCGAAACGGCTATATTTGGGAAGGTCATTCGAACTGAGGTACATATCATAGGCGCTATCTTATACGGTCCGCTAATATTCATGCTTCAGCTTCAACTACTTCAGTTGTCCTCTGACGAAGAAGCCGGCCTATTATTAGCTTCTCTATTCGGCGCTCAAGTCGACGCATTGATCGGTGGATTGGAAAAGGACCTGGAGTCCGACTTGGTTTGATTACCCTTCTTGCTTGCTCTAGGGATTTATTTAACATGCCCTTTAGTTCACCCAGGTAGATTGTTCCTGCATCTCGTCCGATCAGCCGATGTCACCCTTCGATCCCTCCATGGAAATACATATTGCTGATAATATCGACCTATATTTCGATTCCGATGTGCGCAGCACCGCGTCGCCATCTGTATCTTCCATATTGGTTGGAGATTGGATACTCTGCCTTGTTTCCTTGCGCCGTTATTGCTTCCCTGCAGCCAAAAAAAGAGTTGGTTATTTCTTCATGTCTTTTTGATGTTCTAATTCATTTTCAAGGAATATAAGCTAATGGCTTCAGCTATGCGCATTCTCAACATCACTTGAACATCGCTTTATTCAACAAATATATTACGTGCCATTTCCGGCATTTACTTGATTTACCGCTACCGATATCCGGAGTTCGACCGAATGACATTTGTTTGCGTTTATTTGATTATATAATTTCAATTTCTTTCCTCTCATCGCTGTTGGTGAGTACAAGCTTTGTTCCCGTAGTGTCTGATTTATGTACCAGTTCCAGTCCTTTCTTCTATCAATCGTTCAGCTACTGGGTCGCTAAATCGTTTTGGCTCTCCGTATGGCCCTTTAGCTCAAGTGGGATCTCAGTCTAATCGTTTGGCTCAAGAGTGTTATTTGGTGAGTCTTGACACAACATCCCTATTGTTCATTGCTTAGCCTTTATCTTGTATGTAGAAACTATCCACCGACTGGCTCGACATACATTGCTGATGGCAGACACTCTTCAAGTGAGGTCATGTAACGCAAGCGTTCTCTTATTGAGCTGACGACTACTCTTAGCATTCTTTGAATGTTTCCCTATCCTATCCTGCGCGCTCATATGCTTACTGGTTGCAGTACACGACATTTAAATACAGTCTGTACGTCTCTAAATGTGTGGTGTTGCTTCACATTTCGAGAACGGCTGCACCTCGTGCATTTCCTTTGCTTCATCGTCTTTTGCAAGAGGCCGAGGCTTCCTTCACAAAGCTTGTGTCGAAGTCAATTTCTGCTCTGTCAGGCCACCATAGACTGAGCGTCGCTAATATGCTATCTGCCTCTCCGCCCTACACAGGTACCTTGTTATTTTTTTTAAATCTAGCAATGAATCTCATGTTTTCCTAGGGGTAGGCGACGATCTGCAATTTGTTGCTGGAGATGTACTTCGCTCCACGCTTTTGGCTCGGTCCAGGCTCGACTGTGTGCTCAAACTCGATCTACCTGTCCATATGGGAAATTCACGCAAAAGGCGCAAGCTCCTCTTGTCAGGCCATTACGCTAGACTCCATTCGATTTCTTGTAGCGTGTAACGGACGGTGATTTGAAATTTCCATTTATCATTGTGTGTACATGTTTGATTATTAATCAATCGATCCCATCACCGATCTTCACCGAGCTTCACCACCGATCCAATGACTGACAGCCCCATGCCCCTTGCTGCTGTCGACAGTGCCTTTGTTGTTCAATGTAAACACCTGCTCAAAGACAAGGAAGCGGCGAACCTTTGGTTCGGGACTGATCGAGCGGTGGGTCGAATATCTTAGAACGACGGCGTCTACTTACCACTCTCAATCGCAGCCTTGCCGTCCTTGCAGCGTCCGGAAAATACCGTCTAGTCCTTGCACGCAAGCGCAAGACCGTCCTGACTGCTCCGAGTGCATTTTAAGACGCATGAGGTGCTCATATCAGGAGGATTTCTTGTTTGAAAAAGCTGGCCATTTTTTCGGCGGGGATCGCAACCTTTTCGACGCTGAAAGAGCTAGAACCAAAGTAAAGAGAAATACGTCGTACCGAATTAAAGCCGAGGCGATAGCGGGCTTGGACCTTGAACTTCCCCTGCATCAAGAAAGCCGTACTTTGTTCGATGGTGTCCAGCCACAACTCGCTGATATGGACACCACCTTCGTTAACTGTCCGCCGTTTGACGGTGAGTTTGATGTATTCTGACTCTTCAATGGCCCTAAATACGGTTCCGTAGCGTCACTACTGAATATGGCTCCTGATTTCCCCATGACTGCGATGGAAACTGATTCTCTGCAGACCAAATACGTGTCTGTTGGTGTTCAGACGTCCATGGTATTGTCTGGTACGTAATTATTATGGTCTGTTTCAACTTCCTATATGTTGATGCGCTCTAGATGTTCCCGAAAATTTGCGGGACATGCATCATCGTTCGACGATGCCCTTGCTATTGACATACAGAGACATCCTTCTTAGACTAGAAGGTGTGTGTTGTCGTCCAGTTCAACTGTCCTATACTGATGTTCTTAGATCTCACTCTGAACAATGTATCCTTAGTCCCTAGCAAGAGTGCCGTCGTCCTTCCTTCTGCTGAAGGTCATCATTTATTTATATAACTCACAGCAGGCTAACTTCATTGCACAGATGTTGCTAAAGCGACATTGGTCACTGCTCACCGCGCTCATTTTGAAATGATGACAGCTCTCTTTGCTGCTCGTTATCGAATGAGTGAGCCAATGCCAACTCATGCCGCAGATATGTCTCTACTCTCCGATCTCATGGATCAAATGCAATCTTTCCTCGGATTCATGGCATGCAATTTGGATATTTGCAGGGACGCCAACCCGGCACTGTTTTCCCTTTTGGATCCGTCCATTGCAGAAATTGGGTACAACGTGAGTGGATTTTCTTTTTGTCTGAAACAGATCTACTACTTAATCGGGTCAAATAAAGGATGTAGATAGCATGCACCGAAATGAGCCTGCTTGATGATAGATTGCCCTCGCCTTGCGACATCGATCAGTATCCGATCGCTCTCGTCTTACGCGAAATAATACCGAATTTAATATTTTGATGCGTCGGCTCGGTTGATTCAATGATATCTGTTTGCCTCCATAGCTTGTGATATATATAATCATCATCAGACCTCGCTGATGGAAGTTCTAATAAATTTCTCCTCATAACCCTCCACATTTCCTGGAGTGCATCGGTTACTTCTGTTTCCCTGACACGGTCAGTTCTTTAATTTTTAAAATCACTGTCGTTCTCACTCAAACTTTGTTCAGTCATCATGTCTATTCGTCTTCTTCCTGTGGAGGTTTCCGTCATGATATTCAAATTGCTCCTACTACGTCCGTTCCGCTCGTACAGGGAGTTCGCGCTTATGCGGTTATCGCTATGCTCTATTTGCAGCGCTTGGACACGTATCATTTTTTCGGAGTCCACCTTTTGGACTTGGATCTTCATCGACTTCGTTCATCCTGATTCTTTGGTGCAGCATCTCGCCCGATCGGGAGCGCGCTTGCTCAACCTTCACCTCGATTTCAACAATGTCACGTCCTCCTTGCCGCTAGGCATGACGTCCGATAGCGTCATATCCTCGCGGTTGGCTTTGATTATTCCCTTAATCGACCGCTGGGCATCGTTATATGTTTTGGTTGACACCCGCAACTGCTTGTCTCGCATTCGGGAAATACTCTTACCCTTCACTCCGGTCCTGCTACGGCGGTTGACTGTCATCTTCCGCAGTCCTTTCAACCCTTTGGACGGTTTCATCGAGCCCGTCGCCCTGTTCCAGCCTTTGTTACCTTCATTGCAATTGCTGCGTATCAGATCCTCCGGCTTCGCGTGGAATCAGATCAGTATGGCCTCGCTTAAACACCTGGAAATCGATATGTTGCCACGGAGATATTTCCCGTCCTACGCCGATTACTCCTTCATTATCACCAAATGCACTCAACTCACCTATCTCCAATTGAGGTGGACAGGTTGTAGTGACTTCGACTTCCAAACCGGTGTTGTAGCAAGCCCCGTTATACGATCAGCCTCTATCACCACCCTGGTCCTCGCTTTCGATGGGAATCCCAGTCTTGGACACCTCGTCGCCCTCTTCCGCTTCGAACGACTACACACTCTCCACATAGAGATTCAACGCTTCTCTCATTTGGCATGCGTGTTTCTATGCACTCCGATCTTCGGGGACAATTTGTATTTTCAGTTTAACAACCCCAACGAGCTTACGGCTCTATTATGGGCACTTTGTCGACATGCTCCTCCTCCCTTGTCGACGGATGTATATGATTTCGACTTCGTCGACACACATTATTTGCTTATTGACAACAACACAGGCCATTCGGTCTTTCACCAAACAGCATTTTTTAATCCTGTTCCATTCGACCAGAGACCCCTTCTCGCAGCCCATCGTGCTGCCGATCTTGCGCCCAATTTGACCTTGACCCTCGACTTTCCTTCTGTTAACGACACCAGAGTGAATGGTCGAGAGTTTGAGCGCTTCTCGTACTGGCAACCTTTGGAGGTTACTCCTCTTCCTTGGGATACGCAGGAAGCTCCCGATTTCTCTAAAATTTGGGTCGTTAAATGTCGTTGATAATTTACTTTGTTAATGGCGCAGTCAATTGACTATTCAGTATGTTCGGTACATTTGGAATTATCATGGAAGCTTATTGTCTGACCCGAACCGGATGATCTGTTAATCTATGTAGTGAGCTTTGCAGCTTAGTGCTTGGTGGTCTTGGACGTTCGGTGATCGTCTGTGGGGTTCGGTCTTCGGTTATATAAGCGGCAATCACCGCCTGTGTTCGGTGTTCGGGAGCAGTTTTTTCCTCTCAGCATTTTTCGGTGAGGCTCTTTAAATCATTATATCCTACAAAGCTCAATTTATTTCCTTTCGAAACCATTAACCACTACTTTCTCAACAGCACGACTGCCAAATCTATTCGATGGTTAGATTCACTATATCCGAACTGTTACATGTAATAGCCTCGGAACTCGGATGATATGTACCAAGGGCAGAGCATATTGTTCCATGGAATTAACTGCTTCGTAACAGTCGGCATAATTCGAGTGGCCACCCCGTCGACGTAGTTGAGCGTGTACCAGTCGTCATTTATGAGGCGCCCCATGCTCAATTCCTTCTCCCTCAACATGTAGGCCGCTTCTTCAAAAACTTGCAAGGAAGCTTGGGCATCCAACCCAGCATCTACGTGAATTAGCTTTATTTGATCGCGGAACGTATATTTAACGCACATTTAATTTGCCCCTCGGTCAGTTCCTCTATCTTGTTCCACTTCGACTGCTGCTCCGACTTGTCGAGAGTAGTGCCGAAGAGAGTCTCGACACAAGTTACGAGTGCTAGCTCCCCTCCTCTGAAGGACGTGTGTCTCTCGGGCTCTGCTAACTTTACCATGAGGCCGACATCGACGAGGCCGTAGATGCTGATGCCGAAATCCTCGAAGAAACGCTGTCCGTCCGCTTTTGCACCGACCAACCCTTTGGCGATCTTCTTGCTGGAAAGTATGCGACGCAACTCTATAGGAAAAGCTTATATACTGTAAGCTAATTTTTTATTGAAGCAAGTCGTTGATCACCTTTCATGCGCTTGATGTTCATAATCAACACGCGACTTGCGAATGCCACTTGCACAGTACAGATGCCGATGGCATTCCAGTCAATCTCGTGATGAGACGCGAACCGATCCCGCAGATATTGCAGTCTATCCGCTCGAGTTCCCGTGAGGATGATGCTCGCTTCTTCGGGAGAAACCGTCCGGGGGCAAGCTTCTGTGTCGAGGCCGATTCTACCTGCTTGTATATCGGCTAGCCATTGGTCGGCCTCCTTCTCGTTGCAAGTGTACTTGAATTTATAAGTCGCCTCGTGCATAGGCTTGGAATATTGGTGAACACTTGTCAGTTTTCTACTAATCATTAATATGAATTTTATAGACAGACTTTGACATTTTCATCGTCGATGGAGGTGGTGTCCGACATGACTTCCTCGGTTGACATCGCGCAGCTTTGGAAAATTCAATAATCAAGGGTGCATTTTCCACTACGCCTTTAATTTATATTACTCTGGGCTGGCTGATCAGCATGTGCCGATGAAAAGTCCGACCAATCGGCTTTGACCCTCTCATTATCAGTCTGCGGCTCTAGTTCGTATCGGCTGTGGTCCCATGGTTAACGTTCTATTGGGAATTTCGACGCCATCTGTTTTTTTTTTACGAAACATCTTACCGACCAACAATATCTATCACCGCATGATACATCCTTCCCTACTTGGTAACCGAATATTCAATGGCTTCATCACCACTTGGCGACTTTTATTTGTTCAATTGCCTAAGATTGCCAATCGGCCCGACGCAGCTAAAAATCTAAGGCTGGCTGGAATATATATCTAATTCTGAGCTGGCTTATTGTTTTCCTGTATTATATTTGTCGTAGAAAACGTACTGAACTCGATCTGTTCACTTTCGGTCTTGCCAGTAATCTTTACTTATCGGTGTTCGGTATGACATAAGTTCGGTGATCTACATCGGTGACCGAAGTATTTACTTGTTTGTATCCGTGACCACTAGACTCTTGAATTTCTTCTGTGCCACCGCAATGTTATCGTCCTGCGCATATGGAGCCTTTCTACGCATATTGGTAGTTTGAACCGAGCCGTCTTGGTGTTCTTTATTCCGCTCTGCAGTCGCCGCCTATGCGAAATTCAGTTGAGCAGGATCTGCGATCTTCCGATGTCTCACCTTCGAAAACGATGCGTCGAGCAGAGTTACGCTATGAAGGCCGAAATGCATTCTCATTTCTTTGCCTTTCTTAGTGGTGAAGGCCACCAATGATCCGTGGACCTCAACGATGTCGCCGATCTTGAACGTGCCGGGGAAGGTAACGTCGTATACATTGTCCCTAAAATTGGTGAGTCATTGGTTTTCTATAGCCGTAAATAACTCACTGTGTCTTGGGATCCACTGCCTTTCGATAGTAACGGACTACATTCTCCGACGTGTGGACCAGATGAGAACCTTCGAACTTCTGGAGAACCCCTAGTAGATCAGTTCCGGGTTGAAGAGGTACCGCTACGGCTTTAGGCTCTTCAAGGGTGGAGGTGAAAAATCTAGTGGCCAGTTTCAACTTAACCCCATAGGTGTTGTCGTCCACGTCCCAGCGGCTCATATTGACACCGACGAAGTTCTGCGCGTAAAACTGGTGAATCGAATGGCTGACTTCGACGCATCGCTGGAAATTAGGTCCTCCTAGTCCCACAATCTCGATACTCTGGGTCAAATTGACTGCCGAGTTGGAATCAAACCTGAAAACAAAGTTTGTAGGAATTACAGATGAATATAATGTGTACTTACTTCGTCACATTACCAGGCTGCAGTTCCAGCTTGGAAATTATGCCTTGCATGCGAATAACCAGTTCGTCTTGCTCATTCGGTCCCAAGCGCCATGTCTTCTTTTTACCACCAGTGCGCTGAATCGACATTCGTTCAATCTATACAAGAACACCGGCCAATATCATGAGCTCAATAGATATTAACAGAATGAAAATAATAAAAATCACATCTACATCCAATAGATGCTGAAGAGACTGTTCGTTTGCCTCGCGAACACTGGGGGCACTTTCTTTGATAGCATCGTCGAGAGCTTGTGCTATACCTCTGGTCAGAACAGTCTCCTCTCTGAGTATATTTGGAGTTTATTTGCATACCTGCAGCTTTCGCATCGAAATACTTGTCCAACTTGGCCATCTTCTGGTGAGTCGAATTAAACGACTTGGTCTCGGATTGTCCATCTCATTAATTATATTCTTATTGGCAATCTCGATCCAGCCGACCGACCGAGTTCGACCTGATCAACTAGGCGTGGAATCCAGATCTCATCCGATTACCCTTGCTCCTTCTAGCGTTGTTGACATTTGGTACACCACAGATCACCCGTAAAAGGGCAAACCTCGGTTACTATGTGATGCATCTTTCGCACACATCTTTTGCGTGTGAAGTTTATTTGCATACCTGCAGCTTTAGCTTCAAAATAATTGTCCAGCTTGGCCATCTTCTGGTGAGTCGAATTAAACAACTTGGAGGAGGATTATGCATCTAATGAATTATATTATTATTGCCAATCTCGATCCAGCTGACCGACCGAGATCGTCCTGATCAACTATGCATGGAATCCGGATCTCATCCGATTTCCCTCGCTCCTTCTAGCATTGATGGCATTTGGTTCACCACAGATCACTCGTAAAAGGGCAACCCTCGGTTACTATGCGATGCATCTTTCGCACACGTCTTTTGCGTGATGCAAATCAGTTTCTGATATCAGCCCTTCTACTAATTTTTTTATCGATACCAGCCACCCCCCCTCGCGATATAACCAATATTATTCCGAGCTGCTACCCTCGACCCCCCTGCCAGTATGCTATTTAAATACTCGCACTTCCTGGCTTATCTCTCAGTTTGCCCTTTTTTACCAAAACCTCCATATGTCCTCCTCGTTAGCATTCTACTCTCGTCTGTTCTTCCTCTCCTCACTCATGTTCAGACCCAGTCCCAAACCAAAGAACAAGGCTCTAGAAGATACGTCAGTCACCTCCACTTAATCTTCGTACTTTTTTGACAAGCGGTTTCTAGCTCACGGTCTCGCGTACGCAAATTCATCAACGACGAAGCTTCAGAAGAGTAAGGTTCAATCAACTACTTGAGTCTACTAATCCATGGCAGTAATGATATTGACGTCGATGAAAACCTGTAAGCAATCCCTGTCATCGATGATAACTACAAATTGATTTGATTTGATTTGATTTTCAGCACCTCCGAAGAAGACACTATTTCTTCAAAAGACTTGTGAGTACCGCTTATTCTTAGCGATCCCATACTAAAGCTTGGTGTTAGACTCGCCGTATCTGATGATGATGAGATGCCTTTTGCATTGGCTCTATTGGCGGAGAACGCACGGTGCTGGACTTTTTTAAAACTCGTTCATACATTTATTCCTAATTATTCCTCTCATCTAGTAAAGCGAAGCGTGCCGTCGTATCGGATGACAGTGATGATGAGTGAGGGTTTAAACATCTATCTCCGTGACTATTATTTACGCGGCTTTAGTGTGGAGGTCGTCGACCAGAGCGACAGGTAGCTTTCGAATTTTGAGGAAATTCGTATCTGACCCTTCGCAGTGCCTTTAACAACACATACGGAATCAAAGCCAGGTGCGTCAGATTATTTTTTTTTCGTCTATTTTCACTGATAACAATCCGAAGTACCCTCGGTCCTCCCATTGGAACAAGGAGGTAAGCCTATGATATTGGCTCTCTTATATATATTCTAATATTCAGTAGCAGTTATAAGCGTAAATCAGCTCCTGTTGGCGCCCCTTCTGGGAAACGAGTCCGATTGCTTGCAACTGATAACCTATCGTGAGGTTTTTTGTCCCGCATGACCACGTTTCTTAATTCAACGCAGGCCATCTTCTCTCTTTGATGATGTTGTCGAAGCTGAAGAGGAGTCAGTTTTTCTTTATTACAAATATTTGATCTGTACGCTCACTTCTTTTCAGGCCAGAACCCAATATTGTTACAAGTTACTCTGAGTACGTTGTTATTTACCAACCTTTCTTTCACTCAACTAAGTGTTCGGAATCAGTCATGGTCACCTCGCTGTCTCTCCCACCCACGACGGAACATCGACCAGTGCCGCTAACCCGCCCTCGCTCGTTCCCTCCATGTCGGACTTGAATGGAATCAGTCATGGTCACCTCGCTGTCTCTCCCACCCATGACGGAACATCGACCAGTGCCGCTAACCCGCCCTCGCTCGTTCCCTCCATGTCGGACTTGAATGAACTGTAAGCGATCTAGGTCTCTCCACTGTCTGCTTATATTTAAAAATTTCAGCATTCGTGAACAGGTTAAGAAGTGAATCCGCGTCAATAATCGTCTACGCTTCGGCTCGCTCATCGTATCTCAGTAACTTCGTCGATGAAATGCCCAAATTGGCTGATATGATCTTCGCTCGGCTGCAAGGTGTCTCTACCTTAAACAGCGTCCCGTCTACAACTACTTCGCTGCAAACTCCAAAACCGACTTCCACGTTTGCTTCATCTGCTACTTCTCAAACTCCTGTTTATTCTATCTCTAGCCCGGTCACACCGACAGTCGCCCCCAAACAAGACATTGTGCCTACATCGTAAGTCTGATCAATTTCTAGGCCGTTCTACCGCTTAATTTATATCCTAGCCCTTTGACCCTGTCCGCGAGCGATGTGTTGTGAGTAATATCTCCGTTTAAAAATATATATAGACCTCAACTTTACTTGCAGTTTGTCTGCGTCCTCTACTGGAATGAATGCCAAGTATAACTAGGTTCAAACACGCATTGGTCCTATACTCATACCCTTGGTAGGAATATTGTTATGGGAACACCTATGCCGTACCTTCTCGGCCTTGAACTGTTTATTGGTATTAACCCCCGTCGTAGAGCCACGTTTGGAAGTCTGTTCTCCTCGCCTGACGTATCTACTGTGGATACGGTTACGTCCACCGTTGATGAGTGCGCTTCATTCCCTTTACGCTGCATCTTCTTCTCTCACTGACCATGACTAATATGTAGAAAAGGCAGTCAGTATTTGCATTATACCATTGTATTCATATGAAGACATGTGCGCAGAAGCTAACGGCGACCTTGTTGAAGAAACCAAGCGACCGGTTTTTTTGGAAGACCTGGAGTCTTACAAGAACAATTTGTAAGCTCCTTCTAGGTCCTAGACGCGGATTTTTCATTAATAGACAGTGACCCCGCTGCCCCGTGTGAGGTTTTCGATCTGGAAATACAAGATGAAGTTTTGAAGCCCCTCTATGTGGGATTGCCTCCCCTTCCGTTGAGTTTTTTTTTTTTATCAGGCCGCGCAGATCTAACTTATATTTTCAGCTCTGATCGTTGGATCCTTACCACTTACGATCCTAAGAATGCCTGCAACCCGGAGGCTGGTGGTCGCCTAAGTTTTTCGTCGTGGGCAAAGCATTCCAAGGATTTGAACGCCGTGTTAGTTTATTTACCTCGAATATAAATATTTTCACTAACTATATTGTTTGATAGCACCGTATGGAACATCATGACTTTTGTTCAGAGCGGGATTTATATAAACCCCTGTCGCATTTCACCCGCACTCTGCTCAACTGAGCAATCCGGCCAGAACGCCGCCGCAAGACGCATTACTATCGATAAGAAGACCGTTATTTCGGTCATGGTGGGCATGTGCACGGAATCCTATCTTACGGAAGCAGTTGCTGGAAATGGATCTGATCCTAGATACAAGCGCTACATGCACATTCTCCAGCATAATCAAGAATGGGAACGCTGGCAGGCATTCCATTGCCTCGTCTTCGGTTATGAGATCCTCTATTCGCACATCAACGAGAATGCCATCCAGTTAAGTTCGGTTCTGAGCACCAGTGCTAAAATAGTCAAAGGTGCGCCTCTCTCAGTTTTTATGTAATTGATTACTTATCTGTTCCTACGAGTTACAGCAGGATCCTCTTCGTTCAAGGATTCTGTCAGCTCGGACATGATCGGACCTTCCAAGTCGTCAAAAAGTCCTTCACCTTCGAAGGGTCCTCCCAAACCGTCTTACAGCTACCAATTTCGACCCCCCGGCAGTGTCCGATATACACTCTCGCATGACGAGGCTGGTGGGTCATTTGTCGTCGACTTAACCAATTATTTAACTCGCGATACTTATCAGTACCTGCTTTCGACGCCCGCGGCGCGCAAATCGACTTCAATAAGGACATCGGCAACCTTGCTGCTATTCTGCCAGCTTGGGCCGGCGAGATTCCGGTTGGTTCGTTCGTGATTGCGGGCTATACGGCGGGTACATTTCGTGGGCAAGTAGCAACTCAGGAGAAGAAAAATTTGATGTGTCTCGGATGCAACTTGGTCTGGGTCGTGGTCTGCGGCACTCCTAAACGACGATCGTAGGCTGCTCGATTTCACATAGATCTCTGCATGTACAAATTTTTTTTTTACGATAAATGATGCTGTTCAGATTTCTCCATGTGTGCGAGCCTCTCTTGAAGCCTGGAAATTTCAGCCAGTGCATTATGAAGTGCGTCTTCGCCTCCTTGAATCACCTTTTAGATATTACTTGTTCGCTCAAGCAGGGAGTACTCGCCTTTGGTACCATCATACGTCACGCATAATGCTTTCTGGCGAACGACAGCCACTGCACGCTCCTTCAAATCTCCTAATAAAACGTAAATGATATGCTGTGACTTGTGATAACCACCTACTCAGCGGTAGCGCTGCTTGTCGACGTTTATTAGCAGTCTTCTTGAAACTTCTGCACTGTTTCTGGTCCTTCGCTTCGAAGACACGAAGAAACAAGTCGTATGACGCGAAGAACTCTTCTCTTGTGCTGTCAAAAATGAACCGCATTTTCCGATCACATAGCATCTTGGACTGGCGACACGGCAGGCAACTTGGCTGGTGGTCCTCCAATATACACTGCTTGTTATGCCTGCTGAATGTGCACTTGTCGCACGCCTTGCCTATTATCAGCCAACAGCTTAACTGCCTTTAAATAACGCATACCAGCATGTTAACCGCGTTCCACTTCATTACCTCTTCGCTACCGACCCATCTCCCTCCTTTAGCTCTTGTCCTCGTCGTCAGCTCGGCCACTCTGCGCCAGAAAGCGGTTGTAATTTCCTTCGTCGGATAATAGACTGTGTTGCTTTCTACGCAATCTGATCTACCGCTGGTCATGAATATCGACGCTGATTGTGGTCGAAGAAAGATCATGAAGGCTGTGCAACAAATAGGGGCTATTTTCATGTATTGACCTCGGTGTTCGGAACCGAAGTTCGGTCAATTGGTTCGGTGATCGTGTGTCACCGTATATTTGGTTGTATATATTTGGTCCTCGTCTCTGCACTACCACGTATCTAACCCTGCACTAACCCCTACTGCAACATCACTCGTCTAGTTGGTCAGTACATATTGAGCTCTCTCTACCAGTCGTCACCGGACTCAGCTCCTAATAGGTACCCAATGCGATACTTCTTACCGAAGCTCGTGGATGGAATGCACATCCTGGCACATGTGGCCTCCTGCATTAATACTATTCGTCATGCGACTTCCTTAGAGGAATACTACCACCTATATGATATATTTAAGCTTTGGCTTCCCAACCATACCACTCCACCTCGCCCGCCGTTGCGTATCAACTATGGCCTCCGTAATAAAGTAGGAGGTGGGGTTCACAAAGGAAAAATACCCTTCAACGAAGTCGACGGTTACCTCAACCACGCGAATGGAAACATGCTCCTTGAGTCGTGTACCTTCTCTTTCGAATTTCAATGCCCGGACACTATCATGAGTGCCTCTTTGGCCACCAATCCTTTGTTCATCGCCATCAACAGACCTTTGGTGTCTATAATTCATTTGCTTACTCGAGCGGAAGTTTTTCACACTGCTAAAGTGCATAAGTTCCCTATTTTCTCCAAACTTAAGGCTGAGGAGGCGAGAGACTCGTTACGCACCCATGAGTGTACAATTTGTCCCGACATGGTGACTATCTTGAGGGTCCATCCTCCTAAACCATACGCTTCTTCGGCGCATGCTAATGGTAGATTAAAAAAAACCAAAAAAGATCCTCCAGCTTTGTCGCCCGCTTTGACTGCCTCAATTATTCAATCTAACAGAATAAAGGCCAATAAATACAGGTATTTGCGTAAATCCCTGAGTGGAACTCTCAACAAAGCTCAATTCCCACCCGAACCGCTGAACGCGGCTGAAATTCACCGGATTCTGACTACCTCCTCCATGGCCTGTCAACCCGACCGTTTCGAAGAGGATGGCTGTGCAGTCTGCGGAAGACTTACCCCAAAACATGAATTGACCAAACTAAGTGACGCGACTTGTAGCTTGTTACCTCTGGAAGTTCCTGGCGTTACCCGAAAAGAACGCTTTCACCTATCTGATCCCATTGAAGAACTGCCTGGACCTGTGCTTGCTGCAGGCTGCGACCATATTTGCGTGGAATGTGAAGGATATCTACACAGAAATAAACTGCCTCCTAACGCTTTAGCTAGACACTGTTGGATAGGAGAAGTCCCTCCCGTGCTAAAGAAGCTAAGTTATGCTGAAGGTCTTCTGATCGCGAGAGTTCGCCACAATCGCTGTGTGATCCGTGTAAATTCCGGCCGAGTGAGAATGAACGCGAACGCCATTATGTTTGCGCAACCTGTCTTAAAAGTGTATCTTAAGTTGCCTCCTAGTCGGCAGGAAATGGAAGAAGTGTTGGCTGTAGTTTTAACTGGATCTTGCGATCCTACTCCTGAAGATTTCGCGCGGATGCCTTTACTCGTTCGCAGAAACGAAGTTGCCGCTGCTTTAGAATGGTTAAAGCTGAACCATGAACATTACGCTGATCTGGAGATATCAGAGGAAAATTTACTTACATACCCTCTAAACGATGTAATAGTGAGAGTGGATTTCCATCGCACAGAAGGGGAGTTAGAGCACTCCGTTCCTGAATCTGCTAGAAGTATATTTGATTCCTACGAAGAGCAAGGAACATCAACTGGTCCATGCACATTCGCAGTCCATGGTTTGACGGGTGCAGAATACTGGGATGCACCAATGTCCACAATCACTTCCGTCGCCCTCCAGCATTTAACAAACAAGGGAAAGATGCTAGGTGTCGGTCAATTAGATAAACCAGAGTCTATGTACAATAACGTCGCGGCTTACCCTAGTATGTTTCCCTGGTTGTTTCCGTATGGTAAAGGTGGACTCGGCCACGAAACCCATAAATTCATACTGGGAGATCAGACAAGGAAGCGCTCCCTTCTGCTGTACCACGACAAGCGTTTTCAAACGGACATGTACTTTCCCATGATAGCCTTTAACCATGAACAGCTAAAAGCCTCCTCCAAAGGTAGTAGAATTATCGTCAAGAGATCTAAATTTGCCGAGGTTTCGAGGCGACTGCTGTCCATAAATCCAGATGTCGCTGGAAATATTGCTGATAGGCTGGTCGGTGGAGAAAACGTTAAACCACAGACTGAGGATGAAATTAAGTGCTTTGAGTTACTCCGAGATTTGGATGGGATCGGCGCCCACGTTCCCGCATCGGCGACGTCTAAAAAACATATGAGAAATGAGATATGGTCAATGACATCTTTTCTAGGAGCACCTACCTGGTTTATTACTCTTGCTTTCTCGGATGTTACACATCCCATATCACTGTACTACGCTCAGACCGACACTACTTTTAAGCCGAATCTACTAAGTTCCGAGGCTAGAGGCCTCCTGATGTCACAGAATCCAGTTGCGGCTGCCAGATTTTTTCATTTCATGGTCGAAGTTTTTATTAAGGACATACTATGCTGGCAAGGAGAACAGCGAGGCTTATTTGGCCACACAGATGGTTACTACGCCACGGTAGAACAACAAGGAAGACTGACGTTACACCTCCATTCCCTGCTCTGGATTGCGAATAGTATATCACCTCAATCCATCAGGGACAAATTAATGGCAGATGACTCCGACTTCAGAAAGAAACTTATAACTTATTTGGAAGCATCCCACCAAGGTGAATTCATCCACGGACCTGAAGATGCCGTCCGTGATCGTGTAAACGATGCGGTGAGAGATAAAATAATACCCTATCGTAATCCGATACAGACACTACCTGAAGTACCACCAAAATATTGCTCCGGCGACATGTGTGACGACAAGTGCGAAGACTGCGCGAACTTGGCACAGTGGATGCTGAAGTACGAACACGAGGTTGATGACATTCTGATTCGTTCCAATACTCACGATTGCCGAGAATCTATCCAAGACAAGAACGATGAGGAGCGGAAAAAAAAACTGGAGAGCCAAACCTAACCCTCGTAAAAAAAAAGGTCACGAACCGTTTTTCGAACGGCGTGGTTGCCTTGTGGACGGTGTATGTAAAGCACGTTTTCCGAGAGAAACTTTTGAAGAAACAATTGTAGACGCTGACGGCCATGTGAATCTGAAAAAATTGCAAAGCAACATGAATTCGATAGCTCGGATTATTACCAGCTTCTCCCGGTGTAACACAGACGTGACCAGCCTACTCTCTGGAACCGCCGTTAAAGCTGTGATCTCGTACTGCTCAGATTATATCGCCAAACTGGGTCTGAAAACGTACCAAGCGTTCGCTTCCGTGTTTGATGTCTTCGATAGACACAAAGCTAAAATGGCCGATGACGGAGGAACCTCAGATAGTGCCAAGGACTTGATGAGAAAAATGATAAACTCCATGTCCACCAAGATGGAAACTGGCAGCCCGATGGCCAGTATGTACGTCCTGCGCAATCCTGATCACTACAACAGCCACGATTTTGTAAATTTCCCGTGGAGATCATATGTTTCCTACGTACGACGCCACTGGCTAGTGTCCGACCCAAATATCGACGTAGATCTTCTCGCCGAAGACACTGTGATAATTCAAAAGGAGGATGAACAGTTTGTGGCAGCCTCTGTGGTTGATGATTATATTTACAGACCAAAGGTCTATTCCAGACTTTCATTGTACGAATGGATCCAATGTTCGGAAATAAGGCCACGAACCAAAAAAGAAAGAGCGGAATTCGAGGAAGAGCTTGCCGACCACGCTGACTACCAAAAGGAACTTTTGAATGCCATTGAAGATGGGGAATCCGATAGAGATGACGACTTTTTCGAGCGCGACATCGATGACCAAGATGAGTACGACTCGGACTATGATCCAGATGAAGAAACGGACAGCGACACCGAATGGATCTCCGAGGATGACGATGCCGTGATAGTAGCCAAGGAAATCAAAAAGGCTAAACGCGGAAGACGCGGTCATCCTTTTATCAAGGGTCATGATTTCTTTAAGACGCATTCTGTCCAGTGTGATTTCTCGAAGCTACATTGCATAATTCCAAACTTCATGGGTGGTGGTATTCCTAGAGCAGATAAGGGCGATCGCGACTACTATTGCGCAACTATACTCACGCTTTTTAAACCTTGGAGATCTCCCACCGATTTAAAAGATGCAGACTCGAGTTGGGATGATGCCTTCACTGCTCACTCTTTTTACCCTCGCGAGACACAGCTAATCGAAAACTTCAATATACGGTACGAGTGCAATGACGCCCGCGATGATCATTACGCCACCATGAGAGCGAAACTAGCTGCTAATAAACAGTCACAGTTTCCTCCGCGCTTCTCTAACTCTTTCCTAGGCGACAAGGATGAATTCGCAAACGATCCTAGAGCCGTGTATACCGGAATGGACGACCCGGATGGACTAGACTACGACGACCACGACATTGGACGTAGAACCCAGAAGGTTCTAGAACAACGTCTCCAAATTCACACAATCCTCGCTACATCCAAGTGGTTATCTAAATCTATCCCACTGCCCCATGTTTCAACTAACTATGTGAAAGGTACTTTCCCTTACAAAAATCGGAACACATGGGCAAATATACTGAAGGAAGAAAGGAAAAAATTCACTTCGAATAAACTGAACAACATACCTGATCCAGAAAACCCGGATGGATTACCCAATCAACAGACTCAAGATAAGGTAGAGATACTGGACCATGATCACTTCCTTCCCAAGAATCGGATGGATGAGGGTGCCTCACGAGACCTGATTAACTCAATAATAGCGGAATTTACGCTAAATCACGAACAACAGATAGCTTTTAGAATCATTGCCGAACACGTCTCAGCCCCTCAACCTACTCCCCTTAAAATGTACATAGGCGGTATGGGTGGATCCGGCAAGTCTCAAGTAATTAACGCTGTTGTGAAGCTGTTTAAGGACCGGAACGAAGAATATCGATTTATGGTCCTAGGACCCACTGGAAGCTCTGCTGCTCTATTGAACGGCTCGACGTACCATTCGGTGTTCAAAATTCCTAGAGAATCTAAAATTAAAAGTAAAAATCAAGAAGACATTGATGGAATTCGCAACGAGGCTAATACTATGGCCGCAATAAACGAGAGAATACAAGGAGTAGAATACATTCTCTTGGACGAAATATCTATGGTGTCATGTAATGACCTTCAACTACTCGCAAGCCAAGCCGCAAAAGCTCGAAACGTGCACGACGCTGAATTCGGAGGTTTGAATGTCATTCTCGCTGGAGACTTTGCTCAGCTGCCGCCCACCTCTGGTCCTTCGCTTTACAGTAACATCGGAGTAAGAACTACTCAGTCTATGAGTCAGAAGACCCAAAACGCAATATTAGGAAAGATTCTATGGCATCAATTCAACACCGTAGTTTTACTGAGACAAAATATGCGACAAAAAGAGCAGACAGTAGAAGATGCTAAGCTGCGTACTGCATTGGAAAACATGAGATACGGCGCATGTACGCCAGATGACCTAGACTTTCTACGTTCGGTAACCGCTGGACCTAGAGAAGGACAACCCAAATTAGACAGGGAAGAATTCAGAAATGTATCGATAATCACAGCTTGGAACGCACACAAAGACTCTATCAATGAACTTGGAGCAGAACAATTTGCAAGAGACACCAATCAGGAGCTGGTAACGTTCTATTCTGTTGATAAGTTGAGCAATAAAGGAGTGGATCGAACCAGATGGTCGGGGTGCGAACAAGCTCACTTCCAATCGATGAGCAAGGGTTTACAAAATTCATTATGGAACGCACCCCCTTCGGCCACTTCCGATCACATACCTGGAGTGCTCCGCATCTGCATCGGCATGCCTATCATGATCAGAGCCAATGATGCCACCGAACTGTGTATGACTAAGGGTCAAGACGCCGAGGTTGTCGGCTGGGACGAATCTGTGGGTCCCGCAGGTCAGCGAATTTTGGATACGTTGTTCGTACTCTTGAAAGATCCACCTCGACAGGTGCAAATCCCTGGTTTACCTTTGAACGTAGTACCTTTGCTTCGAACCTCCACCCACTTGACCTGTTTACTTCCGGACGACACCTTATTATCAATATACCGAGAACAGATCTTGGCACTCACCTATTTCTCCATGACAGACTATGCTTCACAGGGAAAGTCGAGAAAGATAAATATAGTTCATCTGAATAATTGCAAGGATCATAGAGCTGTATATGTAGCCCTGTCCAGAGGTTCCAAAGCTAAAAGCACCGCCATTTTGCAAGCCTTTGATTTTGGAAAAATTACCAGCGGCATGTCCGGCTATCTGCGACAAGAATTTAGAGAACTTGAGATTTTGGACGAAATAACGGCTTTGAGATTTTTGAATAAGTTGCCCACGAGCGTTACTGGTATATATCGCGCAAATCTGATCCAGTCTTTTAGATCATGGAAAAAAAATAATGTGGACCCACCTCACTTTCACGATGCAATAAAATGGAATCCTGCTAAAGATAAAGAAGCTGTTGATGTCATATACGACGCATGGCACCCTACAGTTCCACCTGATTCCAAAAAAAAAGGCGTGCCACGAAAAAGGAAAGTCGTGGACTCTTTGCCTGTGAAAAATCCAAATAAACGCACCAAGATTAACCATCCGGAGACCAATGCGACCCATATTACTCCTGCCCGCCAAGAAAATGTAGCGTCGTCCAGTCAAATTAACAGCGTACCTAATATCAACCCTCTCGGACTTATATGGGACAGTTGCAACTATAGCTGTGGATACGACAGCTCGCTCGTACCTCTATCGTTCATTCTGAATGACGACGCACCACGGTGGTCTGCTAAATTCACCAACATGCATGCATTACTGGGTCTCTGGATTCTGACCTTAGACACGCATCCTCTTCAACCAGAGATAGCGAGAGACAATGTGAGACGCATCTTACACCTACAAAATCCAGATGCTTTCCCACTAGGGCGGGTAGGCATCAACCTGGACGCTTTTCACATGGCAATAACGAACAGAATCAGCTACGCGAATGCTTCTTTACGCTGCCCCGCCTGCGACCTGATATTGAACAGGGAAGTTAGCGTCCTAAACCAAGTATTACAAGTCGGAAGTGTAAGGAGTCTTCGCGATGCACATCCGACTGGCGTACCTCTATCTGCATGGTTGACATATTTTTTTTCTCAACCAAGCAGCCTATGTCCAAGATGCACCGCTAATGGCATTCGAACACGAACAATACGACACACCATAATCAATGACGTGCCTCCTATTTTATTTGTGAGCTTGGGTCCAGACAAGATAATTCTCGATGAATACTTGGTTTTCCAAACACTGCAGGGTATAAAGCGCTTGAGATTGAGAGGCCTTATATATTTTACCCAAACTTCACCAGAAATGGGCCATTTCACCAGCATATGCATAGACTCTGGTGGAAAAACTTGGTATCACGACGGTATGTCTACGCGGCGTACCTACGTGCCTGGTCCTCGTATTACTGAAATACCACCTCTGAACCTTCACAGATACGGTGAAGGAACATTATCAACTGCAATTTACGCCGAGGTGCATGATTAGACGGATGGGTGCGTGGAGGGTCGGAGTAGTAGTTATCACCGAGTTATTACCGAAGGCCGAACAGCGCATGCATATATACCGAACGAATCATACCAAGCACATCATATCATCAGTCCGACTTGATCCGCTAAAAAAAAAGGACTCGTACTGCCATGCGTCAGCACTGGCCTACAGACCAAGTGAGTATATACTGAGACTTTCCGATACGAAACCCGATATACATAGCGAGACATTTCCGACTCGAAACCGTATCCTCAGCCACAGATATCTCCGCTGCAAATGCGGTGTTCAATTACACTATACCGCCCCGCCCATACAAACACACATCAGTAGGTGGATTCATCCAAAAAAAAAACCGAACACAAGAGAACAACGGAGCTGAGACAGATCCGATCCTTCTTCTTCTTCCGCACTCCATTATAACAAATTAATTATTCCGTCCGTGTCCAACGGCCGCCAAAAAAAAATAAGTGAAGTGTGACTATCCCGCAATATTTATTCGACTATGATCTCACCGTCTGGCTCAATTCTTTTTCTGGAGCAAGAGAACGACATATCTATATACAATTGTCCTTCTCCCGTGTCCAACGGTCGCCAAGAAAAAAAAATGTTTCTCCCACAATATCCCTATGATCTCACCGGTTTCCTCATCCCGCCTTGCCAACGAATTTCGAAGGCGGTTCGCACGTACGATGATAGCTCGCTCGCTTACTTGTGAGCCACCGACATCATCGAAAAATGCGAATTGCGTCAGGAATCTATATTGAGCGGCTGATACTTAAAGATTAAGGTGTGGCGGTGTCGGGCTACCCCGCATACGTCATAGGCATGTATTTAACTTTATTCCAGCGGGATTGGCAGTGCCCACGAGCAAAGTGCAACATCCCGTGGCCAATTATGGACCATGGAACGTACTTACTCCGAGTCGGGCGGAATCGGAATCGGACAAGTTCAACATCCGCTGGGGTTCGGAATTCGGAAGGCACCGGGCCGCAATCATCGCGTATGTCATCTCTCTTCTTCCGAGAAACCAGCATAGTCGGGAATCCGATGACTGAGTCAGACTCGGAGGAGCTCACAAATCGCGGCCTCGGAACTTCCTGGAAGGACCTAGGATTACTCATTCGAAGGAACCTTCGAGTCGAGTCATTTCAGGTCATTCTAACCCAATTCTAACCTGCTTCAACGCTGCTGCGGCCATCCTTACCAATGCACGCAAGCACTGCATGTACCTGCCGAATATCTATCTGACTCACACAACCGAACCAGGCATGTCTGCCACCGATGTCATGCCTCACGCTCTCAGGCACTTCTCGCATCGGCCGACCGGAACGGACTCGAGAGATTCTCCCTCTCCAAGATTATCTTGCACTGAACGCCGGCGCAACGACTGATGACCGGACTCTGGCTGATAACACGATGACCCCGGAGGAAGCACAGGGATCGACGTCGTGTGTGCCCCGTGTATGATCCCCGGCTCGAAGCACCGCAGCTATTTAAGTATTGCTCGCAAGCCGCGACTCGCCCCGACAGTGCCGCCTTCTATAGGGACTGCCAGTGACTCTACCAGGCTGATATCCGTGCGCTCTGGTGCGTGTTCGATGGAAGACGGGCCGCACGCAGCACATCTCGCGGTGCGGCCAGTTCGGAATTCTGCACTTCCAATTAGCGCCGGCCCACCGCCCTCCAACAGCCGGTATGTGGCGGCCTCGCGCACTCTAGACTGCTGTCTCACGCGGTGCGCCTTCTTTATGGGCGTCTGCGTACGTGCACCATACGATTTTATGGTGGTTCTCACCGCTTAGCGCCTTGGAAGACAATAACATTCTAGGCCATCTCTTCTTGCCGAGGCATATAGGCGCCAGAAGGGCCCAGAACAACAGCAGCTTAAGGCGGGTCGCTAGTACTGGCAGGAGTGCACACAGAACTGGTTCGTGTTGCCACGGTATTTTTGGGCGCGATGCGCGTCGCGTGTAGCACTCTAGAGCGGATCACGCGGCCTCCTAGCAGCGCTTCCTTCGCTGATCCCGGACAGTCTCCCGCCTCGCAGCAACCTCACGGCGCACGTTGCGCCGCTCAGAATCCGTCCAGCCTCGCTTCATTCGGATCCCACCTATCATTCAACTTGGGTGCTGCGTATGCCAGGTATGTCAGGTACTATCTGATTAATGCCATCTCCCGAATAACCTCGTCCAGGCTGTCTCAGTCTGCCACGAACTACCTCGAACCAATATTCCCCGCATACAACCGATTCCGGGTGTTCCACAGGACATTCCACAGGACTTGAGGCAAATGTGCGCCTCACTGCGGAATCCCCGAGGTTGCAGCGCGAATAATACCTTTGGGTTGTCGTTCATGTTCTAGCCCGCCACGCCCAACAAGTATGCATGCTTTTGCCGCGTTCCCGCCACAAGTCCAAGCCCAGAACCAGGTGATCTGTCACCGCATGACATCCCGCCCCGTCTCACAAGCCGCTGCTGCAGATAGCATTTCCGTAGGAATAGCCGTGGGATCGTCGCCCCTGCGTATGGTGTCCGATAATCCGCCTACAGATTATACTGCAATCGTCCTGCATGCGATATCCACCGGCCGGCCACATTGATACACATGCGCTGCCCTGGCCACATCTACAGGACACGCTGGTTATCCGAGCCAGCTCGCGTTCGTTGGCAACTTGTAACTTGTTGCGAATTAGAGTTTCGGTGGGATACTTTCCAGGTAGATTAGGTTAGGCCAGCCGGAAAGGCTAATGGTTCCAGGCGCCGCGGAGCTACTTCAAGGACGCCCAGGTTCAAGTCTCTAGCCCGTGTGTCACCGATTTTAAAAGAGCTGTGTGAAACTGAACTAATCGAACCCTTGATTGCTCATGTTTGGTGTCCGACATCCGCGCGTTCCGATCATGTGCAGTGAGTCCAACTGGAAGCCGAACTTTGTCCGTATTCCATCACCGAAGGTGAAGCCAGGTGCCGTATCTGAAGCCAAGAACGTTCCTCACGAAGCATTGGAGTCAAATGGTTCATGTTTATGACCCGACTGCCTCGCGCACGGAGCTTGCGCAGCCAGGCGCAGCGCTGCGGTGCTAATCTGGGGTTCATCACAGCTATATATTCAGATATAGAAAAAAACAGCACGCGAGTCATGAGCCTCGAGAGCAGTCTCGAGATCCGAGAGAAGAAACACTCGAAAGAAGAAAGACGCAAACCAGCTCAGAAACGATGAAAACGGGAGGAAAGCAGCGCCGCTATCCAGCGCCACATCGTGGTGAATCGGATGAAGAAGATTGTGGGTTTAGTTGCAAGCAGGAAATGAAACCACCAGGCAGATAGTGGCGTATAAAAACGGAGACCGTGGAGGAATATGCCTTCACGCGCACCCCGAGATGACTAGAGACGAGACGTGAGACCGGCGAGGCATAACACGCAATGAGAAGTTCCGGTGGAAGATAATAATAATAACAACGCACGAGTTGAAGTCCTGCTGCGGATCGGAAACGATCCGATATGAACGTTGGGCATTCAAGGGGGGCGTCGAAGAAAACGAGCCTATCTGCGTACGATGCCTGGTTGGTGTACTGCAGGAAGCTGCACGATGAAAGGAAAGATAGAAAATCGCGGACAGCATGTGTACATGTGCAAATATTCAACTCTGATGAATGCCACCGCAATATTAAAGCAATCAGATGAAAGCCGGCGACTCACTGGTACCATTAATATCCTTCCTGCAGCGTCCGAAATAGTCGGGGCCCTTAAAATAGAGTCGAAAGTTTGCTCATCCATCGATTGGATGATTCAGAGATATAACTCGACGAACGGGTGTGCAGCACTTTGCCAGAATAGGTATGTGTACCAGGAGCGATCCTGAGCATCTGCGGCTACCTCGGAGAGACTTTGGAGGCATAACTTCTAAGAACAAGAGAATATCGCAGCACAGCATAGCGGCTTTCAGCCGACACGGAGTGAGTGTCGGTGATTCATCGTCCCGCGATTCCTGAGGACAGAGACCCACTGTCAACGAGCCAGCTCGTCCGGGATTTGCGGTGCGAAGCTGATTCGTTGAAGGATCCTGACTGAGCGAATGGACTTGAAGCTGACTATGTAGATGGACGGCTGGCGTCGGCAAGTAAGGAAGCAGATGAGAAATCGGATGAGAAGGACGACCGAGGCAACCAAACATGCGGCCATAGCGCGTCAACACATACAAGCATCATCAGCGGCTTAGTCACCATCGCGTTGCTATCCACTTCAGTCGGAATTGGAATTGAATCGAACTGCAGGTTTACTGGCCTGGTTACCGCGACAGAGGAATTCATTTCAACCCCATGCCCGTTTGAATCGCCGGCGCATTCTCGGAGTCGGGTGGAGTGGAGCATCTCGCTCAGGTTCCCGGTATGATGCTCCAGGCATTTGATGCGACACTCTGGTTCTTCTCATAGTCATAGCGACAATGCAGATGTTTGAAATAGTTCCTTATAGACAGCTGAACATCCTCAAAATCCTCGTATTTATCTACGTCGCACTAGAGCCTATTATTTGTGCGAGGTCGCTGTAAATTATTTGATTGGCTACTCCACACTTTTTAGCCAATGGGAGAATTTACAGCGACTTGGTAAAAGTCAACTAATAAGGTCTACTACGCAATTTTAATTCTAACTCACGACAACCCCATGAACGATCAAATTTTCAGTGAGCCATTTATTAACAGCAGGGTTGCATCAGACCACTATTTATTACAAATTCCCAAGACTTCCGCTCTTATGCGTATTCTAACTTCGAAGTTGAACGAAACAGTGACTCTGACCCGCTCCAGGCATCATTTATACCCCCGCTGTGATCGTCGAAATACAGGGCAGCGTAGACTTCTGTTCCTTGCGTTGAAGAGCCCTGATCAGATTCATGGTATAATTATTGTTCCACTGTGTCTTCCATCAGGATAAACCAGTTTGTGCAAAACGGATTCTGATCCAAGGAGCTGACCCGGTCCTATCACAGTTCATTCTGGGGAGCCTTCATTGACTCCGGGTTGTTACGAATCAGAAACGCTGAGAGCTCGAACACAGTCCGGTGGCGGACCGCAAAAGCGCGCAATCCGGGTTAAGAGCGGCTGTGATACTTAATATCCAGGTATCATAAATGAATCGCCACTTCAATCCAACGGGGAAATACTCGGTAACTCGTTCAGGGGTATCAGGCCTGCGAATTTGTTAGTAACTAACTTTTGGGCTCTTCCACCGCCCTGTTTAATCACAGTATCATATCGGCTCCCCTGACACTTTCGGCTGCTCCTCCGTTGACTTCGCAAGCAGTCGTATATTCTGTGCGGTCCGCGATCCGGCTACCCGTTGCGTGTTCTTCTTATCGTTCCTGATCCTGATATATCCAACCACGATGAATCCGGGTAGGGAATCGAGCTGGATTGCGATTTACGGCTCGAGTGGGTCAAGTACGAATATGAATTCTCGGGTGGCACTGTAGGCACTATTCTCGTGGTTCTTCCGCAAGTAATTGCGCTAGTGGTTCCAAACGCCGATCCATACCGGTCATTTCTAGGTGGCGGCCCCGAAATCCACACCTCCGTGCTTGTGTCTGCACATTATGTTCACTTGGCGCAGCCGATTTGAAGGACCCGAACCGACACCATTCGGCCGGTTCTGGTAATCTCTCCACCGCCACCGCATGGTGATCATTCTGGCAATGCATGGGCCGGGGTGTTCTCCCGCCTCACATACGTTGTCGTTTCTAACGCCGCTGGAATCTCGGTCCTGCTCCCACATAGAAACGACGCACCCAGGCTCTAGTCAGCTGACCTTCAGTTCACACTCCATCTTGCGCACCACAATTCTGGAAATCGGGTTAAATTCTGGCTGGTCACCCTGTGTAGTGCGATTTTATTGAACAGGCATGCATTATGTTGTCGAAAATATCTGAACCCTGGCTGGTTTAACCATTTTCGCCATGCTAATGTCGAAGCTTCTCACCGGAATTGGTTTATTTTTGGATTGATCAAGGATTGATGCATATTCGCATTCATTCGCGAATTAATGGGTTGTGCACAGGTTGTCATCGCCAGCCCGCTTATCTTAGCCAGATCTGTATTCGATTCTTCCACGCAATTTGCTAGCGCAAAAATGATCCTCTGCGTCGTAATATTCAGTCTAGTCTATGGAAAAATTGAAGAAGGCTTTCGGCGACCGACAATTTAGACAAGAACTCCAAAGTGGCGGTTCATTCTATGTACTTTTGGGCCTGAAATCAGTTGTTTGCTACGTGGTGATATTTTGTCCCCAACACATTGACAACTAAATCGAAACAAGAAGACACCAAACACAATGGCCAAGTCGGACGAAAAATAGCCTGGGCCAAGAACAACAAGAAAATAAGGGAAAATAATAGTCCGCTTCCCCCCGCGACCAGGAGAAGAAAAAAACACGGCAAGTTGAGCACAGATCCACAACTGTCCTTTCCGAGTTCTATTTTCCCCCCCGAATCCAGAGGCATGCCAAAAGAAATTATCTTCCTGACGCAGGGATTGTTTGATTCTTCTTCCTGCCCCAAACATGAACCACCGACATCATTCAGATGCTTCACGGGTCAAAACTAAACTGAGCCTCAGATAAGATAAAAGAGTGGCGGTGTGCTAACAACCCCGTATACGTCATGGTTCGATTTTATTCTCGTCCAACCCAACGGCAGCGGATTATGTTGGCTTTACTGCGATTCACCCGAGTCGGACGGGATCGGAATCGGAACCGGAAAGTTGAACATCCGATCCGATGGGCAACTTTTGGAAGACCGGGCCGTATGCCTATGTGCATGAGAAACTACCCCCGCCAAGTACGCAAAGACAATCGGAATCCGATGACTGAGTCAGATTCCTCACAAATCTCGCGGCCTCGGCCTTCGCAGAAGTGGATGCTTTGAGAACTCCCTAGAATCTAAAGAACCTGCATGAGGATTACTCATTCGGAACCTTCGAGTCGAGTCATCTTCAAGGCGACGCCCTGCGGATTTTACCGATGCAGGTGAGCACGCATGATGCGTACCTGTCGAATATCTACCTGACTCATAAACCGAACCAGGTCTGTCTGCTCCAATGTTTATCTTGCACTGAACACCGGCGCGACGACTGATGACCGGATTCTAATTATCGCTGGCTGATAACACGATGAGCCCGGACGAAGCACAGGGATCGACGTCGCTGCCCGGATGATCCCCGGCTCGAGGACCATGCTATTTATCATTCAGCAGTTCACGCCAACAGCACTGTAGGCGTGTTCGAAAGAAGACGGGCCGCACACAGCACCACCATAACATCTGCGGGTCGGTCTGGAATTCTGCTCTTCGAGCTAGCGCCAGCCATCTGACATCCAACCGCCGGTATGCATAGCAGGACTTACCCACTCTGGCCTGTTGTCTACCGCGATACCACTTCTTTGTGGGCGTTTGAGTACCTGCGCCATACGATTTCATGATGATTCCCACCGCTTAAAGCTCCAAAGCTAATAGGACGACAATAACAATTTAGGCCATCTCTTCTTGTGTCCACATACTTAAGCGCCCCAAGATCACCACTGTGCCAGTGGATCACAGGAGCGTACAGAACCGGTTCGTGCGGCCACAGTATATTTGGACGGGTGTCGCCGTTAGCAGTGAAGAGCGATTTTCTACTCCTTCGCTGACCTCGGACAGTATTCGACCTCGCAGAAACCTCACGGCGCACGTTGCCTGCATCCGCCTCGCCTTATTCTTATCCCTATTATTTGACTTGGACGCAGCATATGCCAGTTATGCGTCCAATTTAACATGATATATTCCGAATATCCCTTGTCATCATATACCGCGCACGCACGGTCTGCAACGTTCGAACGGCCTTTACTCTCGAACCACTATTCTCCGTGATACCACCGGCTTCTGATCCATACGACCTGAGGTGACAATTCGGCCCTCTATTAATTTGCCGAAGTTGCAGCGCGATAAATACTGTACGGGATGCTAGGTGCCCGATGATCCCGAGATCACCAGCTTCATAGATGAAGACGCGAGATGGTTCCTCATGTGTATGGTATCACCTCTGCCCGATAATCTGCCAACCACCAGAGATGTGTTCCGCGCTTATTGCCGTGGGCCCTGCGGTGTCTCATAATTAACCGAAACTGCGACCCAGATTGCCGATTTGGGTTGCCGGTAGGTATATTGTATATTCGCGCCCTAGGACCTTATCTCCAGTTTGGGTTTTGCCGTGCAATTGGTTGTTCATGTTTGATCACTCTTCACATGGCAAAGACAAGAAAACAGCCGTTCCGGTGCCAGAGATCCAGAAGCCTCCTCCCGAAGAGGTGCTATTTGAAAACAAAAATATCAACTTGGAATAAAATGGGACTGAAAGTTAAGCTTAATCCAGTGCTTTCTATTCAACTGATACCTTAATTTAAATGAGTTGAAAAAGATTGAATTTGAGCTCCACTTAAACACCGGTCTTCAGATTACATTAAACCTGAAAACTAAACTAACTGTATCATTTTCCTTTCAATGGGCTGCAAAGCTTATGGGAAAGATTATATGCAGTTCTGGCTCTATGATGTTGACGGAAGTAGTCATAAACTGTCCCTCCTACAAATTCAGCTCATTTGAATGTGATTTGGGCATGCCAGCCCAGATTCTCACCTAGAACTCCGACTTTCTCAAGACACCCAAAAATATAACATTTTCGCTAATTTAGCTCTATTACTAATTGCATACGAAGTAGTTCGTCAATTCTATCTACTTTTTTAAGTCAATACATGTAGAAGTCATCGAGTTACAAGCAATTCTTTGAATGCAATCAAATCCACCCAAAATGTATTTTTTTTCGCCGCGCCTTCGGTACTGACATTAGCTGTAAACTGAAATTAGATCTTCACCTCTGTCTCTGCTTTTCAGTAGAGTTGCAATGAGAAATGATACAAGTAGTTTATGATTCAGTTTCAGGTGGGGTTTATTGTATTCTGAAGACCGGTGTTAAGTGAAGCTGTTTTTTCATCTTATTCAATCGGTTTAGGTTCCAACCTCAGTTGGTTTGAAACTATAAAATCCAGCTTGCCTTTCAGCGTCTTTTTATTTTAATTCAATACTTTAGCTTTCAAATTGCACCTCCGCTGTGCCTAAATTTGGCAATTTTAGGTGTACAAGGCCTTGAAGAAACAAGGGGATGCACCGTTGAAAGCAAAAGATTTCAGCTGGTTGGCAGCTTTTAAATTTTCTCCCTTTTTCGCCATCGACTGACTCTAATTGACTACACAGTTTCAGTGCGGCCAAAAAGTACGCGGAGGTCAGTTGATTCTCCAGTGAACCAGCCTCAATTCTGATATTTTCAAGGCTCGAGAACTGGCGCCTCTGGTGGCCAATTACAGTTGCCACTTGAGCGACACCCTGGCCACAGCTGGTGCATACATCGAAGCAATCGACGCGCGGACGAGCTCCTCATGCAACAGGCTTCCGCCAGCGACTCTGAGTCTACGCCCAATCACCGCTATTCTGTCAACTTTCAATTCGCCTCGCCCAATGTCGTTGGGACTAATCACCTAACACGCAAAATTCTTTCAGAAAACGAGAGCATGATATCTGCACTTCGGTCGACGGTGATGTCTGTGGGCACGGATTGTGCCATAGGTAATAATTTTGAAGACATGGCGTGGACATATCTAGAACCTATTGGAAAACCCCAATATATGCCTTCACGGTAAAATTTATGGATAACAGCTGGGACACGGTGGCTGCTCAACTGGTTGGATAACTCTGGGCCAAACAATGTTCCGAAATATCAACATTTATTGGGCTCTGGAAGAGCTCCCTGGTCAAAACCTCTAGTGAATACGAGTTTCAGATCGCATACAATGCCCCCCAAAAAATCTGACCCTGTGGGAGGCACCGAGAATGCAGAACACGTAGTGTTTCCACGGCTTGTTTCGCTTGCCGGATTAATTACTACGGGAATTTTTTCCGACCCGAAAATTAAAATTAAAACGCCTGACGTTAAATATTGAATGTTACATATTTCAGATCATACAATGGGAACACTTGGCATTTTAATGGAACGGTACACCGTTTACAGTATGGAATACTCTTCTTCCACATGCTGACGTTGAACGACTTGATGCCGGCGTAAGACGGTGATGATTGGGGCTTTGCCGGTGCCACCTCTTCCACCGACTTTAACCCCTTTTCCACCGGTACCCCCTGTTCCGCCTAAGAGCTATGAGTAAGCAATAAGCTCGCTCCAAGATGCACCAGCTCACCTGAAATGTTGCCAACTTTCCAACGCAAGTCGGGGTCTATTTCGAGCTTTGGACCTTCACCTTCCCCACCCTCGCCACCAATATCATCGGCGTCACCGCCCGTTCCGCCCATTCCACCTGTAGACTGTGTCAGGTGTATCTAACGGCTGGTTGAAACAATCCTCACCTGTGACGTTACCCAACTCAATCGGTTCTACAGTGTAAATTAAAGCGAGTTTTAAAAGAAGGGGATTGATTCTAGCTTGCCCGGAGCGGTGTCTGCAGACAAATTCGTGCGCTGTTTAGCGCAACGTGAGATCGATATGGGGAATGACGAGATGAATAGGAATGGCTGAGCATACCTTGATCATGTGGACGAGATTACTGTTGTGAAAGGCTTCACTTTCCCCATCCTTGCCACCAATATGGGCGTAACCGCCTGTTCCACCCGTTCCACCTGTAGACTGTGTCAGGTGTATCTAACGGCTGATTGAAACAATGCTTACCTGTGACCTCACCCATCCGATTACTCGATCCTACAGTGTAGATTAAAACGAGTTTTAAAGAAGGGGATTATTGTAGCTTGCCCAGAGTGTTGTCCGCAGACGAACTCGCACGCTGATTAGCGCAACGTGAGATCGATGTGGGGAATGACCAGATGAGTAGAAGTGGTTGAGCATATGTACCTTGATCATCTGGACGAGACTACGGTTGTGTTTTGCAACAGACCGATCGTTGTTCGTACTGAGAAACTGGTTGAGTCTGCCTTGCTGGCGGGCGTCGCTCCAGCCCTTTGTCAGTGATTTAAGTTCCCTGTGGACGGTAAGTGAAGTCACGAAGTAGCTGGGGTCACTGACTCTTTGAGAGCTTTGACGAAGACACGACCCGACTCCGAATAGTTCGTCACAAATTCAGAAACGATGGGCGTTGTATGGTCGATTTGTGAAGTTAATTCAAAGAGACCGGGCGCGTCGATTAAAGCTTGCTGGATGGACAATCAGCATATATCGCACGAAGGATTCAAGCCCACCGTCGGGACATCCACGGTTTCCAATAGCACCTCGATGGCTCTGTTCAAACTGGAACCATACGGGCTATTACTGCAGGCAGAGTGGAGTGTGATCAGGGCCAATTTCAAGCCGTCAATAGCACGGAGGTGAGTGGCTGCGCTCCCGACGGACGGGTACCTCTCGTGGGGGAGGTTTCGGGCTGGTAGTTGTGTCCTACTAGTACCCGCAAAGTGGGGACGACGACTGTCGTCCTCCGCATTGCCTGCGGGGCTAGTGCGTTTTTTGCGGAGCGGGGCGCCTCCAAAGAACTGGCAGAGGGTCGTGACCGTGAAGAGGACAGAAGAAGCAGTGAGAAGACGTACAGCACTCATACGCTAGTCTTGTGGCACCGAACGGGTCTCTGGAGGTGGTGAGGGTACAACCCGCCTCCGACACGTGCGTGAAACGTGGGAGGCCAATTTGACTCTGAGAGTCATTGAGACTGCTGTGGGCACGATTGGTTTTAGCCTATCTTACGGCCGTTTTCCAAAGTTTATACGGGTTTTTTTGAAACCCCGCTCTTCGATTTTCGCTTACCGCTGTTTGCTGCTGCGTCATCGGCTAGCCTCCGCTATAAGCAAATACGGCTGTAGCGGCGATCAAGTTTCGGTATTGATCGGACGTAATCTTCCGCCAGAGATTCCTCTTTATGGCTAAGATGATATTTCGTCCTTGCCTTTTTGTTCAGATACTTTGTTCCTTCTGTGTGATTTGAAGGCATCGGATTTTCTTCCGACTTTTTATCTTTCAACATTGCCCATGTTTGCCACCTCTATTTACGCGAACGTCTCATGTGACTCCCATCAAACACTCATTTTGCCACCGTGGCACGACCGGGAGAAACTCTGCGAGCGATGAACGAACGACCCATTCACTTGAAGCTATCATGCGTATCACCTAGCTGTATGTGTGTTTGCCGATATCCCAAAGATTGAGCTCGCACGCTTGAGCAATTCGGCGCATAACTCCTCTTGGCGCATTCTGTCTGAAAGTGCCAGCTGTCCTTTCGATGGAGCAAATAGAATCAAATCCGCCGCACAGCGACATACTGGTCACCTATTTTTCTTTATCCTTCATTCTTGGTTGCTCCAAGAATCTTCAGCCGTTTGCACTATAAGTACGTATGGCCTTCCCTTGTGTTCTTTTACCTCCTCGGTTTCAACCGAGGGCTGGACGGGCATCAATTCAACATCCTTTATTAATTTGCCCCACTTTACGCCCGCTTCCATTACCTCCTCGTGGCTTTCGTCTTTCTTCAGCACTCATGCCTTTCTACCCACTTGAATCCGGGGGCGGCTCTCGAGCGTTCGTCCTCTCCTCATCGTGTCATGGCGATTCACAGTTCGACTCGTTTACAGTGGACCGCCGCCTGCATACGAGCAGTCTAGTTATACTGGCATTCCTGGCGCTAATGTCAATGCTCCCCGCCCTCATGCGAATCCTCCACCTCGTCCCAGTCTCAGCTATGACTCCACCACCCGGTCAGTCCCGTCTGGTACCTTTCGGTATTTGATTGAAAGTCTTTTCTCCCTCTCAGCCAGCCCGCAGACGACCGAACGCCGCTTCTCGTCTTCAGTGGCTCTCAGCGACTCAAGACCAAAACGACGCCATCGACATACGTCATTCTCCTCCTCCTCTCCCTTATTCTTGCCGGTATGATCTGGGATAAGTATGTTGAGGACCCGCTGGACCCTGCCGTGCAAGAACGCATGAGAAAGGAATGGAGTCAGGAAATCATGGGGCACGAGAAAATTCGGAAGGCTTGGGCGAAGGAAGTGGCCAAGAACGAGAAGCTCCGCGTGGGGTGGGAGAACGAGCGCCAGGAACTAATCGCGATGCGCGAACAGTTAGTGCAAGAGAGGGAAGAATGGACCCGTAGCCGGGAAGCTGAAGAGAGTGCGGAAGAGGACCGGCGCCGGGAGGAGGAGAGGCTCAGAAGAGAGGCAGAGAAGCGCACACGAGCAGGATTTTATTGGGAGGACCTCCATGGTGATGTACGCTGCCTGCGGCATGGTGCAAGGCAGTATTCTGCTCGGGTGGCTAATGTCCCTGCTGGGTACAATGCCGTCCAGGCGTGTATGGAGACTGCGGTTGAAATCCACGGGTTGAAGTTGCTGAGTCCCAATTACTGCGAGGATAGGGTTGGTTTCTTTCATTTCTCATTCACAAGCACTGACTGACTTTCCTTCCAGGGATGCAACGGCGTCTACGGACACTGGATCATCGATTTTGCAGAATCGCCCTGCGTAACCTACTTTGATTATTTTAATGACAAGGCGCGTCCTCGCTGTCATCTTTCCTCCTTATTTTTTCTAACATTGAACAGGGCTGTACTTCTCCAGGGTCCCGTCTAAGGGTGCGCGTTTCATTATTGGTATTTAGATCCTGTCTCTAATATTTTTCCCGAAGCGGATCGAGTCTCCCTTGAAGAACCTGCAGCCCGGGGACGACTGGCAGGCTATGTGCTCTACCACCCCAGCGGACTTTCGCAACATGCACTTCGAGGGTCCCGGGTGGTGCGAAAATTGGGTACATCTTTTTTCTATTCTGTATTCGTCCACGCAGCGACCGAGTTGTTTTTATTTTAGGGAAAGTATGGAGCATGGGGTCTCTGGGATATCGAAGACGATGATTGCTGATGGGACCTTTTCTTGTTCCAACGCCGGCGCTTTTTGTTTGTCATCTCTCTATTTCTTGAATCCAACCATCGTGTATCGCAGACCCAAAATCGAGCCACAGTCCGACTGGCCGATTTGAATTTCTGGTCCGCCGTTCGTAAGCGCCAGGGCGAACCTCAACAATCAAAAAAAGATCAGCAAGCTGTTTGTACGTTACGCCTGAGAACTCCAAATCTTAGTCCAATTGAACTTGAAGCGGGGATGCGTTCGAAGCATTGTCGATATTTTGATCGGTCGGTTCGGTGCTCCCCAGCGTGGCTCCTATAGCCTCTACGTCGAAGACGATGATTGCTGATGGAACCTTTTTTTGTTCCAACGCCGGCGCTGTTTGTTGTCATCTCTCTATTTCTTGAATGCAACCATCGTGTACCGCACACCTAAAATCGAGTCACAGTTCGACTGGCCGATTTGAAGTTTTGGTCCGCGGCCCGTCCGCCGTCCGTAAGCGCCAGGGCGAACCTCAACAATCAAAAAAGGATCAGCGGCTGCGCCTGAGAACTCCAAATCTATTGAACTTGAAGCGGGATGTTGATCGCCGGGGATAAATATCTACTTGATGATCATATTGGATGATAGTCACGGTCAGAACCAGGTTGTATGTATATAAACCATATAAACCATCTCACTGTGTCAGGCTCGACATCGCTTCCAGTTCTGCCCACAACCATCAACTCGCTCTTTACTTTGTACGATGCTCACTCTTTTCCCAATCTCTGCGGCCCTATTCCTAGCCTCATGCAATGTCGTCGCTGCTCAGGGTCAAAGTTCCATACCTGGTCTTACCGATGGCCAACAGAATTGTCTGGCCATCTGTCTGTTTAACGGAATACCTGCCGCTGCTTCCTGCAACCCGTGCGTGTTTCTGCCGCTCATGAATAGATCCTGCTAACAACCAATTTCATTTTCGATTCAATTCGTATTCTCCATCAATATACGCCGTTATTAATTCAATGCACACTCAGTAACGACGCAGACCTAGACGCCGAAGTTGCCTGCTTCTGTGGCTCGGCGGCCTATACATCGAATGTTACCCAGTGCGCAAGCGACACCTGCAACATCTGCACCACAGGCGGCTGCAATATCACCGCAAACCCACTCGTAGATGCATGTGGTAACACCGGTGGTTCGTGGTACTCCCCTGTCGCTTCTACCCTGTTAAAATTCGGTCTGCAGCTTCGGGATCTCCGTCGGGTGGCTCGGTCTCAAAAGCCTCAGGATCTCCGACTTCCACTTTTAGCCAGTCTTTAACTTTTAGCCAGCCTATTGGACAGACGTCCTCTGGAGGTAGCTCCACATCTTCCGGTGGCGCGCCTACTTCCTCTTCTGCTGCGATGAAGACGGAGCAGATAAAGGGAGTGACGTTGGCAACAGTTGGACTTGGACTTTTAGGCCTGGTTCTGTAACTTGGCGCTCATTATGAGAATACTATACTGATGGGTTTCTTGCCATGCTCCAAGTCAGATAGCGACGGTACCCATTGAAAAAATTTCATAGTTAGCAGCGACCTGATTGACCTCGACCGCACTGGCCTTCTCTCGAAATAGTGGATTCCGATCCATATTTGTGATCGAAATTTGAGACAGAAGAAAACAAACAGGCTCAGATGGCTGACATTCAGGACTCTTATCAACGAAGGAAGTGCGAGTTGATATTTTTGAAGCGTTTGTGCCCGAGACTATGGTGAAGTGGGACCTTTTTTTGAATTCGCACCTTCAAGCAGTTGGCTCCTATCTTTCAACGGAACCTGATTACATCCGCGGGGGCAATAAACAACTTCAAGGTGCGCCCCTTTACACAACTAAACTCACGCCCAAACCACCACCACCCCATTTTCACCCCACCAAAAATCAGCGTACGATATGTCCAACTATCTGACAACCTTCATCACCGCGACGAGCCCACCCTCATCCCATCGCATGTCTACTCCCTCCTTGATCTCCAGCGACGGCAGCTCGATTATCATTACCGCCACAGTCACCACCACCGTATCATACTTCCCCGCCCCCGTCCCGCCCCCCTTCGCACCATCCCTCGGCTCAGACGAGACCCTCCCGCAGCCCAAACGGGGCGCACCACCCGTCCGACCTGCTACCGACGTGCGGCGCAAAAAGGCTGGGCTGGCGAAGAAGTTGAGGCGTGCAGTTGGCCTGGAACGCCGGCGGATGGATCCGGCACTCTGTGAGGATTGGTAGGCCCGGTGAACAAATACTCTGGTGAGGTTAAATTTCGTCGTGTAAACTTTCAGAGACTTACCCGGCTTCCAGCAGCTTCGATCAGCGTCATTTGTCGACTTCATGTCTGTACTATCTACCACAACGGACGATTAGCAAGTTATATTGAAGAGCATTATAGTGTACTCTGGACTGTTGTTTCCTTTATTTTTTTTCTTTCGCAATTCATATCTCGATGCTGAGCCATTGTGTGCTGAAAGGAGCGTCTGAGGTGTAAATATTTCAGGCCCAGCTTTTTTAATTTACTTGGAGCAGCGCGTTTGTCCTTGAGCACCTGGCAGCTGTGCAATATCATGTTTAACCTCGTATTGGACTGAAATAAAAACCGATTGAACCTTGATTGAACAGCCAACAAGTAAGAATGATATGAAACCAAATCCCACGTTGCTTCATCCATACTGTACGCCTACATACATGCTTCTAATACCCTACAGTCATCACTCAACCTCAGCCAACTCAGCCTCCTCCGCCACAGCCACCAGTTCATTCAACGGTCTTGATTCCTCCGCTGACAATACCGGCGCCTCCTTCGAAAACTTCAACAAGCGCTTCGAGGTCCGAGGACTCTGACCCGTCCACCGACTGGGAAGAGGAAGAAGACAAGTCGTCGTCTTCATCACCGCGAAATTGAACGATATCGCCCCAGCACACGCCCGGGTGGCGGCGCTCAACCGAAGCGAGGAGCAAGGCGAAGGAGTCGGACTTTTTGAGCGCGGGAGTGGCATCAGAGGAGACGGGGTCGTCGGACGGCATGTCAATGTAGAGCGACATGAACGAGGAGAAGGAGGCGAGCGAGCGGAGGTACGGCAGCTCCGAGACGCTGGAGGAGGTTTCAAATGATGACGGACAAGGGAGGCTCGGAACCACGGTCGAGCTTGGATGGGGAGGGGGAGGAGACGGTACGGGAAGTGGTGACACCCAGGGAGTAGAAGCTTTGAGGCCGAGGACGGAGCTGCGTGTCCTCTTCGTTGTGCGCTTGATGTTTTGCCGCACGACGAGGTTCTCTTTCCCGCCTGTCCTCCTCCTGTGCGTAGTGGTTTTCCTTTTGCCTGTTCTCGCTCCTTCCTGCCTAGGTGTCGGGACGACCTGAGCGTGGGCGGCGGGCGGCGGAGAAACGGGCGGAGTGGGGTTCTGAATCACCACCACAAAGTCGGAGTCGCATTCCAGTTGGTCGGAGTGGGATTTGAGGAGAAGGCGCTGGGATGCAATTTGGAAGATGTCCGCGCGCACGAAAGGACGAGGCTCGTAGGGGTTGTCGCCTGTGATACATGTGATATGGGTGAGTGAATAGATTATTACACGGTAGGAGGAGATGCGCACTGGTATAGATGTAGGCTTCGGTTTGGAGAGCAACCGGCGACGTCTCAGGCTGCACACGTCTGATATAGGGTGTATCTGGTACTGTGATATTACTCGTCTGAGCCCAGAAGAAGGTTAATCTCATGAAGACATCGTTTACCGTTCGATTGGAGCTGCTGCTCCGTATTCGACGCGCCCGACGGAGTAGTGTGTGGAGTAGAACTTGAACTGGACTTGAAGGGACGAAAGAGGAGAGTCCAGATCGGAAAGAAGGTGATGTTAATGAGGGTGGTGAGAGCGGAGAGGACCGACATGGTGATAGGATGGTAGTATGAGAGGGAGAAGGAGGGTGGGTCATGCGTGGCTGGCTAGTCGACTCGGAGCTGATACTGGTGGCTGACTGGCAGAGATCATGTTTTGCGACATTATTGTGCTCGGCGAAGTTGGCCGCGTCAGCCACTTTCTAGGCATTGTTTGCGAAGGCTCAAAGATTGGTTTCGAGCGAAATGAGGAATTTACCCTCCAAACTGTCGTTGATGCGTGTTGATGGTGGGATAAAGTGGGGATCGGACAAACAAGGACAGCGTGAATCAAACGAACAAAAAAATCAGGAAAGAGTGGGCACAAAAAAAAAAGTGATTTTAGTTAAGTAAGGACTACTTTGGAGAAGGACAACGGTTTTAAATTTGAGGCACTAGCGAAAAAAAAGGGGAAATTCGGAGAAAATAGTACAAAAGATAGGAGGTCGGAAGTTGCCGCACTGACTCGCTATGGACTGGCGGATCCTTTATAAAAAGGTAGGTATATTCCTGAGAAAGATGCCTGTACTGGGATGAGACCGTAGTAAGATGAAGAAGAAGGACGCATCGCTCGCGCAGCACGAATTTTCGACAAGCACCTGAGTCAAAGCCGCTGACGCATTCGTGTTTGACTGTGCTTGGCGCGGCAAAAAAATTGATCGTCGAATTCTCTGGAACGTCTTCGTCTCTCTTCCTCCCCTTCCCCTTTTCCTCATAAAAAAAATGCACCGCCTCTCGACGACCTCTTCACGGTCTCTGCGCCGTGCAGCAGCAAAATCGGCCACCCCCGCCTTAGCCCGCGGCGCCCACAAGGAGATTAAGTTCTCCAATGAGGGGCGGGCTGCCATCCTTAAGGGTGTCGACACCCTTGCCAACGCCGTCAGTGTTACCCTAGGTCCCAAGGGTGCGTTGAACCAAGTATATAGGATCCGTGGTTGACCCGTTGTATTTGCAGGTCGCAATGTCATCATTGAGCAGTCCTACGGCGGACCAAAAATTACCAAGGGTAGGCGAATCACCCATGACTTTTGGCGAGACCTCTGACCGTCTTGTAGACGGTGTTACTGTCGCGAAAGCCGTATCTCTCAAGGACAAGTTTGAGAACCTCGGTGCCCGGTATGGATTCTTTTCCATACTCGTCGAATTTTTTGCTAACCTGTCTTCCAGTCTCGTCCAGGACGTCGCTCAAAAGACCAATGAGGTCGCCGGAGACGGCACCACCACTGCCACTGTTCTTGCGCGCGCCATCTACTCTGAGGGTGTCAAGAACGTCGCTGCGGGCTGCAACCCAATGGACCTGCGCCGCGGCTCGCAGGCGGCGGTTGACCGCGTCGTGCAGTTCCTCTCTGCGCACACCAAGACCATCACCACCACGGCCGAGATTGCACAGGTCGCGACCATCTCTGCCAACGGCGACACCCACATCGGCAACCTCATTGCGCAAGCAATGGAGAAAGTCGGAAAGGAGGGCGTCATCACCGTCAAGGAGGGCCGAACCATCGAGGACGAGATCGAGATAACCGAGGGCATGCGCTTCGACCGCGGTTTCATCAGCCCGTACTTCGTCACCGACGTCAAGGGACAGAAGGTCGAAATGGAGAAGCCGTACATTCTCCTGAGCGAGAAGAAGATCTCCCTTCTGCAGGACATCCTTCCGACGCTCGAGGCGGCTGCCCAGGCGCGGCGCCCGCTCGTCATCATCGCCGAGGACGTCGACGGCGAGGCGCTCGCCGCGTGCATCCTCAACAAGCTGCGCGGCCAGCTGCAGGTCGTCGCCGTCAAGGCGCCCGGCTTCGGCGACAACCGCAAGAGCATCCTCGGGGATCTCGCCATCCTCACCGGCGGCACCGTCTTCACCGACGAGCTCGACATCAAGCTCGAGCGCGCGACACCGGAGCTGCTCGGCACCACGGGCAGCATCACGATCACCAAGGAGGACACCATCGTGCTCAACGGCGAAGGCTCCAAGGACGCGATCCTCGCGCGCTGCGAGCAGCTGCGCTCCCTCATCGCGGACCCCACCACCTCCGAGTACGACCGTTCCAAGCTGCAGGAGCGCCTCGCGAAGCTCAGCGGGGGCGTCGCCGTCATCAAGGTCGGCGGCTCCAGCGAGGTCGAGGTCGGCGAGAAGAAGGACCGGTACGACGACGCGCTGAATGCCACACGCGCGGCGGTGGAGGAGGGCATCCTCCCCGGCGGTGGTGTCGCGCTGCTCAAGGCGAGCCTGATGCTCGCGACGTCCTCCCCCGGCGCCGCCTCATCCACCTCCGCCCCGACGTCCCCCGACGCCAAGCCCATACCGACGGCGAACTTCGACCAGGAGCTCGGCGTCGCGATCATCCGGCGCGCGCTCTCTGCGCCCGCGCGCATGATCCTGTCGAACGCGGGCGAGGAGGCGAGCGTGATCGTCGGCTCGCTGCTCGGGCAGTACGGCAGCGCGGACAAGTTCGGGTGGGGGTACGACGCGAGCAAGGGCGAGTTTGTGGACATGGTGAAGGCGGGGATCGTCGACCCGCTGAAGGTCGTGCGCACGGCGCTGGTGGATGCGAGCGGCGTGGCGAGCCTGCTGACGACGAGCGAGTGTGTGATTGTCGAGGCGCCGGAGGAGGAGAAGGCGGCGGGTGGCGCGGGCGGTGGTATGGGCGGCATGGGCGGCATGGGCGGTATGGGCGGATACTAGAGGAGCGAGTGTGTGCTCTGACTGCTGCGTTGTGACGGACGCCGCCGACGGCTCGGCGCAAAATTAAAGTAACCTTAAACTCACTCATTTGACGCATAGACCCCCGCATACTCCATATACTCATAGCTCTTATGTTTTCCTATAGTTATCGAATGCATCCCCACTCACCATGTACTTACCTTATAATCGGATCACAAATTACGGTCAAAGCGAGCATTTGTGAACTTTTTTGGGATGATGCACTTCCGGTTTAGGAAATGCAAGACCACTGGCAACCAAGTTGAAGCTGGTTGACCTCGCAAAATTCAGAAACGAAAAAGCAAGGTCAAATGACACTATCTTATCTTGATTTCATCTGTCTTGACGCCATGCTGTACAGGTGCTGTAACTTACTAAGTACATTCCCGCGTTTGTGTGTACACGCCTCATTGCGCGACGATGAAAGCACTCCGCCTATTCACGAAGAAACCTGGTCGAGCCATTTCACAATGGAATTCTCTTAAAGATCCGCTAATCATCGCGGAATCCTCGGAGGATACTCGACGGCCATCCCGCCTCCGCGAAACGTTCCGCAGTTTCAAGCAAAGGAGAGCCAGAGAAGTGGTCGCGATACGGTGAGTGCAGAGGATGCACTTGGACCTCTTGACTCCGATCAGTCACAGCCCACCGCAGTTGACACCAGGCCAACACACGAAACAAGCGCTAGGATCTCCAACGTTGCCGATAAATCCCCCCCCCGTGGGCCCCGCGGCGGCGGCCCAGATTTTGGCCACCTGTAGGGTAAGTGAGGCGATATACCCTACCAAGATCGACTTTTTAACATGGCTCAACCAAGTCTTCCCATTTAGATTTTATTCGTCCAGCAAATCGTTTGGGCTTTCAGGACGACGTTATAATGCAAAATCTGCCAAGAGGAGAACCCATCAGCAGCCATTGGGCATTTTTTATTGTGCCGTTGTTAGCCTTGTGTTTTGACGTTTTAGAGCTCGCCTACTAGGCAAGAAAACGCCTGTGAAAAAGAAAAATTTACCCCAGTGAGGTGTATTGAATTGAAACCTCGGGAGTCGGTGCAATGTCGATAATGAATAAATTTTGGTGAGGCGTTGTGGCATTTTATTCCGATTTTCTTTCAAAAAATGTGGGGCCGGGACCAGACTCTGAAAATCTAGCAGAGGAACTTGACCAGACTATTTCGGCATTATTCGGCGTTCTTCGGCGAATGTCTGATGATGAGATGCTACGTATTATTAGCTCGCTGATGCCTTTCCGAGAAGTTTCGCAGAAACCCCGCTTGGAGACGGGAAAAACAATTATTTCTGGAGGCTCAATATTAATGTCTACGTCGAGAGAACAACCGAAAGCCTTGACTTATGTACATGGAATACAGTTGCAGCTCCACTAGTCTGGATCGTTTCTTTTCCTATTTTCTTTTTCAGACTGACGGTGTAGCACTCAAGATCACTCCCCGGATCACCGACTCAGACTCTACTCAGTCTCACTAACCTCTTGAGACCAGGCATGCGTAACTGCAAGAAACACTGCGTTGAAGCCATTTCTAGTCAGAGATCTGACAGGGTTGGCCTATGTGGGTGTAGATGAGTGTACCACGGACTACCCAGATAGGACCGGCAGGTAGACCCATTCTGGGTCTGGGTTGGCCTAGCTGGTTCTATTTACATACTGACACTGATTTATCATTTGAAGGAGGAAATAAGTCAAAAGAGAAGCATTTTTAAAAGAATATACTTGGTTGTAGCTCTTGTTCTACCTGGGTCTACCTGGCTGTACGGGGGTAGTCACAGCTAGACCTACATTGTTAAATTTCATGACAGATGGACGGAGCGGAGACAAAGGTGACTTTGCAAGATTTCAGCCAACGGGCATAACAAATGAAATACTCGGTGCGTGCGCGCAGCCGCAGCGCCGGTTCAAGGGCTGGGTCCCTAGACTCCGCCGGAGTGTACAGTTTTTTTCATAGTAGGATGCAGACTAGTAGTCTCTCCTAAGCAGACGCTTCAACGGAGACGAGGCTTTCTCAACTTGCGTTGATGGTATCAAAGACTGATAAACATTTAAGCATTGCTGATGAACATCAACCTAAGATCGCCGTCGCTTTGGTGGTCGGATTCCATTTGGGAATCCGAAGTGCCCGCGGTTTGAAGTGATGGGCGGCATGATCGCGGGCATTTGAGGGCATTCTCATGAGGAATTAGCCACTACCATCAGCCACCACACTTCAGTGCGTTTTGGGGCTAGTAAAAGTCAGAAATGAAGCATTTCTCTCTGCTACTTACCTAGACCAAATAATATTTGCGGCCATAATGTCAATGGGATATGAGTTTGACGGCGAAAGCATGTCCACAGGTGTGTGTAAACTGATCCGAAACAAATACCGTCGTGCCGAAAAGAAAGCCGGGCGCTCGGCGCACTCGAAACGCTACCCGTACACAGTGTACCTGAGAGCAAGAATCTAGAGCAACGCATGATTTGTGCTCGTAAGAAGTATATTAACCTGATACTTATCCTCACACTGACAGCACGCGCATTGGTCATTTCGAATACCCAATTTTTCTGGAGTCGGCGGTCCCACTTTCCCGTCAGAACCACCGGTTTCCAGGAGGAACCCCTCCAAATGGGGTCTCCATCACTGATGCCGGAGAGCCCTTCCGCAAAACTTCTCGTTTCGACGTATTCCGGGACAGGAAATGCTCAGGACGGTGTTTAACCTCTCTTATAGCCTTTAGGGAGATTTATTCGAACAGAATGGCCAAACAGGAAACTGACTAATGCAATTTGAATCATAAAACTGAAAATTTGTGTCTGAAGCATATATCATAGCAGGGATATTTGTTATAGTGCCAGGAAAGACTCATTAGATTTTCATCTATGAAGTAGAATAGGCCTCAGAATATTTCAACCCATTGGGTGAGTATAGTTAACGTGCCGAGGTATGTTGAACCTGTTTTGATCCCATCAAACCTATGGTTCGCCGTGTTTTCGCGCCATAACAAGCATTCAGCGGCAGGCCGAAACATTTAAAAAGGACTTATACTATACCTATAGGCATTGTAATTTTTCCGACCCAACGAATGACATATAAACGGAGCTTTTATAATTATGAAGTACGGCGGCGTCACCGGGAGTTTGGCAGCATTGTCTAATTTGGAGGGGGCTCTTGGAAACCGGGTTTCCAAATAGAATAATCAATACAATCCTAGGGATGCGGCGGGTAGTAAATTACTTGCCGTGCCTGACTCAGTGACATAAATTTCAGTTCTGGAAAATCTAGGCGAGTGTGACAATATGGCAGAGGGAAAGGCTAAGTTCTAATGGGGCAGTAGCATTTTCTCAAACGGCTTTCAAAGGCTAGGATGTAAACCCGCCGAAGTGCTTGAACCGTAATTTCCTAGCACCTAATACACTATGTCGGGGAAGTTCCCCGTCATTGCAGGGTGAAATTGCGTCAGAAGAGTGTGTCTGTTCGTCACTACCTATTAGATCCCTCAGTTTCTGCTCGGTGATCGATTCGCTACACTTTTACATAGTCGGTCTCTTACGCTTACATTCTTATGTCTAGCCCTGTTGCTCCATTGTCTCTCTCTTATTCTCCACTTGGGTTCCCTCGGAGAAACATATAAAGTACTGAGTTGTTACTGAGTGACCATGGCAAAGCAGCTGTTTCAGCTCCTTCTCTTCTAACCTCCGCTCATTTTATCCGTGTATTGTTCAAGCCATGGTCGCTGCAGGGACCCTGATCTGGATATCTGCTGCCCCCCTCTTACGCTTGTGAGTGTCCCTCCTCCATTTCAAAATGATGTTTTCTTCTTAAACTGCGCTCCGGCTCCAGAATAATCCCTGTCGCAGGTGGATTCGTTGTTACCAAGTTGGATTTATTTCCCCAGGCCGCCGCAGGTGGGATGGGCCAAATCATATTGGTATGTCGACAAGTAAACCTCTTGTGGTCGTAATTCTTACCGTGTAGAATATCACGCAACCTTGCCTGATGTTCTCTAGAATTATCTCGGCTTTCACGGCCCAAAATATCTCCGGACTGGGTATGTAATATCTTTATTCTGTTACACGTCTCATTTCTCTCCCAGGGCCTATCATGCTCATCGCAGCAATGTACCAGGCCATTGGAGTCGGAATAGCATTGATAATAAAGCAGTTATTTTGGGTTCCACATCGCTTCAGGTGTGTGAAGAGCGCCTCCATTCAACGACTTGCCAACTCACATCTTTCTCTCAGATGGGGAATTTTTGTTGCCGGTGGTTGGGGGAACTATGGAGATATTTGTGAGTTGTATTCGAGAAACGGTCTGAAGTCATAGTTACCTCGAGGTTTTAGCCACTCCCATTGCCATGAGTATCATGGGGGCAGCACCGTTCAAGGGAGCAGGTGATCAAGCACTCAGTGTTGCGTACATTTCCGCCATGAGTTTCTATTACATGGTATGCTAGCCCAGCTCAGGACCGGGCGGGACATTGACATAGATTCTAAGATTACATTATTTCCTCTGGGTGGCCATAAATTGATAGCCCTCGATTTCAAGGGTCCCGATATCGACTCGGACTCTTCTCGGGACGAATTCCGTCGACGGCGTTTCGCTATCTTCTCATGGTTTCCTAAAACATTCTCTCGGGTTTTCCGTTCAAGGGACCTTACAGGCGGCGGTGAAGTGCACTCTCCATCAGAACGGAAGCTGCCCGATGTCGAAGTGGGGGTTTATGCAACAGCGGATAATGAGATCGGAACGGCGACGTATCTGGCTAGCTCCGCCGCCGCCTCCTCTACAGCTGTGACAGCTCTGGATACCCAGTCTCTCAATATTGGACTGTTTCCCAAGGAGACGGGCGATAGCGAGCTGGCACTTCCTACCATCCCAAACATGCAATCACAAGTTCTAGCACCTTCCCAGGGAAGGATACTCTGGCGCAGAACGATGGAATTCGTAAAAGAAGTGTGCTCCCCTTCGTCGCTCAGCGTCATCGTAGCTTTGCCCATTGCGGTTGTCCCTGCACTCAAAGGCCTCTTCATCGCGGTCGACAATTCTCCCATTCACCCAGGCCCCGACGGTCTCCCTCCCCTGTCATTTCTGTTTGAGACGGCCATTTTTATCGGTGCAGCTTCGGTCCCGCTAGGGCTGGTTTGTCTTGGTTCGGCCCTTGCTCGATTGGAGATTCCACGAGGCCAATTGAATAAGCTTTCCGTGGGAGCGATTACAAGCATCACTGTCGGGCGGATGGTGGTCACACCAGTGCTCGGTGTTCTGCTAACAAAAGGACTGGTTCATGGTGGCGTCATTCCGGAGGAGGACAAAGTACTTCAGTTTGTCTCGCTGTGGGTGAACTTTTCAATTTTATTGTCTCGTCACTTATAACTTCCTGCAGCATTTTTTCGTGTATCCCTTCTGGCGTGAACCAGGTAATTGACAACTTCCACGCCTGAAATTTGTCGCTGATCCACTTACAGGTGTTTCTCACCCAGGTTTACAGTGGCGACGGAAGTGCGGAGCACCCTCCGGCCTTCCTACTCCCCCAATACGCGATGTTGTTATTTTCTATGACGGGAGTTGTTGCATACAGCCTCACCGCTTACTTTTAAACCCTTACCTCTCATTATAGTCGTCCCATAGTTATCCTATCAAAAAGGCACCGCCCTATTCAGCCATCTCTTCTGACTTATCTCTCTCATTTATCATGTATCGATGTACCTAGACTCTAATCGCTCATTCGAAATGATATCTCTTCATCACCTCTTTCCTGAGTCTTGTACGTTGAAGCTACTGAGCTTATCGTTCTTGTACCTATTTCGAATAACAAAAACACTCAAGTTTGACATTGAGTCCTGGTTCAACTTTTGGTTGAACTTCGAAGTTCAACTACCAAATGGGGATTACCGATCAGGTTACAGATCATCCCGATCAGTCTCCTCTGATCTGCCCGCCCTGGTGTCATTCAGCACTGCGTATCAAAACTTTTGCGGGTTTGCCCGATGGCCCTTCCGAAACGAAACAAGTTTCACATCGATCTTAGGTTCAGTCCGCAATCTTCTACACCTCAATATTTCCCTCGCATGTTCGTTATCGACCTTGAACAGGTTGGATTTCAGCGTTGGACATGACCATCAGGAACTGCAGAATGTATGTGAGAAAATGTTCGTGGCTGGTCGGCGTGGATGTCCTGTGCGTTGTTCAATTTCGTTTTTTTTTTTTCGGCGTAGGTTCCGATGCTTATTGATTGATCTTAGTTCGGTGTTTAGATACGAAAAAGTGAAGAAGTTGCGCTTGTATTCGAAGGGAGAGGAGGATTAGGCTTTCGTGAGTAGAGAGGTTGACCGATGCTGCAATAATGCACACCTACAATTGAAGTAGCATTTACTGCATCCAGACTATTACCTTAGTCCAGGGATGACTCGAGTGCAACGTAGCTCTGACAAGTCTCGACGTCCAGTCTTTTAAAAAAAATAACAAATACATGTTCCTTTTTCGCTACGGCGTCCCAAGTTACAGGGAAGACTGTGCCCAGTGGGCGGTTTCAACTATCGTAACTTTCGCGCATTTCTACTCCAAGGATGTATATTGAATACGTCGCTGTAGCTCCATTTTATTCAAGACATGCATGTACATGTACAGTCTAGCTAACTTGCCAGTGGTGATTTGCGTCCAGCAATTGGCCCAGTAAAATTTTCCCTATTGTCCGCTGCGGATGGATATCCGGTACATTCGCTCGGAATTGCCGTTTTTGCAGTGGTGGTTCGAGAGAGAGTGGGCCCCTGCAGTGGAATTAGCCACACTTTTTGATATCATCCGAATTATATCGAATTCGGGTATGATTTCTCTGGATTCGCTAAGCCGCGCGGGGAAATCAGCACTTCCACTGACATCAAAATAATACAGAAGCAGATAAGTACCCGGGGGCGTAAATTGCATCATCCTTAAGCTCCATTGGTGAGGCACACAAAAACCTGAAATATTGCCCAATTTGTATTCTTCCTTACTTTATACTCGTTCAATGGCACCTCAGGCGTTGATATCGCGAACATCGTTGGGTCGCCAATTAGGATCATGACACATTTTGAATAGTGCGTACAAAATACAGCCCCGGGGCAAGTTAACAGGCTAGTGTATGTCGACGGTAGATCCCGCGCATAGTCTAGGCGTCAAATATCGGGTGGTGCAAGGCGAGTGTATGTGAAGTTGAACGTACAAGTGTTGGATGCGATGTGCTGTCGAGTGGGTGTGCAGGTGGTCTTTTGGACGTCTTCGCCTGCCTATGCTGGCCGTCGCTTCTCTGCGTCGGCTGCGCCCTTCTCCGCATCGTCCTTCTCCTCGCCTGCGCCCGTCTTGATGATGCGCAAATTCCCGATAAACAGCGCGCACACGAGCGCGAAGCCCGCCACGGGCACGCCGAGCACGAACACGATCCTCAGGGCCTCCGCGTACGCGCGCACGACGCCCGCGCGCATCTCCGGCGCGAGCTGCGTGTAGATCGCCGTGGGCGACTCCTTCACGATGCGGTCCGGCGCGTCCGGCGCGTATTTGAGGAGGAGCTTCGCGAGCTGCGTGGCGAAGACGGGCTCGGCGATGCCCAGCCCGAGGGTGCCGCCGAGGAACTGCGCAAAGGAGGCCATGCTGTTGGCTTGCCCGATTAGCGCGGGGGTGGAGTTGAATTCGACTCTGTGCGATGGTCAGAGGCGAATGCGATATATGGTGTGTACGCACTGCATGGCGAGCAGCGAGTTCTGCATGCCCATTCCGGTTCCCACGCCGGCGAGGATCTGGAAGCCAATGATCGTGGCGGCAGAGGAGGTCGTCTCGAGCGTGTAGAGAAGCCCGGAGCCGATGGCCAGGATCACGGGCGCGGCAACCAGGAACGGCCAGCTGGGAAGGAATATGGCGTGGATGAGGGACGGGAGATTAGCCGGTTACTCAAGCGAGACTCACTAGTATCCGAACTTGCCTACAATTTGGCTGGTGCTGATCACGGTGACCACGACCCCGAGCATAAACGGCAAGAGTTCGATGCCGGAGTCGGTTGCGGAGCGGTGTTTGACGGCCTGGTAGTAGATGGGGATGTACTGTGGACAGGGAGGTGAGAAGACGTCGCACTAGTAGCGGGAGAAAAAAAATCAACTTACGTAGGAAAACAGTAGCAGAGAAAATCGGGTGAGTAGGCAGAACGCGAGAATAGCATATCTTCAGTCAGTCACAAGTCAGGGAGTGAACACAACCAAAAAAAAAAAAGGCTCCAGCTTACATCGAACGAGATTTGAAAATGGCGGTCGGAACCATGGCTCTGTCGCCCAGACGGGTTTCCCAGACGATGTATACCACGGTGAGGACGGCTGCGAAGACGAAGCACTAAGTATGGAAGGATCAACTGAGGTTAACACTGGTAAGTAATTATAGGAACTTACGATGATGACGGATTTGTCGTCCCACGGTTTGGTGTTGCCGCCCCACTGGAGAGCAAGTACTAAGGATGTGACCGCGCACGCAACAAGGATCGCGCCGACGTAATCTAGGCGCAGAACCTGCTGGAAGATGTCCTTCGGCGAGCGCTTCGTCAGGTCTGCCCCGAGAGGAGGCGAGGCCTTGAGCAGAAGCAGGACAGCCGTTAAGGAAACTCCGCCGATGGGCACTGCGGGGAAAAAATCATTAGGAAGGGCAAGAAAAAATCTGGTAGCGAACTAACGATTTATGAAAAACACCCACCTCCAGGTAACCTACAGGAAGAAGTGATGAGCCGAAGTGCCCTTCAAGTGAAGATGATGCCGCCTTACATGGTCGGTGAATGCACCGCCAATAAGTGGCCCAATGACGGTCGACAGGCCGAAGACGGCACCGAAGAGGCCGATTAATCGTGGCCGGTCTTCAAGACGGGTGACCTGGGATATAACTTGGGTCATAGCGACGACTACATGATGCTCAGCTGGGTCGGTCGAGTAAATCAGACGGAAGAATACACGCACACATTCCCGCTGCACCAACACCAGACACCACTCTTCCAGCGATGAGCTGGTCGACATTTTGCGCGAGTCCGCAGACGAGGGAGCCGGTCTCGAATATTAAGATGGAGGAGACCATGATCCACTTCGCGGGGAATATACGCAGCAGTTGGCCGTAAAAGAGGAGAAACACGGTTTGAGCCAAGACAAAGGACGTGGTCGGACCCAGCCTTGGAGGGAGAAGGAGTTGAAGTCCTAGGAGCAGGAGGATAAGACACTGGGAGGGTAAGTGTAACGGCGAGATTATACCGAGGCAATCCGTGGAAGGGCGGTGGCTGGTTGAGAGTGTCAGACAGAATGAGAAGGAAAAAATAGTTGCACACGCACACAAAATTGTCTGGTCCAATGCAATCGAGAACATTGAAAGCAGTCTGTCTGTGCATCAGCATGGAGCACGGCGACGAAGAGAGAATATATACAAGGCCACAAAGACAGCAGCCAACTGTTTTCCGGTGAGAATTAAATCTTCTGGCGGTGTGTTATCCTTCGCATCGTTTGTAACCGAGTGGACGCTGGGCGATCCTACAAGGGCTTCCTCTGAGGACTCGCGGAGGTTGGGCTGCTGGACAGACATGAGGGAAACGGATACACTGGGCTAAGTAGTAGTCAGGACCGCGCCTCCTTTTAATACAAATGAGACTGGGCTGGCGGCTAGGACGCGCAATTTGCGCGCAGTGCGAGTCATCATCAATGAAACAATCTTCTCTGTTTATGCGCCATTGTCAGCACCAATAGGGTGTTCATATGGTTTTTCGGGCGCAACTTGGGACCGAACTTCGAGCCCAACTTCGTTCGAAGTTGCGTCCAAAGTTGCGTCCAGTCGAAGTTGCATGTCAAATCACGGTGCGGACCATGATTTGACAAGCAACTTCATGCCCAACTTCATGCCCCAACTTCTCCCATCCGATTTCCATCGGCCGTTGCCCTTGCCGGGGACTCCCGGAGGAAATGCGTAACTCGAGTTGGCGTCAAGTTGGGCTCAAAGTTGGGCCCCAAGTTGGGCCCCAAGTTGGGCTCAAAGTTGGGCCCCAAGTTGGGCCCCAAGTTGGGCTCAAAGTTGGGCCCCAAGTTGGGCCCCAAGTTGGCCCCAAGTTCGATGGGCCTGAAAAACCATATCTGAAACACCTAATGGCGAGTCATACCGTTGTGAGCGCCCTCACAGGCCTCACAGCGCCGCCGCCTCGGGATAGTTCCGACTGAAGTGGAATTGACTTCGCTGGTCTGAGTCAGAAGAAATACCTCCGATCGACTTCGGTGATTCCATCCCGGAAGCTGATCCCTCTGCAGCCAAGCATACGCACACAGTGCAACGCATCTGATCTGCGCCAACATTGTTTTGCAAAAGGCGCGCAGCTGGAAGAGGACTACATTGCTTCGGGATTCGAGGCGCCTTCTCCACCTGGCATCCACGGTGTCGACGCTCGTCTATGTCTAGGCTACAGCTACCGTACTCGTCTTTGGTGTTCAGCTCTCCTCCACTGCGTACAAAGTGGGATTATGCCGGCTCCGAATGTGGCCGGAATGAGCACATTCCGGCCAGATTCCCATCAGATCTTCCTCATATTCCAATTTCGGAATATATGCGAGTTTTCTCTACATTATGAACAGATAATAAACACATTCCAGACTAGCCCAGCTGCTGCAGGCCCATGTTTGCAGAAATCGTCTAAGTCCTGCCGCGGTGTGACGTAGATCACACTTTGTGACCTCTCGCGTGAACCGCGACCATCTCGCGACTTACAGATCTGGATCCCCTCTTCTGGCTTCAAATCCCCCTCGAAGACGCGTTAATCGACTTGAGATCGCCTTAATACCCCATTCTCCCTCGATATCTCTCTCAAATGGTCCGTGGTTGGCTGATAGTTGTCTTCATGCGCTTATGAGTGGCCCAGACATATTGGCAGCAATTGGTGCAATGTAGATGCGAAGCCCCTCACAACTGCAGTCTGTCTCCAGGTGGATTCGCCTGGCAGTCGCGAACACTCCAAAAAAGACACCAGAAAGCCCACGATGCTCATCGTAACGTCACGACAACAATCGCCCCCCAACCCCCACCTCCCACTGCGCCTGCCCATCCTGTCAACCCGGAACCTTATCCAGAGCATCTTCCCCACGCACTTCCTTCACCTCCCCAAGTACCTCCTTTGCTGACTCCTGACGACAACCTCTTCGGTGACAACGAGCATTCTGAGGATAGCTATTGTGCTTTTGGTGCGCATTTCTCCGACGACGACGACGATGACGCTCCCACTCGCCCCAACTCACCACTTTCTCCTCCTCCTCCTCCTCCTCCTCCTCCAACGGAACACGTCCCTGGGCCCGATCAAACGCCTACCGATGTCCCTGATCCAGATCTTGACCTCCCAGACGACGCCACACCTGCAACTCAGCTCGCGCCAGCATTCTACGAGCTTGCCCCCATTCGTTTGCTCTATCTTCAGACCGTAATCAGCCACACTTTCAACTCAAGAACTGTCGCAGAATGCAATCAGCAGCTGGCAGATGGCCTTGACCTTATCGCTGCGTGCAATGGCCTCCCTTCCGACCTATTTCCCAAGCCTGCTCGTACATTCGCCACTGCAAAACGACGTCTGGGTCTGTACGTGGACGACTACATTGTCACGAGCCCTATTTGCACAGTATGCTTCAAACATTATTCTCTCGACGAAATGAATACGATGGCATCTCCGAACTGCAAGGTGAAAAAATGCAAGGGCTTCGTCTATCGGGAGAAGAGAATGGCTGGGCGTATTGACGAGGACGATGAGGAAGAATTGAGCCGTCCAATGAAGCGAATACCAGCAAAGATCCACGCTTACGCACCAATCGAGAAGACTATCGCTAGATTTTTACTTCGCCCAGATTTCGTCGCTAACTTGCGCGACACGTCTCAGGATCACGAGCGACCTGAAGCCTCCGAGTTTACACTTATGCAGGATATCCACGATGCTGCCTGCTGGTCGAAGCTGGAGGTTGGCCTGAAACGTGTAATCGACAATCAAGGCAATGTCCGGGATGTTGAGGCGACTCCTGGGTCTCGCAAGAAGCTTGTTCTGTGCGATATTGGCCTCAACATAACCCTCAATATGGACTGGTATTTTTCTTCCTCGTTTTCGATCACACGATTACTTACCGGACATTTTTGTCCAGGTTTGGGATTACAGACAACCGCCCGCACTCGTGCGGAGCCATATATGCAGCAATTAACAATCTCCACCGATCCCACCGATACCTTGCTGATAGTATCGCCATTCTCACTACAATTCCGGGACCCTTCGAGCCTCGTCTTGAGCAGCAAAACCACATTCTTGAACCAATCAAAGACGGACTGAAGAAGCTTTACGCTGGTAAGACCAACTTCGTTTCTGTTTTGACTGTGGATGACAAGAAGAAAAATACAGGTATGCTAATGAACGTTTACGGCCGTCGTTTACCCGCCCAGGTCCACGTTATCGCGTCCATGCAAGCGTCTGACATACCCGCCTCGCGCAAATTCTCTGGCTCAGCTGGACATTCACACAAAACTCATCCGTGTAATGTTTGCTACCTTAACACAGCTGATATTAACACACCGGCGGGCTACGATATTCCAAGTATAGTTTCACCTCTCGCGCTTCTCCAGAGACCTGATGTCGATTCAAATGTAGATTTCAAACTCCGCGACGACTTTATTCAGCTAAAGCACGCATTTCAATCATACCACGCAAGTACGAAGAAAGCTCGGACAGAGATCTTAGATAAGTACGGAGCAAGATTCACGGAGATGAATTGGCTGCCCGGTTGGCTTCCGGTTAAATCTTCGCCTCTTGATTACATGCACAATTTCTATGGTCAGATTTGCGCTCCACCTTTGATTTTACTGAGACATTTCCCCGTTAGGAATTGTCAAGGATTTCTGGACCGAGGTTATCGGTGCTGGCTACTTGTTCGACAAGGATCGATGGCGCGGATTTGAAGCCACGATTAATGCAAGCATTTGGCCATCCGGAATTGGCAGGCTCCCTGACAACGTAAATATACCCCACTTCACTGCATCAATCTTTGAGAATCCTAAATACAGCTCGGGACGAATCACTCGCTTCAAAAGGCGGACCAATGGAGACGGCTCGCGCACGTGCAGCCGATTTTGCTATTTCTGGCTTGGCGCACTCAGGAAGACACGATATCCATCGACGCGCCAGCTGTACCGGCTCAACAAAGAAAGAACCAAAATTCAAGCGCAACATTTCCGAAATCTATCAGCTAGCGGTGTACCTCTCAGTTGCCGAGTGTATTTTTGCTGCCAAGTCTATCACACTCTATGACGCGGAGCGGGCTCAGCGCTACTTGCAGAAATTCTGTCTCGGCTGCCTACGTCTTGGAATCCACCTGAAGCCAAACCATCATCTAGCGATGCACTATTTGCCGATCTTCAAGTACTTTGGGCCAACATATGCTTGGTGGCTGTTCGCCTTCGAGCGCTGTAACGGTATTCTTGAAAAAGTGAACCTCAACGGCCATGCGGGCGGCGAAATGGAACTTACTTTGCTTCGTGATTGGATTCAAAAACAGTGTGTTTCCGATTTGGTGAGTCCTTCCACGTAGCCGTGGTACTCTATCCTTGACCAAAGAATAGATCAAATCCCTCCCAGAAGACGCGTCTCCTCAGGAGCGGAAGTTAGTCCAGCGCCTCGGAAGCGAGCACGGCAGCAATCGGGGAACCCTTCGAACCAACATTGCAGGTTTCGGCTCTGGTAAGTTGTCTCCAGAAGCTTGAAGACTCCGTTGATTTATTTTCGCGTAGGGGACAAAATTCTGACACCAAAGAGCATCAAGAAACCGGTGAATCTCCGGGTCCTTCCTCATGCCAGTATCTACGGCCTTTTACTGGCTCACGCACGCACGGTTTGGTCAGATATCTCGATCGTGGATGATTTTACCGCCGAGAATGGATCCTTGACATTCAGCGGATTGTCATCTGCAATCTCCTATCCATTTTTGGTCAAGGACGGCATTCGCTATGGCTGTTCAACTGCGACGCGGACAGACTCAGACCAGTTTGCGCTCCTTGATATTGATGGCTCACGCGTGCCATGCCAGATTGTCTATCACTTTGAGCTGAAGATTGATACCAAGGAACCAGTTCTTTCGACCGTGATTCGCAGGCTTTTGGCGGACTCCGAGTTGATCCCACAACTACCATGGGATCTGTAGTGCGTCTATTTCTCTGTTTTCTACTGGCCAAGTTTCTTAAAACATTGCCAGTGCGACTGAGCTGGCAACATACACCTGCTATGCCGAGAAATTCGGTCCGCTGGAGGTGGTGTGCAGTTCTGCGTTGGCTTGTTCAGCCGTCGTGATCCCCCTCGTCTCAAACAAACTCGGTGACGAGATTGAATTGTGTGTAGTCATTGGTATCGATCGTGCACGTTATTTCGCTTGCGTTCAGATTTCCGACTGATACATATTTTATAGTCAGGGATTCCTGCGGAAGATGCTTGGTTGGACGAGGTCGAAAAAGAATTACACTAAAGTGCGTACAAGACCAATTGCAAGAAGTGAACAAGAAATAGTACCATCTTTCGACTACCATCCGTCCATCGCGTCATCTCCTGTCAACTCAGCAAGCTTCTCCGCCGCCTCCTTTGTTTTACGGCTCGCCTCTCCGTTGCTGACCCGAGCGCGCTTTTTTACAGGTTGATCTATGTCGGGGACCTCTGAGCCGTTGCGTGCATGTTTGGGCTCGTCGACGGGATCCGTTACATCACCCCAAGCTACACCATTCTCTGCGATTCTGGATCCCAGCCAGTGCGGATTCGCCTCAAGCAGCTCCGGACGCACTTGCCATTTACGGATTCGATTCTTCAGAAGGCGCGCATTCGGCGGCTCTGCATCTTTGAGAACGGGTCCGTCCTTTCGATTTTTCATGGGCTTCTCTTTATCCGGCATAGGGTCCACGATTTTATCGATGTCCACATATAGCTGCACGGCTTTGCGATCTCCGTGAGTCGTTTTATCATCTGTAGAGTCCGCAAAAAGCTGACCACATCGCTCCGATAGTCAGGGCGCCGCCGGATATAGATTTTTGGCTTTTCAGGATCTTGATCTGGATCATCCTCGTAGTCCGACATTGCATTCACGATGAATGCAGAGTTGTACTTGTCGTCTTGGTACTCTGACTTTCCCCGCTTGCGAATACGACTCTGCAGGACCTTTCCATCAATGTGAGTACGGGCTAGGAATATAAAACACTCGAATCACTGACTGCTTCCGCGCGCGAATTCTTTTGGGCCCGGCTCAGTTTCTGGTCGTCCGCGATGGGCTGGTCTTCCTCGTCCTCCATCGCATCCTGCCTTCGTTCTTTCTCCGCCTTCTGGTCACTCTCCTTCTTGATCTTTTTCCACTGTCCGCTCATATACTTCCACTTCGTAACCACCATCTCCTTCACGTCCGCATTGGACATACCCGCGAGTAAATCCTTGGCTTCTGGTACGAGTGTGGCTCCGGTTGTTCGAATGTGCGTTACAACAGCGTCGATGTTGTCGTTATTGACCTTGTTATCAACATCTTTCTTCCAGAAAAATCGCATCAACGGCTGCTTAGTGAATGGATCCTTCGGCCAGGCCTCGTGTTCTTGTCCAATTCCGTACGGATAGTCGGGTAAGTTCTTTGCCTGCAGGTTTTTGATGCTCATGAAGTGGGTGAAGACCTTGATGATCAGGTCCTGGAAAGTCTCATAAGATGGAACAGATGGAAGTGCGTTGATTGTCTACAATCTCCAAACAATTTCAGAAGTCGTACCTTTAGCGGTTTTGGTACTTTGCTACTCTTCGAAGCTCTTGACGGCCCCGCTACTACCTGCACCGCATCGTCATCATCATCGCCACCGCCGCCGCCACCACCACCCTCACCGTCCTCAGGCTCGCTTGGCCCGCTTGCGTCCGTTGGCCCCGCTGTCCCTGACCTCATCGACACGGCCTCATCTGGCACCTCCAGAGTGACGCCTAGCTCTCTTTCAAGAAACTCTACTCTCTCTGTCAGCTCTGAGGTTCGTGCTTCCTCCAGCGCCAGCCGCGTGCGCAGTAACACAAGTTTCTTGTCTGCGGCAGCCTTATACCCTTGGAATTGTTCTTCAAGTTCTTCAAATTTCTTCGTCAGGGTATTGAGGCGAACGAGGTTGGTGTTAGGTCCCGACATGCAGGTAGAAAAGGTGCGATGGTGGGCGTCGAGGAAGACCTGCGAGCTGCCAATGGAAGCAACTGTGGTACGTACTTAGTACGTTTGACGGCTGTGTAAGCTCAGGCATGTATTCTACTGAACACTTACATCCTATATATTGTTTATAATGCGTTCTGAACCTCTGTGTGCGGCGGGCAATTAAAATTGAGTCGAATTCGGGCGTACGTGAGCCCGCCCGGAATTTTGAAAGGCATGCGCAGAGATTATCTGGATCTGTAATGCGCATGTAATATACGACGTAATGTCCGCAAAATGTGCGAGGATCTTGAACGTTCCTCGCAAATTCCAAAATAACAGGATCTGGCAGCAATTTGTGAGGAATATTAGTTTGATCTGCTCATTCCGGCCACATTCGGAGCCGGCATAATCCCACTTTGTACGCAGTGCTCTCGCCATCGTGGGCGGCATTCCCTCCCTCTTGCCTTCCTCCCGTGCGGAGGCACGAGGCGTTAACCCTCCCCCTGCCTTCCCCGCCATCTTCAGTCCCTCCCTTTTTCCTTCCTCCTCCATTCTCCCCCAATCCCTCCATGCAATCTGCCCCCAATTATTCCAATACCCTCGTCCTCGCCACCTTCCCCAGCCATCTTACCCGCCGCCATCCTCCCCCCTGTTCCCTTCTTCATCTCCTTCGCAGTGTTGCACCCTGCATCCCTATCGCCCTCTCTCCCCCCCTCCTCCCCATACTCACTCCGTTACACTCTCCTCCACCCCGATCTCAATATCGCTGCTCTCCATTCTCCGCCCCCCCCTCTCATCCCACCGCGCTCTATCTCGCTGCTCCACCTTCTTTCTCCTCCACGTTCTCCCACACTTCCCACCACTCTTAGAGAAGGGGTTGTGTGTGGGTGACGGCGCGCATCGTTGGCGCTGGACTGTGGAGCGCGTGTGCCGATATCCTTTGGCGCGGTCCGCCAGCCCTCGTCCATTTGGCTTGGCTTGACTGCAGCGCTCGCCGGTGGCGCCTTGCGATGCGCGAGTATCATACTTACGGCCGTTAATGTGAACGGGTGCGCGGCGGCTTGACAGGCTAGCGCTGGCTGTGTTTTGGGAACCGTCGCCTATGCCCTCTCCCTTCGGCGGCGCTATGAATATGCGGCGTCGTCGCGCCGCTTGGGGCTCCGGGTTGTAGGGTCTCTGCCTGTCGCCCATCCCGTTTGGTTGTGGGGGGTCGCCCTCGTCGCTCCGCTGGGAGAGATGTAAATGACGCCGCTTGAGGAGATGTAAATGACAGCGGCGTGGGGAACGGCGCGACACGGAGCTACTTACGGAGTTTGTGCTCAGCACGGAGCTGAGGGAGCAGAACGCTGACCCTAAGGCTCCAACCGTTTCGTTTCCGTTTGCGAATCTGGGAAAACCAAACGGAAACGATATAGAAACCGTTACAAACGGTTACAAACGGTTTGCAAACGGTAGTTTTGAGCCAGTCCATCATCCTGGCTATATTCGTGGTACGTGGTGTTGTACGACACAGTTAGATTATTGGGACACTTCCAACAGGCATTCCCGAGGACTAAGAGTGATTGATAAGCATTTGGGATGCCTCCAGGTCTGACGCGCAAGATCTTCATGGCCGACATTCAGGTTTGTAGCCATCACACACCGACCTGGTGTCACCAAGAGAAGTCGGCATTTTATTATTATTAAAACTAACCATTTCTTCGCACCATGGGAGGATGTTGGAGACGGGTTAATACTTCAATTGGTACCTTTATATTGAGGCGGCGCAAACCGTTTTCAAACCGTTTCTGGAACCGTTTGTCAAGCCCCACAAACGAAACGGAAATAAAAAACGGTTTTAATCGTTCGTAACCGTTTCCAAACGGAAATAGTTGGAGCCTTAGCTGACCCCCCCTCGTCCGCGCTCGCATCTTACCCCCGGCTGCGATCGCACAACCAATGCTACCGCGCGCGCACCTGATTTGGCGGATGCATTGTGGGGCCGCTAAATATCGCGCCTACGTGACTACTCCTGTTTTACATAGACCGACTGTTTGTACTTACCAATGCGTCGTTTGAAGCTTGGGAGCTTTAGCGAAACACAACAACAACAAATACCGTGACGCGCCTTTACTCCGAATCTTGACGCGCTCAGGCTATCAGCATTTTTTCCCCGCAGAACTTGAGGTGCTCTTAACATTCTTCTTTTTATGTCACTGAGAAGCCTTTACTCAGTGAAATAAGCTATGCATGGTGACTCATGAAACTGGCCCTCAGGTTGCCCTCAGGGCGACGAACCTCGGAGTGGCCGTTCAGCAGCGCGTGCTCGTATATCGGAACTGATTCTAGCATTCCAATCTGATGACTCCGTACCGAGTCTCGATTTTTGAAGCACGGTTCTTGAATTTTGAAACATCGGAGCATGAAGGTTAACTTTTTTTTTCGGGCGGTATGAGGCAGGTTTTGGGGGCGCTCGTCGAATTGTCGTATTAGATATCAAGTTGCGGAATCGGGTAACTAATATCCTCCAGACTAGGTCTGAGGTTCAACTTGTGCGATGAAGTGCTGGGTTGAAAGGAGGATGCATCGCTCTGCCTGCGTTCTGCCTTGACCATATGAGTGCCACATCACCAAAAGTGGGAGATCGTTACAAGGCTATGCAATGGGCATAATGTGACATAATCCAGGCAATGTCCACAATCATGGTGAATTTTTCGAAATCCCTTGCAACCACTTAAAGAAGCCACAATGTCCACAATATAGCGATGATTGCCAATTGTCCCAATGCCTTGCCACTCGCTGCAATGTATGGCAATGCCGGTAGGGACTGGGCTTATACAGTATCAGATTATTCATAGCACTCAATGAAATTGGCAGAAAGATTTCAAACATGCGATAAAAAGAATGTGATTGGCCATATAGAAATACAAAATACTGTGGTCGCCAGCGCGGGGTCACGTTCGGTCTCATCTGCCATATCTAGTATCGTGGGTGCGAGGTCGGATACCTCTCCAGCGTGCTCCGTATTGACATGAGAACCAGACATCTTGATTTCCCCAGAAGATCAACTTGTCCGAGCGTTGTCGTCGGCAACTTGATGAGGTACGAGAAACCGCGGACAAAAACCACAGGGAGGAGAGACAGGGAGGCAAATGATAGGTAGGCTTGGGTGCTTGAAGGTAAAGAGCAGCTTGAAACATGAAAAGTCCAAGAAAGTTGGTGCAAGTCTTGCGGATCCTGACGAGGTCATGCAAGGCGCGGCGCAGGCAGGGCTCAATGGTCCAGGAATGGATAGCTTTGGGTGCCTGAAGTTGAAGAGCAACTTGAGGGAAGACGTCAATACAGTTACTGCGGATCTTGAGAACAAATCACTGAAGGTTGCTGCGGTGCGGACGAAGGCTTGGTGCAGTGTGGACAAAGCCTCGAGCAGGTTTGAATGTTTGGGGGCACAGCGCAGTTGAAGGAAGGGAGCATAGCTAGGGTTGTTCAAACATATCTTGGGCTCTTCAAGCAGGTCTTGGGGCCCTGGGGTCTTGAAGAGCGCGGACGAGGTGGGAGGAGAGGAAGAAAGACAGATGGACGACACACATCAATATCAACATTGATCAGTATCAATCACGCGATTTGATTGATCGGAGTTTCAATTCACTTCGCACCGGATTCGCAGTTGCAAAGCCCGCGACTTTTGAGAAAGAGACAGAAGATGAAACCACGTCTTTTATTCTTCCTGTCTTGGAACCAATTTTCAGAAAAGATGAAGAACTTCAACCCATCTTATTCCCGTCCAGCTGTCAGCTGAATTTCCACTGGCCATAAAATTAATGGGAACAATATTAAGTTGGCTGTAGGGACATAATAGAAGTTCTCTTTTGCTGTACAGCAGACATTTTCTCTCATTCCACGCAATTTGTAAGAATAAAAAACTTCCTGATGCGACGAATTCTTTTCTGAAGATGATATAATAATATAGTACCTCTGAGTCTATGAGTGTTTGTAGGTGCGGGAGACGATGTCTGGCTCACCATATAATAATTAGACACATGCTAGAATTAATCAACGGGGTAATGGTAACAAAAAGTCGGCCCATTCTGAACGGGCAAATAGAAATTTTGCGAAGGCAGCCACAATAATTATATACAAATCAAGTATTTTCCACGTACTCCCATGATTCCCACTCAACCCCAATCATTGCACGCACATTGCCAATGGAGTGGCACAGTTGGGTGGACATGGCAATGACTGGCAATGAGCGCACAATGATTGTAATTCAATTGCAATCAGCCGGAATGATGGCGCCGTTCGGCAGCTATCAGAATGTTTCTCCAGATTTGGTGATGTGTTATCCTGTACTGAATGTATTAGCCCCACTGAACACCTGTTCATGTAGAACACAACAGGGCATACCACTTTTTGATGCAGTCGGACAAAGTTCAACTCACTTTTGCAAGTTCACCGCACTCGTCTTTTGTATTGAAAAGATCTGAGAAGCATACGAGTAGATAGGATCCCAGGAGTATTGCCTGATGTCGTTGTCAATATAACTTCGATGAGAATTCCCTTGGGTATCAAGTAGCATTGATCCATTTTTCTGGAGTCAATTCCTGTGCAAAAAATCCTTTGAAGCTACGATACTGCACCATACCGATGTACAGCATTGTATTTCTTACATGACTTCTCCGGAACGCGGCCCGGGGTTTCCAATGTTCCCTGCTCAAAACTCGCTCACCCTGTACTTAGTCAATAATGGGTCAAAAATTCGAGGACTGTCTCTGGGTCCCAGAAAGCCAAGAGGCTTGAAGATCGACTTGGTTGGAAAATGAGAGTACTATCTTATCTAATCTCTTGATCTCAGGACTGTGGCAGTGCATACATCCCAGTGCTGTATTGGCTGTGCCACCACGCCCTTTCACCTACCCCCACAGCCGGGTGCGACGACCGCATATTCAGATACTGGGCCCAACAGTCCGCCCGCACCATGCCACAAATGGATTCTCTTCAACTTGACCCGCCGTTCATCGAGGAGTCCTCGGAGGGCGTTCGACGCCCATCCCGTCTCCGTGCCATGAAGGAAACGTTCCGCAGTTTCAAGCAAAACAAAGGACCAAAAACTGGCAGTAATATCAAGACTGCGGAGGGTACACCTAGCCCTGTCGCTTTGCACTCTCAGCCGGATCCCACTGGAGGTGACACGAGGCGGACCCATCAAACAGGCGCAGTTATTGATAACCTTGCGCTTGCGGCCAGCATTGTGGAGAGCATCTCCAACGTTATTGATAAATTCCCTTATGTGGGTCCCGTGGCGGCCCTTTTGTCTCAAATCTTGAAGACATGCAGGGTAAGTGAAACGACCTTGAAACTTGAATTATCACCGATTAAATATTCCTCTTGCAGGAAATCAAAGATATGCACGAACAACGAGACCTTCTTATCGCAAGGCTTACCAAAACAGCTGGGGACCTACATGGCACAATTATGCGAATGGAGGCAAATAACCATACCAACTCCACCGGCCGCCTAAAGGTGAACATTGAGGAATACGTTGGGTAAGGTTTTCTTCCATAGTCGCGGACAAAAATAATCACCCTCAAATGTAGACTACTTGAGCGGGCTTCGGTGCTCATGTCAGACTTTGACAGTCAAGGCAGATTTAGGACAACGGCACTCCAAACGGAATGGGCAGGCAAGTTTACTGCTCTCGATCGCGAGCTTGATTGGTTTGGCACCCGTTTCAATGTAAGTGCCACATATTTATTGTTTGGGCATCATTATAAGAAAGTTCATGTCTTTCAGGTCAACCGTTTGGCCGATATGCAGATAGAGCAGGGTGTAATTCACAGGAAGGTGGACAATGGCCAGATAGAACAGGGTGAAATTCATAAGAAGGTGGATGATGCCCAGATAGAACAGGGTGTAATTCACAAGAAGGTAGATGATGCCTGCATCGCAGCGTCAGTCCAATATTTATTGTGTTGACCATTCGGAAGCTAAATAACCTCTAGTCTCCAGGAAAAGCTTGAGAAATGGCTAAAACCTGCGGATATGTCCGATAAACAGCATGAAACACACAAACTTCACCACGAAGGCACGGGGATATGGTTCTTGGACGGTCGTCAGCTTGCTGAGTGGATCGAAAAACCTGGATCTCTCTGGATTGGAGGAAATTGTAAGCAACTTCGACTCCTCCTTTTTTTCGAGTACTAATTGATTGGTAGCTGGTACGGGGAAGAGCGTGATAAGGTACGATTTAGCCACCGGGATTTTTCAACTATTTACCCATCCACCAGCTCTACAGTGATCCGGAAGCTGATCCACGATCGACCGCCATCCGACGACGGAACCGTCGCGGTGGGATACTTCTATTTCGACTTTAGGGACGACAAGAAGCAGCTGGTGGATACCATGCTTCGCTCCGTCGTCTTCCAGCTGTCTGGGCAGTCCCTTAATCCCTACGCTGCGCTTAATTCGCAGTACGAAAAGCTATCCCGGGGTCAGACTCTGCCCACCACCCAGGATCTTCTGGATATTCTTGACCAGCTACTCTTGGAATTTCGGCATACTTATATTGTGCTTGATGCACTCGACGAGTGTCGAGACACGGATCTTCCGTCGCTTGTTGAGCTCCTCTCGAAGCTTCGGATGCGGACGGAAGGCTCATTGCACCTCCTGTTCACCAGTCAACCCCGTGAAATATTTACGGCCGGTTTCAAGGGTGTAGAACAAATTGTTCTAGAACCCGAAGCGACACAAAAAGACATCAAGCACTTCGTTTCTGATGAAATCCAGTCGAGGCTCAAGCAACTAAAGCACTGGGGAGGTTGGAAAACCCGTGCTGAGGAGATCATCGCAAAGGTGGTGGAGAAGAGTAACGGGATGTGAGTTGATTTGGGGTGGTGAATTAAGTACAATGAATGCTGATGAAAATTCCAGGTTTCGCTTGGCCGCTTGTCTCATTATTGAGATATTCCATCATAAATTGGAGCCCAACCTCGACACGATATTGGCCAATCTTCCGAATGAGCTGTACGGAATCTATGACCGATTCCTGGAAACATTTGAAGGGGAAGATCTGGTCTACCTTGAAAGGATCCTCCGCTGGCTTCTCTTCTCTGCCGAGCCGCTTACACTGCCGGAGCTCGAGGATGCTCTCGCATTCGACTTCTCAGACCCGCACCTACATGTATACGACCCATCTAAACAGGGCAACAAAGCTATAATTCTTGTTGGATTTCTGGGAGGGCTCGTCATTGTAGGCGAATCTGTGGAGGCCTATACTGGTGAACTGACAGTGGTCGCGAGCCTCGCACATGCATCCGTCGCGGATTACCTCAATTCAGATAAATTTGCGACAAAGGGCCGGTGCGACGTCAGCAGGGAACACTCGCATACATTTCTCGCACAGACATGTGTGGGCTATCTTCTTCACTTCGAAAACCATCCTTGCCACTTCGAACGACAGAATGCCTCCTACTGTTGGCATCTTACCAAGCAGACATCTTTGGAGCACCCCTTAGTGAAGTATGTTGCACAGTATTGGAGCTATCATTTACTCCGCTGCCATGACCGAGCTGCTCTATCGATATCGACCGCGCGGCTCCTCGTGGGTGGTAGCAGGCAATATGAAACTTTGAACAAGCTGTACAAAATTGACTTGTTGCGCAATTCTCTGGCGCCTCTGTACAGGTGTTCCCTTATAGGATACCGCGAAGGCGTGGAATATCTGCTTCGGAATGGCGCCGATGTTAATAAAGTGGGTGGGGAGTTTTACTATGCCTTACAAGCAGCATCTGCAAACGGCCACACCGATGTCATTCGTGTCTTGCTCAAGAATGGTGCGGATATAAACATGGCGGGTGGAGAATATGGGAGTGCTTTACAGGCTGCGGCTGTTCGCGGCCACACGGAGGTCGTCGGTATCCTGTGTGAGAAGGGTGCCGACATCAACACAGCTGGTGGAAGTTATGGGAGTGCTTTACAAGCCGCAGCTGATGGCGGTCACACGGAGGTTGTCGGTATCCTGTGCGAGAAGGGTGCTGACCTCAATGCAGCCGGTGGATTTCATGGGAGCGCTTTACAGGCCGCGGCTGCTCGCGGCCACACGGAGGTCGTCGGTATCTTGATCGTGAAGGGTGCCCATGTCAACACAGTTGGAGGAGGGTATTATGGGAGTGCTTTACAGGCCGCAGCTGCTTACGGTCACACGGAGGTCGTCGGTATCCTGTGCGAGAAGGGTGCCAACCTCAACGCAGCTGGTGGAAGCTATGAGAGCGCTTTACAAGTTGCGGCTGCTGGTGGTCATACAGAGGTCGTCCGTATCCTTCTGGAGAATGGTGCGGATAGCAACATAGCGGGAGGAAAAGCTGGAAGCGCATTGCAGACCGCGTCCGCTAAAGGCAGCACCGACATTGTCCGTTTCTTGGTCGAGCAGGGTGCCAACGTTAACGCAGTTGGTGGCAAACATGGGAGTGCTTTGCAGGCCGCATCTGCGAAGGGCCACACTGACATTATCCGCATCCTGCTGGAAAACGGTGCGGATATCAACTCCTCGGATGGACTCGGAAACCATGGCAGTGCATTACAGATCGCATGCACTCAAGGTCACTTTGAGGCCGTCCGTATCCTGATCAAGCACGGTGCCGACATGCCTGGGGACCTTTTACAGATCGCATGCACTCGAGGTCACGTTGAAGTCGTCCGTATCCTGATCAAGCACGGCGCCAACATGCTTGGGGACCGTTTACAGATCGCATGCACTCGAGGTCACGTTGAAGTCGTCCGAATCCTGATCAAGCACGGCGCGGACATAAACGCCGTTGGTGGACTTCATGGGAGGCCTTTACAGGTCGTGTACACCACAGGCCACCGTATCCGTTGCCGTCTTGATACCGAGAAGATGAACGTGACTAGTAAAATGTTACTGCAGGGTATGGCTGAGCGTTACGCAGAAATCGACCGCATCTTGCGCGAGAATGGGGCCGTCGGTGCGTGAAATTGGCGATGCAAATATAATGACTCACCAGAATCCGTGCAGATACAGAGATGACAGCCAGAGAGACGGATCAATGAGATTTTCTTCGCGACTTTCAGGAGGCACTGTAGCTTGTCAAATCCTATGTATGTATCTCACTTTGTGGGTGATAAAGCAACAAGTACTGTAATACAAATCCGCACGCACGCAGGTAAAATGGTTGGGGCGCGCAGAGCAGGACGCGTAGGGGGGTAGACTGCTGTTTAACGAAGATGGAATTGATTTGACCGAAAAGACAATTGAGGAATAAATATATTTGTATATCGATACACACGCACACGCAGCGGAGGATCTAACCCGAGGCCAGTGCGCCAAAGTGCTGAGTGGTTACTTGAAACTAGGTGCCGACTTTCGGAGATTGGACGCGCACCGATACCGTACAAAGAAATTAGGCCTCCCCCGATGTAAATTGCGACTTCTTCCAAATCTAAGAGTAGGGCGACTTTGAGAGGCGTCAGAGTCAAACCAGGCCGTGAATAGAGTCCACGTAATCCTTAGTGGCAAGATAGACCGTCCTTGCGCAGACCGTCCTTGTGCGCAGCCCAGACGTAATCCAAGTTCCGCCCCGATAACCATTAGAGGAAATACACCAATGAACTAAGTGCTGATGCTGAAGCGCTGAAGGGTTAGAAATATTCATTGTTCTAGAACTCCGAAGAAGAGGTATCAGATTGCGCAATTGTGCGCAACAAAGGATGGTAATGAGGCAATGACAACTTATCGGAGAGACTGTAAGCAGTGAACCAAGAGGTGGCCGCGAGAAGATCTAGAATCAGAAGTTGTCATAAACAATAAGGGCGGCTAAAGATGAAGAGAGAGTACAATTGCGATTTAACAGTGGTGGTGGTGGTGGTTGAGTTGAAGAAATTCCTCTGAGCAACTTCGGCAGAGTCCCAGAAGCTGATCCCTCTGCAGCCAAGCATACGCACACAGCGCAACGCATCTATTGCGCCCACATCGTTGTCTGCCTTTCTTGCGGATGGGAGCGTGCGCTTTACAGCCTGACCGCCAGCAAAACGTGCGCAGCGACGAGATTGACCGGCAGCTGGAGGAGACCATATTACTTCGAGAGGTGGGTTCTTCCTCCCTTTTTTCATTTTGTTGTGCGTTTGCGTCTGCTCTTACCAAGCTCTTACGGCACTGCGTACAAAGTGGGATTATGCCGGCTCCGAATGTGGCCGGAATGAGCAGATCAAACTAATATTCCTCACAAATTGCTGCCAGATCCTGTTATTTTGGAATTTGCGAGGAACGTTCAAGATCCTCGCACATTTTGCGGACATTACGTCGTATATTACATGCGCATTACAGATCCAGATAATCTCTGCGCATGCCTTTCAAAATTCCGGGCGGGCTCACGTACGCCCGAATTCGACTCAATTTTAATTGCCCGCCGCACACAGAGGTTCAGAACGCATTATAAACAATATATAGGATGTAAGTGTTCAGTAGAATACATGCCTGAGCTTACACAGCCGTCAAACGTACTAAGTACGTACCACAGTTGCTTCCATTGGCAGCTCGCAGGTCTTCCTCGACGCCCACCATCGCACCTTTTCTACCTGCATGTCGGGACCTAACACCAACCTCGTTCGCCTCAATACCCTGACGAAGAAATTTGAAGAACTTGAAGAACAATTCCAAGGGTATAAGGCTGCCGCAGACAAGAAACTTGTGTTACTGCGCACGCGGCTGGCGCTGGAGGAAGCACGAACCTCAGAGCTGACAGAGAGAGTAGAGTTTCTTGAAAGAGAGCTAGGCGTCACTCTGGAGGTGCCAGATGAGGCCGTGTCGATGAGGTCAGGGACAGCGGGGCCAACGGACGCAAGCGGGCCAAGCGAGCCTGAGGACGGTGAGGGTGGTGGTGGCGGCGGCGGTGGCGATGATGATGACGATGCGGTGCAGGTAGTAGCGGGGCCGTCAAGAGCTTCGAAGAGTAGCAAAGTACCAAAACCGCTAAAGGTACGACTTCTGAAATTGTTTGGAGATTGTAGACAATCAACGCACTTCCATCTGTTCCATCTTATGAGACTTTCCAGGACCTGATCATCAAGGTCTTCACCCACTTCATGAGCATCAAAAACCTGCAGGCAAAGAACTTACCCGACTATCCGTACGGAATTGGACAAGAACACGAGGCCTGGCCGAAGGATCCATTCACTAAGCAGCCGTTGATGCGATTTTTCTGGAAGAAAGATGTTGATAACAAGGTCAATAACGACAACATCGACGCTGTTGTAACGCACATTCGAACAACCGGAGCCACACTCGTACCAGAAGCCAAGGATTTACTCGCGGGTATGTCCAATGCGGACGTGAAGGAGATGGTGGTTACGAAGTGGAAGTATATGAGCGGACAGTGGAAAAAGATCAAGAAGGAGAGTGACCAGAAGGCGGAGAAAGAACGAAGGCAGGATGCGATGGAGGACGAGGAAGACCAGCCCATCGCGGACGACCAGAAACTGAGCCGGGCCCAAAAGAATTCGCGCGCGGAAGCAGTCAGTGATTCGAGTGTTTTATATTCCTAGCCCGTACTCACATTGATGGAAAGGTCCTGCAGAGTCGTATTCGCAAGCGGGGAAAGTCAGAGTACCAAGACGACAAGTACAACTCTGCATTCATCGTGAATGCAATGTCGGACTACGAGGATGATCCAGATCAAGATCCTGAAAAGCCAAAAATCTATATCCGGCGGCGCCCTGACTATCGGAGCGATGTGGTCAGCTTTTTGCGGACTCTACAGATGATAAAACGACTCACGGAGATCGCAAAGCCGTGCAGCTATATGTGGACATCGATAAAATCGTGGACCCTATGCCGGATAAAGAGAAGCCCATGAAAAATCGAAAGGACGGACCCGTTCTCAAAGATGCAGAGCCGCCGAATGCGCGCCTTCTGAAGAATCGAATCCGTAAATGGCAAGTGCGTCCGGAGCTGCTTGAGGCGAATCCGCACTGGCTGGGATCCAGAATCGCAGAGAATGGTGTAGCTTGGGGTGATGTAACGGATCCCGTCGACGAGCCCAAACATGCACGCAACGGCTCAGAGGTCCCCGACATAGATCAACCTGTAAAAAAGCGCGCTCGGGTCAGCAACGGAGAGGCGAGCCGTAAAACAAAGGAGGCGGCGGAGAAGCTTGCTGAGTTGACAGGAGATGACGCGATGGACGGATGGTAGTCGAAAGATGGTACTATTTCTTGTTCACTTCTTGCAATTGGTCTTGTACGCACTTTAGTGTAATTCTTTTTCGACCTCGTCCAACCAAGCATCTTCCGCAGGAATCCCTGACTATAAAATATGTATCAGTCGGAAATCTGAACGCAAGCGAAATAACGTGCACGATCGATACCAATGACTACACACAATTCAATCTCGTCACCGAGTTTGTTTGAGACGAGGGGGATCACGACGGCTGAACAAGCCAACGCAGAACTGCACACCACCTCCAGCGGACCGAATTTCTCGGCATAGCAGGTGTATGTTGCCAGCTCAGTCGCACTGGCAATGTTTTAAGAAACTTGGCCAGTAGAAAACAGAGAAATAGACGCACTACAGATCCCATGGTAGTTGTGGGATCAACTCGGAGTCCGCCAAAAGCCTGCGAATCACGGTCGAAAGAACTGGTTCCTTGGTATCAATCTTCAGCTCAAAGTGATAGACAATCTGGCATGGCACGCGTGAGCCATCAATATCAAGGAGCGCAAACTGGTCTGAGTCTGTCCGCGTCGCAGTTGAACAGCCATAGCGAATGCCGTCCTTGACCAAAAATGGATAGGAGATTGCAGATGACAATCCGCTGAATGTCAAGGATCCATTCTCGGCGGTAAAATCATCCACGATCGAGATATCTGACCAAACCGTGCGTGCGTGAGCCAGTAAAAGGCCGTAGATACTGGCATGAGGAAGGACCCGGAGATTCACCGGTTTCTTGATGCTCTTTGGTGTCAGAATTTTGTCCCCTACGCGAAAATAAATCAACGGAGTCTTCAAGCTTCTGGAGACAACTTACCAGAGCCGAAACCTGCAATGTTGGTTCGAAGGGTTCCCCGATTGCTGCCGTGCTCGCTTCCGAGGCGCTGGACTAACTTCCGCTCCTGAGGAGACGCGTCTTCTGGGAGGGATTTGATCTATTCTTTGGTCAAGGATAGAGTACCACGGCTACGTGGAAGGACTCACCAAATCGGAAACACACTGTTTTTGAATCCAATCACGAAGCAAAGTAAGTTCCATTTCGCCGCCCGCATGGCCGTTGAGGTTCACTTTTTCAAGAATACCGTTACAGCGCTCGAAGGCGAACAGCCACCAAGCATATGTTGGCCCAAAGTACTTGAAGATCGGCAAATAGTGCATCGCTAGATGATGGTTTGGCTTCAGGTGGATTCCAAGACGTAGGCAGCCGAGACAGAATTTCTGCAAGTAGCGCTGAGCCCGCTCCGCGTCATAGAGTGTGATAGACTTGGCAGCAAAAATACACTCGGCAACTGAGAGGTACACCGCTAGCTGATAGATTTCGGAAATGTTGCGCTTGAATTTTGGTTCTTTCTTTGTTGAGCCGGTACAGCTGGCGCGTCGATGGATATCGTGTCTTCCTGAGTGCGCCAAGCCAGAAATAGCAAAATCGGCTGCACGTGCGCGAGCCGTCTCCATTGGTCCGCCTTTTGAAGCGAGTGATTCGTCCCGAGCTGTATTTAGGATTCTCAAAGATTGATGCAGTGAAGTGGGGTATATTTACGTTGTCAGGGAGCCTGCCAATTCCGGATGGCCAAATGCTTGCATTAATCGTGGCTTCAAATCCGCGCCATCGATCCTTGTCGAACAAGTAGCCAGCACCGATAACCTCGGTCCAGAAATCCTTGACAATTCCTAACGGGGAAATGTCTCAGTAAAATCAAAGGTGGAGCGCAAATCTGACCATAGAAATTGTGCATGTAATCAAGAGGCGAAGATTTAACCGGAAGCCAACCGGGCAGCCAATTCATCTCCGTGAATCTTGCTCCGTACTTATCTAAGATCTCTGTCCGAGCTTTCTTCGTACTTGCGTGGTATGATTGAAATGCGTGCTTTAGCTGAATAAAGTCGTCGCGGAGTTTGAAATCTACATTTGAATCGACATCAGGTCTCTGGAGAAGCGCGAGAGGTGAAACTATACTTGGAATATCGTAGCCCGCCGGTGTGTTAATATCAGCTGTGTTAAGGTAGCAAACATTACACGGATGAGTTTTGTGTGAATGTCCAGCTGAGCCAGAGAATTTGCGCGAGGCGGGTATGTCAGACGCTTGCATGGACGCGATAACGTGGACCTGGGCGGGTAAACGACGGCCGTAAACGTTCATTAGCATACCTGTATTTTTCTTCTTGTCATCCACAGTCAAAACAGAAACGAAGTTGGTCTTACCAGCGTAAAGCTTCTTCAGTCCGTCTTTGATTGGTTCAAGAATGTGGTTTTGCTGCTCAAGACGAGGCTCGAAGGGTCCCGGAATTGTAGTGAGAATGGCGATACTATCAGCAAGGTATCGGTGGGATCGGTGGAGATTGTTAATTGCTGCATATATGGCTCCGCACGAGTGCGGGCGGTTGTCTGTAATCCCAAACCTGGACAAAAATGTCCGGTAAGTAATCGTGTGATCGAAAACGAGGAAGAAAAATACCAGTCCATATTGAGGGTTATGTTGAGGCCAATATCGCACAGAACAAGCTTCTTGCGAGACCCAGGAGTCGCCTCAACATCCCGGACATTGCCTTGATTGTCGATTACACGTTTCAGGCCAACCTCCAGCTTCGACCAGCAGGCAGCATCGTGGATATCCTGCATAAGTGTAAACTCGGAGGCTTCAGGTCGCTCGTGATCCTGAGACGTGTCGCGCAAGTTAGCGACGAAATCTGGGCGAAGTAAAAATCTAGCGATAGTCTTCTCGATTGGTGCGTAAGCGTGGATCTTTGCTGGTATTCGCTTCATTGGACGGCTCAATTCTTCCTCATCGTCCTCGTCAATACGCCCAGCCATTCTCTTCTCCCGATAGACGAAGCCCTTGCATTTTTTCACCTTGCAGTTCGGAGATGCCATCGTATTCATTTCGTCGAGAGAATAATGTTTGAAGCATACTGTGCAAATAGGGCTCGTGACAATGTAGTCGTCCACGTACAGACCCAGACGTCGTTTTGCAGTGGCGAATGTACGAGCAGGCTTGGGAAATAGGTCGGAAGGGAGGCCATTGCACGCAGCGATAAGGTCAAGGCCATCTGCCAGCTGCTGATTGCATTCTGCGACAGTTCTTGAGTTGAAAGTGTGGCTGATTACGGTCTGAAGATAGAGCAAACGAATGGGGGCAAGCTCGTAGAATGCTGGCGCGAGCTGAGTTGCAGGTGTGGCGTCGTCTGGGAGGTCAAGATCTGGATCAGGGACATCGGTAGGCGTTTGATCGGGCCCAGGGACGTGTTCCGTTGGAGGAGGAGGAGGAGGAGGAGGAGGAGAAAGTGGTGAGTTGGGGCGAGTGGGAGCGTCATCGTCGTCGTCGTCGGAGAAATGCGCACCAAAAGCACAATAGCTATCCTCAGAATGCTCGTTGTCACCGAAGAGGTTGTCGTCAGGAGTCAGCAAAGGAGGTACTTGGGGAGGTGAAGGAAGTGCGTGGGGAAGATGCTCTGGATAAGGTTCCGGGTTGACAGGATGGGCAGGCGCAGTGGGAGGTGGGGGTTGGGGGGGCGATTGTTGTCGTGACGTTACGATGAGCATCGTGGGCTTTCTGGTGTCTTTTTTGGAGTGTTCGCGACTGCCAGGCGAATCCACCTGGAGACAGACTGCAGTTGTGAGGGGCTTCGCATCTACATTGCACCAATTGCTGCCAATATGTCTGGGCCACTCATAAGCGCATGAAGACAACTATCAGCCAACCACGGACCATTTGAGAGAGATATCGAGGGAGAATGGGGTATTAAGGCGATCTCAAGTCGATTAACGCGTCTTCGAGGGGGATTTGAAGCCAGAAGAGGGGATCCAGATCTGTAAGTCGCGAGATGGTCGCGGTTCACGCGAGAGGTCACAAAGTGTGATCTACGTCACACCGCGGCAGGACTTAGACGATTTCTGCAAACATGGGCCTGCAGCAGCTGGGCTAGTCTGGAATGTGTTTATTATCTGTTCATAATGTAGAGAAAACTCGCATATATTCCGAAATTGGAATATGAGGAAGATCTGATGGGAATCTGGCCGGAATGTGCTCATTCCGGCCACATTCGGAGCCGGCATAATCCCACTTTGTACGCAGTGCGGGGGACTGCGTTCGTTCGCTCGTGTCGCCAATACCCTTTGTTTTCGGGATTTGAGGCGCCATCTCCACCTCATTTCACTCTTCTTTCATTGCACTTCTGCCGTCTCCAGTGTACAGTGTCGACGCTCGTCTATGTCCTTTTTTTTTCCGGCACTGAACGCTGGAGTACCTTGGGAGTACCACTATTACCGTGGCTGCGGCTATAGTTACCGTATCGGTGGTGTCCCGCTTTCCTCTCGCCGTCGTGGGCGCCAAGGCGGTACTCCCTCCTGCCTTCCTTCCGTGCGGAAGCCCCAGGTGTTGGCCGCATGGGTATCCGTCTCGGCATGCGCGCACTCACCCGGCCTATTTAGACCCTCTGCCTCTTTCTTCCCTTCCATTCCGCTTCGCTCTCCCCTTCTCCAGTATACAACTATACAATGCTAACCACACCCCTTCTTCCCCCCCGCAGGGTAACGACCATCATCCTCTGTACGGCCCTGAACGAATGCTGTTGGAGAAGAAGGGGCAGGCGTGGCCGTTTTTCTCTATCTTCGATTGTCCCCCCCCTTTGCGAGCGTTCCCTTTCCCTTATTTACGAGGGGTGGCATATCATGCGTGCTTCATCCTTCGTCATATTTCATGTGTCTCTCTCCTCTCTACATCGGCGCTCTCGTCATCCTCTTCCGCTCGATATTACCGCCTTCCACTTTCCTCCCCTCCTTCCCATCCAATGCGTCCCCTCCTTGATCCTTCCCCCTGTCTTCCCCATTATCAGTCCCTCCCTCCTCCCCCAATCCCTCCATGCCATCTGCCCCCACCATTTCAATATCCCCGTCCTCGCCACCTTGCCCTCCCCCGCCCATCCCCCTCCTCGTCTTCATCTCCTTCGCCGCGTCGCCCTGCGGCTCTATCGCCCTCTCCCTTCCTCTCCTACCCATACTCTCTCCGTTACGCTCTCCTCCACCTCGATCTCGCTGCTCCACCTTCTCTCTTCTCCCCGTTCTCCCTCACTTCCCACCACCTTTAGACGAGAGGATCGCATCCGGCGGCAGTGTGGTGCATCGTTGGTGTTAAGAGTGCGGAGCGCGTTGCCCATATCCCTTGGCGCGGTTTCCGCCAGCCCTTGTCCATTTGGCATGACGGGCTCTGTTTGGGAACCGTCGCCCGTGCCCTTCCCCTTCGGCGGCGCTATGATGTGCGGGGTCGTCGCACCGCTTGGGGCTCCGGGTTGCGGGTTGGTGCCCGTCGCCCATCGCGTTTGGCTGTGGGGGGTCGCCCTCGTCGCGGCGCTGGGAGAGATGTAAATGACGGCGGTATGGGGAACGGCACGAGAGAGCTACTTACGGAGTTTGTGCTGGGGAGCAGAACACTGACCCTTCCTGCACCTCGACCTGCCCGCGCGGCGCGTCTCTTACCCCCGGCTGCGATCGCGCAAGGCCAATAAGTACCGCGCTCGATTTGGCAGATACCGTGTTGGCGGGGCCGCTGAGTATCGCGCGCGCGTTCCTACGTAGCTATTCCTCTTTTACCTACCTCTAGAGGAGATGTGTAGTTTCGATTTTACCTATAATACGTCGCTGTCTGCGTTACTGTGTGTGTATGCTTGGCTGCAGACTCGGAGGGATCAGCTTCCGGGAGTTATACTATAATAGGCCCAGATGTGATAATGTGACTAGAAGTGATAATTCACTGATGCTTGCCGTAATTCTTACTCCTATGCTCTGAGAAAAAAGAATGACATGCAAGGATGTATTCTCGAAGGTCTGGTAAACTTCTTTGAGTCTTGGAGCCCACTAGGCGGACAGAAAAAAATGAAAACCTGTATTTTTGATGCGATCAAAACACCGCCAAAAAGCGTTATCACTTCTAGGTCTGATCCTCGGGGACCTCATAACCTCGTCGAAAAGCATCCAAAAATTATGGCACTCAGGAATATTACTTTTCATATGTCTAAGAACCTATGAACAAATACCGAGAGGTAACGGCCCAGCGGACAGAACGAAAATAGAGCCATCAAAAGTCATTATCACTTCAGGGTCTAAGATAGTATGCCCGGACTATGAAGAGACGCCAGTGGACGCCGGACCTCGGTATCCATCGGTGGCTGACGGGATCAGTTGATAGGAGATGCTGATGAGAGAAAGATTAGATAGTGTCATCCACTGCTTTACCGATGATAGCCGGCAATCTTTCCTAGCCCGTTTATTTGATATAGGGGTCTCCGCTGAAGCGGTTGTCTTCCACTGGAATCCACCAGACCTCAATGGCAAAGTAAATCCACTTACGCAAGAATTGTGGGATCAGGTTAAGAGTATTGATTGATAGGTAGCAGGTATACTAAATATCAACCGAGGTGCCCAATAAATATTTTCTAAAAGATTTCCATTAGGCTCGCCGGAAGCCAGTGGATTCTGTTTAAGAGCCGCCGGAATCCATTAGATGATGTGTTATTTACCGCTGGATTTCGGTGGAATGAGAGCAAAATTCAGTGCGCTTACAATGGCTGACAGTAACCTCCACTGGATTTTGTATGAGCATCCGGTGGAATGGCCCACCTCTCCAATGGAATCCACTAGATGATTGGATCTATACCATTGTATATCAATGGATTTCGTGGTGATTCCAGTGGAGCGCAGTGGATATTGAGGCAATGTATAACAGGATCCACCGGAATTTCGTGAGTGGGACACTGGATTTCAGTGGAAAATAGGTTGAACCAGTTGCGCAGCTGGCTGAATATTTCATAACACATCCAGTAGAAATTTTATCATGTACTGTGGAATCCAACGGGGAGATATCGAAATATAATCATATCTAACTATATTTGGGGTATACGATGGAATACATTGACTATCAGCAGAAAGAAGTTGAGGCCCATTGTACCTCAGTGGACAGACACCGACTTCCAGTGGACGACATTTGAAGCTCCAGTGGAAGTCGGTGGCGTGGACCGGCTTTGCCGGTCCGCGCTTATTACACGCTTCCGGGATGGGATCACCGAAAGTTTTCCTTCAACTCAACCACCACCACTGTTAAATCGCAACTGTACTCTCTCTTCATCTCCAGCTGCTCTTATTGTCTACTACAAGTTCTGATGACTCCGACTCTAGATCTTCTCGCGGCCACCTCGTGGTTCACGGCCCCTTACAGTCTCTCCGATTGTCATCGCGATTCGCCATCCTTTGCTGCGCACATTGCGCAATCTGATACCTCTTCTTCGGAGTCCAAGAGAAATGAATGTTTTTATCCCTTCGACATCAGGACTTAGCTCATCGGTGTATTTCCTAATACTTTCGAGGCTGGACTTAGATTCCGTCCTCAATCTACACACTAGGAGACTGCGCAAGGGCGGTCTATCGTCAACCACTAAGGACTATGTGGACACTATCGACGACCTTGTTTGACTCTGACGCCTCTCAACGTCGCCCTACTCTCAGACTCGGAAGAAGTCATAATTTACATTGGGGGAGGCCTAATTTCTTCTCCCTGCTATACGATATCGGCGCGCGCCCAATCTCAAGTCGGTACCTAGTTCCAAGTAACCCCTCGGCACTTTGGCGTACTGGTCTCGGGTTAGATCCTCCGTGTGCGTGTGTATCGATATACGAATATGTCTATTGCTCAACTGTCTTTTTGATCAAATCAATTCCACCTTCGTTAAACGAGCAGTCTACCTCCCTGCGCCTCCTTCTCTGTGCGCCCCAACTCCACGTATGGATTTGTATTACAGCACTCGTTGCTTTATCACCCACAAAGTGAGATACATACATAGGATTTGACAAGCTACAGTGCCTCCTGAAAGTCGCGAAGAAAATCTCATTGATCCGTCTCTCTGGTTGGCATCTCTGTATCTGCGCGGATTCTGGTGAGTCATTATATTTGCATCCACAATTTCACGCACCGACGGCCCCATTCTCGCGCAAGATGCGGTCGATTTCCGTGTAACGCTTAACCATACCCTGCAGCAACATTTTACTAGTCACATCCATCTTCTTGGTATCAAGACGGCGACGGATACGGTGGCCTGTGGTACACACGGCCTGTAAAGCCCTCCCATAAAGTCCACCGACGGCATTTATGTCCGCCCCATGCTTGATTAGGATACGGACGGCCTCTGCGTGACCTCCAGCAGACGCTACCTGTAGTGCGCTGCTATGTTTCCCATCCGAGGAGCTAACATCCGCACCATTCTTAAGAAGGAGACGGATAATGTGGGTGAGACCTTCAGCAGCTGCGGCCTGTAAAGCCCTGCCACCGACTGCCTTCACATCTGATCCTTTCGTCTTTACATTGGGCTAACCGCAGCAAGCTGTTCATCCCTGCGCCTCCTGTTCCGGTCTCCTGTTCTGAACCCGGGCTTCCCTCACCGTGCGGATTTTGTTTGTAGTCATGATGCGTCTCATTATTTTACCAGCCACGATCGGGATGCCTACATAGAATTCGACAAGCTAAAGCGCCTACTCAAATAGAACAGGGCTCCACGGAGAGTCACTTTCATCTGTCTCGCTGACCGCGAGCTCAGCGTCTGCATGCATTCCGGTGAGACATAATATTTACATAGATAGTTTTCACGCACCGACGGCACCATTCTCGCGCAGGATTTGAGCGATTTCCAGGTGGCCCTTCTTGGACGCGGCCTGTAAAGCACTCCCGTGTTTTCTACCAACTGCGTTCACGTCGGCACCCTCCTTGAGCAGGATTTGAATGATCTCTGGGTGGCCCTTGTGCGACGCAGCCTGCAATGCGCTTCCATAATACACTCCAATTGTGTTCACGTTGGCACCCCCATCAATCAGGAGACGGACAACATCCGTGTGACCGTAAGCAGCCGCGGCCTGCAATGCACTTCCGGTTCTATAATACCCTCCAACTGTGTTGACGTCGGCACCCTTCTTGATCAGGATACCGACAACCTCTGTGTGACCACGAGCAGCCGCGGTCTGTAAAGCGCTCCCATGAAATCCACCGGCTGCGTTTACATGGGCGCCCTTCTCAATCAAGATAACGACGACCTCCGTATGACCGCCAGCAGCCGCAGCCTGTAAAGCGCTCCCATATTTTCCACCTGTTATGTTGATATCCGCACCATTCTTGAGTAAGGCACGAATGACGTCGGTGTGGCCGTTTGCGGATGCTGCTTGTAAGGCACGACCAAGCCACCCGCCTATTGCATTGGCATCGGCACCGTTCCGGAGCAGATATTCCACGCCTTCCCGGTATCCGATAAGGGAACACATGTACAGAGGTGGCAGAGGAGAGTCCCACCCTTCAATCGAGTAGAGCTTGTTCAAAGTTTTATATTGCCTGCTACCATCCATGAGGAGCCGCGCGGTCAATATCGACAGAGCAGCTCGGTCGTGGCAGCGGAGCAGATGATGGCTCCAATACCGTGCAGCATACTTTGCTAAGGGATGGTCCAAGGATGTCTGCTTGGCAAGATGCGAGAAAGGTTTTTCAAAGTGGCAAGGATGGTTTTCGAAGTGAAGAAGATACCCCACACATGTCTGTGCGAGAAATGTGTGGGAGTGTGCCCTGTTGAGGTTGTACCGGCCTTTTGTCGCAAATCTATCAGAAACAAGATAATCCGCGACGGATGCATGTGCGAGGCTTGCGACCACTGACGTCCCGCGAGTGTAGCTAATCGCGGATTCGCGGACAATGACGAGTCCTTCCAGGAATCCGCAAAGAATGGTCGCATTGTTACCCCGTTTAGCTGGGTCATATACGTGTAGGTGCGGGTCTGAGAAGTCGAATGCAAGGGCATCCTCGAGCTGAGGAAGGGTAAGCTGTCGGGCTGAGAAGAGAAGCCAGCGGAGGATCCGTTCCACGTAAACGCAGTCGTCCTTGTCAATAGTCTCCAAGAATCGATCGTATATTCCGTACAGCTCATTCGGAAGATTGGCCAATATCGTGTCGAGGCTGGGGTTCAATTTAGGGCGGGACAATTCAATAAGAAGGCAAGCAGCCAAGCGGAACCTAAAATTTTAAGTCAGTGTTGACATTTTATTCAATTCACAACCCCCATTCAACTCACATCCCGCTACTCTTCTCCACAACTTTGGCAATGATCTCAGCAGCGCGCGGTTTCCAATGATCCCAATGCTCCAGGCGCTGGAGCCTCGACTGGACCTCGCTAGAAACAAAGCACTCTATGTCCTTCTGCGTGGTCTTGGACTCCATAACGACTCGTTTTACACCCTTGAAGGCAACCGTGAATATTTCACGGGGCTGACTAGTGAACAGGAGGTGCAACGAGCGTTCCGTCCACGTCTGAAGCTTCGAGAGGAGCTCGACAAGCCACGAAAGATCCGTGTCTCGACACTCGTCAAGTGCATCAAGAACGATATAGGTGTTATGAAATTCCAAGAGCAGCCCGTCGAGAATATTCAGAAGCTCCTGCGTGGTGGGTAGAGTCTGGCCCTGGGATAGCTTTTCGTACTGCGAATTAAGCGCGGCGTAGGGATTAAGGGACTGCCCAGACAGCTGGAAGACGACAGAGCGAAGCATGGTATCCACCAGCTGCTTCTTGTCATCCCTAAAGTCAAAGTAGAAATATCCTACAGCAGCTGTTCTGTGATCAGATGGTGATCGCTCGTGAAGCAACTTGCGGATCACTGTAGAGCTAGTGGCGGATAATTAGCTGAAAAATCCCTGCGGCTGAATCTTCCGTACCTTATCACACTCTTCCCAGTGCCAGCTACCGGCGCTGATTAGTACTCGGAAGAAAGAAGTGTCCGAGGGCGCTCACAGTTCCCTTCAATCCAGAGACATCCCGGTTTTGCTATCCATTCAGTGAGCTGGCGACCGTCCAAGAGCCATATTCCAGTGCCTTCGTGATGAAGTTTCTGTGTTTCATGCTGTTTTTCGGACATATCCGCAGGTTTCAGCCATTTCTCGAGCTTCTCTTTGAGACTAGATTTGATTTAGCTTCGAAATAGCCAACACAATACTGAACTGACACTGCGGTGCGGCCATCATCCATCTTCTTGTGAATTACACCCTGTTCTATCTGGCCATTGTCTATCTTCCTGTGAATTACACCCTGCTCTATCTGTATATCGGCCAAACGGTTGACCTGAAAGACATTAATCTCGGAATGATGGCCAAATATGTGGTACTTACGTTGAAACGGGCGCCGAACGAATCAAGTTCGCGATCGAGAGCACTAAATTTGCTGGCCCATTCCGTTTGGAGTGCCGTTGTCCTAAATCTGCCTTGACTGTCGAAGTCCGACATGAGCGCCGACGCCCGCTCAAGTAATCTGGATTTGAGGGTGATTATTTTGTCCGTGACTATGGAAGAATACCTTACCGAACGTATTCTTCAATGTCCGTCTTTATGCGGCCGGTGGAGTCGGTATGGTTATTTGCCTCCATTCGCATAATTGTGCCATGCAGGTCCCCAGCTGTTTTGGTAAGCCGTGCGACAAGAAGGTCTCGCTGTTCACGCATGTCTTTGATTTCCTGCAAGTGGAATGTTTAATCGGTGATACTTCAAGTTTCAACGTCATTTCACTTACCCTGCATGTCTTCAAGATTTGAGACAAAAGGGCCGCCACGGGACCCACATAAGGGAATTTATCGATAACATTGGAGATGCTCTCCACGATGCTGGCCGCAAGCGCAAGGTTATCAATACCGGCGCCTGTTTGATGGGGCCGCCTTGTGTCACCTCCAGTGGGCTCCGGCTGAGAGTGCAAGGCGACAGGGCTAGGTGTACCCTCCGCAGTTGTAATATTGCGGCCAGTTTTTGGTCCTTTACTTTGCTTGAAACTGCGGATCATTTCCTTCATGGTACGGAGACGGGATGGGCGTTGAACGCCCTCCGAGGACTCCTCGATGAATGGCGGGTCAAGTTGAAGAGAATCCGTTTGTGGCGTGGTGCGGGCGGACTCTTGGGTCCTTGGGTCCCAGTATCTGAATATGGGCAGTGGGATAAGTGAAAGGGCGTGGCAGCAATACACCAGGAATGTATGCACACTGCCACAGTCCAGATCAAGATATTAGATAAGATAATACGCTCATTTTCTTACAACCAAGTCGATTTTCAAGCTCCAAGCCTCTTGGCTTTCAGGAACCCAAAGAGTCCCAATTTGTGACCACATTATAATACATGTTGAGCGAGTTTTGAGCGGGGAACATTGGACACCCCGGGCCGTGTTCCGGAGAAGTTATGTAAGAAATACAATGCTCTGGATGCGGCGTAGATCGTTATGTTGCAATATCTCACCTTCGCAAAGATTTTTTCTGCAGGAAAGGACTCCAGGAAATGGATGGGGGTTGTTTGATTGACAACATCAGGCAATAAATACTCCCAGGATCCTCACCTACTGTATCTATTCGTATGCTTCTAGTGGCATGCCTTGTTGTTCTACTCGAACAGGTGTTCGGCAGGGCCAATACATTTAGTACTCATATGATCAAGGCAGAACGCAGGCAGAGTGACATATAAAGTACTATCCTCATTTCAACCCGGCATCATCGAGACTTCATCGCACAAGTTGAACCTAGGATCTAGTGTGGAGGCTATTCTGCTTAATTCCGCAACTTGATTTACAACAATTCGAAGAGCGACCCAAAAAAACTGCGTAATTTCGTGTTACCGCCCGAAAAAAAAAAGTTAACGTTCATGCTCCGATGTTTCAATGCTCAAGAACCGTGCTTCAAAGTCGAAACTCGGTACAGAGTCAGCGGATGGGAATGTTAGGCTACGTGACGATGAAAATGAATTTATTAGCTGCGTCTTTAATAGAAGCCCGCAAGAAACATTCGAGGAAAAACTCGAAATGGGATAATACAATACTCACAACTTGACACGTCAAGCCGTTCAATGAGAATTTAGAAATGTGATGGTGGGGATCGAGGGAAATGCTGCGCGGTACGTCGCCTCAGGCCTGACTACATGGAAGATCTGTAATGACGCCAGTGTACACTGCGACCTGGAGAGCTGAGGGCAGCGATTGTAGCGAATGTATTCGCCCCGGCAATCGCAAGCTTCTCGGCTATCTGGAGGTGCTGGAGAGCGGGCGTAGTGAGTGCATCGAGGAGGCATGTTTGAATCGGGCAGGGACATCTCTTCAAATTCCCCAATCTCAGCGACGGCAGCCGGTCAAGAGGCTTCAAGGAAGGCAGCGCGTCAAGTTCATCGTCGGTGTCGCACATGTTGGTGGAAAAATCGACAAGTACGCTCGCAAGCCGCAGGATTTCGGCACATTTGAAGGTGAAGAACAGATCGGCGTGGAGGCGTGTCAGCTGCGACCACGGTGATGAGCGCTGGTCGGCGCTAAGCACGGAAGCGGACGACACCGGCTTGCTTGGCACCAAGGTTGAATCAAACAAAGCCACACTCTGGTTGAAATCACACCGCTTTACGCCGCATGAATGAATCCACACCGCCATACGCTGATACGCCGTCTATAATCACAGCCTTGAAACGCGCTATTTTGCGATTCCTATAAGAGTATTATAGGCGGCAGGATCCTTAACAGTCTGTATGACTCCGACATATAGGCTATAGGAAGCTCGTTATGGTCAAAGAGCACTAGACATTGTCCTATAGACGGTACCTTTACAAATGAGGGCCTCTATACTCATTATCGTACGCTCGGCGACATCCAAGATGGACTACACAACACAGAGTAGCATCTATAGGAGACACAAAGCGCAGTCCTATAATCAAGGAGCGAAGCATTTGAAGCGGAAACGCGTCCTATATTCACAAAGCGACATACAACAAGTCTCCTATTACGGCCCGGAACGGCTATAGGAGCACGTGCAATGAGGTCATGACATTCGAGGGATCGGCCGACCGAGTAAATCCGATACGGAACATATAGGGTGGACTTCCGAAGTCCGGCGGTTACCGAATTGCACCCGTTCACTTTGAACTACGGAACCCATAAAGGGTACTATAGGGAAAACTTGCATCCGACCTGCCGTAGAGCCGAGTTAAACACATGGTATAGGATGGGCCAATAGCGAATCTTTCGCGACGGTCTAGACTCCGCAACCCAGCGGCATTCAGAGTCGATAGGAACCGGAGCGAGGCCCCGAGCTCATTTTGAGCGTCCTATACTATTATCCGGACAGGAAAACACGGAACACGTGCGAATACGGAGTCACCAAGCCATCTTTGCCAAGCCTATAATGACTGTTACTTATAAATCTTACATACCCTAAACCCTAGTTCTCGATCGTTTGTTTATTTATAGCTTTCCAAATAGTATATAGGTAGGAGTTTTCATTAGATTACAGTAGCTCACGCAACCCCCCACTTTGGTGACCGCTACAGTAGTAGTTGTCTCCCTATAGGGCCAATTGTAGAGTCTCGGATACATAAAAGACACTCAGTTAGAGGTTTTGCTACAAAGAATCTATAAAGCTTTTGAAGTTACAATTGCAGTGATCTCAGGGACCTATATAAGCTATAAGAATATAAGCTATAAGGGTTTTGTGCAGTCAGAACATTGGTTGCTTTTGAGAACGTTGGATTAAGAAGGCCTATATAAGCGAAGCTATCAGTTGAGACATTACAGTGTCCACACTACACGGTACTCCCGTTAAAAGAGAAAACCCTATAAAGACTTGGAAACCCTCGGGTGACTTTGTTTGACTTCCTGTTCGCGTTCCTATACATACATTTCCCTCCTATAAAATATCTTTCGCGCCTAATACTTGGCCGTCTGACTCCTACAATAAAAACAGCTATCGAAAGGCATTGTTGGTGTGTTAGTTGGGTTGTGATATAGATTCTGCTGGTTATAGCGGTTTCTTATACACTTTCCTATATATACATTTATAGTGTGTTAGTTCGGCAGCCCTATCATCTGGTGACCGACGTAGGGGGTCTCAGACAAGATATTTTAAATCTATAAACAGCAGTTTATAGAGGATTTAAAGAGATTTGTTCTCGGAAAGCCTCCAGAACGGAAGATCAATTGAAAACGAGTTATCCTAGTTATAGGGCTCGTCACAAAGAGCCTATAACTGAAAATTAAAAGACAATCTGTCTGGAAACGATCCCGCGGACGCTAGTTCATCCTATAATCCAGACAATCTTGAATTAGCTGGACAAGGGGAAGCTCCCGTAGGGTTTTGGCAGAGACCATCCTCGAGATCAACTCGGAATTCTCAAGTAACATCCAGCAGTACGGGATTTGGAACTATAGACGCTCAAACTAAGCGGCTTTCTATTGTTGATAAAGCAAGGAGAGCAGCCCAACAAAGCACTATAGACCGAACTGTTGCGAATAGGCAGAGAATCGCGTCGAATTCAGGATCTCAGTCATCCGAAACATTGTCAGGACCTTCTACACAAGGTTCACAAATACTTCCTACTCAGGAATCACAGAGTCAGTTAGATTCGACCACATCTATAACAGTTACGCCGACAGTAGCTGCTCAGTCCGTACAGACCAATCCGGTTATTCCTATAACCACAGTAACACATCCTATAATGACGTCCATGGGAACTGGAACGTTCAAGCTTCCACAAGCATGGGATACGAATAAGCCGAAGTTCAATGGCGAGGATCCAGAGGACCTCGTTAAGTTCTTAAGCCAAGTCGGAGAGATTATAGAACAAGCTAAATTTACTACCGATGTTCAAAAGAAGCAAACTCTGCTTCGGTACTTGGATAGTGTTTCCACGAAAGATGAGTGGAAGAGTTTAGCTAGTTGGACTTCGGGAACCTATGAAGAATTCATAGACGAAATCCAGTTGATGTACCCTGAGATTCAGGACATTTCTTCGGGTTCTATAGAAAGGTTAAAGGCCGTTTGTGCTAGATTTCAGGACTTAAAAATCTCGGATCTTGGCAAAATTAAACAGTTTGGCATCGCCTTTATGGTTGAAGCCAAGAAGTTGGAAAAACCTCCTATAGCCTTGTTAAATGGGACACAAGTTGAATTATATCTTGCGAGTTTTAACCCTGAGTTTAGGGAAGAGATTCAAAAAGTTATTAGGTCCACAGAAGTAATCTTAGATGAGACAAAGACTGCTCCAGCACCTGCAGTAGTAGGTGTGGCTAAAGGCGTAGATCGGCGAGATAGCAGTGTTCCTATAACTCGAGTTATTTCTATCGCGGAATCAATGGCTAGGCACCATACACTTTCTAATACTGTGCTTATTGGGTCCTATACAAGTGTGAGTGACGAAGAGGTTTCTAGAGGCACTCTACCGAAGTATGATCCAGTTATCGCGAAAATGAAGCAGGAGATGGATGCTGGTTTCTCGAAAATTGAGAATGAGCTCATGCAGAGCAAAGACCGAGAAGTCATTCGCGAAAAGAAGACTGATACCATGATAAGAATGTTGCAACAAAACCTTCGGGGTGCTGCACCTCACCAAGATGTTCCAGAAACTGGTCAATCCCATAGTCAGAATGACGAGAGACAGCAACAGGGTCAGAGACCCCAGCGCCAGAATGAAGGAAATTGGCAAGGCAGAACTCAGATGGGGGGAGATTGTCACTATTGTCTCTTACCGGGTCATTATATAGCGGATTGTCCTCACAAGGCGGTTCACTTAGATCTGGGAAAATTGATTGTTCAGAATGGCCGGATTAAAATTGGCGATGGTACCTATATTCCTAGAGAGCCTTCTAATAAAAGTCAGAGACAAAAGGTGGATGAACACTATGATAGAAAGGCACAAGGAGCGCCAATTCAGTCGAACTATAATAGTCAGCCTCAGAATGGTGGCATTCTTCATCTTCCTATACCGGAAGGTGATAGCCAGTTCAACCATATAGAGTATAGCTATGATACTACAATGGATGAAATGCGGTCCTTGAAGGCTCAAAACCTGGCCTTAATGGAACAACAGCGGCTACATGGGGTGTATCAGCAGGGTTTGGTTCCCACTCCTCAGTTTCAGGGAGTGCAATATGGTCCTTATAGTGCAGAATACGGCACCAGCTCAGCCCGCTCCGAACCCGGGCTACCCTGGTCAAACTGTAGTTCCTATAAACTTGGCAACGGTACCAACTGGGAATCCTATAAACCCAGCCGGTCCTGCTATAGATATCAAAGTGACTCCTGAAACAATGCAATTCCTTAGTGGAATGGAATATGGAAAACAAATGGCGGTTAGAGGCTTGCCTGCTACTCAAGATCAATTCGTAACCACTCGAGGAGATGTTAAGGGTGGAGCTCCTGCTCCTCCGGGTTTCTAGACCGTTCAGGGATGGAGGCAAAACCTGCAAAGGTTAAGAAGGCCAAACCTCCTGAGAACCGTACAGTGCCTAACCCAGCGGATGAAAATAGAGATTGGCGGACCAGAGCAACGAGAGCGAGCGAAATAGATGATGATAATGTGAGCGATGAGGCAGAAGCTCCTATAGTCACACCTCCGAAACCCAAGAAGCCGCATGGGCGGAAGGTTACTTTCGAGGAGGTTGTTGATGAAGATGACGAAGTGCAGCCTATAGCGTCGAGATTTCCCTTCAAGGAAGCCATGGATTTGGAAGCCAAAAGAAATAAGGAAAATGCGACTGCTTCTAATAAGCAAGGGGGGCCTATCCCCAACAATAAAAGGGAACCTGAGTACAGAGTTAGAGCACCTTATCAGGATGATAAGGCCGGGAAGAGGCTGTTTAATCAAATTATGGCCACCCGATTGGAAGTTTCAGTCAAAGATCAATTGGCTGGCTCCCCTGCTCTCGCGAATGAATTCAGAAAAGCCTTGACTAAATCTAGAGTACCAGCTCAGAGTATGAAAGATGCGCTACTAGCCGGTGAAGAATTGCCATTCTTCCTCGATGATATTGAGGAACCGAAATTGGAATGGGATGCTATTCCTATAAGTGATTTACCTATAATAACAAGTTTGTGGGTATCGACCGATTCGGCTTCACAAGGAATCCCTGATGGATCTATAATGGTACCAGATCCCTATATGCAGTACTTGGAGAGCTTGGGACCTGATGAGGCGCCAAAGCAAGTCTATGTGGCTAAGGAGTCGGCTTCTTTGAGAGCAGTCTTCCCGCTAGTAAATGGACAAGCCAAGGTAGAAGCTGTTGTAGACAGCGGTTCTCAAATTGTTTCTATAGCACTTGAAGATGCAGAAAAATTGGGATTAAACTGGGATCCTGACATTAACATCCTGATGCAAAGCGCGAATGCGCAACTTGAGAGAACCATTGGACTTGCGAAAAATGTACCCTTCCTATTTGGCAATGTGACAGTATATCTGCAGTGCCATGTAATTAGGAAGCCCGCGTATCACATTCTGTTGGGAAGACCCTTTGATTTGTTGACCGAAAGTACCGTTCAGAACAAGAAGGATGGGGGACAAACCATAACTATAAGGGATCCTAATACTGGGGTACGGTGTACTATGCCGACACATCTTAGAGGGAAAATGAATCGTCTCTATAATCCAAAATATGAGAACGATTATCCTATAGGAAGTGAATCGGAGCAGGCTAGGGTTGAAGGTCCCACAGGAGATGATCCTATAAAGGGTGAATCCGGGGATTTTCCCCCATCTTCGATGAATTGATGCAGGGTGCACAACGAGAAGAGCTGGGACTCAAATTTGGATTCAATGAGAAAAACGAAATTGAAATAGAAGGCTATATCAGACCAATGAATGGAATGGAGTTTATAGAGGAGGAATTGGCAACAGCATATATGACTGCCTCAGAAGTATCGGCATTTAAGACTGATGAGCCAGCCTCTAAGTTGTTCAGTGAATACTTGAATCAGATTCAAGGATCCAATAAAGTTTTCACTTTCCAAGAAGATATTCCGGAACCGGATTTCACTAGGAAACAAAAACGGAAATTTAATCGTAATTATGGGAAGACCCATACTACGGAAAAAGGCAAAAGATGTGTATGCTGTGATACCGCAGATTTCATAGTGCCTAGATCGACAGAAGGGACTAGACCTGGAATGGGTGCTCCTATAAAGTCCAGCAGAGAGCTTAGGGCCGAAAAGGAAGCAAAAGAGGCTCAAGAAGCTAAAGAGGCCAAACAAGCTTTCCTAGGAAAGAAGTACAAACCCGTTGGGGTCAAGGTCCGACCAGTCTATCAGATGGTACCCGAAAAGTATAGGGTGATAAGAAAGATTACTGGAAATCCCTTAGAGGATATGCCAGGGCTTTCGCCTCATCCTGCGGACTATTGTCCAACAGGGCGCTATATGCAAGAAAGAAAGGATATCATGGATAAGATACACAACGATGACTTCCTCTGGCCTGAGGAACGAAAATTGCTACACCACTTTATGATGCTTCAAGAGAAAGGTTTCGCTTGGGTAGATTCAGAAAGGGGGAACTTCAAGCATGAATTCTTCCCTCCAGTTGAATTCCCAGTTACAGAGCATGAACCCTGGATTGAGAAGAGCATTCCTATTCCACGCGGACAGCTGGAAGAAGTTTGTAGAATCATAAAGGCTAAAATAGATGCAGGAGTTTATGAAAGATCAAACTCCTCCTATAGAACTAAATTCTTCGGAGTTGTCAAGAAAGACGGAAAGACTATCCGTTTGGTACACTCCCTAGAACCGTTAAACAAGGTTACTATAGCACATTCTGGAGTGCCACCTGGTACAGATGAGCTAGCTAGCCATTTCGTGGGCAGGGCATGCGGTGGCTGCCTTGACCTATACTCTGGATATGATCATAGGGATATTGCGGAGGGATCTAGGGACTATACTACGTTCCAGACTCCGTTTGGTGCGCTCAGACTGGTTAAATTACCTATGGGATGGACGAACTCCGTTCCTATATTCCATGAAGACGTAACCTATATTCTAGAAGATGAGATACCAAATATTACTATTCCCTATATTGACGATGTTGCTGTCAGGGGACCTGGTTCCCGTTATGAGTTACCTGGTGGTGGATATGAAACTCATCCTGAGAATCCTGGGATTCGTCGATTTGTGTGGGAGCACTTTCAGAATCTCAATAGGGTTGTCCAAAGAGTGAAATACGCGGGAGGGACTTTTTCAGGTCTGAAGACTATCCTATGTGCCAATGAATTTTCAGTAGTTGGTCACATCTGCTCTTATGAAGGGAGGAAACCTAGTACAGATCGTATAGGAGCTATATTAAGGTGGCCTACACTCAAAGATGCAGCTGGCATAAGACAGTTCCTAGGAACTGTCGGCGTAATGAGGATGTTCATGAAGGACTTTGGGAAAATAGCTAGGCCATTACAAAAGTTATCTAGTGGCTTGAAGGAATTTATATGGGGAAAAGCGGAACAAGATTCGTTCGACGCTATAAAGAAATTGGCACAAGAAGCGAAATGCTTGAAGCCTATAAACCCTAATGGAGGAAAAGTTGTATTAGCGGTGGATACTTCCTATATGGCGGTGGGCATTCAAATCTATCAAGAAGATGAGATTGATCCTAAGATCCACTACTATGCAAAATTCTCCTCGATTCCGCTTAATGACTGAGAAGCAAGGTTTTCACAACCCAAAAGAGAGCTATACGGCTTGAAGAGAGCACTTCAAGGCATGCAGTATTGGCTTCTAGGAGTTAGAAAACTGGTGGTAGAGACAGATGCTCTCTATATCAAAGGCATGTTGTCGAATCCCGGAATGGGACCGAATGCAACCATAAATCGTTGGATTGAAGAAATATTAATGTTTCACTTCACCTTGAGACATGTACCAGGGAAGGGATTCCCCGCCGATGGTCTTTCTAGGAGAGAACCTCAACCAGGAGATGAAGTCTTTCCAAACAGAGATGAGGGTCTTGATGAATACCCTCCTCCTGAAGATGATTCAGACTGGGATCGAGAAGGGCAACAGCCCCTTGATCTAGAGGACTTCAAAGATGAAATAGATACCAGAGGTGGCTACCTCCATACTATGGAGGGAGTAGCTACATCAATTAGGGACTTCAACGAAGAAATTGTATCGGCCAACTTGTTTGAATGTGCTATCAGTGAGCAAGTAGAGCAAGCCTATAAGGATGAGAACATCCCTATGCCGCAATACTTAGTTAAAGTTAAGCGGGCAGTCTTGCCTGAAGAGCCACTGTTACCTGATATATCATTGAGAAATGATGATGATAAGCGGGAACCCTACATGGAAGACCATAGAACCCAAATGGGGAAGACGCTAGATGAACGGCTTAAACTGGTTAAAATTTGGTATGAAGATACCTTAGTACGACCAGAGGGCTATGAAACCAACAAGGAGTTTAGAAAATTCCTTACATTTACAAGGAAGTTCTTCATAGATAAGGAAGGACGACTGTATAGGAGAGGAGATGAGAACTCAACTCACAAGCTCGTGGTAGACAAAGAACACCGGTGAAACGGTGCACCCAAGTATAGTCGTGAAAAGTATAATCTCAAGATATGTGCAAGACGCACACAAAATGAACTACACCCAACACACACACACACACTACTACTACTTGACTATATTGGTGCTTCTATAACTAGGGTCCTCTCAATCAGAATTGAGTAAGATGAACCGTAGACAGTTGCAATAAATGACTATAGATCTAACTGTGCCCTTTGGAATAATCACGAGTATCACTCGAGAATCTTGACTATAGTCTCTCACAAGAGAAACACTATCTTTGGGGTGTTTGGATGGAATGAAACACAGTCGCGAGTGTACTTGAACAACTCCGACAACTTAAGCCACACTTGGACTGAACTTTAGGTCACTTGAGACCGTCTTAGACTTTACTTCTTGGTACTTAGACTGCAACCGAACTCAAAGGAACGATATCAACAGCTATCCTCCGTCTTGACACTTAGTCGCGACTCTTAAAGGACCACTTCGGTACAGACTTGACTGTTTCTTATGACTTTCTTATTCAGCTTACTTTGCTGGGACTTTGGTTATCAAACAACTATGTTCTGGTTCTATATATATCTTTGCTAAAAGTAGTACAACTTCGAAATGTGTTTAAACAAATCTCCGCGTAAAACCCAGACATGCACTGACCCCGTGACCCACAACCAATGATGACAATAGTCACGGCTATAGTAGCTGGGAGGAAAATACAGTCCAGAATCGCGTTATTCTACTGAGACTTTATACTAATTTACAATCTATTTTAGTACATGCCAGATAAGGAAAATGAGTAATAGAAATGAGGTATATGGTCCTTTTATCCGTCTATCAACCGCGTTTGATCGGAGATCTGCGGCCTGTGGCCTATAGGATTCAATTCCGACAGTCTAGACTAGTTCCGAAAGTTCCAGAGAGCCTTCAGCATCATCTATCTTTAGTCAAGGCAAGATCCGGAGCGATCTAGACCGCCTTGACGCCATATTGCGTGCTTTCGACCTAATCATGACAACCATATCTTTCATGTGAATGTCTGATCAGATCGTCGGATCTTCTCGGACTTCATCGGGAATCCTCGGATTGACTCGCTTAGTCAACTGGTTCACCATCTGACATGTGATCATACTCTCGGAGCTCGCCCGAAGGTCTGTTTTGGTAGTCGCGACTCTTCCATTATTCACGACTGTTTATCTGTGCCTGAGAATTACTATTTCTCATACGACTCGGAGTCATGACTATTATCTTTAGTCACGACAAGACTATATTGGCCCAAAATCCCCGCTAGAGGTCTATGATCTTTGTGTAGCAGTGTTTAAATAAATATGGATATTCATACAATCTCCTTGGTATGGTTTCTAGTGATCCTGCGTGATACCGCCCTCACATATGAGTTATGGCCACTATCAGACGACTACTCATGACTAACTCGCTGAACACTGTACTGACCCCACATTGTTTAGAGTATCGTATACAGTCGCAGTATGGTCAATCCTTTGTATTCCATCACATCTTTGAGACTCAATCAGCAGCTCGGAGCTCACTCTGACTCTAATTGTGTACCACCGAGCGGTAAGATGATCGGTTTAGACTGAGTTTCGCCAAATTGTAAGCGTGTTTTCATTTCAGCCGTCTCACCGGATGTTTGTGATGAGGTCGGCTCATGATAGCTTGGGTCATAAAGGCCTATATGCTACTAAGTCACTCATTGAGTTACGTTTTTGGTGGCCCGAGTTTGAGAGGGATCTCGACTGGTATATTAAAAGCTGTGTGCTGTGTCAACATAGGCAGAAGACATTATTACGGATTCCGCCAGTGCCAACAACAACTCCGAGCTTGTTTCAAAAGATTCACACTGACGTTATGGTCATGGGTGAACCCTCGAATCAATGCAAACTGGTTGTAATGGCAAGGGACTCATTGTCAAGATGGCCTGAGGGTCGTGCTCTCAGGGCAGATAATGCGGAAGCCTTAGGGCGTTTCCTATTAGAAGAAGTCATCTGTCGATGGGGCTGTCCTAAATGGGTAGTTACTGACAATGCTGGGCAGTTTATAGCGGCTCTTAAGCGGCTAGCGGCGAAATATGGCATTATAGGGATTCGTATCTCTGCCTATAACTCACAAGCTAATGGTCCCGTAGAAAGAGGGCATTGGGATATTAGACAATCGATCTATAAAGCTACTGGAGGAGATGCCAGAAAGTGGTTCTGGTTCTTCCCACAGATGCTATGGGCTGAAAGGATTACTACCAGGCGTGGATTGGGCTGTTCCCCTTTCTTCGCTGTAACAGGTGCTCATCCTATTCTTCCCTTGGACATCGAAGAAGCTACATGGTTGGTTGAGTACCCCGATAGAATGCTGTCTACTGGAGAACTTATAGGGCTTCGTGCTCAAGCACTCGCGAAACATATACAACACCAAGAAATCATGCGTTCGAGAGTGGATGCTGAAAAATTGGCTGCAGTTCGAAAATATATCAGGGACCATGAGCGCACTATTAAAGATTACAATTTTGAACAAGGAGACTTAGTTCTGATTCGTAACACTAGCGTTGAAAAATCCCTTGATTCTAAAATGGACACGCGCTACTTTGGACCACTTATAGTGGTACGAAGGACTAAAGGAGGCTCTTATCTATGTTGTGAACTGGACGGAGCTCTCTTTCAAGGAAAAATTGCGCAATTTAGGGTTGTTCCTTTCTTCCAGAGGAAGAAAATAACTTTACCTCCGAATTTCCTAGAACTTATTGGTGTTACAAATAAAGAGTTAGATATTCTTGCAGAAGAGGATGAACCTGACCTATACAAGGGAAAGGACCTTCACTTCGGCAAAGTACGGCTCAATTTGCCAGGTTCTGAAGAGGCAGAAGGTTCAGATTCTTCTGAGCCTTATGAAAGCGAAATTTGGAAGCCCCTAGAGTCCGATGAAACTGAAGTCGAGTACAATGCAGAAAATCCTAGAAGGTCTTTTCGAAAGAAAGCTTGATCATCCTTATAGGAAGATTTTGCCTCTATAGGGAAACTTAGTGGACCTAGAATTCATCACCGAAACACGATGGGTTTTAAAACAAACACTATATAGGACACATGGCAGAAATACTAGACAGAGTTTAATGAGCGTGGTACGGACTAGTTTTGCAAAAGCGAGCACTAGAGGCCGTAAGGAGAGAAAAATGATGTTCTAGGACAGGTAAATGAATGACTAAGCTGGAAGAGGATACGTTCGAATGCCGGGTTCATTACACGGAAGACGACGACAGATGGTGGGAGCGTGCGCAGCATGCTGACATGTAAATGTCAAGTCGGATCTGGGTATTATAGGAACATCAGAAATCAGTATAGCGAAGACAAAACAACTCACGGAGTGAATATGTCTTGGTCTTTGGCGCTATAGGAAATATTAGCAATCGAAGTTATGGACCTATAGAAATGGGGACATACTAGGTTGCGAGTTCAAATGGTCTAGAACTGCGTAACGCTATAAAATTAGTAACGCTCGTCAAATGGCCAAAATAGAAAATATAGGAACTCACTTGGAAGACGAGGCGGTAGAGGCACCAACGCCCTGGCCACCCTGCTTCTCGATCAGTTCCGAGAGACGGTCCAATTCCTTGAGAAGCTTCTCGCGGTTCGACATGAGAAACTCGATCTGGTGGAGCTCGACAGAGAGTTGAGACTGCATGTTGGTGTACATCTTGTATAGGGTCTGCTCATCATGTTCAATGACGGATCCTTGCGCGATGGCTCGCCGAGCACGAGTAGTGATTTCCGTAGACTTTGGGTTATAGTTCATCAAAGCTTTCGCTGAAAGCGAAATACGTTTAAACTTCATCAAAGATATAGGAACTCGCGCACCTTGAAATGAGAACAGAGACTCGTCAAGTTCATATTTAGAATTACGGCGAGCACGCTTACGTGGGGCTTTAGTCGGCATCTCGTTTGCTATAGCCTGCGCTTCTGCAGGGCTAGTATGCTCGAGGAGAGCTGCCGCCTTACGATACGCGCGTGAATTAAAATCCATGTTCTTGACAAACATATAGGGAAGACGTATGCTTTCAGAGCGGCGTTGAGGAGCCCCCTAAGAGGAAAATATTAAGAATCCCTGGATAATTATGAACCGGTATAGGAATGACTTACCGAAGTAATGACCTCCACGGACTCGGATCGGGCACGCTTGACGTTGATCCCGACTGCGGAACGAGACAAATCCACGACCTATAGAGATGAGGAATAAAATGAGTCAACCTATAGGAATGTCTAGGAAATTATTATCAGACGTACCACAGGCTCATCGTCTTCAGGATCACCCATAGGGTCGTCCTCGTCGATAGGAGCAACTATAGCGGCAGTCTCAGCCTCGCTCACATGCTCGGGCTCTTCGTCCTCTGCGACAATAGAAGCGCTCTTGAGTTGCTTCTTGCTTCCGCGTTTCTGTGAAGAATTATAGGAACGTGTTAAAAGCTGATATAGAGAATAAATGGCAGTATAGGGCACCTTTTTGACCGTCGCAGCAACGCTATCCGCTTGCGCTTCTTCAAGTGCCGCACGCTTTTCTTCGCGGTTATGCTGGCGTTCGTTTTCCGCAGTGCCTTCAGCCTTGCGGCCAGCCTTGCCTTTACCTTTGGAGCCAGAAGCTGCCGCGGATTTCTCCTTGGCTGTCTCCTTGATCTCCTTGGGCGTGGCTTTGAAAGAACGACGCGCGGCGGTGAATTTATCGCAGATGGTGTGAAGTGCATTAAGCTCAGGCGGAGCCGTTGAACCAGGCGTGGACTTGAGGTGCTGAACAATCGATGCACGAAGGGAGTGAGTGCCCTCATGGAGCAGGTGCGACCAGATGGCAATATCGATATAGGGTTCAAGTTTAAGCTTCGAAAGATGTATTCAGCTTCCTATAGCGATTGAAAAACATCTCGAATACGTACCGCGGCCTTGAGATGACGCTCAAATTGACGGGAACGACACCCAGCATCCGCTGCCTCATCAGCGAGAATGCTTTTAGTCCCATCCCAACCATCGACGCAGTCATAGAAAATATCAGCAGGAATGCCGGGAGGTGGCTTGTTGGTGTCTTCGGGGGGCATGCGCAATAAAGGAAGCTTAGAGGCGATTATAGGATACGAGTGGAAGATGCTGTTGTACGGCGTCCAATATTCCATCTTATAGGAAATTATCCAACACTACCGTTTCTATGGAATTAACCGGGGACGGTTAAGATTTTAAGAAAGGGGGAGAGGATGATACACGCTCGAGCTGAAAATTTGCAAATTTCTTTCCAGAAATAAGTCAGCAGAAGAAAGCAGTCCTATAGGAAGTTGAAATACAGAGTTGAAGCCTGTTCGACGGTCCTATAGGAATGAGCTCCACCGGGGTATAAATTGAGCCACTACTCGGAGTTTCTATAGGAATGCTGAGGTGTTTCCTAGAAACGACGAACATCTAGACGACCTAAAAAGATTCAAGGAATTTCGAATTCTATAAGGTTGTTGGTTTGAAATAAATATACATTAACTCGATGTATAGGGGAAATGTTTGAGACGAGTTTCGCTATAGGAACTATTGGATATACGGGTATCTACGCCCTATAGACACTAAAGTCCTCTATAGCGGCGGTCCTAAGGACCTCCAAACGTTTCTCGAATGCCTCGACACGGTGTAAAGGGAGTAAAGGGCGCATAATGAGATACCAACCTTCACACGCCTGGCGAGTGTTAAGTTGATCAAGAAGCGACTGAAATTCATTTTCGGTTTGAATTTCCTCGGCAGTCTGAGGAACGAATCGAGATCGCGGAGGAAGTACGGCACGTGAAGACGACACGTGCGAATGAAACAACCTCGCAGCACTGGAATATAGCGCGGACCATGCGGCAAGTTGCGCAATTACAACTGGATCTAGGAAATTGGTGTCACTATAGGAATGAGAGAAAACGAGCGAAGAGACGCACCGTTGCTTTGAGAAGCAGCTGTATCTTGGGTATCGCGAAATTTGATCCATTCCGTCTCGGTTTGAAATGTGCATTCCCCGCGTGGATACGCAGCACATTCGGCACAAGGTTCAGACCAGGAAATGAAAGTGCAACCGGCACATGCGTGAATGCAATTAAGGCACGGAATCCGAGGCTATAGCGAAAGCGAAAGTCAATATAGGATTGTGCCCTGGGTTCAGTAGACATACCCAGCGTTGTGATAGCATCTCCAGAGTCGCGTTATAGGAAGGGTTTTCGCTGGAAGACATGACAGTAGGCGATAAAGAAAGGAATATAGGGGCAGCCAGTTCCTATAGGAATTTATACGTTTTACTTGGCGAGGATCGTCGCATTTGATCGGACATCTATAAACCGGACCTTGTCAATCATGACTTTCGCGAAACACCGGAATAAAGTGATAGCCGTTAAATTTCAACTCTGGGAACAACAGATTGATAGGCTACTACGGACGTAACAAGGGAGGAATAAACTATAGGGACCTAGCCCTCGGAATTCAACTGAACGAGGCGGGCTGTCGCTAGAGCAATGGTATGCTCGGGATAATTCGCGGCGGTCCATAGCGCGCGAATAAAGCGAAGTCCGGCGCGATCCTTGAGGTTGTTCAAAACCTTGGAAGAAAGGCGATGCTCGTAATCGAATACGGTAGAGAGCTCGCTGCAGAAAAACACAGGCACGAGGGGATAGAGCTCCTTATAGGGATACTCCGTAGTAGCGCAGTACTCGCCATCTATAAGCGGAATGAGTGGTAAAACTCTCGGTCATAAGATAGTGTAGGCAACGCACCGTACAACTCTTTGTCGGTGTCGTCCCTATATTTGACCCACGCGTCATAATCCATAAACGAGCACGCGTAATCCATGCGAAGCGAACAGCAGTCGCAGGGAGAGCCCCAGGCTCTAGGATGACAATAGGCGGAAGTGCATGCAATGCATTGGTCGCATTCAAGGCCACGCTATAATAACACAGAGTTTTCCTATAAGAACGAGAATGCGGGTAAAAGCGTGTATAGGAACATACCACGCGAGATGCCAGCATATCGCGGAGAGCCTCCTGCTCGCCATCGGGAAAATACTGAGGTCCAGGATAACACGGTTGCCCTGGCACAGACATTTGACTGAAAGTGTGAAAATAAAAGGCCGAATCCTCTCTGAGCTTGGTCCTATAAAAGGGACTGCGCTGAGGATGACCAAGCTAGAAACATGATTGGTTGTTATAGGAATACTCCTATAACTATATTTACTTGCAGGAAGTATGCAAGGCGACGATATGAAAATTGGATACAGTCATTGATTCTCGAATCTGGCTGTAACAATTCTAAGACTAGTAAATCCTGTAAATAAGTGCGAGAAGCGGGGTTTCACTAGAACGAGTTTATAGGTGTCTATAGCAGCGAAAAGCTGGATAGTCTATCACTGATAAATCCTATTCACGCACCTATACCCCAGGTCGAGTAGTAGGCTATCGCGTGGACCGCGGCCTATAGGGAAACCTATAGTGTATGTATAGGTCTGACATATAGATATCGCGGTTCAGCTTTACAAATAAAATTGTAAAGAGGAATCGCAAAACCTTAAATTATAGGAACTCTTATGAGTCTCCTATGAAGTAAAAATTTATAAGAAAATGAGTTCGCCTCATTTTCTAGAAACATTTGAAAGTTCCTATATCGCTGGACTTGTGATAATTCTGGGTCTTAAGTCACTCCTATAGAAATACGGGTGGCAGTCGCATTATTGCACAATAGGCCCTACACGACATGAAAACTAGCTAAAGGACTATTTGATCTATAGGAATATAGAAAGTAAAATAGTAGCTAATATCTGCCATTATAGGGCACGCGTCCATGGTCAGTACGATTTGGGATAAGTAAAATATAAAAGGTCCACGATAGGACTAGGTCGCAGTGACGCTTGGAGCCTTAGAAGGCGCGCGTGGTTTTGGAGGCACTGCAGCCTCCTCAACGCTAACCATCTCCTCGTCCTCCTCCTCGTCGTTCTCGGCTTTGGCCTCCTCGAGAGAAATGACTGTAGCTGCTTTGGCCCGACCTTCCTTGCTGGTAGAAGGGGCGTCTGCCTCGGATTCGGAAGAAGTTTCCGAGTCAGAAGAAGAGCCGTCGGAAGCCGAGTCGCCATGGTCCTTTTCCTCCTTGTAATCCGGGTGGACGGCCATCGGAGTCAGTTGGTCGTTGAGGAACTTGATATGAGAGTCCACGAGGTCGAGGATGTCGAGATTCTCGGGAGCGTCGATGAAGCGTTTGCGAACGGCCTTGAGACCGACGACGTCCACGGCACGGCGAATGTGCTCGAGAAAATGGTGCCAGTCGTGACGGAAGTCCTCGGTGGCTCGACGGGCCAAGTCCTGGAGACTGAGCAGGCGGCGCTGCGCCGCGGCGAGATTGTCGAGGAGGAACTGCGTTTCTATAAGGAAAAATGTTAGAGGAAATCATCAGTACCTATAAGAAAACTCACCGTTGGTGCCGATGTTGGTAAACGCGATGAGCGCGTGCCGGATCTCTTCATTCGCGAGCTCGGGGAGCTTGTATGTGCAAGACGAGAGATGGGCGGCAGCGCAGTTGTAGCAGTCAACGCGGTGCCCACGGTAGACGCATTTCTTGCGGCGCATAACGCAACCGAGGCACGAGAAACCGGGCTATAGAAAAGAGGGTTAGCGAAAACTATAAGTCGGAGTGATAGGAACTTACATGTTCAAGGAGAGCCACGGAAAAGGCCCTCTCGACGCGCTCAAATGGAATTCGAGGAATCGGATTCGGATTCCAGGAATCGGGCACGTTATAGGGGTTCCGCGGACTATAGGACTTGAAAAGCAAGCCGTGCTGGAAGGTAGTTTGAATAAGTTCGAGGGAGTGCCGCTTGGGCTTCTTGGACTTGTTGGCTTCCTCCAGGAGGGTCCTATACTCGATGATTTTGCGTTCCAGGAAGTACTTGGAGACCAGCATATTGTCGACGACCTGGTATTCGGGACCGTCGGGGTCGACCGCGGCTGAGTTCTGGAGGTCGTCGGGAATGCACCCGTCGGTGTTGGGTTTTTCGTCCCCGGAGTCGTGTCCTTCGTCGTCAGTCGGGACGGCTTCGGCCTCGTCCTCGTCGGAACCAGCGGTGGTGGCCGCCTTGGCCTTGGCCTTGCCGGTCCTACTGGCAGAACTGCGAGTGGTGCGTCCGGAACCGCTGGCCTGGCGGGCTTTCGGTTTTGGGGGCTAGCAAAACCAAGTTAGTAAAAGAGGACGAGATGAGCACCGAAGCGCTTACGGGCTCGGTGACGGGAGAAAGCCTCGAAGAGGAGGCCGTTGCCTTTGCGACCTTGGTCGTCTTGGGCTCCTTGTCCTTGGGCGTCGCGGGCACGCTGACGGTGACTTTCGCAATGGGCTTCGTCGGTACGACGGGTTTGTTGGGAGTCTAAAACCAAAGAAAGTGTCAGTACCAGAATTGAGAGAAGGAAAAGAGGACACACCTCGTTACCCGCGTTTGCGCTTGCGAGCATCAGCAGCAGCATCAACAAGGGTCACCTCTGGAGCAGCTGGAGGTGCCTTGTTAGCGACCTTGGCGCGCTTCCGGGCACCTGCACCGTCCGCCCAATGTTCGTCTTGTGCAGCCTTGGCTTCGGCCAGGAGCGTGGCAATCTGGGCTTTGGTGCATAAGCCGTTGGAGTGGTCGAGAAAGGCAGTGGCAGTCATGTCGTCGACGTGAAGCTCGTAGAGCTCCGGGATTTTCCAAACCGAAGTGAGAAAGCACTAGAGAGTGCGTTAGCTAGGTGGACGAAGGCCCCGAGAAAACAGAAAACGTACCTGCTCAGGCTCTTCAATAATCCAGTCCCTCCAGTCCGGGTTACGCTCGTCCTCGTCCAGCTGTTGCGTGAGGCGGCTGATGTAGTATAGGAGGTTCGCGCAATCGGCGGGCATGTCGCCGTTCATAAAACGGGCGAAATGGGCAACCTATAAGCGAAAAATGTCAGTGGCAACCCCATAGAACACCAGACGGGCCCATACCAGATAAGGGTGGGCCTTGTTGAGGTCTTTCTTGAGGCGGTCGAGGGCAGCGGAAGTTTTGAGGCGCATGGTGCAGTAGGCGGGGTCGACGGCCAGTCGAATGAGCGGTGCGACTGCAGCCGCTCGCAGATAAAAGAACGGGTCCAGGGGGTACGCGTCGTCGTCCGGCTGCGGGTCGTAGTCGTCCGAGACGGGGATGCCGACCATGGTCGAGTTTTGAGTAAAACGAGTGAGCGGAGATGGTAGTGGTACAGGAAAGAAAGCAACAGTGGGGGCGTTGCCACCCACTTCGCTGGCAAGGGCTGCGGACGGCTTCATCTTTGAGCCGTTGTATTGCGCTTAACCGAGCGCAGCCTAGAAAAACTTAAAATTCCTGGAATGTTTCCAGGAATAGAATTAAATGGGAAAGAAGCTTACCTCGTGTAAACTTGAAGATGAGGGGACTCAGGAATGAGACTCCCCTGTCTCACAAAAGCCACACGGCCGGACTCGCCTCGACGAGACGAGTCTGACGATGTACAGAACATAGGGGGAAAAACGGAATCAAAAATACCCGACGTGATGTGGTTTGACTCCGCGGATCTGTCCCAAAATGGAAATACCGAATATTTGCCGGTGTCACTTGAGAATCGCGAAGGCCAAAATAATTCCTATAGATTGAAAAGTCTTATAGGGAGCCTTGCTCAATGCTAGAAATAAAAACTGAGTCGTCGACTGAGGACAGTCGAGATTTAGAAAGGGGGAGATGATACGCCGTCTATAATCGCAGCCTTGAAACGCGCTATTTTGCGATTCCTATAAGAGTATTATAGGCGGCAGGATCCTTAACAGTCTGTATGACTCCGACATATAGGCTATAGGAAACTCGTTATGGTCAAAGAGCACTAGACATTGTCCTATAGACGGTACCTTTACAAATGAGGGCCTCTATACTCATTATCGTACGCTCGGCGACATCCAAGATGGACTACACAACACAGAGTAGCATCTATAGGAGACACAAAGCGCAGTCCTATAATCAAGGAGCGAAGCATTTGAAGCGGAAACACGTCCTATATTCACAAAGCGACATACAACAAGTCTCCTATTACGGCCCGGAACGGCTATAGGAGCACGTGCAATGAGGTCATGACATTCGAGGGATCGGCCGACCGAGTAAATCCGATACGGAACATATAGGGTGGACTTCCGAAGTCCGGCGGTTACCGAATTGCACCCGTTCACTTTGAACTACGGAACCCATAAAGGGTACTATAGGGAAAACTTGCATCCGACCTGCCGTAGAGCCGAGTTAAACACATGGTATAGGATGGGCCAATAGCGAATCTTTCGCGACGGTCTAGACTCCGCAACCCAGCGGCATTCAGAGTCGATAGGAACCGGAGCGAGGCCCCGAGCTCATTTTGAGCATCCTATACTATTATCCGGACAGGAAAACACGGAACACGTGCGAATACGGAGTCACCAAGCCATCTTTGCCAAGCCTATAATGACTGTTACTTATAAATCTTACATACCCTAAACCCTAGTTCTCGATCGTTTGTTTATTTATAGCTTTCCAAATAGTATATAGGTAGGAGTTTTCGTTAGATTACAGTAGCTCACGCAACCCCCCACTTTGGCGACCGCTACAGTAGTAGTTGTCTCCCTATAGGGCCAATTGTAGAGTCTCGGATACATAAAAGACACTCAGTTAGAGGTTTTGCTACAAAGAATCTATAAAGCTTTTGAAGTTACAATTGCAGTGATCTCAGGGACCTATATAAGCTATAAGAATATAAGCTATAAGGGTTTTGTGCAGTCAGAACATTGGTTGCTTTTGAGAACGTTGGATTAAGAAGGCCTATATAAGTGAAGCTATCAGTTGAGACATTACAGTGTCCACACTACACGGTACTCCCGTTAAAAGAGAAAACCCTATAAAGACTTGGAAACCCTCGGGTGACTTTGTTTGACTTCCTGTTCGCGTTCCTATACATACATTTCCCTCCTATAAAATATCTTTCGCGCCTAATACTTGGCCGTCTGACTCCTACAATAAAAACAGCTATCGAAAGGCATTGTTGGTGTGTTAGTTGGGTTGTGATATAGATTCTGCTGGTTATAGCGGTTTCTTATACACTTTCCTATATATACATTTATAGTGTGTTAGTTCGGCAGCCCTATCAACGCCGCCGCTCTGTCTCAATCGCACTTCCGCCCTCGACTACAGCGCCCATTTATCCAAATTTGTCTAAACCTTTCCATCTTGACTCAAAACTCCGGTCTCACCTTGAGAGCCTTTTCCCAGTTTATCTCGCTAAAAGCCTTCCCCCTGTTTCCTTCAACATTCCCCGAGTATGCCGCCGTTCAACATGCATTCTACACGCACACACTGCGTCCAAATTCATTTTATTTCCCCGTTTACTGGCCCCAAATAATGGTAGCTCATTTCTCTATGGGTTTGGCCAATTGTATAAAATGTAGATACTTTTGCGCAATAAACACAACAAGTTCTTCGCCCTCTTGTTCTCAGTCCAACTCCCTCCATTCTAGCTCTCGCTCTCGCAGTCCTTTGTCGTCTTTGTCGCACTCACCTCACTCGCTCTACGCTCCTCTCTGTATTGTTGTTTGCTGCAGACTTCTCAGCACGTTGTGCTTCCCAATTCATCGCGAACGAGCTCTAAGCTTTCGCTGAACATTCCCTCTCTCTCTTCTTCTCAGCTACTCGGTCCTCCCAGCGGCTGACTCCTTGTATCAATTTTGTTTTAGGTTTCAGCTCCGCTAGCAGACGCACTGACAGCGTATCATATTGGTGCCCTCTGAGAGGGGTCTTTAGCCATTGCTTCAGGCTCATCTCGCGAACTCCGCCGCACCCTCGACCGCGTTCTACGCGACGAATTTATCGCAATCTTCCAGAACCCGTTCAATCTAGCCGACACTTCCACCTACACCGCAGGCCCTGACGACTTCTTCACAGAAGTTCCTGCACACCTCGCTCGCCACAATAATCTTTCGCTTCCTGACAACTCGTTATCCCCGTCGCACTTCACCCTTTTAACCACCCCTCTCGCCTCACGTTCATCTTCCCCTGCACCGTCACCAATCACGACAATGGCCGCCGTATCTATGCCTGCACGAGGCGATCGCAATGCTCCTCAGTTCGACGCTCAGAAACCTCGTGAGCTTCAGCGGTACTTCACCGACTTGGAGTTTCATTTTGGGCGTGCTGCTGTCACCGATGACACCGAGAAAAAGCGCCATGCTACACGCTTCCTCAGTGTCGACGACCAGGATCTCTGGGAATCGCTTGCAGAGTTTCAACCTAATAAGAGCTATGCAGAGTTCAAAGCAGCAGTCTTGAAGCTCTACCCTGGGACGGATGCCAACCGCAGATTCTCCCTAGGAGATCTCGACGCCCTTGTTGGAGAGTACGCCCGCCTTGGAATTTTATCCAAGGGAGACTACTGCGAGTTCTACAGACAATTCCTCTTCATCACACAGTACCTCATTGGCAAGAACCGGCTTTCCGCAGCTGAGCAGAGCCGTTCCTTCCGTCGTGCCATCGCCCCACAAAGTCTGTGGGAACGCGTTCATCAGAGACTGCAGATCAAGAAGCCCGACGTTCACCCCCAGGACCCCTACGACCTCACCGATCTCAACGAGGCAGTAGAGTTCGTTTTGGCAGATACTTCCATTGCCCCAGTTTCAACTGCTGCCGCACATTCATCTCCCTCGTCGCACCAGACCGAGATTAAAACCGAGCCGGGCATCGCTGCACTCCTAGAGTCGGTCAGTGGGCTTATTAAAGTCCTCACCACCCAACAACAGCAACAACATTCGCATTCCGCTCTCCCTGCTGCCCAGAACTCGCAAACGCCGCGTCCTCCTGGCTGTAGCTATTGCAGTGAACTAGGACACTTTATTGCGAACTGTGGCCATGTCACTACCGACATTCAGGCCGGAAAGTGTAAGCGCGACGCTGATAATTGCGTGGTGCTGCCCAGCGGCGCATTTGTTCCCCGACGCATACTTGGCGTTAATCTCCGTGCGCGCATCGAGGAATATCATCGGCAAAATCCCGGTCAACTCGCAGCTGCCCAGTTGATGCTTGGAGTCGCAACACAGCACGTTCCCTTGGTTCAATCTGGTACTGCAGCTGCTACTACGTTCCAGTTGACAGAAGACGAACGCGTCAAGAGTCTCGAGCGTGAATTATTTGCGTTGTGCACCCGGGCCCAAGCACGACGTGCAGTCGCTGCTGGTGAACCTGCAGAACAGCCCGAACGTTTGCTTCCCCCTCCTACCCCCGTTTCTAAGGCACCTGCGGCTCCGTTGTCTAATCCTGTAGCTCCTCCTCCTCATAATCATGCTGTTCCTGCTACCCCAGAGCACCCGTTTGCGAACTCTCGCGATGCTGCATATGCTCCGCCTCGAGACCGTAACATTGGCACACGACCTGATCCTCCAGCTGCTGCAAAGAAATCCGACCCCGCATATCGAACCACTGCCCCTATCTTCGACGATAAAATTGCTAGCAAGGTCTTTGATCGTTCAATGGATGTCCCAGTGACCATTACTCAGCGCGAGCTGCTGTCCCTTTCCCCAGAAGTCCGTGCTCAAGTGCGTGAAGCTACCACCAGCCGACGCGTTACTCCGAGCCCTAAGGCCGCCAATTCGACTCCGCCTATTCAACAGTTCAACTCTGGTTCTGTGCTTCCTTCGAATGAGTTGTTCATTGACTCGTTGGAACAACAGAAGTCTGAGGATGCACGCATGACTGCGTTCTTCGATTCCATGCCCTCCTCATTTCTCCATGCTGCCAGATCCGTCCCTGAGCTTCCGCCCGATGCAGTGGTCGTTCCTGATCCCTTTGAGACATATTTCAATGCTGGCCAAGTACCTGAAGATCTCGTTGTATCTATGGAATCATCTGCGATCCGTTCTATTCTCCCTGTAGTGGACAACCAGCAGCAGGTTGAAAGCATCGTTGACGGCGGCTCCCAGATCATCGCGATGTCGGAAGCTATTTGCCACGAACTTGGCCTCCCATACGACCCGCGCATTGTTCTAAAAATGCAATCGGCTAATGGTTCAATTTCGCCGTCACTCGGCCTCGCACGCAATGTTCCATTCCGAATTGGGGACATCACATTGTACCTTCAAGTGCATGTGGTTCGCAACCCAGCCTACGACATTCTTCTCGGCCGACCCTTCGATGTTTTGACCCAGAGTGTTGTTCGAAACTTTGCTGATGAGAACCAAACCATAACAATCCAGGATCCAAACACGGGCAAAGTTTCTACTGTTCCAACAGTTCCTCGCGGCCCGCCACGATCTCGTTCTCAGGGTTTTCACAACTCGAGGAATTGATCCCAGATCAAGGAGAGATCGCCCTTGTCATCGTTCCAGATCCCAATAACCCCAACTCTTTTATTATAGAATCATATAATCCCCTTTCTTCCACATACACGCTTGAAGATCTCCAACATACTTATTTATCTGCTTGTACCAACCTTGGACCTGATTCAGATACTGTTACCTATGCGCATACTGTCGTTCCACCGACGTCTGCTGCTTTGCCCTGCGATTCAACTCGCAGTAATCTTTCCAATTCTATTTTTACACCCTCCTTTTCAACTTTTTCCTCAACTTTACCCTCCTTCTCCCTCCCATCTCGCCCTGGTTTAGATACCCCTGCCGCCGTCTACGCCAAGAAGAAATACAAGCCTGTCGCCCAAAAAGTCCGACCAGTGCTCGGCACCCTTCCCGAGAAATTCCGAATTGTTCGCCATATTGCTGGTGATCCCCTTCAAGACTTACCTCACCTTTCACCAAATCCGACCCCATTCATTCCCACCGCACGTTATACCTCCGAGCGCCGCGATATCATCGATCAGCTCCATCCAGGTGATTTTCTGTGGCCCGCTGAACGCGACTTGATGCACCATTTCATGTGTCAGCAAGAATCAGCATTCGCGTGGAATGACACTGAGGGTGGCAAATTCCGCACTGATTTCTTCCCTCCTGTTGACATGCCGGTCGTTCCACACACTCCCTGAGTCCAACGAAACATCCCCATACCCCCCGGAATTTATGACGAAGTCTGCAAAGTCATACGCACCAAAATAGCTGCTGGTGTGTATGAGCCATCAAACTCATCGTACCGCTCGCGTTGGTTCTGCGTCGTGAAGAAAGACGGAACCAGCCTTCGTCTTGTCCACAGCTTGGAGCCTCTTAACGCTGTCACTATCCAGCATTCTGGAGTTACGCCGTTCACGGATCAGGTCGCCGAGCAATTTGCTGGTCGTGCCTGTGGCGGAATGCTCGATTTGTATGTGGGTTATGATGAACGCTTGCTTGCGGAATCATCTCGCGATTACACGACGTTCCAAACACCATACGGAGCCCTCAGACTCGTCACCCTGCCTATGGGTTGGACTAATTCAGTCCCAATCTTTCATGACGACGTTACCTTTATTTTACAACCAGAAATTCCCCATGCGACCATTCCGTACATTGATGATGTCCCCATTTGTGGTCCTGCATCTCGTTATCAGCGCACAGACGGAAGTTACGAGACTATTCCCGAGAACCTCGGCATCCGCCGTTTTGTCTGGGAGCATTTTACGATGCTAAACCAGATTGCACAGCGCATGAAATATTGTGGAGGCACCTTTTCTGGTCTCAAAGCATACCTCTGTGTCCCTGCTATTACCGTCCTCGGCCACGTTTGTACCTACGAAGGCCGTATCCCCGACGAGAAATGTGTTGCCAAAATAACTAATTGGAGACCATGCCGTGACTTGTCTGATGTCCGCGCTTTTCTTGGAACCGTTGGCGTTGTGCGCATGTTCATCCGTAACTTCGCTCACCGTGCACACGCGCTGGTTATCCTTACGCGAAAAGATGCTCCCTTTATTTTTGGTCCTGCACAAGTCAAAGCACAGGAAGATTTAAGGCATGCACTTATTAATTCCCCAGCACTCCGCCCCCTTGACTATCATTCTTTTGCTCCCGTCATTCTCGCTGTCGACACCTCCTTCATCGCAGTTGGATTTCTTCTTTCCCAGTGCGACCCCGACAACTTGTCTCACAGATTTTACGCACGCTTTGGCTCCATCACGCTCAACGATCGTGAGGCACATTTTTCCCAGCCCAAATTAGAACTTTACGGTTTGTTCCGTGCCCTCCGTGCATGGAAACCTTACCTCATCGGTGTGCGGAACATTGTTGTTGAAGTCGACGCGCGATATATCAAAGGCATGCTTGCAAATCCAGATCTTGCACCTAGCGCCAGCATCAACCGATGGATTCTCGCGATCCTAACCTTTCATTTCACTTTGATTCACGTTCCTGGTATTTTTCATGGCCCAGATGGTCTTTCTCGACGCCCTCCACAACCTGGAGATGAACTAGAGCCCGAGGACGACTTCGAGGACTGGATAGATCAAATCCATGGCTTCCTACACATGATAAATGATTCACCATATGTCCCTCACACTCAGTTCACCATCGCCACACTTGCTGCAGACATTGTCCCAGAAAATCAGGATGCACCGCCTTCTCTGTCATACGAAAATGTTCCGCGCTCCGACGTAGCGAAGCTTGCAGATGCACGCATAGAACTTGTTCGCGTTTGGCTCGACAATTTACAGCACCCACGTAATATGTCTGATGCAGATTATCAGTCGTTTGTGCGATACTGCATGGAATTTTACCTCAAGGACGGAGTTCTTTGGCGCAAAGATGCACACAATCGACACAAACTCGTCGTCATTCCCTCCCGTCGCCTCTTTATTTTACGCTCAGCTCACGACGATGTTGGTCATAAAGGCTTCTTTGCAACACGTGCACTGGTGTCCGAGCGTTTCTGGTGGCCACACATGCCAAGCGACATTGCGTGGTTTGTTCGCACCTGCTACCTTTGTCAAACACGCCAAACATGTCAGATTTTAATCCCACCCACCGTCGCCACTCCGGCGCCACTCTTTGCGAAAATGTATATGGATACAATGCATTTACCTCCAAGCGGCGGCTTCAAATCTATCGTTCAGGGCCGCTGCTCGCTTATCCACTATCCCGAGTTCCGAATGCTGCGCCAAGAAACCGGCAAAGCGATTGGGGAATGGATCCTTCAAGATATCTTGTGCCGTTGGGGCACTCTTGTCGAAATAGTCACAGATAATGGCACCCCATTCCTCAAAGCGCTCACATACCTCGAAAAGCATTATCATATCCGCCATATTCGCATTTCTGGTTATAATTCACGTGCCAACGGCATTGCAGAGCGCCCACACTTCGACGTTCGACAGGCTTTATATAAAGCAGTTGATGGAATACAATCTAAATGGAGTACTGGAACATACTCAGTTTTCTGGTCAGATCGCATCACAGTGCGCAGACGAATGGGCTGCTCACCATATTTTTCTGCTACTGGCACTCATCCCCTGCTTCCCCTCGACATCTCTGAAGCGACATATCTCCTGCCTCCACCCGAATCCACGCTTTCCACCACGGATCTGATCATACGCCGGGCCATCGCCCTTCAGAAACGCCGCACCCATTTATCCGAGCTCCATTCGGCCGTTCTGGAAGCCCGTGTGAAAGCAGCCATACGATTTGAGCGTGAACACGCACATTCCATTCGTAACTTCGACTTCCAGCGTGGAGATCTCGTTCTCATGCGCAATACAGCCATCGAGAAATCATTGAACCGTAAAATGCGCAGCAGATATCTTGGCCCCCTTGTCGTCATCTCGAGAAACCGTGGCGGCGCGTACATTCTGTGTGAACTTGACGGATCAGTCCTCCATCGGCCTATTGCAGCCTATCGCGTAATCCCTTACTTCGCACGTCAATCTATTCCCCTACCCCCATTGCTCGACTTTATTGATATCTCCACGGAGCGTTTACGCGATCTAGAAGAGTCGACAGAGGAAGATCCCGAAGACGACGAAATAGAGCCCATCTCCGTGATACATGGCCCCGAGTTCGAATCTCAGTAGGGAAGAATTGTCCTCTCCATCACTGCATCACCCCACCCGATACCCAAGTCGCATGAAAGCTGTTGTTCAGCCGGGTTGCGCAGCCTTTCAAGGCTAAGGCAATGATGAATTACTGAGCCTTCCCCGAATTTTCTTGCATCTTCGATATCTTGATGGTTCCCGCTAGTGACTGAGGACAGTCACCATTTTAGTAGGGAGGAGATGATGAGCGCTGGTCGGCGCTAAGCACGGAAGCGGACGACACCGGCTTGCTTGGCACCAAGGTTGAACCAAACAAAGCCACACTCTGGTTGAAATCACACCGCTTTACGCCGCATGAATGAATCCACACCGCCATACGCCGCCGCTCTGTCTCAATCGCACTTCCGCCCTCAACTACAGCGCCCATTTATCCAAATTTGTCTAAACCTTTCCATCTTGACTCAAAACTCCGGTCTCACCTTGAGAGCCTTTTCCCAGTTTATCTCGCTAAAAGCCTTCCCCCTGTTTCCTTCAACATTCCCCGAGTATGCCGCCGTTCAACATGCATTCTACACGCACACACTGCGTCCAAATTCATTTTATTTCCCCGTTTACTGGCCCCAAATAATGGTAGCTCATTTCTCTATGGGTTTGGCCAATTGTATAAAATGTAGATACTTTTGCGCAATAAACACAACAAGTTCTTCGCCCTCTTGTTCTCAGTCCAACTCCCTCCATTCTAGCTCTCGCTCTCGCAGTCCTTTGTCGTCTTTGTCGCACTCACCTCACTCGCTCTACGCTCCTCTCTGTATTGTTGTTTGCTGCAGACTTCTCAGCACATTGTGCTTCCCAATTCATCGCGAACGAGCTCTAAGCTTTCGCTGAACGTTCCCTCTCTCTCTTCTTCTCAGCTACTCGGTCCTCCCAGCGGCTGACTCCTTGCATCAATTTTGTTTTAGGTTTCAGCTCCGCTAGCAGACGCACTGACAGCGTATCAACGGCAGCACTGTCGTGAAGGGCGAACACCCTTCAAAGAGCGCGACATCCGTCAAGTTGGGGGCGGCGCCAAACCACGATATGATGTCTAGCGCGCCGGGCTCATGCACGTAGTCGCTCGCACCGAATGTTAAGGATCGGAGTAGAGGGAAATCGGACTCGACTGAACGCAGATCCTCGTTGTGAAGCAGCAGCTCGATATGTTCCCAGCGCCACACGTGTCTGGTGATTTCCACGATGAGCGGAGCGAGGTCTGCTTTGGCGTAGCGCGCGTATTTCAGGGAAATGGACAGAGGGCAGTGTTTGGAGCGCGCCAGCCAAGTACTGAGGATATCCAGGTGCAAGATGTGCGTTGACGCCAGCGGTGTCTGGCCCAGATCCAAGTCGATGGCTCTCCAGAGCTGCGGGGTGCTGAATGCAATTTCGCGCCAGGTCCGGCAGATCTGTCCCAGTAGTCTCGGCGATTCGATCCCCCTAGGATGAGCGCGCGCGGCATAGACAGGAACGAAGTTGAGGAATTTTTCCGCCGTTAGCTCGGAGGGTAAGGTGAAAATGGGGGTACTTGTATGGGGTGAGATGGGTTTATAGTGCTTGTCGCTCCAGCCGCGCCGCAGCAAGGGAGCGCTCGAGATCCAGGAAATGAGCATCCAGTTCCGATATACGAGCGCGCGCTGCTAAACGGCCGCTCCGAGGTTCGTCGCCTTGAGGGTCAGTAGTGAAAAGAAGGATGTTTATGAAAAGCACCTCAAATTCTAGGGGGGGAAATGCTGAAAGCCTGAGCGCGTAAACGCCACTATGGTCAAACATTCGGAATAAGGCGGATCACAGTATTTGTTGTTGTTGTGTTTCGCTAAAAGCTCGAATCAACTATTTATTAGTCCTTTATCCTATCTTTGGGCCGTCGTAGGCGCCAGGGCGGCATTCCCTCCCTCCCGTGCGGAGGCGCGAGGCGTTAGCCTCATGGCATCCATTTCGGCATGCGCGCTCCGCTCCATATTACTGCCTTCCCTTTCTCCACTGCCCGTCCTTCCGTTCTTCCTCCTCCTTAGTCCCTCCCCCCTACCTTCTCCATTATCCTCAATCCCTCCCTTTCAGCTTCGCTCCTCCTCCATTCTCCCCCAATCCCTCCATGCTATCACCCCCATCATTTCAATATCCTCGTCCTTGCCACCTTTCCCTCCCCCACCGCCATCCTCCCCCCCTGTTCCCTTCATCTTCATCCCCTTCGCTGCGTCGCACCCGGCATCCCTATCGTCCTCTCCCTCGCTCTCCCACCCATACTCTCTCCTGTTACGCTGTCCTCCATCTTAATCTCGCTGCTCCACCTTCTTTCTCCTCCCCGTTCTCCCACACTTCCCGCCGCCACTCGTAGACGAGGGGATCGTGTCCAACGGCGGTGTGGGTGACGGCGCGCATCGTTGGCGTTGGAGTGTGGAGTGCCTGTGCCCATATCCCTTGGCACGGTTCGCCAGCCCTCGTCGAGGGCTGGCGAACCCCTCGTCCATCTGGCTTGGCTCAACGGCAGCGCTCATCTGTACGTACGTGCTTGACGGCAGCCCTCGTCTGTCCGTGCTTGTCTCGACTTGCTGGCGTGCGAGTATCGCCTGTGTCCTATGCGCTCACTACGCCCGCTCTCCGACACCGCCAAATCGCCGAGAAGCTCGCAACCGGGGGGGGGGATATATTCCCCACAATCGCTGCCCTCATCTCCAGATCACACGGTGTACACTGGCGTCGTTACAGATCTTCCATGTGGTGAGGCCTGAGGCAACGTATCGCGCGGCATTTCCCTCGATCCCCACTATCACGTTTCTAAATTCTCATTGAACGACTTGACGTGTCAAGTTATGAGTATTGCATTATTCCATTTCGAGTTTTCCCTCGAATGTTTATTGCAAGCTTCTATTGAAGACGCAGCTAATAAATTCATTTTCATCGTCACGTAGTCTAAGATTCCACACTCAGGTTGAGTGATATAACTATCTTTCGACTTTTGAAACGCGGTTCTTGAGCTTTGAAACATCGAAGCATGAGCGTTAACTTTTTTTTTCCGGGCGGCAACACAAAATGACGCAGGTTTTTGGCCAGCCGGTCCACAATGCATCAATTTTCCTGATGAAACAAATTCTGCATGACTGGTCTGACACGTATGCATCTCGAATATTGGTTCAGCTTCGCTGGTCTGCAGCCCCGAGCACGAAATTAATTATGTTCGATTCAATATTGCCCTATGCGTGTCGGATAGAGGAAGCAACTGGAGAAATTATGTCTGCGCCTCCGCCTTTGTTATCAAACTACGGTGCTGTGAATGTAATGGGCTATAACGCAGACATGGCTGTATGTTTATTGTCGCCGTTTCAATCATTTACTGATATAGAGACAGATGCTGTTCCATGACAACTCTCAGGAGGGTAGCCTCGCCTATATGGAACATCTGCTGCAGGCAGCCGGGTGGAAGATTTTACTTGTAAACGCACGAAATGCCGCCAACAATTTCCTCGCCCTAGCATCGTTGTCCCTTTGTAATTGAGCTGTCGGGTTGGGTATGTAGAGTTAGCACCAGATGTGGCTATTATTTTCAGTCGTGTACATAATACTGCTCGACAGCGTTTCTGGAAAGCATGTCTGCCAGTTGTTAGCTTCGGGGTCGTGAGACAAAATCAAGACGAGAGGTATACGTATTTGGCTGACTCTGAAACTACATTGAAAGATGGGATCCCTAAGACATAAGACAGCAGCCAATCGAGGCCTATGCAATCTTGCAATAGTAGTCGATAAGCATTCCCATCCAGATAATCAATCCCATGTTGCCATTGGCCTTGAGGATAAAATTAGTTCATTCTCCGTAAAACCAACAGCACCGACCTCAAACTTAGAGTCGCAATCGGCGACATCATCCACCTTCCACGTAGAAAATTGCCACAAGAAGAAAATACATGCTCCGCCAATGGAAACTCCAAAGAAGTACGGTCCTTCCAATTTTTGGTAAGTCGAGATCCAAACGAGGGGCAACAATGTTCCTACCTTGTTGGTTGCATATTCCTGCATATACCATGCACGCAACAAACGTTGCAGCAAATATTGCTAGGATTGGACGAACCCAGGTCCCAAAAAGAAGCGATGTTGACTTCACACCAGCTACGATGTCGTCGCGTCGGTCCTGGCACCTACGAGAAACCGGTTCAACACGATACGAGTTATCCAGTCGGCTGCATCCTACCCATATATAGTGTCGTAAACAATTGTCCAGCTAAATTTTGAGTCAGTGCAGAGTGTATGAGCAATATTGTGCAATTCACCAAATAGTCCCAGCAAAGAAAATTCCTAAGATTTTATTGTCCATAGTGCCCCCAACGGAGAGCCAGCCAATTGGAAATCCCCAGTTCATTGCTAGGCCTTCGAGACTTCAACTGTAGTGTAAATCATTGGGATCATTACGAACCTAACCATGCCTGCGGCCACCATGTCCATCGTTTCATCAACGGATACAGACCATGTAGAGGAAAAACTCCCAAGAGGCCGTAAAGAAATCTGGGTGTAGGATCGGAAAAGCCGTGCGGGTTTTAAATCGTACTTACGCGGTCTTATTTGCAGCTGCGAGAACCATGATACTTGCAAATATGAATAAGAGCAGCCAAAGCGTGGCGCCTGTTATGGAGATTACACCTGCGGCAAGTGGCCGATTTTTCGTTCGCTCTTGCATTGCAGAACGGAGCATTGGCGGGTAAATTTTGTGAAGGGTCAGATGCAACTCACCGACTCGGCGATCGAAGTCCCTGTCGCAAATATCATTAAGGATACAGGCAGCACTATGGAGAAGTGTGCAGCCGATGGCAAACATAAGGGTCTGTATTAAGAGATTCTGCCAGGGGAGTTCGACCGAATAGGCTGCCATGGTGAGTCCCCAGGCTAAATTGTATATCAATATTTTGCTGAAAAACTCGAATGAAACGCTATTTGCCTGAGGGCCAGAACTCCAAGATGCTTCCGCGGGGCCATTTGTGGAGTCTGGTGAGCTCGTAGTAGTAGTACCAGATTGGTTTAATTGCGGTGGGTGTAATGGGATAGGGCTGGTTGTCGTTTGATTCTTTGCTTGACATAATTTCACTGGGATCGGGGATATCTTGAAGGCGAGGATTGAGTATCATCTTATAACGATACTGCTCATCACCGGAAAATAAGATTTCACACCATACCCCCAGTTTCCTGCCAATATTAGAACACGGTTGTGGAAGATCATTGGGAAACATATTGCAATCATGCGCGATATTTGAACTGATTCCGGTCAATTTCAGATAGAACCAAGGATCGCGCGGACAGGAGGCTTGGAGTGAGAGATACGAGCAGTATCAAAGGTCTGGCGGCGGGCGCCCACTGCACGTGTCCTATGAACCATGGTTCAGTGCTTCTGAGCATCTTGTATTGATCCTATCCCTGTCTGGATACGCATGCACGCATCACTCTATGTATGTACTGTGCGGTGGCATCTCAACTTCATTGTCAACCGTGGGAGTTGTAATGTCTGGTCGGCAAGCCCTGATTCGCAGTTCTGTGAGAAGTTCATCGGTATGAAAACCGGTATCGGACAAAAATAATTGTGTTTGACTTTCATCATCAATCACAACTCATCACCATGGTTCACGACCATTCATATTGTGTCACAGGCCTTCACAAGCGTTCATGCGAAATCATCGAGGTTCATACCGAGATTCACAATAGATCGCTACATCCTTAGGGGTCATTGACTTTCACAATGACTCGGCATTGAGTTGGTGTCCTTAAGGTCAAGTCACATAATTATCAATTATCAACTAAATATCAGGAATTCAAGGAAAAGTAGTTAATGAGAAATTCTATCGGGATTTTTCTGGAACAATGCCGCCTTAGGAAGTCTGTCAACCCCTTCTTTGACCAACTTCGCGGGTAATTATTTACGGTTGAACCGTTCAATTGAATGACGAAGAATTCTACGCCTGGACCATTGCGGGCTCGGGGTAGGTCTTAAATATAGTACTGGGGATCAGGTGGACTACACAAGTCGCGCGTGAGAGGATGGGGAAAATATGATGCCTCTTGTGAAGGACCAACGGGATTTGTAGCCTCCTCATAGTCTCCCGCAGTCAGACTCTAAAAAAAAGATTTATGATAAAGTCGATAAATCTTTCAATAGCCTCCTCAATATTTAATTCAATATTAAAATATTTATTTTAATAAGCAAATATTCTGCCTCCGGAAACCTCCGGCGGCTGCTCAGCTTGTTTTGGCCAGGACAAGCCAGGACAAGCAGCGGGCCGTTAGGATTCGCTGGAGTGTTGTGAATGTCAATGAATGATGTCATTGATGCAATCCCGATTTTACTCCGAGCACACATGCCTATTCGGTAATGTACTCTTTCGATAGTGCAATATGGCGAACGGTCAGCATTTTTCTTAATGTTTTGGGCGACGGGAAAAATGTGCGGGCCGCACCATATATAGAGTATATACCGGACTGATGGCAACCGCTGGGTACGTACCCAGCGGCTAAGCGAGGTACCCAGTATTCTTGGTTCCAGATTTAGGGACCAGGTCTCATCTGCCTAATTGTCCGTCCGTCTAAGTTACTCGCTTATAAATCATGATGCCATCATTCTCCTGCGTTCACCACAAAAAGAAGAAAAGTTCTTCGGAATACGTACTCTCAACGTCGACTCTTAATGCTCAACACTAGGCACACTCCAGCTCCAAGTCCTCCCTTCCGATCTTCTGGCGCGCCGCGTCGCGCTCCTCTTCGGGCTTCTTCCCGATTTGATTCACGTCGTCAGGCACTTGGTGTTCCTTTCTGCATCAGGCAAGCAGGCGCGGGCATCGATGCTATAGTGCTGTGGCCGGTCTGGTCAGCGCTCCCCGGGCCCTGGTGGCGGTGTCCCAACACGTATGGTATTGTCAAGCGGACCCCGCTCGGCGCTGGTCACGGCACCGTGGGGCAAGTGGATTCTATTGTAGGGGCTCAGCCATTGGTGTCTCCGGCGAGTAATCCAGCACATTCCGGACATCAATAGCCTTCTTCTTGCATCCGGCACCCCGTTCTTCTCCTGCTACATACCCGATCGCTCTGGTTTTTTTACCTGTTCCAGGGGTTCCAAGGTCTATTTACTGTCCTGCCTTCGTTCTGTTCTACTGCTACTGCCCATGGAAATAATGCATTAGCATTCTGTGAACTTGACAGTGGTTAGCAGCTTGCTGAGAAATAATGAGTAGCTCACCAACCGGAAGGAACATGTCTGGCGCAGATATGTTTCTTCTCATCGCCGTTCATTTATAACCAAAGGGTCTTCCTTCTGTTCACTTTGAGATGCTCCTTATTGCTATGATCTACCCAGCGACCTGGAATGCTCAACTTGAGCTCAAGCGCCGTTGTCTTTGACTCCTTCTGATCAGATCCATACAACGGAGTCCTTCAGTTCATCGCCTTGTGGGGCTTTTATGTCGGTGGGTGTCAATTAATAGCCTTCTTGTCCTCGCTGAATTGTGTGTGTGTGGGTTTTCCGAGGTTTGCCCCCAAACCGTATACCTCAGAGAGACTTGGGTCCCAGTCAGAGTGGCTAAGTGCAGCCTGATTGATATACGACCGCGACACCAACCTTGAGCCCAGTTACGAGTCCTAACTTGTTAGGTAATCGTTTCTTTAGTAATCTCGTAGGGCCCTTTTGAAAATAGATTCAGTAAATTGTTGGGTGCCCGTGGGATGATGGTGCCCGTGAGAGTGATGGTCGTTAAATTGGATTAGTAGTGAGAGCAATAATAGGACCATAATCTCATTTTCTATTTTTTCCTATGTGAATTGTTCGACCACGCGAGCGGGCCCGGGTTCATTGAGCTTTTTTAGAACTAAATTTTTATCGCGTCATTGCTCCATGGTATTGTGGTGTAATGACTTTGGGCGGTAATGTGTAAGTCTCTTGCGCCCGTCCTAAAGGAGAGGTCGGCATTTTTTATGACCGACAGCGCAACGACAGCGTCTATTTTCGTTGGTGTCTGGTTGCTATCAGTTTTTTGTTTTTTTTCCTAGATAAGGGCTGTCGGATTTTCTCCTCTTTCCTCTGAAATTGTTTTTTTCTGACCATGCAATCTTTGCCGGTGTCCTCGCCCTCAGGTTGTTTTCCCGCTATCTTCTGCATTGGTTGGCTGACATGGTCATCTCCCGGCAATTTCCACTTTGTCCCCAGAACTCGTCTGTCGATTTCTCAGACCTTCCTTTGGGTCATTTTCCATGGACTCCCAGTTGTACTACTCGAATCAGATTCGAGCGATGCAGGTTTGCAGCGGTGATTGGCGCAATGAGATTTTACATTCAACATCTCTTCAATTATTTCCTATTGGGCATCAGTATGCGGCTGTCTCAGCTGTTGCGGCGATCCTACTGTTCATATATGCGGTTCAGCAAATATAACATGTGAGCGTGTGGATACGGTCTTGTGGCGAGCAGATTAGATTTGAGGACGATCAGTACAACCATCGGGTCGGTGCCTCCCTTGTTGTTTTAGAAATCCCCGCTTCTTCAGAGTACCGGCTGGACGCGACGCTGGAACTTGCATCTGAGCGCAGTTTGGTAAGTTTGCGCAGGCAATCCTCCTCCTTCTCCTCCTCCTCCACAAAAGTAATCACTTGTGACTCGAATAACATGATCGAAAGTTTCATGACGGGATTATTGCGGGATTATGACCGGAAGACACTGTCACGTTCTGCATGGATTATGCAGGCATGGTCGCAAGAAAGCGGCTGCAGTACCGGGTGGTGTATGCCTAAGTGCCATATAGCTTAGGGTATTGTGGCAACACAGAGTGATCCACTCTGGTCAGGATATGTGAGGAATGTACACTTAATTCTCAGTTGGGATGTATTGATATAAGTTCCTGAAAATCTTAGGTGGACTTTGCAGGTTTGGTTGGTTCTCTTATTATGTACTTCAACTGGTGATTTTAATTTTTTTTCCGCCGAAGCTGTTCAGTTGTTCAACCTTCGACATTCAACACTGACCACCAAGCTATGGTATCTGTTGCTATGGAAGTCACAACCCAAGCTTCTTCGAAATACCAGTGGATAGTGGGAAGCTACCAGTAGCTGTATATTTTAGGTACTAGTAAGCTAGCTGAGCTGTTGATAATACGCAGCTACTGGTTGACTAGAAGTAAATCTATCGAGACTAAGTACCGACGCAGGAGCTATTATGACCTGTGTCTCATAGATAAAGCGGGATATCAGTGTCCAAAAGTATTGACCCAGCAACTCTTTCAGCTGTTTGTGGAACACGATTCAAAAATATACATTTTGGATCGGACTCACTAGTTTGCCTATTGTAGCCGCAATTCACATATATTGACCGAGATTTTCACTTGACGGGTTCGCCCTACGATTCCCAGGTGAGTGAATTTGTGAAATAATTATTTAAACTCAAAGAACTCCATATGTGAGTCAAAATTGCACGCAGTTTGAAATACACTTTGTTCACAATACTGCGAGGTATGGTAAAATGTTTCCTGGACCATACACAAAGGTTCCACTCGACTTGGAATAATATTCTACCATCGTGGCATTCAGAGCAAGATGAATTTTATCCAAGGTAATCAAATATATACACATTTATTCAATCCCCACTGCATGTAGAATTAGAACGAACCGCTGCCTTTTTAATCACGTCCTCGGCTCGTAGACAACCTATTTTAATTATCTTCTGTACTGGGTCTATTAGTGTTGAAAGCTCATTAGTAAGTCTTTGACATTCCGTTAAATACACATTATACAAATATGTAGCTCTCCCCCCGGTTCCGTGTCGAGAAATTAAACAGTACAATTCTATTCTCACACAAGAAAAGCTAGTATGGAACGTTATGGCAGTTTAATACTCCTCTGATCCTTTTGGCCAGCATGTGAAAACGAGTCCTCAGAGTTCCGACCCATAAGCTAGTTGAAATTGCTCTCGAAAGTAGTCCTTAAGAACTATAGCTAGACCATGCAACGGACATCTCCTAAAACGCCAATCCTTGCTCGATATTACAGACCCATCTATTAAATATCGCCGTATCATCCATGACTTTCTCCAGGTACACGAATGAATAAATATTTCTCACAGGACTTAATCGGTCAGGTTTGACATCCTGCTCCTTGGTACATGAAAACTGACCGCGGTGAAATCTCGCAAAAAAAAAGCACCAGATCGACATGACCGCACTGTACTGTGGCCAACCAGAGCCTTTCAGACATTCTAATCATGTCCCAATTGAGAATTAAGTGTACATCCTTGTGAATATATTTTAGACAAAGACGCTGTTGCACAGATTTCGGCCCATTCAATTCACGGCATAATATGGTGGAACTCAATAAGGGTGCTCAATTCTTATCTCGTGTGCCTGTGGATTTATTCGTCTTGAACAAATAGAATTCAAACTCCACCATTCAAAAGACTTTTATAGCAACAGTGTGACCGCTACCGGTGTATATATCTTACCCCAAAATCACATAACAGATTCTAGAGTACTTTAGTAACATTTCTGGACAGATTTGATGCGTAAGAGCAGGTCTGGAGGTATGAATAGCTGATGAATAGGGGTGCTCAATTGCTATATCTCGTGGGCCCGTCCCGTGGGTTTATTTGTCCCGAACAAATAGAACTCAAACTCCGCCCGGTATTTATGCCGTTTCCAGAGCTACACTAGCTCTCAGTGGAGTTCCAACACCACTTATAAAACATGAAGAGGCTCTAATGAGCTAATGGACATTTTTCTGAGTGGTATTTGGAAATGAATCCACGAAACTATGCACGCAAAGCTAGTCATCAGTTATTCATACCTCCAGACCTGCTTCGACACATCAAATCTATCCAGAAATGTTACCAAAGTACTCTAGAATGTGTTATGTGATTTGGGGGCAAGATATATGCACCGTTAGCGGCCGCACCGTTGTTATAAAAAGTCTTTTTGGATGGCGGAGTTTGAATTCTATTTGTTCGGGACAAATAAACCCACGGAACGGGCCCACGAGATAGCAATTGAGCACCCCTAATAAATCCTGAATCCTTGAATATTACATAGAATTGTGCTCCGAGCCTCCAACACCTAAAAACTCTTACTGGGACATGCTGGAATACACTGGAGATTGAAACAAATTTCATGATCTGTGCCACAATTTAGAGTTCTTATGACAAATGTACTAAATATACCACAGTAAAGTGAATAAAAAATCAGTGCTGTATTCAAGGGAATCTATTGAGCTCCACTGACGTTGCTCCTGCCATATTAATTTAATCATGCATAAATAAGTATGTGGCGAATTTTGAACTTCCAGCTCAATCAATTCATATGCCTAAGGTAGAAAATATTTGTCTTCACTGACGGTCTGGATCCAGGGACTAATACTCTTATTGTCGTTAATAACAATCAATATCTGCATTGGCATCCATCGTAAGTCAGTGTGAACCTGTGTGACCAGATCCATCCCACTGCTCTCAAATACAATGGCAGTTCCAGATCCAGCAATATACGGTGGAATTCAACGGAAAGCTGCGTCGCTCCGGTGAATGCAGCCGGATCATGATGATGGTCAAAAAAACATGATACACTGGCTTTACACTGGCCATCAGCATCTGCCAATGGCCACCGACAATTATTGTGGCCATCGTTGGCCACCCTTGATCCAGCGGTGCGTATATTACTTGATCACTCTGCATTTAGGGTATAGTGGGACTGAGGGACGAGTATTGCCATGCGCAGCACTGGCCTTAATTTCAAGTTTCTCGAATTCCGGTGCTCGCACAGTAGTATAACAAATATTATCCATGGCAAATAGTTTTCTGAAATGTTCGAGCTGAACCAGCTAACCGGGAGCCCGAACCGGAGGAGGACCCAAGGCTGCCCGGAGGGCTACTGTATAGTCACAATATACGATATATGCAAGATCCGGCTTGTCACGGCCGGAGAGATCCGAGCGGACAATACCGCGGCCACGTGCGTACCAAGGAGAAATGTCCCACGGTTAGAGACGTGGTTTGGATGTGCAGCCACTGCGTATGAGACCATTATTACAGGCTATAATAATATATATGAGAGTTAACTATCCCTTTAAAACCTTTAATGAACCACAGATATTTTTTATACATGCCAAAATTGAAAGTTGAGCTAATTTCTTTTTTTCACATTCTCTTCTCCTTTTCACGTATTCATTGATTCATTAGGCTCTTCCAGCTTCCGATAAACTAGGTATCACATATAAAATGTAGATACTCCGGCGTGAAGCCGCAGATATTTTTCTATAGCCTTTGATAGTGTTTTATTACTCATTTTGTCTATTGACGTGAGCATCAAAGCAACGGAGGTGCTGTATTGAGGATTTTGAACAGACATGAGCCTTTTCAAGTGAAACCACCTTGAAATCAGCTCACTAGAGCTCCTCTTTTCTTTTAAAAACCTCAGGCCAGCCTGATGTCGAAAACCACGTTCAAGTCAATTTAATGTCTGTGAAGCTGCCAACATCAATTCAATTTAATGTCAGATATAGATGAGCTACACCAGCTGAGAGAAAAAATTAATGCGGCAGGAGGGGATCTGATAGCTATGAAAAGAGCAGACTGAAGATTCTTCAGTGTTCCGACCGAACAATCTCCAGCGTGACAAGGGCAGAGGGACTAAATAGATCCCTAAATGTTCGATTGAACGGAACGGTGAATTGCCGATTAGAGTTCCTTCGATTGGGGACTTTAAAATATTCGTTTCGTTCAATCGGCACATCCATAAGAGGCTATAAAGCCTTAAAAGGAAACGGTGAGTGCTGGGTACCCAGACCCTGACTTTTTGGCAGCATTACGTAAGGTACCCGCGGGTGTCCGGGCCCGTACCTACATACGTATACGGACTGCATCATTGGTTCCGGCTTGTTGCGTTCCTTCCCCCATCTGCTCCCAAATCTCAGTCATCCTTCCATCCTGATATGCAACGTCAAATTACTCGTCCGAAGTGAAACAATACAAACCCTTTCCACGACGACCTACAATCAACACAGTTCGAGAACAAGTTGATGCCATTGGCCATATCTGCGACCCTCCTATGCGGCGCGAGCCCCATAATAATGCACTTATTGTCTTATTCATGCCAGAGCCTTGGTGAGTTATTCTTCGACACTCCTCAGTGTTAGAAAGTGCAGGATTTTTCTTTAGCGCCGCGATTGTGCATGGCGAGCTCTCTGTAACCTACGGACATTCACCACACATATATTTTGTCAGCTGCGTACGCTAATTAACTCTTGAAAGTCGGTAGTCTAAATAATTGATTTATTGCCATTTCCTGGCCCAATTTCAAGTAATGTTGCCCGGGGCATTTACATCTTTCTCCGTAATGTAAGTAATGCATAAACACTGCATGAGGAGTCTGGCTTTGGAGAGTTCCATCAATCTTTCACAGTGGTCCTGTATCACCGGACCTTCCATCCAACTCTTGATTGAACACGCGATTTGCGCCCTGGAACTACATTTCTCGGTATCGTGATTTCCAGCGTCACTTAGCCGAGAGCTTCATGACTGGATTCTAGACAAGGTTGACCGTGTTTTTGCGACCCTTTTGGAGTTTGAGACTTGTCTGATTACCCCAGGCAAAACTATTCGCTATTGTCCATCCCGTATCTATTTGGCTTTCCTTCTCCTGCTCTCATGCGGCGGCCTCAGCCGCTGCTCTCCCACTGATGCGCGGCACTTGTCCCGGAATAGGAAACCACAATTTCCTCAGGCTTGAATCGACTTCGCCCCTCTGTTTACCTCGCGGAATCAGGTGCCGAACTTCGTAATTGACCTGGGTAATTTCTCGTGAAGTTAGACAGGACTAGAAATACTTGCCTCATGCTTTTAGTATCCTTGCTGAAAAAAATACAGGTTTTCAAGGCAACGTGGAAGGTAATTCATCGGATATGGTGTAATGCACACAACAGACTCGCCTTATAAATATCGGCTCAAGTATCTCGCAGTCCAGAGTTCTCAGACTCCTGTAGATTTTATTTTGCACAGCCATTCTGAAGCTATCCTACGAAGATAATTCATCGAATGTGGTGTAGGGAACCCCGTGGGTGCACTTGAGACGAGAGGCCCCCGCGGCTCAGTTCCGCTTCGAAATATGGTTTCAGACCAACACCTTTCTCGTTTTTTGTTTCGAGTTTTACTGATCATCTGATTCATGTATGCATATTCTAGGGTTGAATATTCGGTAAGATTTTTCCGCATGGCTCATATTTCAAGTTCATTTAAAAAAAAATTGGGGGAAAGAAGGCAACTTGAAAAGACTCGAGAGAGAAACTCATTTGGACGCAGAAACTCCAGAGTTGGAAAGACCATCATTATTGGTGGCAACTCCTGTCCGGCGTGAATACGAAGCCCTCATGCTCGCCTTTTGTTGGCAGGGACTGAACCAGTGTCCTCCGGATTTGAACTCCGTACATTACACAGGCGCACAATACATCACTTGGATTAATATTACAAAGAATACAATGAATATGGGGGTTCTTGTTTAGGTTATATTTAATTGCGACCTTCATCTAGCTTGCCTATGATTTGGGCCATGCCGTTTAATGCAGCTACCTCTCCTGTACCGGAACTTATAGCTGGCGAAGTTGAACACGGACTCGGAGATGCCCGTGATGCCTTGATGAGCCTTCTCATCGGCACCGCCATTCGCGGTTGCTGCTCTTCGCCTACCACCGTGTTCGCTTAGAGCTTAATGCTCGTATTACTTCGTCCCGAGCTGAATTCTGTCAAACCACAATCAAACTCTGGCTTTTCTCTGTCTGAATAAATACCGCGCCGTTCTTACAGGCCACCCTGCCAAAATTGCCGAATTACATTCAAGTGCGCTGGGCGTCTGACCGCTGCTCAGTTCGCAGACGGAGGCTTATGAAATAAGACCTGTCTCTGGCTTGCTTTACTATTCCCCAAGCTCCCTAGTGGATCAGTCTGTCTGGTGGATTTGAACCAGGGACAATATTCCTTTACCCAGTCCGAATCATCACGTATTTTGAACTGCTGGACGAAATTTTAGGTGCTTCAGCCCAGCATTGAGTCTAATAGTAAGGTTCAATGTTCAAGCTGAACAGGACCTGGAGAGCGCGGCCGTATAAACTTCACTTCTTTCGGGATCTTGCTAACACTTTGCAGCAATTCTCTGCCGCCTGAATCCTCAAAACCTCCCTCTCATTTGTGTATGTAAGGTCCAATTCTTGGAGGACTTAAAAATGACCAACACGGAGTAAATCTCTCTCCGGCAGGTCCAGGCTGTGTCCTTGCTGCCTTCGCCCATCTTTATTTGAATAATTGCGTGGAGTGTACTCATAAACCATTGGCTTCATCATCTCCGCATTGCTCAGCATCCATGGCATATTTTCATGGATCCTCATCGCCAGAGCATAGTGATTCAGGCATATTAATTGTATTCACTCCTTTGTTTGTAATCCAAATGTCCCAATGATTGTGAAAACATGTCACAGTTTCGTGCCTCCTGCATGGACATTTGAAAATTTCTGTCTTGGATTTTTGTGAGCTATATCATTATCACATTTATTCTGCTGAGATATGAGTATAGGTCTTGATGCAGATTTTTATCCAGGTACTAGGAGGGCATTAGTAGGAATCAACTAGCATTCATCCGTTTCCCAGACATCCAGAACATTTTATTTCTTACGTGACTTCTCCAGAACACGGCCCGGGTTTTCCAATGTTCCCCGCTCAAAACTCGCTCACCATGTACTTAGTCAATAATGGGTCAAAAATTCGGGTCAAATCGACTGTTTCTGGGTCCCAGAAAGCCAAGAGGCTTGAAGACCGACTTGGTTGAAGGAAAATGAGAGTACTATCTTATCTAATCTCTTGATCTGGATTGTGGCAGTGTGCATATGTACATTCCTGGTGTATTGACTGTTGGCACGCCCTCTCTATCCCACTGTCGGGTGCGACGACCGCATATTCAGATACTGGGATCCAAGGGCCTAGCAGTCCGCCCGCACCATGCCACAAAAGGATTCTCTTCAACTTGACCTGCCGTTCATCGAGGAGTCCTCGGAGGGCGTTCGACGCCCATCCCGTCTCCATGCCATTAAGGAAATGCTCCGCAGTTTCAAGCAAAGCAAAGGACCAAAAACTGGCCGCAATATTACGGCTGCGGAGGGTACACCTAGCCCTGTTTCCTTGCACTCTCAGCCGGAGCCCACTGGAGGTGACACGAGGCGGACACATAAAACAGGCGCCGTTATTGGTAACCTTGCGCTTGCGGTCAGCATCGTGGAGAGCATCTCTAACGTTATCGATAAATTCCCTTATGTGGGTCCCGTGGCGGCCCTCTTATCTCAAATCTTGAAGACATGCAGGGTAAGTGAACGACCTTGAAACTTGAAGTATCACCGATTAAACATTCCTCTTGCAGGAAATCAAAGATATGCGTGAACAACGAGATCTTCTTGTCGCACGGCTTACCAAAACAGCTGGGGACCTACATGGCACAATTATGCGAATGGAGGCAAATAACCATACCGACTCCACCGGCCGCCTAAAGGCGGACATTGAGGAATACGTTGGGCAAGGTTTCTTCCATAGTCGCGGACAAAAATAATCACCCTCAAATGTAGACTACTTGAACGGGCGTCGGCGCTCATGTCGGACTTCGATAGTCAAGGCAGATTTAGGACAACGGCACTCCAAACGGAATGGACCAGCAAATTTAGTACTCTCGATCGCGAGCTTGATTCGTTTGGCGCCCGTTTCAACGTAAGTACCACATAATTGGCCATTATTCCGAGATTATTGTCTTTTAGGTCAACCGTTTGGCCGACATACAGATAGAACAGGGTGTAATTCACAAGAAGGTGGACGATGGCCGCACCGCACTGTCAGTTCAGTATTGTGTTGGTTATTTCGAAGCTAAAGCAAATCTAGTCTCAAAGAGAAGCTCGAGAAGTGGCTGAAACCTGCGGATATGTCCGAAAAAACAGCACGAAACACAGAAACTTCACCACGAAGGCACCGGAATATGGTTCTTGGACGGTCGCCAGCTCACTGAATGGATCGAAAAACCGGGATCTCTCTGGATTGAGGGGAACTGTAAGGGCCCTCGAGCTCTTCCTTTTTTTGAGTACTAATCCATTGGTAGCTGGTACGGGGAAGAGTGTGATAAGGTACGAACCATTTAGCCGCCGGGATTTTTCAGCTAATCATCCACCCACCAGCTCTACAGTGATCCGGAAGCTGCTTCACGATCGACCGCCATCCGACCATGGAACCGTCGCGGTGGGATATTTCTACTTCGATTTTAGGGACGACAAGAAGCAGCTGGTAGATACCATGCTTCGCTCCGTCGTCTTCCAGCTGTCTGGCCAGTCTATTAATCCCTATGCGGCCCTTAATGTCCAATACGGAAAGTTATCTCAGGGTCAGACTCTGCCCACCACCCAGGATCTTCTGAATATTCTCGACGAACTGCTCCTGGAATTTTGTTGCACCTATATTGTTCTTGATGCACTGGACGAGTGTCGAAACACGGATCAGCCGTCGCTTGTCGAGCTCCTCTCGAAGCTTCGGACGCGGACAGAAAGCTCGTTGCACCTCCTGCTCACCAGTCAACCCCGTGAAATATTCACGGTTGCCTTCAAGGGCGTAAAACGAGTCGTTATGGGGTCCAAGACCACGCAGAAGGACATAGAGCGCTTCGTTTCTAGCGAGGTCCAGTCAAGGTTCCAGCGCTTGAGGCATTGGGATCATTGGAAACCGCGCGCTGCCGAGATTATCGCAAAGGTGGTGGAGAAGAGTAACGGGATGTGAGTTGAATGGGGGTTGTGAATCGAGTAGAATGTCAACACTGACTTGAAATTCTAGGTTCCGCTTGGCTGCTTGCCTTCTTATTGAATTTTCCCGCCCTAAATTGAACCCCAGCCTCGACACGATATTGGCCAATCTTCCGAATGAGCTGTACGGAATATACGATCGATTCATGGAGACTATTGACAAGGACGACTGCGTTTACGTGGAACGGATCCTCCGCTGGCTTCTTTTCTCAGCCCGACAGCTTACCCTTCCTCAGCTCGAGGACGCCCTTGCATTCGACTTCTCAGACCCGCACCTACATGTATACGATCCATCCAAACGGGGCAACAATGCGACAATTCTTTGTGGATTCTTGGAAGGACTCGTCATCGTCAGTGAACCTGCGACTAACCGCGCTGGCAGAACGTCAGTGGTCGCAAGCCTCGCACATGCATCCGTCGCAGATTATCTTGTTTCTGATAAAGTGGCGACAAAAGGTCGGTGAAACCTCAACAGGGAACACTCCCACACATTTCTCGCACAGACATGTGTGGGCTATCTTCTTCACTTCGAAAACAATCCTCCAAGCCACTTCGAAAAACCTTTCTCGCCTCGTGCCAAGCAGTTTTATTTGGACCATCCCTTAGCGACCTATGCCGCGCAGTGTTGGAGTCATCATCTGCTCCGCTGCCACGACCGAGCCGCACTATTGACCTCGACCGCGCGGCTCCTCGTGAGTGGTAGCAAGCAATATCAAACTTTGAACAGGCTGTGCCAGCCTATTGGGAAGCCGGTTTTCACTCCGCCTCTGTATATGTGTTCCCTCATAGGATACCGTGAAGGAGTGGAATATCTTCTCCGGAACGGCACCGATGCTAATGCAGTTGGCGGGCAGTTTCACAATGCTTTACAAGTAGCATCCGTAAAATGCCACACCGACGTCATTCGTACCTTGCTCGAGAATGGTGCCGACGTCAACGCAGCCGGTGGAAGCTACTATAGGAGCGCTTTACAGACCGCGGCTGCTCACGGCCACACGGAGGTCGTCCGTATCCTTCTGGAGAATGGTGCGGATATCAACTCCTCGGAAGCCATGGCAGTGCATTACAGATCGCATGCACTAAAGGTCACTTCGAGGTCGTCCATATCTTGATCAAGCACGGTGCCAACATGCCTGGGGACCTTTTACAGACCGCATGCACACTAGGTCACGTTGAGGTCGTCCGAATCCTGATCGAGCACGGCGCGGATATAAACTCCGTCGGTGAACTTCATGAGAAGGCTTTAGGCCACCGTATCCGTCCGAGTCGCCGCAAAGTTGATACCGAGAAGATGGATGTGATTAATAAAATGTTACTTCAGGGTAGGGCTAAGCGTTACGCGGAAATCGACCGCATCTCGCGCGAGAATGGGGCCGTCGGTGGGTGAAATTGTCGATGAAAATATAATGACTTACCAGAATCCGCGCAGATAAAGAGCTACCAGTCAGAGAGACGGATCAATGAGATTTTCTTCGGGACTTTCAGGAGGCACTGTAGCTTGCCAAATCCTATGTATGTATCTCACTTTGTGAGTGATAAAGCAACGAGTGTTGTAATACAAATCCGCACGCACGCGGGTAAAATAGTTGGGGCGCGCAGAGCAGGAGGCACAGGGGGGTAGACTGCTATTTAACGAAGATGGAATTGATTTGACCGAAAAGACAACTGAGTAGTAAACATATTCGTATATCAATACACACGCACATGCAGCAGAGGATCTAACCCGAGGCCAGTACGCCAAAGTGCTGAGTGGCTACTTGAAACTAGGGGCCGACTTGAGATTGGACGCGCGCCGATACCGTAGAGAGCAAGGAGAAGAAATTAGGCCTCCCCTGATGTAAATTACGACTTCCGAATCCGGGACTCCTAGGGCGACGTTGAGAGGCGTCAGAGTCAAACTAGATCGTCGATAGTGTCCACATAATCCTTCGTGGTTGAAGATAGACCGTCCTTGCGCAGACCGTCCTAGGGTGCAGATTGAGGACAGTATCTAAGTCCAGCCTCGAAAAGTATTAGGAGATACATCAATGAGCTAATGTCGAAGGGCTAGAATTGCTCTAGAACTCCGAAGAAGAAGTATCAGATTGCGCAATTGTGTGCAGCAAAGGATGGCGATGACAATCGGAGAGACTGTAAGTGAGCCAAGAGGTGGCTACGAAAAGATCCAGAGCCGGAGTCATCAGAAGTTGTCATAAACAATAATTGCGATTTGACACTGGTGGTGGTTGAGTTGAAGAAATACCTCCGATCAACTTCGGACCTCGGTTAAATCCCGGACGCTGATCCCCCTGCAGCCAAGCACACGCACACAGTGCAACGCATCTATTGCGCCTACATCATTGAACGTTTCCTAGAATGGGAGCGTGCGCCTCGCAGCCTGACCGCCAGCAAAAGGCGCGCAGCGACGAGATCGACCGGCAGCTGGAGGAGGACCAGAAGAAGTACAAAAAGGAGGCCAAAATCCTCCTCCTCGGCTCGGGCGAGTCCGGGAAGAGCACAATCGTAAAGCAGATGAAGATCATCCACCAGGCGGGCTTCACCCCCGCTGAGCTCGCCGCATTCCGGCCCACCATCCACAAGAACGCGATCGACTCGGCGCAGGCCGTCGTGGGCGCCCTGCGGGCGTGCGGGCTCGATGCGCTGCTTGGGGAGGAGCGGAGGGCGTACCCAGAGGTGATACTGGGGGCGAAGGCAGAGGAGCCGCTGGCGCGGGAGGTGGCGGACGCGATTGAGGGGCTGTGGGCTGATTCAGTCGTTGCGAGGGTGCTGGACGAGCATGGCAGCGAGTTCTACTTGATGGACAGCGCGGGTTATTTCATCAGCCATATTCAGCGGCTGGCAGCGCCGGACTACACGCCCAACGAGGAGGATGTTCTGCGTGCGAGGCTGCAGAGTACAAGTATTACGGTTGGTGTCATTCCATTTCTGCCCCTCCCTTTTATTGACTCCAAACGCCAGGAAACCCGCTTCAACATGGGCGGGCTCAGCATCCATATGTTCGACGTCGGCGGACAGCGCAGCGAGCGCAAAAAGTGGATACATTGCTTCGAGAGGTGCGTTCTGTTCCTCCCTTTTTTCATTTCATTTCATTTTGCGTTTGCTTGCGTCTGCTCTTACGTCGATGCGATGTGGGCCCGGTGGAGCGGCTATTTTCGTCCGTCTCCTACGCTGTAGAGGCCCCCCGTCATCGCCTTCGTCAAGGCAACGCTCCATTGCATTGCCTCAGGGCGCTTTCCATCTGCGGTGTATCTGGCGGGCGGCGGCCGCTTGTCTGTGGATGGTGCCGACGTTGTCGTCTATAGACGGTACCAACGCTCGTCTATGTACATCCATCGCGATGCCCATCTATGGGCGCAGCTACCGGTGCTGCCTCGACTGGAGGGCTCATGCTGCTTGCGTGGGCAGCGCGCCCAGGATATGCTCTTGCGTCGAGTCGATGCGGAATGGGGCGCGGTGGAGGGCTCGCGTTCGTCCCCTCCGCTGTCGATGCGGTCTTGCTTTCGCTGTCTGTCGATGCGGTCTTACCCTCGTCGTGGAGATGCCCGTCCATGACGATCTGTACAGCTGTGGCTATGACGTCACCCCCATCCACAGCTCTCGCGTCAATGGGGAATGGGGCGCGCGGCTGTGCCAGTGGTGGGCTCGCGTTCGTCTCCTCCGTTGCCAAGGTGGCTTTACCTCCGCTGTCCTTCGAGGCGGCCTTACCTTCTCTTTCGTCGAGGCGGCGCTCGCGCTTGCCCTTCCATCCACCGCAGGATAGGGCGCGCGGAAATGCTCGTCCATGCACATCTTTCTCTAGCCCATCTGTCTGTGAACGACTGTGGCTATAGCTATGGCGGCTGCGCCTGTCATCCCATCTACCACTCCTGTATTTGTGGCGGTGCGCCCTCCCTTAGAATATGGGATATGGCGCGCGCACCGCGATGTCGTTCCCTCTCCGAGGTGCCAGGCGCAAACGGCTTCTGTATGTCGCGGATTTCTACTTGGCGAAACTCCGACCTGCCCCTCTCCTCCATCCTTCCTTCGTTCCCGCTTTCTTTACCCTTCATCCCCGCCTTAACCAGCATCCTCGCTATACAAATATGCAAGTACTGACGTCATTCGTAGCGTGACAAGCATTATCTTCTGCACGGCGCTGAGCGAGTATGACCAGGTGCTGCTCGAGGAGAAGGGGCAGGTGAGGGGTCTTTTTTTTTTAGGGCGTTCGTTCCGGACCTCCTTCTCCCCCACTCTCCCCACCTCGCTGTACTTAGTCCATTCCTCAATCCTCCTCCGTCCCTCACCCTTCCCCTTCTTTCTGCATCACCTTAGCCCGATTCTCCCCACCCCCCTCCCATCATTTTGCTCCCCACTCTCTATCCAATATCCTCGTCCTCCCCCCTTCCCTCCGCCCCCATTACTTCAATATCGTCGCGCTCCCCATGCGCCCCCATGCTCCGTCCCTATCCCCGGCTCTCCACCTCTACACCCGCCTGTTCCCGCCCCTCCACGTTCTCCCCCGCTCCTGCCTACACCCGCGTCGTCGTTCGTCCCCCTTCCTGCCCTCCTCTCCGACTACCGCCCTTCGCCGACCCTCTGTCTCGCTCCTCCTGCCTTTTCTCCCCTCTCCCCTTCGTTCTCCATGCCATCCCAAAACATACCATCGTACACCAAACTAACTCCACCTCTCCCACAGAACCGCATGCGCGAGTCGCTCGTGCTCTTCGAGAGCGTGATCAACAGCCGCTGGTTCCTTCGCACGAGCATCATCCTCTTCCTGAACAAGATTGATGTTTTTAGGGGGAAGTTGGCGAAGGTGTGTTTTTCTTTCTTTCTTTCTTCGTTTTTCTTTCTTTTTTGCTTTTTTTGTTTCTTTTTCTGCGGGATTTTTTTTGGCGTTTTCTTGTGATTTTGCGGTTTTTTGCGGTTTTTTGTGTGTTTTGAAGCGGGGCGGGGGTATTTGGGGTGGCGTTTTGAGGAGTTTGCGTTTTTGGGAGGGGAGTGAGGCTCGACGCCAGCGCTCGTCTATCCTTGACTTGACGCCCAGACTTGACCTTGACGGTGGACGTGCTTATCGTGTACTTGTCTTGTCTTGACTTTGACGGTGGCACTCCGGGGGGTGGTTGCTCTGTCTTGACCTTGACGGCAGCGCCCCGCGGCGCCTTGACTTGACTTGACTTGACGACGGTGCGTGCTCGACTTCTTGACTTGCCGGCGGGCGCGCGTGTCATTTACTTGCGCCGCGTGTCGGTGTCGGTGCGCGGGGGGCAGCTTGAAGCGCTCGACGATGTCGGGTTGGGGATGGCCAGTCGGCGTCGGAGGCTGGGCTTTGCCGCGCGAGAGGTCGTTCTGGAACGTCGCCAGTACCTACACGCTTCGGCGTGGTGCTGTGGGGGGGCAGTCGCTCGGCGTTGAAGGCGGGGCTTTGTGCGGCCGGTTCGCAGAGACCGCGCATGACGTCTGCTTTGGCGCTGGCGGTCTGGGCCTCAGTCACTCCGAGTCCCGGGCTGGGTCTTGCGCTTTTCCCGCGGACTTGCAGTTCGCGAGCGGCTAGCCTTTCTTTCGTTGCGAGGGCCGGGGTGGTGTGGGGCTCTTCGACCCTGCGCACGCTTTTAGGAGGGTCTTTTTTTGCTTAATTCGGCGCTTGCTGGTGACGTGACACGACGTGCCTGGCTGACGGGTCGAATGTATGGATGGATGGTGGGCCTGAATTTGGATTTAGGGGTGCTACGTAGGGGTATCGATACCGCTCGTGGTGTGGGGCATCGGCGCCGCTCGTGAGTGGGATGGCGCGGAAACCCTGGAGTTTCAGAATGGCTTGCGGCGGGGGCGATCTAGGCGGACAGGCCAGCCCATGGTCGTTGTCATCCTCATCATGATGAGGCGCGGGTAGTCAATGGAGTGGGTGCGGACGGGGTTTACAGCTGTGTCTGTCCATCTAGCCGCCTTGGAAGTCATGTACGGCCGTCTTGCGATCCGGGCCGCGTATTCTTGTTTCTATTTCTATTTCCTCTTTTTTTATCTTCTGTTTCTGTTTTTGTGGACTCGGTTGGCCGGCGTTCCCCTCGCTATCCAGCGCCCATTGTCTTGTCTGTCTGTCGGCCTGCTTGTGGTCCGGGCCCGCGGCTCTGTTTCGTGTTTCTCCCCTTCTTCTCCACCCTCAAATCCCTTCTTTTTCTCCACCCTCCTGATCCCACCTAACCATACTCCCGCAGGTTCCCCTCGAGCGCTACTTCCCCGAGTACACCGGCGGGCCTGACATCAACAAGGCGGCCAAGTATGTCCTGTGGCGGTTCATGCAGGAGAACCGCGCGCGGCTGAGCGTGTATCCGCAGTGAGTGGTGTTTTTTGCTTTGTGGTTTTGGGTTGGGGGGGGACGAGTCTACGCGTCCGAGCGTACGTGTTTGCTCTGTTCTGCCCTGCGAGGTGGCTTCTACCCTTCGATGTGTCGTCTACCTTGCACGTTGCCTCTTTGGAGCGTTGAAGGGGATGGACGTGGACGTGGCCTTCGTACCTCCCTTCCCCGCCGCCCCCTCCCTCCCCTCCCCCGCCTCACCTCACACATCCACTTCTACAACCTCATGCTGACCCGCACCTCCGCAGCCTTACGCAAGCGACGGATACCAAGAACATCCGGCTCGTGTTCGCCGCAGTCAAGGAGACGATCCTGCAGAATGCGCTCAAGGACTCGGGGATCCTGTGAGGGATCCGCGGAGCCCTTTGCGCGGGTTTGTGTGTCTCCGGATTGATTGATTCTGTCTGGCTGTCTGCGGATGGATTGATTCCGTCTGCGCTTCGACTCGACTCGAACAACACTCCCCCAATAACAACAACACCGGTATATACACAACTCGTGCATATATTCCTCTACTCCGACTTCGCCATCTGCACCACGACTCGAAACTGCACCTCAGTCACCTCGATATACATATCTATCTATCCTCATCTATCATCTATGCGTTCTTTTTCCGGCACTCCTCATTGTATTCATTCGCGCTATGCGGCTCAGCGGGACACGGCCCGTCGAGCGGGTGGGCGGCGCGAAGGGGAGGGGACGCTGTGGGGAGGACACCGCGGTGCTTCGTTCACTTCTGGGAGATGGGGTGGAGGATGGGCACGGGAGATGGGATGGTGCATGCGGCTGGCTGGATGATGCGGCCGCGGTCGATGGACTGGATCGAACAAACCATAACTGGAGGAAGGACAACAGTGACATTTGTGATCTGGTATTACGATGTGGACGGACGCTGCTTGTACTTGTACCTATCGGGCTACTTCTGGAGTATTTCAAGTTGCGTACATGTGGGCGGAGTTGTACTAGTACTTGATGTCTAGACGGCTATTTAATTTCTTTCGAATCTGTGTCGTTTGTTGAGGCTGGGCGGCATATTCGACTTGGTAGCCAGGAACGAACGAATGCTTCGGATTTAAATGTTTACATGAATAGCATGGATGGATACAAGGTACATATGGTGGTACATTTACTGCAGGCGATGTAGACAATGTGGACGTTCAGTACGAAGATGGATGTTTGAGGAGGGTCTGCGCAGGGAATAAAATTAGCTCGATAATGTCGTCGGGGAAATGGAATGAAATGTAACAGAGGGAATGAATGAAAAGGACGCACCCCGCCGTCGATCAGCACCGTCTCGCCGTTGACGAACCAGTTGGCGACGAGGAAGAGAGCGAGCGCGCCCATGTCGCGCGGGGTGCCGGCGCCGGCGCCCGAGTCAGGGGCGATGGTGGAGGCGTTGGCACCTATGCCCGCGTCGCTGCCTGCGTGCGAGGGCACCGCGAAGGGCGCGGCGAAGCCGGGGGGGAGGGTCGAGATGCCGAGTGCGTCTTTAGATTGGGTGGTCATCTGAGTACATTGGGCGGGATATCAGGCGCAAGTGGTATGTGTGAGACTGTGAGGGGAGGAACGGACCTGGGTGGGGAAGAAGCCTGTGGGCGGGTGGGGTCAGCAGATAAGATGCTATTGGGAGGGGCAAAGTACCAGGCGCAATGCCGTTGACTCTGATCCCGAGGGGGAGCAGCTCGTGTGCGAGGGAGGCCGTCGCGTGGCCCAGCGCGCTCTTGGAGAAGAGGTACGGGAAGGACAAGCCGCCGGTTGCTGGGTCCTGTTGTGTTGCGCCGGTAAGCTCCCCACCCCAGCTACTCATCTGGTACACACCTTCGTCCACCCATTCATCGACGACGTCATGATCACCTGCGGCGCAAACTTGCGCGCCGCTGCGACCTCCGCCGCCGACTTTTTCCAGGTTTCAAGCAGCGGGAGGAACGCGAACGTGAGCCAGTATGGCCCGACGGCGTTCGTGCGTAGCGTGTCCGCGAACGCCTCCTCGGAGACGCCGTCGAAGAACGCAGAGACGTACGCCGCGGCGGGGGCGGTGGGCGCAGGGCGCGCGTACCGCCCGGCGTGGATACCGGCGTTGTTGAAGAGGACGGTGATGCCGTGCGGTTCGCGGCTGGCGATTTCAGAGGAGAGGCGTTTTGCTTCGGTCTGGATGTAGGGGAATAAGGATCAATTAGTCGTATAGTAGTGTGTATGTAAATGAATACCTTGGAGCTGACATCGCCCTCCAGCGCGTGCATGCGGCCCCCCGTGGACGCCCTCTCCGTGGCGGCATTGTAAAGCGCGCAGACCCTGCCAATGTCTGGTCAGAACTGGAAGAGATCCCGTCCTCGCGCCGCACGTACTTGTTGAGCTCCTCCTGCCCTGGGCCGATGATGTATACCGTCGCGCCGTTGGCGACGAGCGTCGAGGATATCATCATGCCTATCCCCTGTCGTATGCAGCGTTAGCCTTCATTCATTCAACGTCGCTTCTCAATTGCGTGTACATACCGTTCCGCCGCCAGTGACGACGGCGACGACGCCGCGAAGGTCGAATATGTTGCTTGCAGAAAGGGATTCAAGGATGTTATCGGCCATGGTACTGGTGTGGGACGAGCAAGAACTGCAGGGCTAATTTTGGGCTAGTTATCGCTCATCCATCGTCATCATCAACTGTGGGTCCAGGATCCAGATGATTTTTTCCCACTGCGGCAGGTGCCGGCATCGGTTCAATAGAAGCTCATGACTTGCTGAACCGATGAGACGAGAGAAATGCTCGGTCATGGACGGTTCAAGTCTCCAAGGTATCAAGAGTGAACATTGTCGTGGGAGGAAAGGAAGAGGTGACACGGTCACGAGACCACATGTTCATTCATTGAACGTTTACTCCAGTTTGGTTCAAACGAGAAATACAGGATATACCCATTTACAATTGAGTACCCCCAGCGTTGCGAAGTCATATCTTAGGGAGTTGGGATATCTTTTAGATCCAAATATCAAAATACAAGGCTTTTACTGTACATTACCCTTTTACTGTACGCTCCCCTCAGAGCGTATCGACAATCTTGCTCTTGTCAATGTACAACATCTGAATGGTCGCCTCTTGAGCCACATCCATGTCAATTTCATCAATCTTCTTCTGCAACTCAACGCGGCTCGCCAGCAGCTCCTTCGCCACCTCCGTCCACTCCATGCGCCTGTTTCCACCCTCCGCACCTACGTCCATCGCAACGAGCTTTCCTCCAGTCTTCTTAATTCTCCCATCCACAATCACCGTATCCACATCCCGCACCGACGCATGCAGCACGATGGCCGCAAGCGGGTCCTGCGCCGCCGCACACACCATCCCCGGTGTCTCACCTTCAAACACTACCAGATCCGCGAGCTTCCCCACTGTAATGCTTCCTACCTCCGCGCCCAACCCCACCGCGCGCGCCCCCATGATCGTCGCCAGGTTGAACGCGTCCTCCGCGGTGTAATTCAACTTCGTAGGCAGCTTGCCCATGTCGATGAAGCGCTGGTTGTGTGCGCCGCGTGCGCTCTGCAGCGCGAGGCGCATCTGGGAGAGCATGTCGCCCGCGCCAATGCTGTGGCAGTCGATGCCGAGCGAGGCGTGCGCGTGCATGTCAGGGTGGAAGCACACAGGCGTGCCCATTGCGAGCTGGAGTTCTGCGCTGGGAGTGGAGGCGATGTGTGCGTTAGCTGCGGCGAGCTGCGCAGCATCCTCTGGTAGAGGTTGGTTCATGTGCGAGAGCAGTACGTCTCTCTGCAGGAGCCCGTAGGATTCGAGGAGGGCGACGGTGGAGGTGCTGCCTGTGCATCATATAAGTGTAAGAGAGATGCTATATTGGGGATAGCACGAACCTGCGATTGCATTCCGGACATAGTGCGATGTGATTAGCTTCACGCCCATCTTCCTCGCGTTCTCAAACAGCGCCACTACCACATCCTTCGGAAGGAAATACGCGTCGAAGGCGAGCCCCAGGTGCACGCGCCCGTCGCCGAAGGGCTGCTTGGCCGCGAGCTCAGCGAACTGCGTCAGTACCCAGTCCGGAATCAGGGAAGGGTCCATCTGCAGGGGCGACCAGGAGGTGATGCGCGAAGTAGGGCAGTAGCAGAAGAAGGACCTGATTCCGGAGGCGACTGTTGCGGCGATGGCGGACGAGGCTAAATTTGAAATATTTAGAAGAAGAGAATGATAAGAAAGAAAGTGGCTATCCACAATGTTCCGCAGAATAATTCATGTGCGCATGATCCACCACCGTCGTCGTCCCCCCGTCGATTGCCTCTAAACATCCGCCCAGCTCGCCCCAGAAAATGTCTTTCGGGGTGAACAGCGACCCCCGTGAAGATCCCTGTCGAATATCTGCATCATCCTCCATTCAATAAACACTCCAAATGCGCATGCGCACCCCGAGGAATATAATCCAGCAACAAATGGTCAGCATACCGTCCCTTAAGCTGCGTCTGCCACACATGGTGGTGCGTGTCCACGAATCCCGGGGCCACGATCTTGCCCGTGCAGTCGATTACCGTCGTTGCAATCCCACTGGCAGACGGAGGGGGGATGGCCAACCCGCCGCCGATCTGCGCGATGCGGTTCCCGACGACGAGTAGGTCTGCCTTTAACGGCGTGACGCGGTCATCGTGCTCACAGTGAAGGAGGAGCGTGCCGTTGCGCAAGAGGATCGAGGTCGTGTTTGGTGGAATCGATACCATGGGTGTTGGGATCAAATTTGAATTCGCCGGCACGGTTGGACCGGTTGGTGCCGTGGGCGCGGACGCCCGCTGCCTAGGATAGGTCCCTATGTCATTATATATAGACCCGTATCGACCCGAGTGATGCGTACTCTGGGATTATTATGATTGGCATCCAGCCGCCGTCCAGCGACATTGACAGCTAAATAAATATAAGGATTAGGAAAGTCCGCGCGTCGTTCTCACGATAGTTCGGTCTTGCACGAGGTTTTCGAAGGAATAATTCAATGAGAAACCCCGCACATCAGAGAAATTGTCAAAAGTTTCAATGGGATACCCTCCGACGGTCGGTATGGAGCTACGGATTATTCTGGAATCAACCCGGTGAACTTGTTTAAAGCCCCCAGTTGATCCATTGGAAATGTCGCATGAAGGCCGCCCCATACTGCGCACTTGACGGATGTGTGAGAGGGTCCAGAGGGGTCCAGAGACATGCTCGTTCCTTGGCATTGATTTTGCGCCTCTGCGGTTAATCCCAAGCCCAGAACACTCAAGATCATGACTGACGGGGACTCTCCACGACCCCCAGAAAAAATCCTGCTCCGGTCACCTGTGTATTGTATCGAAAAAAATGCCACCACCCTTCTATCTCCTCCAATAATAGAATATCTGACCATCTACATGTAAATTTTGAATACACTTCATCTGCGTTGAACATATGAGTACCTTCGGAAATTGAGTTATCTACTGGAGGTACGGGTCGGCGGGGTTTCCTGACAGACCTAATTCCCTAATAAAATTCTCTTTTTTGAAAAATGAAAGTTTCTGAAAGTTTTCAGTGGAGTGGAATGGGGTGTTTAATGCGCCATCAGTGGCTGTACAAACTCACCAAGCGATGCTATCGACATAATCGCGTTACATGGGCTGATAAAATCATCAAAGAACAGAGCCTTCGTGTTCCTCAATCATCACGGAACTGTGGTTTTTTCTTCACCCTCTTCACGATCACCTGACCGCGACGTTCAGCAGTCACTTGACTGTGATGTCACGCTGTCACCACCTTTTTCTTCCGTACCTTCACGATCGTCTGGCTTCAGTCGTCGCTGCAGCACAAAAGGTTCGCGCCACCAGAGAATCAGCTACAAATATCAAATATTCTCTCTGCAGGGGATGGTCATTAGGCCACTTGTTGCCCCAAACACGAAAGACTTGTGTATGGCTGCGGGACCTTCCAAAGGCAGAACAGTCACGATATCAGCAGATGGTCTTGTGGATTTGGCGAAATCAGCGCTCGTGTCTCATAGGTGCGAGGCCACGCTGTTTGCCGATCGCGAGGGAGGAGCCTCTGTGGTCTGTGGTCGAGAGCTTGCCTGCTGGAAATCCTTGTACAAGGTGAATTGTGGATATCTACTCTTCCAGCTGAACTATTGTCATTTTTATTCTCTCTTATGTGGGGTTTTTTGCTTTGCCTTCTTTCGTCATCTTTGTGTTTGCTCAACCATTGATGCTCTACTCCTTGTCTTTTGTAGCATCAACTCAAGCACTGCAGCACCCGGCATGTCTGTATCATTTCTCCCAAGTCAATGATTCATGCTGACAATAATTCTAGGGCCCAAACGGATCTGTAAATTATATGTGTCGGCTTCCAAAATGTAGCGCCAAAATGCATGCCAGTCTCAAAGCATTATCAAGCCACGTCGAACTTTCACATATGAAAAATGTCGCCTTGCCATGCCCATTCGCCAATTGCAAACCCGTCATCCCAGAATTTGGCCGCCCGCCAACTTTCACTTCGTTTTTTCGCCCGCGCGACCTCATTACGCACGTCGAATACATCCACGGCGAGCATATTGGCAGTGAGCTCGATGTGCGCTCCACCGACGTTCTTCTCCCCAACTGGGAGCCCCGCAGACCTGCCCGTCCACTACTTAAACCACCACCCCTTCCGCCTTCCGCCGAGTTTCGATCAGCTGTACTCCTCGGAACACCAGTCAAAGTTCCTCGCGCACCGTGCTTCACAAGCGCGAGTACTGGCGACACATTCCCCCTGTTATCCCAGACCTTGCACGCCCCGCACACGCCCACGCGCCGTCGGATGCTCCGCCCCGGCGGCGACGAGCCACCATCTTCCCCTCCCGGGTCCGAACCCCAATTCGACATCGCGGATATCCCCATGGTGCGGTATGACGAGGAGATCGGCCTTATGCACCCGCCTGACGCGATCGCGCCTCCATACCTGGTCGTGCAGCGCGTCGACGAGGGGTTCCCGGAGTACGTCGACCTCGCGCGCCCGGTCCCGCTCTCCGAGGTGCCCGTTCCGGAGATGCCCCCGCCGCCGCCCAGCATCTTCTACGAGGTGCTAGCGAAAGAGGTGTATGCGAGCTACGCTGCCGGCGAGGGTGCTGCGAACGATCCGTCGTCTTCGTCTGTCGGCATTTTGTAGTTTTGTAGGAGTACCTTTTGTTATTTATTTGCTCCCCATTGCACTGATAGATCAACAGCACGCATTCACGCATGTTATCGAATACGCTCTATCTTCTGGCCTCGCATTAATCAACTGTTGTACTTGTGCTACGTTTGTCGGCTTCTCGATATGCGCGACGATGAACTTGCCCGCTAGCTTGTATGTAAGACGTGGTAGGAAGCCACTTCAGCAGGTCCGTCCGACTGTAGGCCGCTCCCTGCCTGCTGAGAACCATCTCCACACGCAAACAACACATCTTCCCGCCTATCCCGACAGTGATGTCTGAGCTTGCACATTAATACTTTCATATGCTGCATTTTCTGTGTCAGAACTCGAGTTGATGCCTGCGATCGAGAAGTTCTGCGCATTTGCATCATGGACGTTATCGCTATTGAAATTCGACTGGAATATAGTCCATTCACAGAAGTTGTGCGGCATGCCGCCTCAAATGGGAGAGAAATCCGTTCGAACCCCAAGTGAGCCGCTCCACGCGTTGAGCCTGAGATTTGCATCGGAGTTTACTACCCAAATCCACAACTTTATTTGCAATAATCCGAGGAGCAGCGAAGAGGGCCGATATAGGCATGAAGTCGTGTAATTGTTGGCATGAAATGTGGGGGGAAAGATGTTCATGATGTGAGTTGAAGACTCTGTTTCCAATATAGACGGGTAGTAATTATCAAGAGTAGAATGTCTTTGGGAAGCGACGCCCAGGTCATATGTGTATCGCTGAAATGAATCTAATAGAAATCTGTGACAAGGGATGCTTGGAATAAACAGTACTCACAAGAAACATCATTTTGGCAGCGAAAATCATGATAGTGGGGATCGAGGGAAATGCTGTGCGGTAGGTCGCCTCAGGTGGCACCGCATGGAAAAACTCCAGAGTACACTGCGATATCGAGATGAACACGGTAACTTCCCTCCGTGAAATGCGGGTTCAGAGATTCCGAGGTATTGGAGAGCCGGAGCAACCAGGGCCGTGAGAAGCCTTTGAGTTCGGCAGGGATCTCCTCGTACAGCATGTGGGTAGCGAGTGGCGTAAGCTGTGACCACCTTGTGAAAGGCGAAAAACCGTCTAGGAGGTCTAATAGTTTGGTGCGCCGCTAAACGGCAATATGATGTTCAGCGAATCGGGCTCGTGCACGTAGTCGCTGGCACCAGACGTCAAGGAGCGGAGTAGGGGAAATCGGAGCCAATTAGACGGAGATCGTGGGCGGGAAGTAGGAGCTTGATATGTTCCCAGCGATCTGAGTGGAGATTTCCGTGACAAGAAGGGGGTGTGTGTCAATAATTGGATAGAAGGGAGTTTTTTGAGCGGTGAAGCCAAGTGCTGAGACAATTGAGAAGCAAGAGGCAGACCGAGGCGGTTTAGTACAAATCGAATTCGATGGCCCTCCAGAGATGGAGGTATGGAGTGTTATCTCGCTCCAATTCCTACAGATCTGTCTGAATATTTCCGGGGATACGATTCCCCTAGGATCAATGCGCTCGGGATAGATTGGAATGAGGCGGAAGAATATTTCTGAGGTTAGTCGGTGAGCAAGGTAAGAATGGGATATTTATATGTGGCAAGATGAGCTTCGAACACCTCTTGCCGCTCCAGCCGAGCCGCAGCGAGGGAGCGTTCGAGATCCCGAATTTGAGCATCGAGGTCAGACATACGAGCGCGCGCTGCTGAACGTGCGAATCTCCGAGCTTCTTCGTCCCAAAGATCGGCCTTCTGAGGCGCAGACTCGTCGACAACACTCATACGGCTCAGCTTCCTATGCGGATGGTCGCAGTTCGGTGAAGTGGTTTTGTGTCGAGTTTGAGTTACTCTGGCTCAATTGAGGTTCTGAGCTCATCAGAATATCGCTCAAAAACGTCAAGTTACCTGGTTTGAGCTGAGGGCTGTGCAATGGCAAGCGGGCCACACTCGGAGGCTGTGCATCCTTTGTCTCTTGTTGCGTTGGCGCTCGCTCTCTCCCAGACGCATCCTGGAACTACGAAAGGAGCTGCTGACTGGCGCACAAGTGAAGTCCCGCGGAAGACGTTGGGAAGACGTGAAGTGAAGTTCACGTCTTCCGTGAGGCGTGTGGGTGACCGTCGCGCCCGCAATGACATTTTCATTGTCGCATCTCGTCAATTTGGTACGCACAAAGGTGAACCCTCTGTGTTACCCGTCCAAAATTATCATCCTCCGACGATGGCGCAGACGGTACGCACTTGTATTCTTATATCTCACCATCAACGAAGTCCCTTCTCCCGCATAGGTTTCACGGAGTTCGAATTGAACGTCGGCGTCTATGCGAGGTGCGTAGGCACGCGCCACTGACATTTCTGATATTACGGCGCGCGGGAATATTTATACAATTTGAACAGCATACTGCTCATCGTCAACAATCGCCGATTGACTAGTACTCATCGACTCCCCACTCGGTCTTCCACTCTTCTGAGTCTTCTAGTCATGAAGAATACTTGCTTGGATTTTCTACTTCAAGTTGCGACAAGTTCAACGCCGCTTGATTTTTTACTTATTGCCAACACCCGCTAGATCTCCTATTTATCGCCCACCACCCGTTCCCGCTCTTCTCCATGTCGCCGCCCATAATCACGCTTTTTGATGTAGGACTTATGGTTGCGACCGTTGCCCAAGATTTTCCATCATATTCTTGGCAAAGAGATCGCTGTCATTCAAATACAGCACGTATAATGGGGCGGTACACACGTTAAAGATCTAACTAGATCCCTATCAGTAAATTCGTGTGTACCGCCAGATTTCTGGCCAGGACAGCATCACTGCCGACGTTCGTCTGACATCTGCCACTTAATTATTCCATCACCCGTTGTGAGTCTTCAGACAAGTTCTTTATCAACACAGTTTCAGCAGCGTGGTGGACTAGCTATATAAAGCGAGAGTAAGAAGAGGGATTTACTAAATCGCTTCTTCTTTTCGACTTCTCACTCGCGCCTCTATCCACCCGACACAGGCTGTCCCTTTGCCGTTGACCACTACCCTCACTTGCCCTATATCATGTTCGGACTCACCACCATCCTGTCCGCTTCCGTCTCCATCCTTCTGGCCTCGCAGTCAGGTGAGGCAAATTTTCTGTTCTGAGATACTTTTCTAATAATCGTCTTGTAGTATTGGCTGTTCCGAATCAGGATATCGCCCGTTCCCTTAGCCTCCGGCAAACCACTACCGGCTTCCCGTCGGGGTGTGCATCCCAATGTCAGGCGGTCACGGACTCACTTACTGTGCGCCCTCATTATGACCTCCCATTCGTACCCACTAACAGACTTGTGTCGCAGGCGGATCCTGACCTTTCAAAAACCTGCTCGGATGCAACCATGGACAAGCTCGCTGGGTGCTATGACTGCGCTGCGGCTTCCGGAACCGACAAGGCGACCCTGCAGTCCTCTGCCGATCGTGCGTATTCCACATTTCCTCCGCGCCAGGTAATTGATTGCTTCCTTCCACGCCGCAGTATTCGCCTCAGGGTGCAAGTCTGCAGGGCATCCCGTCAAGAGCGTTACTATCGGAGCAACAAAGAAGGGCGGCGCACAGCGCGTATCCGCCGGCGCTGCGGGCGTCGTGGTATTCGGCCTGATGACGATGTCCCTCATGCTCTAAATTAATCCACTTGGAGGAATCCGTGGGGAGCGTCAACGCCGCTGCATAACATACAGTAATTTATACACCATAATTTCATTCGCTCATTCAACAACCGAGTCTCGCTGTTGGCTCTTTCACGACCTGAGCTCAAGAACTCTTATTTTAAAATTTGAATCGAGAATCGTCAGAGAATTCGAATTTTCGAATTGGATTGCTTCCATGCGTGATTTTCAACCAAGGAAAATCCCTTGAACTTTATCCGACATGAGCTTAAACGATACGTGTTTTGAATGAAGACTTGAGACTCTCGCAACTCAGTTGAAAAGATATAAATGTCAAACCCGACTGCAAATTCAGGTATGAGGGCGAGCTCAAAATGTTTCAGAAGTCCCTGCAAGACTGACAGCATGACAGAATAGTGGGAGCACATGGGGCAGTACGGGACTCGGTATGATATTATTTCGAAGCCCTGGTTCAATTCGGGTACACGTAGTTCCAGTATTTTTGACCTTCCGGCCGAACCACCCGCCCAATTGCAATTAGCTTCACCGCGTTATGTCATGGTAGTTGGAAGGCGGGACGCTACAACGATGACCGCCCCCCGCAGATTTGCAGCGATTTTATCGCTACATGCCCTATTATTCGTTTTGTGGTCCCCATAAAGCCGAGTCGGTTAGTGCCAAGGTGTAATCCATGGTTAGTTTTTCCTGGGCTGGCTTGGTCTGAAAACTATGACTTTGGCCTGCCAATGTACTCTCTGCATGTGCAAAGCAAGTCATTTTGCCCCACAAACAGATTAATATTATATATATGCGTGCTGGAATCAAGTCAGTATTTGTATTGTACTTTCTAGGTGAGCTTTCATGAGTCTCGCCTTCATCCTATCATCGTATCAACAGCTATTTCCAATAACATCATTAATGGCTACGTATGGTGTCAAAAATATACTCAGTGAGCCCAGACATCGGTGGAGAATTATAGATATTTGAAGTTGATCCGAAACACATAAGTAAACTTCAATCGGTCAGAGAACTCCTCAGCGCTCTTCCCAGGCCATGGCTTGGCGGGCTTAGCGTGAAAAATCTGCTTGACCTACGACGGCGTGATCCGGTATCCGGAACAGATCGGCATCCGGTCCAAGCGCTGATTCACGATCCAAGTGGTCCAAACAGAATCAGAATGCAACAATCTCTCAGCTGATTATGGAAGCCAAAAAATCATTTGCTCCATCATAAGAGCCCGGAAGGTGTTCAGAGTCGCGAGACTATGAATTACAAATGGAGGGACGAGAAAATCAAACCGTTGAACGCGGTACAGGATACACCCGGCCCTTGAGCTGGTGTAATGGTGAAAAAGAGGACATTTTGGCCACCCAATATCAATTGAACCGCCCATGCAATCGCACCTTCTGATTGAACCCCGGAATGATATTTTGCTTGGTTGACATCTTGTACTTATGTAGAATCAGGGCCTTAAGTACCCCGTAAACTTGTCATTCACTTGCTGGACCCCGCGAGTATCATATATTCTCCACCCTTCCCTCCCGGCTCTAACGTTCCTTCGGATTATATTTTATCTCGGAGCGCCCGTGGTCACCGTCACGTACGCTGTAGCATACCCCCGGAACTCTGAATGTCAAACGCCTCCGATTTAGTCAACTACACCTCTCCTAGTAAACTCTAAAATAGGGGCTGTTCAAGGTGGGTCCACCTGGTTCTCGAGGTCTAGAACGTAATAATAACTCTGTTAAAAAAAATTGGATGAAACCTAGGGGCCCGAATCGAACGAGCGCCCTTCGGGATAACAATTCATGTCCTTATCATCGATTCCGCGGCACACCATGTGCTACCCCGCCTTATTCACTCTTCTTTATAGTTAGAGTTGGGCATGGATCCTCTTCTGGACAACGTTCAATCGACCAGATGCGGTTGAATTGTACGTACAGTTCAGTCTGCGAGCTTCTCGGGAACTAACAAATACGGTTCCCAGCATCGACTTTGGCCCGCAAACCGGTTTCTGCGGTGTTCCCCCCGGTTTTCGACTTGGACTTTACCTACAACGTCGAGCTTGGAACATGTTATGCTTGGCATATATTTGCAATTAGATGCTGATCATGTCGTCTCCTAGTCATATGGGTAAATGGGCCGTCGGGTACGGGGAAAGCACCCAACCAGACGTCCCGTCGATGAGAATTCGGATTGTGGTCCTACGCCATTCACAAGCACGACGGTAGTGTTCGCGAGAACTTGAAAGGTAGTCAAATGCATACGAAGTCTGCTGTCAATACCTGAACTTGGAGCAGACTTGTATTTTCCCCAACTCGTTTCATACACTAGCAGTTTTAAACCTTTTTGTTCGCCTGAGTGGTCATCTGGCCAGCTGTACTAATACTAGTGTAGACTCGAGCCAGTAGCGATTTTTCCGAGCCCTCGCGTACTTCGTCACTTCGTCGAATCTGGATCTTCGTCGGATAGCGTGCAAGTTCGTCGCATGCTAAATTTGGACACACTTGCTCAGCTGATGCGAACAGTTCTGTATTCACGTGTCACCAAATTTCGAGCAGTTAGGGCGCGCGCAAACGGCGGGTATTCACCGGTTAGAGTGCGGGTTAGAGGTTAGGGGTTCGGGGTTTGGGTTAGAGGCTAGGGATAGAGTGTTAGGGTTAAGGGATAGAAATTTCTGCGGGAACGAGGCTTTAATGTGCCGACCTGACATGCCCCGGCTCGGGGGACCCCCCGAGCGCAGCGAGGGAGGGGAAGGGCATGGAATGGTCGGCCCTCTTCACGCAAATGAAAGAAAAAGATGTGCAGCCTCCATCAGCGCATCAAGATAGTGCTGATGCGCACTCTGATCCTGCCGTACATGTTGATAGATCTGCATCAATTCTCCATCATAACACGATGATCCACCATCAACTGACGAAGATCCTCGTCTCACGATCTGACGAGGTACTATACGACTCGATTTTTCCTAAGATTGATGACAGTCGATCAATCCGTGTGATCAAACGATTGTCTTTGATTAAATTTAAAGTAACGACTGGTTCGAGTCTAATACTAATGGCATAATTTGAATTGGCCTAGGTGTTTTAGAGTCTCGACCACGCGTTGTTGAACATACCAACAAGTAGGTAGCTAGGTACAGGTTTGACAAGTACCTAATACCCGGCGCGCGCATGATCTTGGTCAACACTCTGGTCGATCAGTGGGTCATTGAAAGAGTGTCCCTTTCGCAGACGCGTGGAGACAAACATGCGCATCATGATCCTTCGCCACCAAGCGTGCGCAGCGCAAGAAGCCTAACGCTGCTACCGCATAACCGCCAGCTAATAACTCCAAAACTAACCCAATTCCAAGTCTTCGTCTGCAGGCCCGAATTCAAAACCCAAATCCAAAGTCCCAGTGGACGCAGAGGAGGACGCCCCAAAGATAAGCACACTTCCAGCTCTGCGCCGCTCCGCCTCAACGACGTCGCGATGGCGCCGCCCGATCTGTCCGCAAGCACGCAATCTGCGCAGCGGATTCGTCGCAAAAAAAGCCGCCTTCGCGTGTCTCGATACGCCTGCAACTCCACCTATAATACTGACAGTATCCCAGAGTTGCTTTTAGCAGTGCGATTCCGTTCATAATATTAACAGATTGACGGAGCATAGTCAGACGTTCGCGTTGAAAGACATTGATATCGGTGTTACTGCATGTACTAGTACTCGGAATACAATAAAAGTTGGTGGCCTCAACCCCACAGGTGCAGCTTCTCTTCAGGAAGGCCCACCTGGCGATCTCCCTTGACGCCATACTTCTCAATAACGTCATTCATCTCCTTCACGTCTGTGGCAGAAAGTTCAACTTCTCCAGCCTCCAGATTTTCCAGCGTGCGCGACGCTTTCCTGTACACCAGTAAGACAGCAGATACCCACAAGTCCTACGATACGCACGAAGATCCAGGGAGTGGGATGACATTCGGACCCAAAGCCGCAACCCACGCAATGCAGAGCTGGCCAACGGTGATGCCCTTGGTTTTGGCGATCACCGCCAGCGCATCGACGATGGTGAGGTTGTGCTTCAAGTTCTCCTCCTTGAATCGGGTCATGCGGTTCCGCATGTCGCCCTCTATAATTACGCCATTGGAATTAATCAAGAGGGGGTAGAAATGAAAACCACCTTCGATGTTGACTTTCCCAGTAAGGATTCCCCTTCCAAGGGGCCTGACGGAATTATGAGCTACAACGGCCAAGTTGGAACGGAGCGTGGGATTCTTACGAATAGGCAAGGACAGAAATACCCAACTCCGCAGAGGTGGCGAGGACCCGTTTCGTTTGCTCCTCGTAGGAGAAGAGGCTGATCTCAATTTCCACAGCCGTGACGGGGTGGATCTGACGCACGCAATTATAGCAGTGGAGACAAGGGCAATAAATACACTTACTGCATGTGCTCTCCGAAGAGTGTCTGCATTGCACTCAGACAAACCGATGTGCGCAAACTTGCCTTCCTTGACCAGCCCAGACAGGACCTTCATTGTGTCCTCGATGGGATACTTGGGGTCAACGCGCGCAGGTTCGAAGAGATCCATTTTCTTGATTGATCCAAGCGCGCGCTGAATATTCTCAACGCTTTCCCGCAGATGCTCGGGACTGAAAACACGTCAGTATAAATCATTCAAAGGAACGGCTCTGGCCATACGAAGAGTCAGGTGCTAAGACCTTCCTATTTAGAGCTCCCTTCACGGACAGGAAGGTTTTGTCTGCGTATTCGGGGTACTTCGCGTAGAATCGGGAAAGTAGCTCAAGATTAAGTGTTCCAAAGTCCATCGCATAAAATTCGGCTACAGCAGCGCTATAGTAAGCGGGGAACGAATAGAATGTTGGAGATGTATGTCTTACCGCTGTTCAAGTACGCCTTGACGCCTGCGGGTAAAGCATCGATACCGGCTTTAATAGCGTCGAAACACTGTTCCTCGGGTACTGGCTTCGGAATCCCCCTGGAAATTCTCAGTTTCATTTCGCAGGGAGCACAGGCCGTCACGTACGTCATCATCATCAAGCCATGCTTTGCAGAGAATAAGTTTAGGGTTTCACTCTGGTCACAAGAAAGGTACTCACCCCAACACGGGCAACAGTGACATTCGACGCGGTCCCACCTAACTTGGTTGATTGCGAGATCTGGACCATGACAGGGATTCAAGGTATGCAGTGAGTTGAGGAGGCGGTCCCAGAAGTTGCTGCTTTATTATGTTGGTTGTTTAGGCCGGCGGAGAGGATGCGTCATCTACAGTATTCAGATATCAAGCCGGACACGTATCTGGTTCGGCGTATTAGTCTCGATCCAGACTCTTATGACATCCCAAAAGTTGGGAACCCTGTCATAAGAGTCCGGGCCAATCCCATGACATTTGTGTGCCAACCGCGCAGACTTCGATGTCGACATACTCGCCGACAAAGTTGCCTCGGCCGTAGCCCAATCCAATTTAAAGGTAAATCTGTGCATAACTTCGTCGTTATTATAGGTATTTACTGTCAGGCAGCTCCTCCCCAAAAGCATACCATAAAACTCTCGTTAAAGTGATTTCGCGCCATATCTGTAAAATAAAATTGCCTAATACATGAGCATTACACTGACCAGCTACTACACAAAATAATTGAGTGAGAAACCGAGGAGGAACCAAGGCTGCCCGGAGGGCTACTGTATTAGGAATCACCAGTTCGCAATGATCACTGTTTATGCAATATATTTAATCGCCGGTTTTGGGTAGGCTAATAATGGCACGATGGAAGAATGCACTAGCGTGGAGAAATGTACCACTGAAGTCTGCCTTAAGAATTTCAAGATCCAATTCAATTCAATTCACAACGTAATTTAAGTAGGATCATACAATAGTGCGAGGACGTTGCATTCTGGAGTGAGCGAGCTCATCCATTCTGGTCTCCGCAACTCAGCGGAACTCTCACGTCTAAAATTAAAAATATCGCTTAGGGACGGTTTGCCAAGAATCAATCGGATGTGCCTCAACGACCGTAGGCAAAACCAGTTTTTTCTTGTGCATTGGTCTTTCAGTGGTGGCCGCTGAAGCATCGTACCGCGTTTCCAGAAGTACCTCAGCCCAAAGAAGCAAATTTATTTCAAATTTCTGCAAGAAACTCAATTTGGAACTGCCAGTGATGTCCGCTATTGGTCCGTTCTTGGCCCATTCCGAGTCCGTTCCGAACTGTTCTGAATGGCGATCCGCGGGGGCAGTGCTGGATCACCGCGCAATCATGATGGACTTAGAGACGCGTAATCATGATGCCTCTCTTGTGTCTGCGGTTCGGCTTGGACGCGTAGGCCCTTGAGATGGATCGGAATCCTTATGTAACCTTCCACCGCATGGAGGAGGCTTCTTCGTCTTTCCAACTGTGTCCTGTCGGTGCAGGCACTTCCGCTGCGTAAGGCTTATGGACTTCGCACTGAAAGCCATCTCAGAACAGTCTGAGCACGCTTGAGAATTTTCCTTCGGCGATCTCTATCCGTAGGACCGTCGGGACAAAGGAGTGCTTCCTGTAAGCAAAGGCTGGGCGAGCTTGCGAGCCACCCTTAGTGGAAGACAGCTAGATTAGATTAGATACGGTGCATCACCGCCACAGCTGTCAAGGACTTTGCTCTGGCCTCAACCCGTCGCATCCTGCAACTAGTGTGTCGATTGTCCTCACACTCGTCATATAAAGGGGTTTACGAGACTAATTGCTGATAAAGATTTCTGCGATGCATTATAATTCTTCTAAGATCCGTTCTTGAAAAAACGTACATCGTTCACGTTCCCTTCGTCCAACCTCCAGTTGAAAACAACCTCAGCCACGTTCTAGTTGAATTTCTAAACATGAGGTAATCCGAGTCGGACGTTCTGCTGCAGTATACCATGGCGTTCGTGCCGAACTGTAAAACATATTCACTGTGTATACTTTCCAACCCCGTAAAGTGCGGACAGGTGGGAGACCCCTACCACAGTTGAACAGGGACACTCAATGTTGCGCCATTCAATTTGCGTAATCACACCGTTTTCAAGTCGTCATGCCCAGGAGTCCAACGTTCGCGGTGTTGTGCGCGGTACGTACTTAAGTTACTTAGTTAGGAAATACCAGTTCGCAATGATCGCTATTTATGCGCATCCTAATGGCACGATGGCAGAATGCGCTGGCGTGGAGAAATGCACCACTGAAGTCTGCCTTGAGAATTTCAAGATCCTTTTTGCGGCTGCGTAGCAACGTAATTTAAGTAGGATCATAAATAGTGCGAGTGTGGTGCATTCTGGAGTGTGCGAGCTCATCCAATCAGATCTCTCGAGTCTTCCGCAACTCTCACGTCTAAAATTAAAAATATCGCTCAGGGACGGTTTGCCAAGAATCGGATGTGGCTCAACGACCGAGGGCAAAACCAGTTTTTTTCTTGTGCATTGGTCTTTCAGTGGTGGCTGCTGAAGCACCGTATTGCATTGTCGGAATGCCTCAGTCCACGGAAGCAAATTTTATTTAAAATTAGCAAGCACCGCTGCCAAGGAAAAGGATCACGGATCAAATGTATGATCGCCACGCCGCTAATCGCAAGCGCGTTTGATCGGTTCGATGCAAGCACCTCTTTAAAACCACGCGATTGTGTGTTGGACTCATACTTTGTCCAGGCCACCACCTCCTCCTAGGTGCTGCCACTCCTTCATTATCATGGCTCCCAACGTTACCGCCCTCCTGCAACTCGTCTCCATCGGCTTCCGCGCATCGACGACGCCGTTCCCGTTCAACCCTGGCTTTGATATCGCCAAGGTCGCAGAGCTCGCGGAAATCCTGCCCACTCACAGTTGGGAATACGGAACCGAGACCGAGGCACTGCTCGAGCTGCACTCGCCGCTGTTCTCCGTGTTTGGCCCCGCGCCGTTCCCCGTGCGCCCGTTACCTCCCTCCGACGTGCCATCGCTCGCATACGCGAAGGCGAAGATCGTCATCGGCACGGGCAAGGACGGGCTGTCCAACGGCGATGGCGCGGTGGGCGACCCCGCGAGCCTCGGCGTCGGCGCAATGATGCTCGGTAAGACGGACGAGACCTTCGCCGTCGCCGCCCGCAGCCAGGTCGACTACGTCGTCAACGGCGCGCCCCGCTGGCCCAACGGCGCTATCTCCCACCGCGCGGACGTCGCTGAGCTCTGGTGCGTCCCATTTTCATTGTACATTATTTACATCATATTGAACTCGCCGCGCCAGGGCCGACTTCATGTACATGGCACCCCCCACCATCGCCTTCGCCGGCGCGCTCAACGACGACGCGTCCCTCCTCCAGCTTGCATACATCCAGTGTGGCCTGCAGCGCGAGGTGATCCTCTTTGGATCCAACTCCTCGACCCCGTCCCCCGTCGGCTCCTCGCCCACGAACGGTCTGTGGCACCACATCGTCGGCCCCCAGAGCGCGGAGCCCGGGTTATGGTCCACGGGCAACGGCTGGGCCGCCATGGGAATGGCGCGCGTGCTCGCTACGATTATGAAGGCCCCAGCGGCATATGATGCCCCGTGGCGCGGCGCCGCTATCGCGGACATCAGCTCGTACATCAAGGAGATCCTGGACGGCGCGCGCCAGGCGCCGCTCGACCAAGGCCTGCTGCGCAACTACCTCAACGACACGACGACGGGGCACGGGTTCGGCGAGATCTCGGGGTCGACGATGCTCGCGGCGGTCGCGTACCGTATGGTGGTGCTACGGCCGGAGACGTTCCCTGCGGCGACGTACGTTCCGTGGGCGGACAGCCTTAGGACGGTGCTCGGCGGGTACGACGCGGCGGGAAATCCGCATGTGACGGCCACGGGCGTGGTGACGCCAGCAGTGAACCCGCTCGGGTGGGGCGACGTCGCGCCGTGGACGAGCGGCAGGTGCGTTGTTACGCTTATATTATACATTTTTTATCTGACCATCGTGTTTGTACAGCCCGGAGGGAAACAGCTTCGTCGTGCTCCAGTACTCTGCGTGGCGCGACTGCATCTGGGCAGGCGTGTGCAAGAAATAGGGGCAGCTGCCGTTCGAGAAGTAGTGCCCCAAAAACTCTTCGAAAATAATCAACTCGTTCATCCTGGAAGACGACATCGGTTCATTCTTCTGAGTTATCATGCACGCCTATATACAGTGTTTGAATTGTTTACTACCACATGGCACATACTAACTAGCCGTCATTCTTTACTATTCTACTTTGTAACTCGTCCTTGTTTCCGCCGGCTGTTCAGTGTTAAGAAAGCGCAATTTCGAATTCGACTCTGTTGGCTAGTTGTTCATATTATTATCCGCAAGGTACTTCAACCGTCGCGCGCGGCGGCATGTTTACAAGAATGGAAGATAGCTCGTTCTAGCGGGTTTCAATCCTTGAGATACATATTATATCTTTCCTCACCGAATACGAATATCTCTTTAGGTGAACATGCGTTTAAATTCAATCAAATTCCATCCACGCCAGTTAGAATTTCTGGCATTGCTCTACCCTCTTCTGCCTGGTGTCAGTTTTTCAGTTCAATTTTTTGAAGAGGTGTGAAAAGAAAATATTTAAATTAATCCCAAATAATGCTAGAGTAACAGAACTTTGGAAAAAACTCTGCTGAACAACTTGTATTGATACTATGAAATGCATATGTATGACCTAGGAGACGCCAGACGCTGTCGGAAGGCACCACAAGCTTCAAGAAGGATACGAGCACAAGAGCGAATGAAGGTGCGATTCCCAAGAAAACGCTTCCTTGAGCCATCTCACATCCATCCCGCGCTGCTGGAGGAGGGCCTGCGTCGCGAGGAAGTGCGGTTGGAATTCCCGGTAGCACAAGTCATGCAAAGAAAGAGACAGCGCGGGACATGATGGGTTATTGTGGCGCGACTGCATAAGCTGTGTTATCTTGGTGCAGTCCGCGACGGAACAACTGAGCAAGAGGTGCATGGCGCGGAGCTTCGGGCATATTATGGCACGAGACTCGGAAGGCGGTGGGGCCATGAGCCGCAGCATATCGTCGGGGGTGGAAATGGTGTGCAGCTCAACGAGCGTCGGAATGTGCGCCAAGAGAAGAATGTTCTCCGTGGGGCTTGCCGTGCATTCGTTGATCAATTTCCGCAGAGAGCACGCGGATCGGTGTATGAAGGGAACGAGGGACTCTGGAGAGGCTTTTAGTGCAATTTCTTCCAGTGCCGGGAGCAGAAAGCGATCCAAGAGTAATCCATCGCTAATGCGCAGCCTCCGCAGACGGGGGAGTTCGATTATCTCGTTGCCCTCCGGTGTGTCGGGGCAAACGAGCGATAATTCTAAGAGATTGTAGCATGATTTCAGCGGAGTGGCTGCAAGCGATGTGCTCGTTTCGTAGCGAAATCGAGTGAGGCGATTATATGGGAGTGGTATAGATGCTGTAGTATAAGCCATGCCTTCCCGTAGGCACGGGGCGGCCTCGAAGGCCCTGCACAGCGACAGATCGGAGAGCGAAGTATCCTTGTCATAAGTCAGACTGCGCAGAAGAGGCAAACGCCCCGCAGGCTCGTTTAGAAGAGGCACCATCCAGTCGAATATCGACAGATCCCATGATGTGAAGCCCGCGAGGTTGTTCGCGAAAAAAGCGATGGTCAGGGGGCACGGCCTTGAACGCTCGAGTTGTGTTGTCAATGTGTTGAGCGGGATACGCACATCTAGGAGGCGAATAGTTGACCACGGCGCCAGGAGAGAACGTTTCTCCATCGCGCACAAACATGCGTTAAGATCCACGGTCCCCCGACGAGGTCTGACTCAGGAAAGCGGACGGGCACGCTCCATGAGAATATCTCGTCCAAGATGTCGGACGGGAGGCTGCGGATGGGGGACACAACGGCAAGATGGTGATCGATGTTATCCCGGACATCCTGTCGCTCCCGACGAAGCGGGCCAAGGAAGCTCTCAAGACGCACAATCTCTGTATCGATTTCTGCGAGCCGGCGCGCCCAGCATGTAGGATGCGTTCGCGCATGACATGTACTTAGAAATCCGGAGGCACGTCGTTGGTGGGGCGGGAGAGCCGTTCGAAGTGGTTTTGCGAAAATGCAGTGGGGAAAACAGCGTAGATTCTCCATTCTTTGTCGCAGGATGAGTGTGAACAGGTGTCAGGCGCGGCCACGGCGTGGGTGCTCTTCGAGTTTGTAAGAAGTCACAGTGCCAGCGCGGAGGTTGTGCTGTGCTGGAAAAATAATCTCTGAGATTATGTAAATCCATACAGCGAAAGAAAATGCACACTGAACACAGACTCACTTGGTGACGATTTGCGTTGGATCACTGTAGTTTGAACCTGTGTCTGATTCTTTGTTGGTGTTGTTATTCGTATGTTTGTGTTTGCCGATCCTCCCCTATCCTCCCTCCATTTCTTGAACTATTCGCTTAACGCATTTGCTAGGAGGGAGACGAGTTCTTGGATAGGCTACTAACTGCTTCCGATTCGTCTCGTTCGGGCGGATTTCTCTGGGCCGTTGCCATGCGATTCCCTCGAGAGCTCGTCGACATAGTTATAGACGAAGTCGCTAGGCTCGGTGACTCGTCCTCAGAACGAACCCTCCGCGCTTGTTCCCTAACCGCTCGTTCATTCCAACTTCGGAGCCAGCTGCACTTGTTCACTAGGATCGGCCGTCATCGCCATCCGAAGGATTTGATGAAGTTTGACGGACTCCTTGCGGGATCTCCCCATATTGGCAAGCTCGTTCGATATTTGACGCTCGACCTGAAAGGCAACGCGCCAGTCCAGCTGCACGAGAAGATGATCGTGGTTCCGCGCATCCTACGCCTTCTACCTAGCCTGACGCACCTTCAGTTCGCCCTCCAATGTGATTCCGGCCATTCTTGGGCTTTGCAGCCCGACCTTCTCAAAACGAGCATCCATGCGGCGCTCTCCCTCCACCGTCTCCGGAACCTCTGCGTCACGGACATGAAGTTTGCAGATGTCTCGGAGCTGGAGTCGCTCCTCAGCCACGCAATCGGATTGAAGGCGCTGACCTTAAATAACATCGAATTCCATCCGCCGTTGGGCGCGCGGATGTCCCTCGCCAACCGCATATCGTCCTCGAATCCCTCAGACTCGACTCAATGCGGCATTCCGTGGACGCCATGCTGTCCAGTTTCCGCAGTGTCGACATCAAACATCTCCGGTTCCTGGTGCTAGTCGGCACACCTGTGCTTCCACTGCTACAAATAAATGCACAAACGCTCCAACAAGTCCGAATCGCGTTCGTAGATGGTCCGTTTGATTCGCATATACATGTGTCGCCTGCACAGTGTTGACAGCACCCACATAGAGATACATATATCAGAGAGCCCTCGCCGACGTGCCTCTTTCTCAACACGCCTCTCCTTATTGTTGTTCATATGTGTCATCACGGAAGCCACCCCAAATCTATATGCACGCACGCGAGCGCGGCCTGCCTATATATTTGGCAATCCTCCCAGACATCGCAGTCAATTCTGCTGGCGAGTATGACTTGACAGCAACCCTCATCTGATCTTTCCGTTCTCGCATCGCGTTAACCATTGCAAGCTATATACCCCCGCGGCTCCCGCGCCAGCCTTTGTTCTCAACCCAGGGCTTCCCTCACCGTGCGGATTTGTGATTGTGTCTCATTCAATGCTTTGCAGTCACAATTGTGATACATACTTGCATAGGATTCGACAAACTAAAGCGCCTAGTTATGCAGTCCCATCACATTACTGAAAAACTGTAGAAAGTCTCATTGAACTGTCTCGCTGGCTGCGAGCTCAGTATCTGCATGCATTCCAGTGAGTCATTAATTATATTTGCATTGACAATTTTCACACACCGATGGCACCATTCTCACGCAGAATCCGAACGATTTCCAGGTGGCCCATCTCGGACGCGGCCTGTAATGCGCTTCCATAATACCCTTCAACTGCGTTGAGGTCGGCACCCTTCTCGATCAGGATTTGGACGATCTCCGCATGACCGTAAGTAGCCGCGGCCCGTAATGCGCTTCGATATTCCCCTCCAGCTGCATTCACATCGGCACCCTTCTCAATCAGGATTTGGACGATCTCCGTGTGACCGTAAGCAGCCGCAGCTTGCAATGCGCTTCCATAATCCCCTCCAGCTGCGTTCACATCGGCACCTTTCTCAATCAGGACAATGACGACCTCTTTATGACGGCCAGCAGCTCCGGCTTGTAAAGCACTCCCATATAGTCCACCAGCTGCATTGACGTCGGCGCCCTTCTCGCACAGGATACCGACGACTCCGTGTGACCGCGAGCAGCCGCGGCCTCTAATATGCTTCCATAAATTCCACTGGCTGCGTTGAGGTCGGCACCCTTCTCGATCAGGATACGGATGACCTCCGTATGACGACCAGCAGCTGCGGCTTGCAATGCACCCCCATACAGTCTACCAGCTGCATTGAGGTCGGCACCCTTCTCGCACAGGATACTGACGACCTTTGTATGACCGCGAGCAGCTGCGGCCTGTAAAGCGCTCCCATGCCATCCACCCACCCTGTTTATATCCGCACCATTCTCGAGCAAGGCCAAAATGACGTCGGTGTGGCCTTTTATGGATGCTGCTTGTAAAGCATTGTGAAACTCCCCGCCTACTAGATTGACATTGGCGCCGTTCCGGAGCAGATATTCTACTCCTTCACGATATCCTAGAAGGGAACACATGTACAGAGGCGGCGGAAAAGAGTTCCCCCCTCAATCCGGTACAAGTTGTTCAAAGTTTCATATTGCCTGCTACCACTCACGAGGAGCCGCGCGGTTGATATCAATAGAGCAGCTCGGTCATGGCAGCGGAGCAGATGATGACTCCAATACTCTGCGGAATACATCGCTAAGGGATGGTCCAAAGATGACTGCTTGGTAAGACGTGGTTGGAAGAGATGGCTGGGTGGATATTGTTCGATGTGGCAAGGATGGTCTTTGAAGTGAAGAAGGTAGCCCACACATGTCTGTGCGAGAAATGTGTGGGAGTACTTGCTGTTAAGGTTGCATCGTCCTTTCGTCGCAAATTTTTCAGAAACAAGGTAATCCGCGACGGATGCATGTGCGAGGCTCGCGACCGCCAACCGAGATTTGCTACTAACAATGACGAGACCTTCCAAGAATCCACAAAGAATCGTTGCATTGTTGCCTCGTTTAGATGGGTCATATACATATAGGTGCGGGTCTGAGAAGTCGAATGCAAGAGCGTCCTCGAGCTCAGGAAGGGTAAGTGGTTTGGCAGAGAAGACAATCCAGCGAAGGACTCTTTCCACGTAAATGAGGTCATCCGCGTCGATTGTCTCCAGGAATCGGTCGTAGATTCCGTGTAGCTCATTCGGAAGATTGGCCAGTATTATGTCCAGGTTGGGGTTTAATTTCGGACGGGACATGTCAATAAGAAGGCATGCGGCCAAGCGGAACCTAGAATTTCGAGTCAGTATTGACATTCTCCTCAATTCAAAAACCCCATTCAACTTACATCCCATTACTCTTCTCCACCACCTTTGCAATGATCTCCTCAGCGCGTGGCTTCCAATGGTTCCAGTGGTTCAGGCGCTCGAGCCTTGACTGGACCTCGTCAGAAACAAAGTACTTGATGTCTTTTTGCGTGGTTTCAGGTTCTAGAACAATCTGTTCTATGCCCTTGAATGCAACCTCGAATAATTCACGGGGTTGACTGGTGAACAGGAGGTGTAACGAGCTTTCCGTCCGCATCTGAAACTTCGAGAGGAGCTCGACAAGCGACGGAAGATCCGTGTCTCGACACTCGTCAAGTGCATCAAGAACAATATGGGTATGACGAAATTCCAAGAGCAGCTCGTCAAGAATATCCAGAAGATCCTGGGTGATGGGCAAAGTCTGACCCTGGGATAGCTTTTCGTATTGTGAATTAAGGGCGGTGTAGGGATTAAGGGACTGGGCCGAAAGCTGAAAGACGACGGAGCGAAGCATGGTATCGACCAGCTGCTTCTTGTCATCCCTAAAGTCGAAATAGAAATATCCCACGGCAGCTGTTCCGTGGTGAGATGGCGGTCGATTATGAAGCAGCTTCCGGATCACGGTAGAGCTGGTGAGTGGGTAAATAGCTGAAAAATCTCGGCGGCTAAATGCTTCATACCTGATCACGCTAGTGTTGCCACGGCTCGGCTACGGCTGGCTCGCGAGCCGAGCCGATCGGAGCCGGCTTCTCACGACTCAGCCGCGGCTAGCCGTCGGCTCAGGCCACTTTTGGTAGTCTCGAGTTTTTATGACTTTTACATGCTTGTCATGAGGCAGAAACATTTGTGCGCTACTCAAGGCTTACTGGACGCCTCCTGTCTGCTCCATCCCTGTAGATCAGGAAGTTCAGTAATTTACACGAAGCTGTCACGTTGTGTCACGCAATGTGACGTAGCGTGACACGAGCCGTGATGGCTCATTCAAACAGCCTTAAGCTTGCCTGCTACGGGCCCAATTTTGGAGAAGATGTCACTGGAGAATGTTTGCTGCATATTACGCCCCATATTTCCAACCTACATGTGGCTTATGACTAGATGTCCAAATTGGGTCTAAGCCGATGGCTAGCCGCGGCTTTGATGGCTGGCTTCGGCTGGCTTATTTTTGGCTCGGCTCGGACGGCTAGCGGCTCCGAGCCGAGCCGTGGCAACACTAGATCACGCTCTTCCCCGTACCAGCTATCGATGGATTAGTATTCGGGATACTGACGAGGTCCGTGTGACCACAAGCAGCCGCAACCTGTAAAGCACTCCCATATTTTCCATCAGCTGCATTGAGGTCGGCACCCTTCTCTAAGAGGATACCAATGACCTCTGTGTGACCACCAGCAGCCGCGGCCTGTAAAGCGCTCCCAATTCTTCCACTATGTTAACATCGGCACCATTCTCGAGCAGGGCACAAACGACATTGGTGTGGCCTTTTATGGATGCTGCTTGTAAGGCATTGTGATACCACCCGCCTATCGCATTAGCATCGGCACCGTTCCGGAGGAGATATTCTACGCCTTCGTGGTATCCTATAAGGGAACACATGTACAGAGGCGGCGGAGAAGAGCCGTCAATCTGGTACAGCTTGTTCAAAGTTTTATATTGCCTGCTACCACTCATGAGGAGCCGCGCGGTCGAGGTCAATAGTGCGGCTCGGTCGTGGCAGCGGAGCAGATGGTGACTCCAATAGCATGCGGCATACATCGCTAAGGGATGGTCCAATGATGTCTGCTTGGTAAGTTGAAGGGAGGTTTTTTTTCGAAGTGGTAAGGATGGTTTTCGAAGTGAAGAAGATAGCCCACACATGTTTTTGAGAGAAATGTGTGAGAGTGTGCCCTGTTGAGGTCGCACTGGCCTTTTGTCGCAAATTTATCAGAAACTAGATAATCTGCGACGGATGCATGTGCGAGGCTTGCGACCACCGACGTCCTGCTAGTGCGGTTAGTCGCAGATTCGCTGATGATGACGAGTCCTTCCAAGAATCCACAAAGAATTGTCGCATTGTTGCCCCGTTCAGATGGGTCATATACATAGCAGTGCGGGTCTGAGAAGTCGAATGCAAGAGCATCCTCGAGCTCTGGCAGTGTAAGCGGCTCAGCAGAGAAGAGAAGCAAGCGGAGGATCCTTTCTAGGTAGACCAGGTCTTCTCCTTCAAATGTTTCTAGGAATCGGTCATAGATTCCGTATAGCTCATTCGGAAGATGATCTAATATCGTGTCGAGGTTGGGCTCCAATTTATGACGGAATATCTCAATAATGAGACAAGCGGCCAAGCGAAACCTAGAATTTTCATCAGCATTCATTGTACTCAATACACTACCCCGAATCAACTCACATGCCATTACTCTTCTTAACAACTTTTGCAATGATCTCCTCGGCACGGGGTTTCCAATTGTTCCAGTGTTTCAGGCGCTTGAGCCTCGACTGGACCTCATAAGAAACGAAGTGCTTGATGTCTTTTTGCATGGTTTCGGGTTTCAGAACAATCTGTTCGACGCTATCGAAGGCAGCAATGAATATTTCACGGGGTTGACTGGTGAACAGGAGGTGCAACGAGCTTTCCGTTCGCGCCCGACGTTTCAAGAGGAGCTCAACAAGTGACCGAAAATCCGTGTCTCGACACTCATCGAGTGCATCAAGGACAACATGAGTACGCCGATATTCCAAGAGTAGCTGGTCCAGAATACCCAGAAGATCCTGGGTGGTGGACAGAGTTTGACCCTGGGATAGCTTTTCGTACTGCGAATTAAGCGCGGCGTAGGGATTAAGGGACTGCCCAGACAGCTGGAAGACCACGGAGCGAAGCATGGTATCCACCAACTGCTTCTTGTCGTCCCTAAAGTCGAAGTAGAAATATCCCACAGCAGCTGTTCCGTGGTCGGATGGCGAGCGATCATGAAGCAGCTTCCGGATCACTGTAGAGCTGGTGGTGGATAATTAGCTGAAAAATACCGGCGGCTAAATGGTTCGTACCTTATCACGCTCTTCCCGTGCCAGCTACCGATGGATTAGTACCCGAAAAAGGAAGGGTCGACGTCGCTTACAGTTTCCTGACATCCAGGTTTTTTGATCCATTCACTGAGCTGGTGACCATCCAAGAACCATATTCCAGTGCCTTCGTGGTGGAGTAGCCTTCTTTTTCTAGAGTTCTTAAAAGCAGGTTGGAGCAGAAAGGCGAAACGTAGTCAAAACGTGGTACTGTGAAATCCTTGGCATCAACGCAATCAAATTCCCATCCCACGCAAAGTCAAAGTCATCAGCTACTGAGTTTTTTTCGAAAAGTGGCCTAGGAAAATGACTAAAAACGATTACCTAAACAAGTTTAGGACTCGTAACCACAGACGCGTATGGCGCCAAAATTCTCTCCTCCCAATCTCCGTCCGTCATGCAGTCGCATATTGTGGCCAGCGCACCCCAGGCTCTGAACGACGATGCAACTATCGCTCCTCAACGGTACGTTTGTACTTGTTACTGCGGTATCGTTCAAGCTGACAATGTTCCAGAGTACGCCCAGGCTTGTTTCAGGACGCCGCTGACTTCCAAATCGGGGGAGGTCAATTCGTGCTAGGGGATTTGCGCAACCACCTCGCTGCTCCGCCTGCGGGTATGTTAAATCGACTCCTTCATCGACATCTCTCACAAACCGCAATCTGTTTCAGCCTCGACACTTCAGCCTGCAATTATGGTGCGCACTCTTTGACTCTAGTCGTGCCTTTGAGATGAATGCTTCCAACCCAGATGAACGCAGCCGATGCGCCGTTTCACACGACTAGCGTTGTGTGTACAGAAAGTGAAATTTACACCAGCCAGCTGCTGCGTCGAGGGCGTGGTTATCCACTGTACGATCCGGACCCTCAGAGGAATCTTCCGGTCGAATATCGAAGCCGGGGAGTTTCTATAGGCGATGTTGGCCGTGTGACGCCAGAAGGAATATTTGATTTTTTCTTCAACATCTACTTGGATGCTCATGATCCCATCAACGCAAATCGTGTCCCTGAAGACTTTATACTGTTGGCACCCTATTCTGCAATTGACACGATCGACCGGGACTTCGAGCCCGGAAATTATGTCTGTAGTCCGTGTGTTCGAGAGCTACCTCCAGCGCCCTCTAGGTGCGCGCCTTGTCAACAATGATATATGCAGAAGAAATGAACTTGTTCCACTGCGTATAGCCTTTTCCCTGGTGGCGAGTTCATGTTTAGATGCCGTGGCCCCGCGGGCGCGATCTTGACTCTACCGCATGGCGCGCAGTTCAAAAAGTTGCAAAATGTGGAAGCTCTACGGAGGCATGCTGCGGAACACGCGGAGAGCTGGTACAAGTATGTTAACGGAGCCAGGGGCCGCGAGCTGACGAACGGCTCGCTGTACCTCATCACGGGGACCGAGAACACCGAATCGTGGGGCATAATTTCATACCAAGATGTCGGCGCTGAGGAGGAGTTCCAAATCTCGTTCAGCCCCACCGTTGGTGCGAATGCAGGACACCAATACCGCTGGCAGAGAGGCAACCCTGCCTGCAGAAAACAGGCAGATAACAACGGCTTGGCAAAGCAAACAATATTCCTCCACGGATTTACAATTTCCCTTGCCCACAGCATGTGGGGGCGCCTTTTTGGAAACGTGGAGATATGCCAGCTCGGGGATTCCCAGCCGTCGAAGTCAAACAACGACTTCGTGCCGTATGGCTCTGAGCAATCTCGGTTCTCCTGGTTCTTCGGATTCTTCAGTGGACGCGCAGGAAGGAGGCCGGACGGGCAAAACGACGATATTGTCGCTATCTCTGATTTTCCGCCCACCCACAAGGTATGGTGATCCCCATATTGATTGGGACTTCATAGGCTAACCAGTTTATAGCTTTTTCATCCTTCCCAATTACTCAATGACTATCTTCTTCACCGGGTAAGCAACATATTGTTCAGCGGTCAACCTCACTAAGCCCGATCAGGTTCCGCAAGCAACGGTGGCACTGACACATGACGATGATTGGCAGCCTATTTTCATGAGTACAGATGTCCGTCCCTTTTTAAAAACATCTACGATATGGTAATCATATCGAAATTCTCGCCTAGGATGGCATGTCGGAAATACAAGATTCCTTGGCGAGGACAATATCTGACATGTTTATCATCATGGAAGAACACGGTTGGTTTGTCCAGAGTTAATTTCTATATTTATTAATCCAGTCTATCAGGCACAGTCTTCTTTGAACCGAAGCCCCATTCAACAAGTCCTACTGATCTGTTAGGCGACGGGTCTGCACCCATGGATAACGATGAAGGAAGACCTAGCGATTCGGACTCTTCTCAATATGGGTATAAATCGAGAGCATACGGTAAACTCCCGTCTTCCTTGTCCATCACTGGAGTCAGTGAACGCGACAAGAATCCCGCATTCGGCGGCCGCTTCGGTGACATTTATCACCCAGCCAGGTCGGCAGCAGATACACCCCCCGAAATTTGGCGGCTCATCGCTACTTTCCTTCCATTCGAGGTCCTCATCAACTTTTGCTGCGTCAGCCGCACCTTTCTCCAGATTGTGCGGGAAACGCGATACCAAGCCATCAATTTCGTTGCATACGACACTGTTAAGCCTCTAATAAAGCATCTCAAGTGAGCGCAAATCTATAAGTTCATTTCAGCACCATCTGATCAAAGCTTAAGGGCCAGGGACTCGGAACTTGTCCATTCGGTCCGCGTTCGCCCATGGATGGCAGCTACCAAGACGCCGAAGTCGTACTCCTGGTCCTCGTCCACCTGGAAGTTCCTCAACCCTTTCGTGTCGGCAGACTATGCGGCTGAGCAGCTCGCCGCCCAAACCCAAAGGCGAATGCGGAAGCAAATCCAACGCGTCACGGAAGCAATTAGGACACTCCCCAAGCTGCATACATTCCACATCGACTGGGATGAAGGCCCCGCCAACTTTAGCTTCTTCTCTGCAGTCCTGCAATCCATTGTTCCTTCCATCGCCCGCAGCCTGTGCACTCTCTCCCTAAAGGTCCCCTGGCGCTATATGCTTTACCTCCCACACTTACATCTCCCCAACCTCGAATCCCTGGCGCTTACCATTCACACCGGCGCCCTCGGCCCAAGCGAAATCGCAGACCAGTACGAGGGCCTCGGCCTCTTTATTCGCAGTTTGCTGTGGCACCGTCTGCGTTCACTGTCCATCCACACCACTCCCACCTCTACGCACCTCGACCTCGGGCCCATTTTCAGTACCCTCGTGAAGGGAAAAGCAAACCTCAATCGCCTGCACGCCTTCACTCTCTGCATCCCTTTCGACGGCGGGCATCTCCCGGACGTCGAACCGCTCCGCCGCTTCCTATATAGCCATTGTCTTACCCTCGACTCTCTAACCCTGGGTACCACCCGCGCCGCCGTGCACGCTTCTCCCGGCGGCAGCGGGGCGAAATTCTGGATCCAGCGCACCCTAGAGAACCACCCACCGATTCCTGAGTTGTCGCGTCTGGTGCTCGGCCTCCGTCCCCTACGCACGGACCTCGCACCGCTCTTTCCCTTCCTCTCACGCCTACGCCCGCAGCTCAGCGTCCTGGCGCTTACGGAACGCCCTCTCGAGTATGCGGAGCTCGTGCGGGTGCTCGACGCGCTAGTGGATGCGCCGCAGCTGCGCGCGCTGAGCTTGCGCATCCGCTGGCTCACCCCCGAAGTCGTCGATCGCCTCGCGGAGCGTCTTCCCGCCCTTCGCTCACTGGGGCTCAAGTTTGCCGAGGTATTGCATGGGGAACCTCCCAAGGACAACATTTCGAATGATATGTATGGGCTCTCGATGCCGGGCGAGCGGGTGAGTTATTGTTGCTCACTTGATGCTGCAGCGCGCTGATCATGTTTGCAGATGCTATTCTTTCAGGCTCTGCAGGGAAGGAAATATTTGGGCTGGCAGCTCACTCGGCTTGCCATCCCCGATAGTCCTCGTGGACAACTCAGCTGGCTTGATGAGATGGAGACGGCGTTTGTCGGTTGCGTACCGACCTTGACTTGCTTTGAGGAGATTGTTTCATTGCCATGAGTTTAGGTTTCCTTTTCTGTTTGTTGAGCTGCATTGTCGTCGTCGCGGTACTATTCCCCATCCCTCTAGTGAGTCTAGTCTATTGTACAGTAGGTTGTACGATTGTAATCACTGTGATATTTTAACAGAGGCACGACAACTTTAGTAGCCTAGGCATTCACGAATGTGCGTGAATGCCCAAGGGGGTCCAAAAATGCGAAAAAAACATATCACCTACATATTTTCCCTAGCGGAGCCATCACGTGCCATCAAATTTCCTTTTCAGGATGAGTGCGTTCACAGAAAAAATCCGTCATGATTCATTAATAGCCATCTGCAGGCAGCTGGTTCCATGAAACCAAGTGCCAATAGCTCCTATGCTTTCTCTGGTGTTTCTTCCCCCACAGCCCTCTCAAATTCAATGTGATCAATTTCTAGCCAGCCGATGTGATACTTAGTACTGTGATACATCAAACTAAGGTCTTCGAGCTGTGAGAGTCAGCTTGAATCACTTCCACCACATTTTATGAGGAGGTTGGGGTCCTCTCAATTTATCCCAGTCCAGGTGAAGTTTTTGATGCTGAATTCACTGACATAGTTTGCAATTGTGTACGTTTGATCTTTGATGTACTTGCCAAACTTTGGCCAAACAATCCCATATGGGTGAATATGCTTGTAGGAGCCTTGAAATGACTCCTGATAATGAAGCTGACATACAATACAATGGATTGTATGCCATTGGGCACCGATTTGACCTCTCCCGACCAAAAAAAAACTTGTATACAATTTTTTTTTCAGGGGGTCCCCCCCCCAAGGTGATATGATCCGTTCTTATCCTTGGACCCCTTGTGAATGCCTATCCATCACTTGCTGTGATGGGATCAAATGTCAAATATCATCTCTGTATTAGCGTAAAAATACCACTTTCGAGCAGTTAGGGCAAGCGCAACACGCCCTAACTGCGGGTATAAGCATAGGTTAATGTTCGAGTTAGAGGTTAGGGGTTCGGGGTTCGGGTTAGGTGGTTCGGGTTTAGGTGTTAGGGTTAATGGACATTATTTAAGCAGAACGAGACTTTAGTGTGCCAACCTGATATGCCTATGTGAAATCCACTTTTATTCCACTGTTTTTAATGAGCAAGTGGGTGACTTCCCGTAAGATAAATATATTCCTACAGATTATTTTGAGGCCGTTTTCGGACATCCCGAGACAGCTGTCAGGACCCCATCGGCCTTGGATCTCGCGGAATATCCTGTTGACCCTCGAATAGAATTAAAATCTGGTTGGGGGGTAGCTACCCCCCCTACAGATATAAACAATGGTTGAATAACGCTTTCGGCCACTTCCTCCGCCCTTGCGCCGCGTCGTCGCCTAAGTGGGGTGCTCATCATCAACCATCCGTGTTGCCTCTCCGCTTCGTGTTCCCTTGCACTCCCTCGCACGGCTTCATTATGCAGAACGAGCTGTTTGGCATGCATGTCCGGCATCTCATGCTGGACTTCCCCTCCCCAGTCGCAGACATCGCGCCCATCCTCGCCGGCTGCAGTGCCGTGTACAACCTCGCGTGCTACTGCGCCGTCGACCCGTCGTGCCTCCCGCCCCTCGCCCTTATGCGCCCCCTGCGCTTACGCATCCGCACCGTCGCCCTCTTCGCCGGCAGCGCGCCGCTTCGCGCACGCCCTCTTCGCGCGCACCACACACCTGCAGCTCCTGGACTACAGCCTCTCGGCCTTCGACGCCGCCTCCTGGGCGAGCCTGCGGTCGCTCCCTAGCCTGCGCACCTCGCGCTCAAGGCGTACGCTGCCGTCCCTGCGCGCGCGCTGCACGAGCTCCTGCGCGAGAGCGCGCGCCTGCGGGCGCTCGTCGTGATATGCAGAGCGGACGCGGACGCCGTGGACTGGGGGGCAAAGTACCCAACGCATGATGTGCGCTTCGTGGTGGCGGTGGTGGGCGACGTGGTGGGCGACTGAGTGGCCGGCGCGTGGGGGCACGCGGATTTTTGGGCACGGGCGGACGACGTCATCCGCCTGAGGCGGCAGTGAGGAGGTTTGGGACGCGTCATCAACATGCTGGTCGAGTAGTAGATACTCATTATGAACGCTCTTACGGGAAACCAGGCAGCTTAGAATACTCGATTTAACTGTCAGTTGCCATCATTTGGCACCCCTCCGATCGCCCTGTGGGATAAATCTATCTTACGGGAAGTCACCCAGTGAGGCACATGGCCTAAAGGGGAATGCAGAAGTTCGTCTGTAGTGTAAGCATGTACAGTAGAGTGCGTTGTGTAATATTCTGTTCTTTTTTTCTTTTCTTTTTTATGAAACTCCTCAGTAAAGAGTGTAGATTCTAAAGGAGAAGGATGGGAGGGATTTATTACACGTAATACTGAGTGACTTCCCGTAAGATTTAAATAATCTCGCGCCATTTCTCGGGGTGCCAGTGATGGGACTGATGGGCAGTATAATCGCGTTTATTCACACTGCGTATGTTTCCCGCAAGCAAAATAATATATTTAGTTGACCAGATTGAGGAAAATCCCTTGCTTCAGTAGGCAGTCGAATGCGAGGAGTTTTGCTCTTACAATGTGCACAGAGAGCTGTTCGAGAGGTAAGGTGCTCTACCTGCGGACTTCTCGCAGGAATCCAATGTAAAAATATACATTTGAGGTCTGTTAAAGGCCAGAAAGGGGCGAATGAGGGTGGAGGACGGTTGCCCGTGTTGTCAAGCTTGATATACTGACTCAGGTGTGTGCATTTGACGCGGTTAGGCGTCGATTGGGGTGGCGCAGAGTTTGTAGTAGGAGTGACCATCAATCATTTCTGTCCCAAACGGAGAATCTCGACCTCAAATAATCTATTAGGGGGGGTAGGACCCCTCGTCTAGATTTAAAGATATTTGAGTGATGGTAGAATATATTTCGCCACTTTGGGGTGATGGGGTCCTGACAGGTTGCTCGGCATCACGGCGGAAAGTGCGAAAATAATCTCCCAGAATAAAAAATGCTTACGGGAAGTCACCCACTGTACTGTGGATATTTGATTTAATTTCATACCACCAGTTGCAGTTTTTAAATACGTAGTTTCAACCATGCTTTGGAGCATAATTGAATGCTTTATGTTTTTGCTTCGTTTCCCAAAGAGGAAGCAGGCACGTGTGGTCACGATTTGATCACGGCGATCCGAGGTCCGGTAACCGGTGTGCCAACGAAATCAGACTCTATATTAAAAGATTTATCGACTTTATCATAAATCTTTTTTTGGAGTCTGACTGCGGGAGACTAAGCCGCCTCCGAGGATTCCTCGACTCGGACGACTGGCGTGTGTTGAAGAGAATCCATTTCTGAGATGACGGGGGCAGATTTTTGTGCCTTGGGTTGCCGGTAAGCTTTCATCGTCGTTCGACCAAGCAATGAGATCGGTGCAAGGGCAAATACAGCAAGAACGTATGTACAGCGATGACAATGATGAGATCAAGAGATTAGATAACATGGCATAAGAAATCGGAGCTGTATCCTTTTTGAACCCGAGTCGTGACTCGGACAGAAGATCTGGGGAGGAACACACTGTGGGAAGTGGTCGCAGTCGGATCAAGTGCCTAGGCACTTGATCCGGGACTTCGACACTCGTTCCGACTGCATTTAAAACGACTGCAATTTAAGGCACTTGAACTGACTGCATACGCACTTGGGACAAATGCAGTCAGTTTGAGTGTTTGTTGATTTTTTTTGGAACCTGGCCTCCTAGCCTTCCTAGCACTCATTTGGTCGTCCGGAAATCAAAATCCGTGCCGTGTATGTATGTGCTTGAGTCAGAACGGCGTGATCTCTGATCCGACGGTTTTTGGACTTTTACGCTTTTCCTCGACACTATCAAGGCCATTTCCCGGTCTCCCTCGCACCTCTTGAGCTGTATAATAACTACTTCTGCCCTTTCCACCACCCTGTTCCATTGTATATCTGAGAATCTCCGAAAAACAACACGAGTCACACGACAAGGCTATAAAATCGCAGCTTGTTAGTGCATTCCTCCCCACCGTAGCCTCTCGTGCTCTATGGCAAAAGGCAAGAAAAAGCGATGTCATTGTTCATCCCACTGTGGGAAACTGCTTGCTGCCCGCACTCGAAGCCTGCATTATGACACCACATCTCCCAGCTACCAGCTGCCTTCCTCGTCCGAGTGGGAAGCTGTTTCGGAGCCCAATTCCAAGTCAGAAAATGAGACCGAATCTGCCCCCCATATTCCCATTCTCTCCACTGCCATTCCTCACCCCGATCTCATGTCTGTGGATACCGACTCTGAGAGCGAATGCAATCAGTTTTCTTCAGATCACGAGTACATGGAGGTCGATGATCCACATTTGTTAGTGACGACGACGAGGAGGAGGGGCTGGAGGATGGAGACGATGAGCCTGAAGAAAAAAGAAGCCGGTAGAGTCCAACAATTTCCTATATGCTCTTCTCTTTATTAAACAGCAACCCCCTCAAGATACAGAAGAAAATCGAAAGATCATCCTGACGGACAACGAAGACGACAGCGACGACGCGGACGCTGATCTGTTGACGCTTACGAAACAAAACCAGAAGAACTTACCAGTAGGTATATATGCGCAAGTATGCTTGTTGAATTGTCGTTCTAAACTATTGTCAGAATCAAAAAAAAAGCGGGAGGGTGCACCAAAGGCAGACGACGAACCACCGAAGAAGGTATTCCCTTCACTCACTTATTTTCATATTCTCTTCATTCGTCACAGTTAAAGACGACGGAGCTATCTATGAAACCAAAATCTACGAAACCGAAGTCGACGACGCCGAGAAAAGAATTAAACTGGGCCGACTTGCCTGCCGCCTGTCCCGCCGTTCTGTGTACTGATTTCTTGCTTGCTGAACCCGTTCCCGCTCTTCTATCTCTATTCAACAAAATGGCCGCTCTCAAGGCTACAGATGGTTGAAACGCGAAGGGCTCTGATACTTTATTCAACTCGAGATCTGCGAACGAATATCCCGCGAGAAACGTCGAGACTATAACCGCCACCTTGGTAAGCAACGCTGATGGCTCATCTCAGTTGACTACCATGACCTGCGTTCCAGAATTAGCGACAAATGGGAGGCTGTTATGGAACTATTTCCTGATCCTCAAAAACTCCGAAACTCCCCCATCTGAACCGAACTGATGCTCGCTATTGACTACAAACTTGACCGCTTCTCACGTTCCAAAGAAAGATCTGGATACTTATTCGAACACTATTCAGAGCAAACATTGTGGCTCGTGAGTTGGACTCCTTCAACCTCGTTTTGTAGTTCATATTCTTTGTAGTTACGGCCGGCAAGGCGAATTCGTGATTTACTCTTGCCTGATGAAATTAGTCGCCGAGGTAGAACATCCTCAATTAGAAAACGACGAGCTCTTGGAAAATATGCTTTGTTCCACCATCTGCGCCATCGTATCCAAAGACTCTGCGCTGTATGATAACGGCGAAACCTCGAGCTACCTCACCGTTGATGATTTCACCCGCTTTGTGCTCGTACCCTTCGTCACTGTTTCCCTTATTGCAGAGGACCTCTCCTTCAAAGACTTCCAAAGCGCCCTCATTGAACGCAATGTTAGCAATGACTTTGGAGAGTTGTTCCATCCAGAGGACGACAATAACGATATCGTTCATGAAATACACAGGCAAAATGTTCTGTGGATACGCGCGAATATTGGAGCAGAAGAAGAAGAGAAGATTCAGAGGAAGCTCAAAGTAAGCATTCTGATATTTGAACAATTCCTCACAATTATTCTCTATAGATCCGCCTGCCCCCTCGTCCATCGCCTCCAATACAGGTCAAAACTGTTGATGACTTCCCCTCCATAAGTTTCCTGTATTTATTGATAGCTTATGTGAATAAGATTTTGGCCCGTAGCCTCAGAAAACAGAAAAAAGTGACTCGCCTGAAACCTGTAGGCAAGAAGAAGGCAGCGCAGCAGAAGGTAAGTGATTTCTCTACACTCGATACGTGGCCCAACTACCTATCTACAGATGACGGATCCTGAATCTAGCACCTCTAAGCACGAAACACGCTCTCAAACTGCTAGGTCCAAGCCCAGCGCAGAAGATGAGGCGGAGTTGGATTAGTTTTGTGTATAATTATTACAGTACTGTATTTCTCATGAGGGGCTCTGTAAAATTGACTGAAACCTTGTTGAAACATCTGCTGGAATCTGAATCTATGCGTGTTTAATAACGGGGGTGGGTTGGGAATATTTACTGGGGGCAATGGGATGACGCGACGCGTTGTCTGCGCATGTTATCGCAAATTGATGGGCATTTCAAACTCCGCTCCTTTCCCTCCTCCACATCTTCGCGTCTGCCTCTGGATTGTCCCGCCGCCTTGGACAATATGGCACGATTCAATCCACTTTAAAGGGCCCTGTGACTGTTCTAACCGCGATTTGTAGCTCTCCTGGCCCCAGAACGACTATCAACGCCAAAATACCGGGTTTCAGCACTTTTCACCAATAAGGACGCGTAAGTCGCCCGTTATCGAGCGGGTGTCCCTCAAAACTGACCTACCACCTCTCATAGATCTGGCCTTGAGCCTGAAGAGTGAGCTGGGGTGCTAGACGGTCAGGGAGCCGACACAAACAGCGAGGTACGTACACCATCCGCGTTTTCTTTCCTTCATCCCCGATATATGCGGCCAAACTGCGTCTCGCTAGCCTATCCTTCCTCCCAAAACCACGTCGGGCGCTCTGAGCTACACACACCCGTCGAAGCGGAGACCAAGGCAACACACACTTCGCCTCGCCTCCTTGCTGCAACGGCGCCAAGAGGCAGGTGCAACTGTGAGTGAAAGGGCTTGATCACCGTGCAAGGCTAGGCAACAGACATCGTCTCGGGTGTCATGGACGTGCACGTCCAGACCAATTTCCGTGAGTTTCATTAATCGTGCCGCGTATATAAAGTACAAGTGCTCATCCCTTCCAAGGAGAACAGGCAGATCATGATTATCCCACGAAACTCGAATCTCGTCCGTTTTTACGTCCAGCTGCCGACTACAGAGGGCGATAAAATGTGTCCATCGGTACTGTTCATTTGTTGTGCACACAAATATCCAGCTGATCGGAGGTTCAGATCGCGACTAAGGCGACGCAAGATAAGAAGATTTTCGACCGCTACGACCTCGAGTTTGGATACGTCGACTGGTTCTCGGTACCAGATCGATCAGTGCATTGCGTCGCGGTACACGCTCGACCACAGAAGTATGTTAGTCGGGGACACTTTACATTACTTATTCCTTCCATGTCGCTCAACAGTTGACCTCACAACAGACACACGCACTCGCCGCAAGCCAGGCAAGGGATGAACATCTCCATGCTCAACATGTGCTCGCTCGGCTCCTGCAAATATGTTGTCCCTTCCACCTGCCCCCTTCTTGTTCTGATAGTCACCCCCAACATCGCCCCGAACGATGCGTGCCGTGCGTATCTTCATTCCCGTCTGTCGCGCTATTCTAACCCCCATCCACAGCGGAGGCGAGCTCGGTTAGTCTGCCCCGTTCGGTGCGCTTTCTCATTCATAGCAATGGCCTGTCAATATCATCGACCTTCAACTCCCAAGCGAGTAGCGGCCATTCGCTCGCCAATACCCCCTTCAGACCCTCTCACCACGCCCGCCGCAACATCGCCGCCCTCGCGCCCACCGCCGCCGACATCGCGCTGCCGCCCAACGGCGCTTTCCATGCCATCTGCTCAATGCGCGTTCAACCCACCTCTTTCACGCTCCTTCCTCCGCTCATGTGCATACCCCATCTGTAGACGCCCGCGCACCGCCCGCCGCGACGCCGCCGCACTCGACACCCCCTATCTCTTCCCCTTCTACTAGCACTCACACCCTGCCTCTCCAGGGCCCCGCGCACCACCCGGCGCGACGCCGCCACTCTGACATGATACCGACGCGGCGCGCGCTTGTTTCTGAGACTCCCGGCACGCCTCCCGGTGGACCGCGCGCTCCTTACGCGCCGCCCTGCCCAATGACTTTCTCGGTAAGCCCCCCGCTTTTTCTTACCTTGCCGCGTTATACGCTGACAGTGTCGAGCTTGCGTGGCGCGTCGCATTAGATGATACTGACTTTCCATTTGCTTTGCAGCCACAGCCCTGCCCGTGACGACAGGCGCGGTCTTTTTGGGTTACATTCTAGCATTATATGTGTTACTACTCGTGAGTGACGCGACATATTGGCACGTCCGTAGCTCCATGCTGATGCCGCTGCAGTCTCCTCATATTTCCGACCCGCAAGCGCGCGTTGGCCTCATGGACGCGCTCAAGATGGAGATTGTATAGCTGCGCTCATTGGAGACCTGGTATGGTAGTTGATATATACAATGTCATTTATATACTATTTTATAAACGGATTTTTGAGCAGTCAATATGAATGTAATAGCAGTCAGACCCAATGCCAAACCGCACTGGATCCGACTGCAGTAATGCAGTAGACTTGACTGCGCTTATGCAGTCGGATCGACTGCTTCCATTGCCAAACTGCAGTCGGATCCAGGACCGTATGGCAGTCAATCTGACTGCGTGAATGCAGTCGGGTTGAGTGCTATTAGGCACTTGGTTCGAGTGCTTTGACGCACTTGATCCGAGTGCGCGTTCTTCCCACAGTGAACAGCCCAACGCTGCTGCTGATATGACCCTAACAATACTTGATAGCCCGTCCTCTCGTACGTGACAATAAGAAGTCGCGTCACCTCTAACCCGACGAACGGAGAGGAGCAAGAAAGTAGCGGGTGGGTGAAATTAAACTGTAAATCCCCAGAACCCAGTAAATCCCTCGCATCCTTCCCCACTAAAGTACTTACAAGAGATCTTCATCGACAGCATATAAAAAACGAAAAAGAACGGGAGTATTACACAACGCGTTCAACTTCTACATACGCAACAGACGAACATCTACATGGACGACAGATCGACAGATATGCTGCATGCGCAGCCGACCGTACTTGGTACCTGAGATTTACCCAATTGTAAGCCGCATGCGCCGCTTCTTGCATCCTGGGCGAAGAAAAAAATCAGTACGTCGTCGTCATATAATTAAAAAAAAAAAAAGCAGAATGAAGGAAGCGCATATTAACGAATGGGGTGCACAGGCGCAGAGGCGACACGAAACAGAGAAAAGGCCTCGAAACAAACAAAACGTCGCGAAGCATGGAAAAGTAGGTCGCGAGACCGCAGGAAGAGCATCTGCCAAACGGAGTGGGGACAATGAAAGAAACAATAAATAAAACGGGCACAAATAAAATAAAAACAATGGAAAAAAAAACCCCCGCATAGATGAAAACAAAAAGACACCGTAATGCCGCGACCGCCACGGGCGGCAGCGCCCCGCGAGCTCGAGCGCCTTGAGGTGGGGGCCGACGAGGCCTGCGCTTGGATTCGGCAGGGTGCTCGCGTTCCGCAGGGGGGGGCCAGCGCGGGAGCGCAAGGGTGTCCGCGCCGCGTGAGCTAGGGTGGGCGTGCGTACTAGTCATCGTACGAGTCGGCGCAGGCCCAGCAGAAGACGCGGTGGATGACGTGGGCGCAAGAGCGGGTACGGGCGTACCAGTCGGCGCAGGCATGGCACTCGACGCAGGCGCAGCGGACGATATGGGTGCAGGCCTCGTAACCGAGGGCGAATGGGCACATACGCCGCCGTCGCGAACGACTCCGTGACCTCGAAGTCCGCGAGCTTCGCGGGCGTGAGCGCGCGAGGGCGTCGGCAAGGGTGCCGGTGCCCACCGCGATGTCTGGCCCTGTGGATGGCGTGCCCACCGTTGGTGGCGCGTCCGGTATATTCAGGCGCGCCGAGTCCGTCGTGAGGGCGCAACCGCATTAGGCCCCCAGCATCCGCAGCATCCCCCGCCTTGGGCGCAACGCTCATCAGTGCGCCCGCCGGGCCTGCCACGTGCGCGCAGCCCAGCCCGCGCAAGGTCAGCGCGGCGAGCGCCGGCAGGAGCCGCGCGCGCGCGAGGGCGGCGGGGAGGAGGCGCGCAGGGAGGTCGAGGTGGCGGAGGTGCGGGAGGGCGATGTGGGCGTAGCAACGGGCGATGTGAGCGCAGCGGACCCTGGCGCGACGCCGGGCACACCAGTCGGTGCTGGCGTACCGGCGGGCGCAAGAGCGGGCGCAGCAGTCGGCGCAGCACTCGTCGCGGGCCCGTCCGCAAGCGCCGGGAGAACATACGCCGCCGTCGCGGGGCGCACCGTCTCGGCTTTCGTCGTGGGGAGTGTATTCCCAGCATCCGCACTCTGTACCTTAGGTACATCCCGCACCCTCGGCCCAACGGTCATCAGCGCACCCGCCAGGCCCACCACGTGCGCGCCGCCCAGTCCGCGTAGCATCAGCGCGGCGAGCGCGGGCGGGAGCTGCGCGGGGAGGTCGAGGTGGCGGAGATGCGGGAGGGCGAGGAGGAGGGCGGGGAGGGGGACTGCGGAGGGGAGGTTAGCTCGTTGGGTCGAGTTGAAGGGGAGGGAGGCGGTGATGTATGGGGGAAAAGAGGGGCGGGTAGGATGGAAGAGGGAGGTAAGAAGAGCAGAGGAGGAAGGGTGCCGCCGACACGCCTAAGGGATGAACGCAAGACGGGAAGGCGCACGACGATTCGACGTGCGCTGATGCGCCAGAACAACTGCGCGACGCGGTCCGCCCGAACGCGCTGCGATGCAGACCTCCCGAGTGCGCCGCGATGTGGTCCCCCCAGCCGCGCCGCACCACTGCACCCGGCGCGTCGGACAAGGACGCACGTTGAATGCGCGGCTCGAGAGTAAGGAGCCGACGCCCAAGAGGCAAGGGGGAGGAACGGTTCACGAGGGAGGGGATAAGGTAGGACGAGGGAAGGAGGAGGGTGTGGCAAGCGGCAAGAGGGTAAGAAAACTTACTACTATCGGTGTCGCACAGGAGACACAGCGCCTCGATCGAGGGCCCCCAGACGCGCAGGACCGGAGGTCTTCGGCGCGGACGCCTCGTTGATTTGGAGCGTGCGGGACGCAATGGCGGTGTAGAGGCGGCGCCGGCCAGCGGCGTACCAGTGCTTGCTTACATTCAGACGCGCTTGTGAGGCGCGAGAACCGTGAAGATGCGGTCCAGCTTGAGGATTGCGGGGTCCAGGTGCGCTGGCGGGTCGGGCAAGGGGGTGCTACTAGTTGCGCTGGTCGACTCCTTCGATACACATCCAATTCTGTGTGAAAGGTGGAGCCCAATGGTCAGCACCACGTTGCGTCGCTGGTCGCCGTCAGAATTCGTACAAGCCCGAGACGTTGGAGGGCTCGAGGAGATTGAGGCGCCTTATACCGCGGACCACATTGGCGGAGACGCAGGCAGCGAAAAGGAAATGGAAGATAGAGCAGAGGCCGTGGTGGAGGATGCAGAGCTGAGTGGAGAGGAGGAGGATTTTGAGAGCGCGACGATGGTGAGGACAAGTAGCGATGGTTGTGTTTGGCAAGAGCATTAGATTAGACGAGCATTACGCAAGACCGTTGTAGAGTTTTTTTTTTTTCGGATTCCGGCCGTCTTTTGGGACAAGGAAATCAGTCAACCTCCTTGCTTGTACGGTCTCTCCACCGTCATAATTTAATTGCCGCACTTTTCACCCATTGTTCCGAAGTTCCCGGTTCTCTCCGATTATCAATGGTGAGCGAATGCATCTAAAGGTCGAACAAAATGATAGCGTAGACAATAATACGCACTAACTGCACAGCTATGAATGTATATTTCAATGCCATCTCAATGTCCAAATTCAGCGCAGGCAATCCACTAGTTAGTTGGCCACCCGGGTTAGTCGGCCATTAAGCTCTGAGCCACCAGGTACTTCATACCTTATCGAGTTTGTTACCAGGGGATGTAATACGACCTCTAAGGAAGGCTTGCACCAAAGTAACAAAGTTTGGACCGAGGTGCCAATGTGTTCATCAAAAGTGATGGCATGTTTGGTCATGATCTCGAGCGTGCGGCCATCATTTTCTTGCGCGCTTTTCGACCATCTGTCTCGTTCTCCACCAATTCTCATTCAATCCGGGATTTCTGGGGCGCAAAATGTTTCTCTAATCCCAGGCAACATACTATGACACCCTGGCCCATAAAACAAACACAATGGGTGTTGCTCTACCCTCACAAATATGGTACTCATATTGCCCGCGGTGGAAACCGGCCACCCATATATCAAGCGACTCGCTAATGCTACCGGGATGGACTTTGGGGAGGGTATTTACTAAGAGGTATTCTTTAAATTCCGAGGTTAGTCAACATTATATATATATGTTTCCTCTCTCACTACGGTCCATTACCTCAAATCACCTATTTTCGGTGACTCAAATGTTGGGATTTTTTTGACAGAGTCAGGGACCCTAAGAGTGAAAATACCCAACCAGGTATGTTCCTGTCCTTCCTATGAAGCAACCTATCACTTGTTTTGGAGATACACATATTTGATCTTATGTATGGCATCCAATTTGTTTTTGCTATTGATATCACCATGTAAATAATGGTGAAATGGACATTTCTCTACCCACACATGAAGTCCTACTTCAGATTCTAGTACCTCAGATAGTCACTACATATAGTCTAAATGATCCCTGATAGGTTTCGCCACCTATTTCGTACAGGAACGACGTCTTTAGGAGGGTGGCCGGCTAACCCGGAAGTCACCTTTTTTGGCATCTCGCAAGAAAATATTCAGTGCGGCCTCCAAACCTCATGTAAAATCGGACTAATAGTATATAATGCATTATAGGATGCCTGCCCCCGTTGTATAACCCATAAGACTGCTGATATCTCTCTTTAGGCTGCGACGACAGGGATAAATGCTTAGGTGGCCGACTAACCTGTCACCGATAGTAATGAAAGCTTTTTACGGAGGACTCGGACTAGGCACACCGTTTTATCTTTTCTCTCTTTTCTCCGGTTGTTTATCGCATCCGCTAGAACTTTTTGCGAGTACAATTAATGTACGCGTGCAGAAATAAAATTATTTGAATTGCCTTCCGGCGGGAATGGCCCCTTAAGAATATTTATTTTAATTCCGCAGTCTACAGAGAGCTCCATCCGCTGCAGAAATAGCGACCCGGAAGACTTTCTGTGCGGCCAGAATATAAATTACAGCCGTCTGAATCTATCGGATGGATTACAGTCTTGGATGGGTCAATGGGACAAATAAATAAATAATTGGACCACAATTCTTTGAGGTCCATTTCACAAATTCTGAAGAGGCCAAACAATCTGTAGGGGAATCAGGTATGAGCTCCCAAAGTTTCAGGCTGAACCGACTCGAATGGATAGAGTATCGAGTTCAATTGACTGTCCCATTGACTGACCCAAAGATGCACTGCCAAACAAGTCCGATCTTTTCGCTTTCTGTGCTTTCTTGTGGGCTCATACCAACTCAAATACATTGTGGGGGTCATTTATACTAGTAATACTCACATATGATTGGGTTTGTGACCCAAAAAGTCAAGGGGAGTAGCTAGAACATGACTGTCCCATTGAGTGTCCTGTCCCATTGACCCATCTAAGACTGTAGGTGCTCATAACATTTCTACGGTCCTCAGAGAGAGGAAGCATGATTGAGCATGCAAAATCATTGTCCAGACGGGACTGCCACATGCTCTTTGGGGAAAAAAGGAGCTGCTTCAGTCTTCCAGCTTGCTTCAGTGATTTTCAAGGCATAACCAGCTTCAAGTCTTTTATGAGGAAGTAAAGTGAGGAGCCATACATCGGTGAAGTGATGGAATATTCTCTCATTGTTGAAGTAAATAAGATTATTCTAGTCCTAAAGCTAATGACCTATGACGGTTGAGCTTTATAGTGGAAGCAAGCAAGAGGGTATGAACTTCATCGCGCTTTGGATCGGAAATTGATGGCTCTCCGATCGCAGTACTTACCTGCCAAAATTTCAAACTTCGTTTTCTGCTCGAAGCAGTTCTCCGAGTTGTACGAAAGCAGCTGTATTTTCGCGATTTTGAAGAGTGTTTTTTTTTAAAAACCAACTATTTAAGAGATTTTTTTTTTTTGTTTCGGTTCAACTGGTGGTTGGAACAGGTGTTTGAACACTAGTCGGAAAAATGGAGTGATCACCGGAATTTGAGACTAAGAAAGGCGTTCAGAGACGCAGCAAGCTTTATCCCAACGCCAAACCAAAACCATTCAGTAGCAGACAGTGTTTTTTTTTCCTTCTAGCCACTACTAGGAAAGTTAATTTGATTTTCTCGGCTCTGGTTGTTTGTAAAAGTTGTCCGATGGTCGGGAATTTCCCGATCGGTAACTCGGCACCTCACGGTGGGTGCGCTCAGTTGCAAAAACTAGCTTATGTCTTGAACTAAACTCATGCTTGAAGGCAGTGGTTATGTAGGTTCCCGGAAATAATAGCAGGGGCCTCCAATCATACCTGGTTCCTCCGGTGAACGGCCTGCTGGTTCCGATTATTGTTATTTTTATTTTTATTTATTTTGCTTCTTGCTCGGTCAAAGTCGAGGGAATTACTTCGTCTCAAAGAGCTCTCGTACTCTTAGTATACATTTTCGGCGATATATTGGATGTTATCTTGAGTGTCAAAGTCTGTCCTAAGTCTTTGTGAACCATGATTGTAATAAAATGTACATATTTTGGGAAGGGAGGCCATATATTTACCTAGATGCCGAATTGATTGCAGCACAATGCTCAGATGATGGATGCATATGGCACTCAAAAAAAAAAGTACTCGTCCATGCTGGGCAGAGCCATGGCCCTTTACCCCAAGTAATTATAAATGAACAGGTAAAGTGCGCACCATAACTGTAGGGAGGATGCACAGTCAGATTCAGGCCCTGTACATTCGGTCTGACTGCGATCAAAAAATTAAAAAATGAAGGCTTACCCCATTCAATGTGACTACAATCCATGTTAGAAACCACCATAAATTGAAAAAAGGAAGGCTCCCTGTTGTGAAATCCACACTAAAATAAATGAGTAGAAATCCAAAATCACACTGGGGGGCAAAGGTAGGTTCGGATCAAGCCGCCGTTCGTTGTTTAGTGATGCAGGCATCGTTTGCGAGCAAAACAAATGAAGGGGCTTGTATCAAGATCCATAAATCGGGGGGGATGTTCGTCGCGTCCTGTGCTCTCCGAAACCGCGCTATCCCTCGGGAAAAAAATAGTCATGTCTTCATTTTTAACTAACTTAGATATTTGCTTACGACAATTGTGGCACAGCTTCATATATATAGTACACTGTCGGTGCCAAGAGTCGACGAGTGCTTTTAAAAGCCCGTTTTTATTTCACTCCTGTGTACTAATTGTGAAGTAATATAAAAAACTGGAGCGGCAGAAGTCGAGAGAAACACTCTTAGATTGGTCCAGCATACTTTTAAAGGTCCGTTTTGTGAGTTTCCCGCCAAACGAGAGCTGAGCAGAATCTTGGCCGCATTCGGACAACCGGAAATTCGAATTTTCTATTTTTGGGAATGATCGTCGATCGCTTAAATTTTTTCTTAGCATCCTCCATGTCGACGCCCGCGCCGCAAACACCGCGAAAGAGGTTCTCGAGACCTCCCCCTCGCTCCCCGGGAACACCCCGTCGCAGGACCGCCAAAAGCGCCACCCGGCTCCAAGGCACCAAGCCCGCACTCCTATCCTACACTGAAATAGCCACGCAGCTCGTCGCTTTACTCGCGCTAGCCAAGAAATCGCGAGGCGCGGTCTTTCACGGCCTGAATGTTCGTCTCGAAGAAGGAGCACGCGGATGGATATGCCCAGAAATATAACAAGGGAGAGTACCAGGTGGAGTTTGTCGTCTGCAGGCAGCTTCTGGATCAGGTAAGGTAGTTTCCCAGTATTCAGAGTCAAATTTCAGAGTAGCCATGGTGGACGAAGGTCGTTGGGTTATCGATCGCGTCAAGTCACAATGTGACATACTGTGACACTAATTAGCGGCGATTCCGCAAATTATTTTGAGGCGTCGTAAAAATGCTATTCAAAATTTGAGGAGGCAGAATTTAATTAATTTAATATCTGATCCAATGGAGCCCATAAAAAGTCTCATCCCAGTTACTCAAAAGTACTCGAGGCAAGTGCTTGCTGCCAGCAGAGAGCGTGAGAAAGGCTCAATTACCTTTACACCAACTGATGACACGGGAATCTGGATTAGAGGGAATGAATCACTGGCATATAACGAACATTTTATCCCATATCAAGTAGAGGATATAAAAAAAAATAGTGGCGCAAATGAGTCTTAAAGATCCCGCCCATTTCGCCGATCTTGATCCAAGCCTTATAGACCGGATATCCGGTCCGGAGAGTGGGTTGATCCGAACCTAGGGCAAAGGCCGACACATATCAAAAGGAAGTGCGTGCGGCACATGTTGTCCGCAGGTGCCGATGCACATACCACAAGCTACAAAGGCACCTTTGAAGATGACAAGGGGAAACCCACTCATTGTGGACTGCACGTGAGTTGTTGTCAGCAACGGTCCTTAGGTCAGCCTGAGTAATCGTGAACGTAACCCACCAGCACTGGATAACCAAAGCCTTGTGCATAGTGGGAATGTATCCCTCCCATCCCACAGTGTAGGCATAGACCATTAATACTTCACCAATATGGATTGCGAAATAGTGTCAGAGTTGAAGTGCGGGATATGAAATGCGGGCTAAAAACTGTAGGTGCCCTGCAACAAGGGAGAAACAAACTCAAGTCTATAAGATAGAACTCTGGCTGAGGTAAAGCCAGAGACCAGACAAGATAGAATCTACTGTATGTAGTTCTATCTACTGAATTTATATGTGGAATGTCTTGTGACCGGTTCATCTGGAAACCGATTGTCCCTGTCTTGCAACAAATACCTGCCTCCTATATGCCCACTGCAAGCTGTATACCCACGCGGCTCCTTCACTGGCGTCCTGTTCTAAACCCCGTCATCCCTCACTGTTCGGATTTATTGTAGTTATGATTGCGTCTCATTCAATGCTTTACAGCCACAATTGTGATACATACATACATAGGATCTGACAAGCTAAAGCGCTTACTCATACAGATTCATGGCTGATCACAGAGCTCCGTGAAGAGTCACTGTAATCTGTCTCGCTGGCCACGAGCTCAGTATCTGCATGCATTCTGGTGAGACGTAATATTTGCATTGACAATTTTCACGCACCGACGGCACCATTCTCACGCAGGATTTGAACAATTTCCCGGTGGCCCATCCTGGACGCAGCCTGCAATGCGCTTCCACAATCCCCTCTAGCTGTGTTTACATCAGCACCCTTGTCAATCAGGATAATGACAACCTCTGTATGACCGCCTGCAGCCGCAGCCTGCATTGCACTTCCATAATCCCCTCCTGCTGTGTTCACATCGGCACCCTTCTCAATCAGGATTTGGACAATCTCCCCGTGACCGTAAGCAGCTGCGGCCTGCAATCCGCTTCCATAATACCCTCCAACTGCGTTGGCATCGGCACCCTTCTCAATCAAGATTTGGACGATTTCTAGGTGGCCCCACTTGGACGCGGCCTGTAATGCGCTCCCATAATACCCTCCAATTGTGTTGAGGTCGGCACCCTTCTCACACAGGATACCAACGATCTCCGTATGACCACCAGCAGACGCGGCCGTTAAAGCACTGTCATACCTTCTGCTGCCTGCGTTGAGGTCGGCACCCTTCTCGCATAGGATACCGACGACCTCTGTATGACCGCGAGCAGCCGCAGCTTGTAAAGCGCTCCCATGCCATCCACCTGCCCCGTTTATATCCGCACCATTCTCGAGCAAGGCACAAATGACGTCGGTGTGGCCTTTTGCAGATGCTGCATGTAAGGCATAGTGAAACTCCCCACCAACTCCATTAACATTGGCGCCATTCCGGAGTAGATATTCCACTCCTTCACGGTATCCTAGAAGTGAAAACATATACAGAGGTGGCGGAGAAGAGTCCTGCACCTCAATCCGGTACAAGTCATTCAAGGTTTCATATTGTCTGCTACCACTCACAAGGAGCCGCGCAGTTGATGTCGATAGAGCAGCTCGGTCATGGCAGCGGAGCAGATGATGGCTCCAATACTTTGCGGCATACATCGCTAAGGGATGGTCCAAAGATATCTGCTTGGTACGTCGCAGTAGGTTGATGGGAGGTTTTCTTTCAAAGTAGCGAGGATGGTTTTCGAAGTGAAGAAGATAGCCCACACATGTCTGTGCGAGAAATGTGTGGGAGTGCTTGCTGTTGAGGTTGCATCGGCCTTTTGTCGCAAATTTGTCAGAAACAAGGTAATCCGCGACGGATGCGTGTGCGAGGCTCACGACCGCCAACCAAGATTTGCTAACAATGACGAGACCTTCCAAGAATCCACAAAGAATGGTTGCCTTGTTACCCCGTTTAGCTGGGTCATATACATGTAGATGCGGGTCTGAGAAGTCGAATGCAAGAGCATCCTCGAGCTTCGGCAGTGTAAGTGGCTCTGCAGAGAAGAGAAGCCAGCGAAGGACTCTTTCCACGGAGATGAAGTCATCTGCGTCAACTGTCTCCAAGAATCGGTCGTAGATTCCGTACAGCTCATTCGGAAGATTGGCCAATATTGTGTCGAGGTTGGGTTCCAATTTAGGACGGGACATCTCTATAATGAGACAAGCGGCCAAGCGAAACCTGGAATTTTCATCAGCATTCATTGAAGTCAATTCACTACCCCAAATCAACTCACATCCCGTTACTTTTCTCCACCACCTTTGTGATAATCTCGGTGGCGCGCGGTTTCCAATGATCCCAGTGCTTCAGGCGCTGGAGCCTTGACTGGACCTCGCTAGAAACAAAGCGCTCGATATCCTTCTGCATAGTTTTGGACTCCATAACAACTCTTTGTATGCCCTTGAAGGCAACCGCAAATATTTCACGGGGTTGACTGGTGAACAGGAGGTGCAGTGAGCTTTCCGTCCGCATCCGAAGCTTCGAAAGGAGTTCGACAAGCGACGGAAGATCCGTGTCTCGACACTCGTCGAGGGCATCAAGAACAATATAGGTGCAACGAAATTCCCAGAGCAGCTCGTCAAGAATATTCAAAAGATCCTGGGTGGTGGGCAGAGTCTGACCCTGAGATAGCTTTCCGTATTGGGCATCAAGGGCCGCGTAGGGATTAAGGGACTGCCCAGACAGCTGGAAGACAACGGAGCGCAGCATGGTATCCACCAGCTGCTTCTTGTCGTCCCTAAAGTCGAAATAGAAATATCCCACAGCAGCTGTTCCGTGGACAGATGGGGGCCGATCGTGAAGCAGTTTCCGGATCACTGTAGAGCTGGTGGGTGGATGATTAGCTGAAAAGTCCCGGCGGCTAAATGGTTCGTACCTTATTACGCTCTTCCCTGTACCAGCTGCCAGTGGATTAGTACTCAAAAAAAGGAAGAGCTCGAAGGCGCTTACAGTTCCCCTCAATCCAGAGAGATCCCGGTTTTTCGATCCATTCAGTGAGCTGGAGACCGTCCAAGAACCATGTTCCAGTGCCTTCGTGATGAATTTTCTGTGTTTCGTGCTGTTTTTCGGACATATTTGCAGGCTGCAGCCAATTCTCCAGCTTGTTTTTGAGACTAGATTTGAGTTAGCCTTCGAATGGTCAACACAATAAACATTAAACTGACGCTGTGATGCGGGCATCATCCACCTTCTTGTGAATTACACCCTGTTCTATCTGTATGTCGGCCAAACGATTTTCCTTGAATGACATGAATCTGGTAATGATGCCCAGATATGTCGTCGTACTTACACTGAAACGGGCGCTGAACAAATCAAGCTCGCGATCGAGAGCAGGAAACTTGCCTGCCCATTCCGTTTGGAGTGCAGTTGTTCGAAATCTCCCCTGACCGTCAAAGTTCGACATGAGCGCGGACGCCTGCTGAAGTAGTCTACGTTTAAGGGTGTTTATTCTTGTTCGCTATTATAGAAGAAAACCTTACCGAACATATTCCTCAATATCCGCCTTCAGGCGGCCCGTGGGGTTGGTATGATTATTTGCCTCCATTCGCATAATCGTGCCTTGCAGATCCCCGGCTATTTTGGTAAGCCGAGCGACAAGAAGGTCGCGCTGTTCATGCATATTCTTGATTTCCTACAAGAAGTTAATCAGTGACACTTTAAGCTTCAAGGTCGCTTCGCTTACCCGGCATTTCTTCAAAATCTGGGACAGAAGGGCCGCCACAGGACCCACGAGGGGGAATTTATCGATAGCGTTGGAGATGCTCTCCACAATACTAGCCGCAAGCGCAAGGTTATCAATGACGGCACCTGTTCCGCGGGCTGTGGGCTGAGAGGCGGAGTCGAGAGGGCTAGGTGTACGCTCTGCAGTCATATCGCAATCACTGGATGGAGCCTTACTTTGCTTGAAACGGCGGAGCGTTTCCGTCGGCGTTTCTTGAAGACTCGGAGGATCCACGGGGCTTTTGTGCCTTGAGATCCCAGAAGGTCTTGGTCAATATGCGGGGTTTTTTCATCGTCGCTCGACAGATGGGTGGAAGGTGTGTACACAGCCTTGAATGCACAGCCTTGAATGCACAGCGAGAATGTATGATTAGCATGGGAAGAAGAAGACAAGATGAGATCAAGAGATTAGATAAGACAGTACTTGAACCTCTTCCTGTGGTTGTAAAGATCAAATGGTATTTAAAGCTGCGCTGCATGACTGTCTTCAGGACCTTACGCGATCTTGCACATCCTGCTCACTTCCCCTTTCCTATAATCAGAATCCAGCGCTTCTTCTCACAGTTTTACTAGTACGATCTACCCTCACATTTTATATCTATTAGACATCTGTAGACTATTTTCCAATACTACATTGGTTATCTTGCGCCCACTTCCACATTCAAAACTCAATATCACACATTTACTTCGAAAAAGTGTCTATCTGTCAATCACTCCACTTCCAGTCTCCAGATGTATTTTTCCTACGATGTAAATAGTCATTGCAAGTGCACTATGTATTTATTTTGGCCGCCGTTGTGTTCGACAGCACTCATTGCAAATTTTCTCTATCAGTCCATTTCTTGATATCTGAGCAAATACTACTTTTGCGCCATTTTCACATTGCCGGAGCCTCTTAAATCCGTGAAGACAATGAAACACCATGAAATCCATTTCCTGCACATTTGGACCATAAAAAAAAGAATTTACTTGATGCTCGGAGTTCAAGTCAGTCGCATCCCTCATATTATCAGTGGTCGCACTTTTCACAAACTTTTCATACAAGCTTCTCATCGAAGCTTCCATGGTACGAACTTCCGTATCGGCAAACTCAACCAGAATCTTGGGAACCGATTACAATGTTACATTTGAACCACCGCTACTCGGCCTCTTGGGTTTGAACCTGAGTTTCATATTTTGTGAAATATGAAGGTCCTCATTCATTTCTGAGGTCTGATCCTCGTCTTTTAGTGGCCTCATCTTCCCGCTATATGCATGGCTGAGTTTGTGGGTCAGTGACTATGAGGTGTTTGATATGACACTATCGAACTCCAGAGTCTATTCACACCAATAGTATAGGCTCGCCGTCTTACCATGAGATGTAAGTCCATTTTCATTTCAAAAAAAAAACATTGCAATTTGTTATAAACTTATTCGGAGGAATCATACGAACATAGGAAGCCTCATATGCCCTCCTAGCGTCGCATTCAGCGGCCATTACAAGTAACTCAACTTGTTCCTCATTTTTGATTTTAAAGCCGACTTTTTGGGCTCCATCGCAAGTGAGGGGAAAATATAAGACATTCTGTCTGTTCACGATTTCATTTAGGAGCCCAGTGAATGCCTACGACAGCGACCTTTTTGTTCGTCCGCCTTCAGGCGGCCGGTGGAGTCGGTATAATTATTTGCCTCCATTCGCATAATCGTGCCATGCAGATCCCCAGCTGTTTGGTGAGCCGAGTGACAAGAACGTCGCGCTGTTCGTGCATATCCTTGGTTTCCTGCAAGAAAAATGAATTTTTAATCGGTGACACTTCAAACTTGAAGGTCGCTTCCCTTACCCTGCATTTCTTCAAAATCTGGGACAGAAGGCCCGCCATGGGACCCACAAAGGGGAATTTATCGATAGCGTTGGAGATGCTCTCCACAATGCTGGCTGTAAGTGCAAGATTATCGATGACGGCGCCTGTTTCGCGTTTCAGCCTCGTGTCGCATGCTGTGGGCTGGGAGGCGGAGTCGAGGGCGCCGGGTGTACGCTCTACATCGCGGCCACTATTGCTTTGCTTGAAACTGGGAAATATGGCGCGGAAACGGGATGGGGGTCGAGCATCCTCCGCGGACTCCTCGATGACGGGCAGGTCTTGCAGACCCGGATAATCTGATTGGGGGATGGTATGGAGTTGTTGGCCCTAAACCAGGCCAACCTAATATCAATGATCCAAATTTTCGTTCAGTTCCCGTCATAACGGCCTGGAACTCTCAAAAAGATAAGCTTAATCAACTCGGATCTGCCATGTTCGCCAGTGACACCGGACAAACACTTACCCATTTTTTTTTGCCGTTGACTCCCTTGCAGCCAGTACATCAGACCGTTTGGATGCCAAGAACAGGAATAAAAAGAAACTCCCAGCTTATCGCTACTTATCTGAAGCTGAACGCGACACCCTATCTGACGCTGGAGTGGGCCCGGCTGGACAAGACGGATCAGAGCGGATCGCGAGCTGCGGACCGCAGCGGCGGAGATCCTCAATGGCAGAAAGCAGGCCAAGAGATGTCTATACGCATACACAGCTACAAACATGTATGTCTACGACACCACGTGCACGCACCGGCGGCATCCGCCGCCACCACAACGCGCATCCTTGCACCAGTGAACATGTTGCCGGAAAGCTAAGTTTATATGTGGGCATGCCTATAATGATCAAGAATAATGACGCCACTAAATTGTGTATTACCAAAGGTCAGGAAGGCACCGTCGCAGGTTGGCAAGACACCTACGATGAACATGGTCGCAGAATTCGGGATACCCTCTTCGTTAAGCTTGTAAATCCTCCGCGCACAATAAATATACCTGGACTTGAGGAAAATATTGTGGCACTGAGCAGAGCTTCTAAACGTGTATGGTGTACTTTCCCCAATGACATGGTGGTTGCCATCCTCCATGAGCAAGTCTTGGTATTGCCCAACTTCGCCATGACAGATTATGCTTCACAAGGTGAGACCCGCACTTACAATGTGGTTGATCTTCAGCATTGCAAGTCACATTTTTCATATTATACCTGCCTCTCGAGGAGTTCAACCGCTAGTGGTACTGCGATAGTTCAAGCATTTGACTCTCGGACTATCACTAAAGGAATCTCTGGGTTCCTTCGGCAGGAGTTTCGAGAGCTTGAATTGTTAAACGAAATCATTGACACCAGGTCTAAATACATGTGCTCCCTGCCGCTTTCAGTAGCTGGAGTGACCTGTTCCGAATTATTACGGGCTTATCAGGAAATTAAGGGTAATGATTACAACCCCGAAGACTTGCACGAGGCCCTTGATTGGAAAAAGGGAGATGCACCTAAAATGCCTCCGGTTCAAATCCTAAGTGGATGGGTAGTTGGGAAAGACCTTAAGCCGGCCAAGACAGACACAAAATCGTCCCCTCCGTCCAAGAGCAAAAATAATAGTTAAGGGGGCACACTATCGAAGCGCGCTCGGACTCAGTCAGCAGTTATAAAACCGTCAGCCACTATGTGGGACCGAATTAACTACAGTTGTGCGTACGACGCTTTATTCACCATTCTCTACGACATATGGCAGGGAGCACCCTTCAAAATGGTCAGAATATTATAATGCTCAAACAAAATACCTTGGACTCCTCTCGTCGGGATTTGATAAGCTCAGTGGAAGATCAGCGTCCTTCGAGATGGCCAGAGATGCTGCCAGGAAAATTGTGACCGCCGACTTGCCGAATTTTTCCCCCACAGGTATGACCCTCACTTCCATAGATCATCTCGCAGAATCTATGTTCAGTCCCAATAGTTTTGGCACAGAGTCCTTCCATTGCCACATCTGCAGACCCTTACCCGTCCCTAGTCGATCAGGATTCACTTCTTATCATGTTGTGCTGCCTCCTCCTGTTGTTCCACAATATCCTTATTTCTTGTCTGGTTGGCTCTTCGAAAGAATGTTCTCAAGAGTGAATTATAAATGCACTGAATGGGCTTCGCATGTGCAGCAACATACTGCGTTTCATAAGATACCACCTTTCCTATATTTTTCAATGTGCAATGAAAAGGTGATTTACGACACGGCGCCGAACATCCCGATTGCAAGAATAGCTCATCGGTACGCTATTCGCGGAGTCGTCTACTGGAGAGATAATCACTTCACGTCCCGTATCATCAAGTCTAACGGAGCGGTGTGGTATCATGACGGTATTTTGACAGGCGCAACCTGTGAGCAAGATGGTGCGATCCATGCATTGTCCGAACAGTTTTTAAACACCTGCAACACCCGCGGAGATGTCAGTAAGGACTATATGCGCGCGTCACCTGAGTTTTGCACCCTCCTTCTAATTCGAGTGTCATTCATTTTTTCTCTCTCTGATAATCCCGTTAAAAGAATATATATATAAAATTAAGTTGCATGCCGGGCGGAGCCACGGCCCTTTACCCCAACTGATAAAGAAAGAACACGATCGTTGTTTATATTTGATTTTGGCCTCTTTATGGTAGCCACCCATTTTCCCCTCTTTACAAAATGATGCATTTAATTCGACCGCCTCTTCCCTCAGTGGCGACGGGGCGAGCTGGTGGGTTCACTGCACAGATCGTTCAACACCAAACATCTATCAGCCCGAAACAAAACTACTCACAGGCCACCCGAATCGCTTCGTCGAACATGGTCTGAGCGTAGATGAGTTGTGTGCGTGCACAAACAGTAACCTTACCTTTAGACCATACTGTGTTAGGGCCGAACACTCGAAATATTTAACAGCTTTAATATCCCGTTGCAGCTGGACACCTTGTTGGTATTGAATGGGGGCTATGCGTCTAACAACGCCATCCATTCAGCATGGAAGTCACGTATCTAGGCGGAAAGGGCTTACCGATCGCGCATCTTAGCAAGTATTGCATCGTTTTCCCGTAAATCAAGCTTCGTGCCCACCAACACCACAGGCGTCGATGGCGCATGGTGGGAAAGTTCAGGATACCACTGGAGAAATATGTGAGATTCACGATGTAGAACCGTCACGCGGACGTACTCTGGTCCGAATATTCTCGTAACTGGACGGGTCGACGAGCGAAAAACAAAGCAGGAAGACGTCTGTCTGAGGGTAGGAAAGTGGGCGGAGGCGATCGTAATCCTCTTGTCCCGCAGTATCCCACAAGCCGAGCGAGATGACCCTGCTGTCGAGCATGACATCTGCGGCATAGTTCTCGAACACTGAACGGGGGCATAACATTAGGTTCATATCCCCCAAGGAGAACAGGGGCGCACCTGTTGGAACATATTCCCCCTAGCACCTAAATCAACGGACAATTGGTGACGAGGGCTAGACGGGGCATACCGGGAAAGCATTCGTGGTGTACGAAATGAGTAGACAGGTCTAGAAGATAAGATGCATATGAGCGCCCGGGCACAACCAGACAAGATGGTGCACTTACTTTGCCGACGGCACCATCGCCAACGACAACACCTGCCAGGGAATCAGCTTGTGAGTGAGGCGCGAGGGGGCTGGGGACACACATTTGATAGTCTGCATAATGATGAGAGAGAGTCGATCCAAATGAGGGTACGATGGCGAGTGCAGTATAAATTGCCTTATATCAGGGTCAGTTTGGTCATGATGGTGACTAGTAGTACTGCTTTAGAGGGTGAAAAGAATCGGTTATTCTCCAAAAGCTGTTGTCAAAGCTATGGGATGGGATTCATCGACTGATACGTGCACGCGACACGGTTTTCTGTCCAAAAGAGGGTGAATAGCTTTCTCAGATACTAGAGAAATAACCCAATGGAGCAAAAATGCAGTCCATCCATGTCACCCCAGAATTTTGATGGCTCAGGTTGAAATGCCATTAATCATGATCTTTATCCTATCTCAACCGACCTAGCTCAACCCACTCATAAGCAACATAAATTCTCCCTGAAAGTGTGAATCTCGCACAAGGATTGTAGGTGATTACTCAATCTTTTGTCTCGGTCGTTGGAGCCGCGGCGTCGATCCGGTCCTAATTTCCGTTGATGAGGGATCGGGCTGTGCATCACCCCCGACGCACGATGACTCTCCAACTATCTGCCAGCACATGGACGGCTTACATATTTTTTGCACTTGTGTGGATTGACAACCTAGGTCTTAAAATGCTGTCACAAATCACTCCTCGCATCCGGAAGGAAACACAGGATACAGCTTGACGTCTCGAGTCTTTCTGTGCCGTTGTTTTCGATCGATCCTCTGCTGTGCTCGTGGCTACCAACATGTCTCTGACTCGAGCGGGTACCCCACTCATTATGGTTCCGGACCAATACAACTCTGGGTACGATTTATTTGCACGCCTTACCTCGAAATACAAAGGACTTCTCTGCAATGCCACGATTTACAGGTAATGCGGGAGCCAATATTCTCATCCCGAAGAAATGAACTACTTCTCGTCTCCCGTGCCAGCCGTGGTCAGACGTAGTAGCTGATGAGACGTCCATCGTGGCCATTAACCTGGGCTGCACTGCTCCTGTGTCCGTTCACATAATTATAATGTTCAGGTGGGTGATAGTTTCTCCTGAAACGATTTTTAGAATCCTGATTTGGCTCAAGTTCAAGCCACCAATGATTCTTCCCGCCACGTCCCTGCAACTACAGCCGCGACAATAGAGAGTTTGCGCACAAGCCATATGAACCATCTGATGGCTTTTTTGCAGTGCGCAAATTGATGGCATATGTATGGCCCATATGGCTTAGATACCCTACCTTCTTTTCCTTGCTTAGAGGTCGTATGGACCACCTATGGCCCACAAGTATTGTCCAAATCCCTGAAAACCAAATTGGGTCCAAAATTAATTATATCAGTAGAATTCTACGGCTGAACATTGACCCTGAAGTAAGATGTGCGTGAACTCATGATATTGATGTCATTTGACAGTCAAATTAATTCTAGTTCACCCGAGATTCTGAAGCCATTAGCCATATGCTGCCCACTGCAAATAAGCCTCATATGGCTCAGGTTGCGCAAACAGGTTAATAACACGCTGCTAGATTCTCTGGGAGTGGAAATTTATTCCTCTGCCCGAAAAATTAATGCGGCGTGACTCATTCTTCGACTATCGGGTCCCCCTATTCACTATTCTCGGCGTCCTTCTTCGCAGTTGGATAGAGAACGAGCAGGCTTTTGTGCCCAGTAGGTCTTAGTCAATATGCAGGGTGTTTTCATCGTCGCTTGACCGGGCAGTGGGATGTAAGTGATGGTGAAAGGTGTGTAGCCAATACTACAGCAGGAATGTATGTAAGACAGCGGTTTTGCTTCTAAAATAAGGAGTAGATTAAAAATCACCACCTGTAGAGGACGGCATAATGATAGCATGGATTGAGGTAGGAAAGCGTTGTTTTGCCGACTGATGTGATATTTCGGGGTGTGGACCTTGCATCCTCGAACTCTCTATACACTAGGAATTTTCATCGACAGCGTATAAAAAAAGGAAGTAAAAAAAGGTCAGGAATATTACACAACGCACTCTATATACACAATTTGAATAGCACTCGAGATTCACCCAATCGTGAGACGGATGCGCCGTTTCTTGCACACTGCGCAGAAAAAAGAAAGAAAAATCAGCAAGTCGTTTACTAGTAGCCTACAGAGAAGGAAAGAAAGTAAGAACGGAAAGCAAAAGCAGCGAAAGCGAGAAAGCACGAAAAAGGGAGGGACGGGGACATGAAGCGACGTCAGGAAGATGAAGTGACGAGGGTTACACCGACAAGGAGGGCAAGTAAGGAAAAGGAGCCGCGAGGAGACCCGCCAAACGAAGTCGGGACGAAAGTAAACGCGCATGAATAGAACAGGAACACGGATGAATAAATAAACACCCATAAAAGAAATAAGAAAAACCCGCATGAATAGATTTAAAAAAAAAACGCTCACCTCAACCCCCGTAGCGCCGCGACCTCCGTCGAGCCCTTGAGCTCGAGCGCCTTCAGGCGCAGGGCGACGAGGCCTGCGCTGGCGTTCGGCACGGTGCTTGCGTTCTGCGGTCGGGGCCCTCAGCGCGGGATGGCGAGGGTGTCGACGTCGCGGAGTGGCCATATGGGCGTAGCATTGGCCACGAACGATGTGGGCGCGGTGGGCGACTTGGGTGCAGCGGACGGCGTACCAGTCACCGTAACGGGCGGCGCGGCGGACAATGTGGGCGCAAGGACGGACGGAAGCACCCCCGCGGGGACATACACCGTCGTTGCGAACGACTCCGTGACCTCGAGGTCCGCGAGCTGCGCGGGCGGGCGTGAGGCGCGCGAGGGCATCTGCGGTGAGGGTGGGCTGCGCGGGGGCGTCTGCGTCTGTGGTGCCGGGGCCGGTGGGCGTAGGCGTGCCGGACGGGGATGCCGCGTCCGCTGTAGTTGCGCTCGCTGACTCCGTCGTGGGGGGGGGGTGCATCGCCAGCACCCACCGCCTTGGTTGCATCCGCATTCTGCACCGCAGGCGCATCCGCGCTACCCACACTCTGCACCTTAGGCGCATCGCTCAACAGCGCACCCGCCAGGCCCGCCACGTGCGCCCCGCCAACTCGCGTAGCATCAGCTCCACAAGCGCGGGCGGTGCGTGAGGGCGGCGAGGGGAGGAGGCGCGCGGGTAGATCGAGGTGGCGGAGGTGCGGGAGGGCGGGGAGGAGGGGGACTGTAAACGCGCGTTAGCCTGTGGAGGATGCAATTTGGGCAGAGGGGAGGGGGGAAGATAGAAGAGGGGAGAGTGGGGAGCGGGGGGGAGGTAGGAGGAGGGGACAGAGGAGGAAGTGCCCCTTGTTTTGGACGTGCGCGGCACGCCCAACGGATGAGAGGGCCCGCAAGACGGGAACGCGCGTCAAGCACGCCGACCGCGCGCAGCATGGGCGTACGGTCAGAAAGAAGAGGGGATGTAATACGATGCATGTGTATGGGCGGGAGGGCGGGGAGGGGGGACTAGGTGATAAGGGGCTTAGCTCGTTGGGTCGAGTTGGGCGGAGGGAGGGGATGAGAGATGGGGAACGGGGGGTGGAAGCAAGAAGGAAGAGAAAGAAAGTGGAGGTAAGAAGAGGAAAGAAGGGGCTGTTCTTGAACGCCGCCGACACGCCCGAGGGATGAGCGCACGACGATTCGAAGTGCGCTGATGCGGCAGGACGACCGGCGTGTGATGCGGTCCCCAAACGCGCTGCGATGCGGTCGTCCCGAAAGTACCGCGGTACGGCTCGAGACAACGCCCGAGAGGCAAGGGGAAGGGGATGGTGGAGGTAATGCGGGACTAGGGAATCAGATGCGAAGGAGGAGGGTGTGGAAAAAAGGAATAAGGAAGAAAGAAAACCCACCATCGCCATCGCACAGCGCCTCGAGCGAGGGCGCGCAGGGCCGCGAGGAAGTCGTCGGCGCGGACGCATCGTTGTTTTGGAGCGTGTGAGGCGTGACGGCGGTGTAGAGGCATCGGCGGCCCGCGGCGTACCAGAGCTTGGTCACAGGCAGACACGCTTGTGCGGCGCGAACACCGCGAAGATACGGTCCAGGATTGCTGGATCCATGTGCGTCGGGTCGAAGCGCGGCGCCGGGAGGGGTGCTACAGGTTGCTCCGGTGAGCTACCGAAGCGACCTCGAATAGACTTTCAAATGGGTGTGAAAGGTGGAGCCCAATGGTCACCGTCAGTCTTCAGAATTCGTACAAGCCCGAGACATTTGGAGGGCTCGAGGAGATTGAGGCGGTTCATATCGCGGAACATATTGACGTAGACGCAGGCAGCAGTAGAGGAGAAAATGGAAGATAGAGCAGAATGGTGGAGAATGCAGAGCTAGGCACACGGCCAAATGCAAAATTTCAGTCCTGCTGATTATGTTATCGAAATGACCAATTTCAGAAACCAAATTAGGGAGGATTCTGACGGCGATTCTCAGGCGATTCTGATCAGCGATTCTGAGACGATTCTTGATTTAAAAAAGCGTGGGAGAATCTCCGTAAATAAGAATCGCTTCGAATTGCAGGAGCTCCTCTGGAGGAGATTCGACAACGATTCTGAGGCGATTCTCAATTCTCGTCCGCTGATCCCTTCCTTTATAAGACTAAATTAATTAATCTTTATTTTATTTTATTGCGCAGCTGACACATCGTCAGGTCCTCGCTCGCCATCGCCATCGCCATCGCCGCCACCACTGAGCTCGGTCTTTTGTCTCCCCAGGCTTCTACTACCTCCAGTAGAGTAAAGCAAGCTGCTGCCATTGCTGCCGCCGAAGCTCGTGAGGAAGAAAAACCTGTTGCTATGAAAAAAAAGCCACCCGGGCGCCCCCCCCAAAAAGCGAACAGGAGTCGGCCATCGAGGTGGATGATGATCCGAAGGATGAGGAGGGTCCTGTTGGGGAAGAAGAGGACATAGCACGCCGGCGCATCATTGCGCGACGCTGCTGCCCTTCGCGTTGATTGGCGGGAGGCATGATCAGAGCGCCAAGTGTATCAGAAATAATAATAATCAACACACAAGTACTTTACCATGGCCAGAATCGTGGTGGGAATCGCTTGGGAATCACCTTGAAAACGGGACGGTCAGAATTCAGGGCGATTCTGGGTGATTATCACACGATTCTGATCAAAATCATTTATGAGAATCGCCTGAGAATCCCCGTCAAGAATCCTATTCTGACCGTCCCTATTAAGGAATACTGAATTTGTACCTTAAATTATTGTTTTCGGGACACCTGACTTTGTGTCTGAACATATTACATTTAGTTACAACTTCAGAAAGGGAGCTCTAATTTTCAAGCATAATTTCTGCAAGGCAGAAATGCCTTAAATTATAAGTTTAGATTGCGGTTTTGTCCGAGCTGAAATCAATAAATTAAGGACGTCGGAATTCAAGGCTGAAGCTACCAGTTTCAGAAGCAGAATAACAACACCTTATAATTAAACTACTAGTTTCAGGCGCATAGAAATCGGGACTGAAAACAATAAATTTGGCCGGCATTCTTGGTCCGCCTGAAACAATAAGATCAACACATGTGGGTTTTACATGCATGCACAGCATGTGGTCCATATGTGTTGGTCTTGCTGACAAAGGCTGTTTCGCACCTTTGTTTCCTACAGGGTGTTTGGCCAGTGCAGCAGATTCATCCGAATCTGAATCCGAAGTCGAGGCTAGAGCAACTGCCGCTGCCGCCTTCTGCTTCGGGCCTGTCCCTGGTGGCCGGCCACGACGCGGCTTTGGAATTGAAGGATCAGACAGTTCTTTCCGTTTGTTTTTCGACCCCTTTGGCCTTCCAGGACGGCGTTTAATGTCCTGAGCTGTAGAGGCAACTACTACTTACATGTGATGATGAGGAAGCTGCATGAGAAGAAGCACTGGGGCCAGATTTAATAGGAAGATTGTCTGAATAAATTGTGCACGTACTTTCCCTGTGTTGCAAATCCATCAGAAATGGTGCTATCGGCGGGGGAGCCAGCCATAGCAGACACAATGCTGCAAGAGCCGAATGTTCAGCAATATTTTTTGCCGCCTACACGCTCGGGTCCTTCGCAGCTACAACAAACTGCAAGTCAGAAGAATAAAATTGAATACCCAATCAGAAACTCACAAAGAGTCTAATAGACACGAGAATATAATTGATTCCAGTTAGTGATGTTCATGGTTTGGTTTGAAACCAAGAAATCAGCAAACCAAAACCATGGTTTGTTGAAACCAAACCAAACCAAGGTCATGGTTTGGTGCTGGTTTTGGTTTTGGTTTGAAGCCTGTGAAACCAAAACAGATGGTTTGAACCATGGTTTCCAGCTTATGAAATTTCCCGGTGCTATTCGGACTAAACCAGGTATTCAATTCATTCTTCTCCCACCAAAGATACATATACCTGCTCAAATTTCATATGCTGAAGCACTCTGCTATTTTGCGCAAGTTGAGCCGCAGAATTAATTGATGCATCTGATGTCGGTTGATTGGCTTGCGGCTCCGAACCTCGGCCAACCACGAACATGACCTGCAAATGGGAAGCAACCAGGCTGTAGAGTTGCGAGATAAAAATTCTAGCCACACCCAGTCAAAAATCCTTTGTAATGTGGGCCTGGATCTCTTGATGGCAGAAAGGTGGGCAAACCATGGTTTAAACCAAAACCAAACCAAACCAAACCGTGCTCCATGGTTTTGGTTTTGGTTTGAGGATTCTGGAACCAAAACCATGGTTTGGAAACCAAACCAAACCAGAACATCACTAAACTGTGCATTGAACTATGTCCTAAACATTTCAAAGCATGGAATGGTTGAGGAACGAAGGTTACCCGGGAGGCTCCTGTATAGACAAATCAGTAAACACATAATAACACAGACAAATGACTAAAATGAATTACGAATTCTAAATTACTGAATCTATTCTGAAAATGGCACGAACGAGATTACTAACAAACGATTACCTAAATAAATTTAGGACTCGTAAAAGCTGTATGTACTCGCTCAGACTTTCGCCTGAAGCTCCCACTGAGAGTGCGATTGTAGACGGGCAAGAATCGGGGATTGTCGACCGTCTTGATGTATCGTTCAATTGCATTAGCCGATGGGAGAACCGAGGGCCATGTCTGAGCGGATCGGCGAAATCTCGCACTACATGTCTCGTCCCAGTCTACTCCAAATTGTCGCTTTCGCATCGAAATGGAGGGGCCGCCAAGTCGCTGGATGATTTGCGCCATTGTGGGCCGATCAGAGCACTCCTGAAGCCAACAGTCCTCGAGTAGCATCCAAATGTTGTCCGGTATTATTTCCGGTGGCCTTGAGGGGCGAAGCCCTGCAATTACTTTGATACCGACGGTGATGTCATTGACAATTTCAAAGAACGGTAATTTCCTAGTGAATATCTGTGAAAACAGTGAATTTTAGAGAAGAAAGAATGCCACGACCATCGACCGACCTCGTAACAAAGACAAGCAAAAGCGTAGACATCGGATGCGAAGTGGTTCGAACTGTCGCCTGATAGTAACTCCGGTGCTTGATATCGTACAGTGCCCCCTCGAACACTTTGAGACGAGTTCGTGAATTGAACCGACAGGACATCGATAATGGACGAAAGACCAAAATCGGCGATGCAAGCTCGGCCGGAAGAAGTGACAAGAACATTTGGCTGTGAAGATGATACGTGGATCAGGAAATCGACGAGGGACAACAAGCATCGTACCGCTTTCAAATCTCCGTGGACTACATTATTCGTGTGCAAATATTCAAGGCCCAAAGCTACATCCATAATCTAGAGGGCATACATATGTCAAGAGATGTGAATATCCTGCGAGACTCACCAGAGAAAGTTGATCGATGTCTGACGGGGCTTTTTTTAGAAATTGTTGAAGGTGACCGTTCTCCATCCATGGTGAAACAAGACAGAGTCTGCCATCGAGGGTATAGAGACCAAGGAATGGCAGCAAGTTTGGGTGGCAGAGCTGCCGCCAAATGAGAGCTTCACGGCCGAATTGCTGCACAGATATGTCATGCAAGTAATAATTCGGGATTAATGAAACATACTTTCAACGCGGCTTGAACATCCTCTTCTAAGAATATCCTCACGCTCTTAACGGCGACCGTTTGATCACCCACCAAGCCTCGCCAAACGTCGCCAAATCCTCCTCCGGCTATTTGATGGCCCATTTTCTTCAATTCAGATAGAGAAAAGCAGGTCGGATGAAGTCCACATTTGCGAGAAAGCTTGAGCAAAGCTTTGGAAAGTAGGGCCTTGGATGTAAAGTCCGAGGTTGAATCCAGAACCTGAGAAAATGGGGTTAGCTAAATGACTAGATGGGCACCGAGAGGACACACATCCTGAAGAACATCTAGGAGTTGTTGAGCAATGGTTCCACGACAGGCGAATATTTGTTCGTGGGTCGTCGAGTCGCTCAGTATCGAGGTCATCTGTTTCAGCATTAAATCAAAGTCAGATGATAACTGGTCCCATATCTGCCCAGGAACAGATGCATTCAAGTGCATTGGATCCTGTTACAACGAGTCATAAGAAATCATACAAATGTTTAACTCCAGCTCACCTTCGGGAAATACTCGAATAGACTCTCGGTAACTGAACGGTAATTGACAAGACAAGTGAGCATATCCCTTCCTGCCCATTCTCCAGATGACTGGACGAGTTTGTCAAACGGACTAAAGTTCAGTGAGTCCGCCATGTCGGAGGACCGAAATTTGTGTAACGCACCGATCGCGGACTCGAAGAGCGTGCAACGTGAATGAGGCAAAGTTCTACCGGGCGCGTCAATCGTGACTGAGCCGATAGTCAGATAATGTTTAACTCACCTGGTGGAGCTCAAGCCAGGGACCCTGAACAAGATTCGCGGCTTCTTTATCTGGATCAAACCCATGCACAAGGTCGGCAACTGGAAGAGCTGGAGCTGGAAAAGCTAGAAAATAGGCCTGTTCTGTCGCTGGAGAAGGAGAATTTGACGTCGAACTGGGGGTCGACGCGCGAACTTGAATGACCGGGATGAGTGAAATAGCTGGGGTAAAGCCCAAATCTACATTGGCCGTGGGTTGACTCTTCCGCGGGATCCGCCACGCCCACATGCTCTGTCAGGGGCCGTGAATGGCAAGTCGAGTCGGTTCCCAGGCCCTGCAGCGAGCACAGAGAAACTGGCACGGTGGTGGTACACTGTAGAATCGACACCACTTAAGCGCGCAAGCTGAAGGGGACACACTGGGACACGTGATCACATCTATCATTGCTTGGTACATGATGACAGGCAAATGACAGGTCAGACAATCACTGCGTTCAGGGTCCAGCTAGCCAAGCTATTTCGAGACGCCGCGAGGCCTGTTTAGGTGACCGTAATTGGCCACTACTTAGCTGGAGCTAGACAACGCATTTGAACGCAGTGAATATGGAGATCACAGCATTTATATAGTGCAATCCCCCAGATCACCAATGCTCGGCATACCTTGGGCTGACCTTGGATGTTCTTTCTTTCTTTCTTTTTAAAAAAAAGTGAAACATTATTGCGTATCAGTAAAACCAAAGTAAAACATGGGTCCACTATCAGTGCTAGGTAGCACTATGTAGTGGCCATAGTGGCTGTAGTGTAGGTCCGGGTTTGCATAGTGCTCCAGAGTGAGATAGGGGCCAGTTCATAAGAAAAACGGAATCAAATTCAAGGCCTCGTTACTGATGGCGGTTGTCGATACCAATTTCGATACCGGCGGAGTTTTAATTTACGCACGTGGTCGGCCCGGTGGCCCCTTTTACCTCACTCTATTTATATTTCTGAGACGTTCTTCGACAGTCGCGTCGGCCTTCTGGACTGCCAGACCCTGCCGGCTCTTCTCCGAAATATGGGCTTGAGTTCTCATGAATGTACTCTAAACAAAAATATGTAGCTTCGGTGGACTCGGAAGTAGTGCTGGGTTTGATTAGTTTAATACGTTTGTATAAATCCCGGCACCGAAACGGCGAAACATTGAGTCAAAAGGGGCACTATCGGTGGGTATTTTATACGCATTTAAAACATGGCTCCCGAGAGCCTTGGGGTATAAAATGTATAATATGACATTCTAAACCCAGCACTACTCGGAAGGCAAAGAAAAAAGTAACATGAATTATTATAGTCTAGCCCTCTTTATTTTGGCCTGTCGAGGTTGCCTGCAGCCTAAGTCTTCTAGACGTACTGTAGATAGGTATCATATTTGTAAATTTGTAAATGAGAGCTCGTCGGAGGCTACATGCCGAAGCAGCGACCGGGGTCTGGTGCGATGATCCGTATAGATTAAGCTGTATATAGATCTCGGATATCTAGTTACCCGATTAACCGGTAGACAAAAAGTTTTTTGAGAAGATGACTCGGTGAAAAATCCATCAATGATCTCAAAATAACATGAACAACGACACAGCCGCTATTTTCAAACGATTTTTTGAAATTAAGCATAGCGACTAATTTCAATAGCACAGCCCCTAAAAAGTCCCTCAACGTTTCGAGCATAACACAGGAAAAAATCGATGATTTTGCTGATCAAGTATTCTGAAAGAGACGAGACTTATTACATAAGTACTCGTAATTATCCAATCGCCTTGAAATTTCTTGAGGAGGAGAGTCAACTAATTGCTCACCACTCACGATTATATGTGAGATCAATGTGTCAATGCAAGGTGCATGTTCTACAGCTGCCTAGCCACCTAGAAACAGTGTGTCTGGGTGGCTAGGCACATCTGCCCGTCCATGCCCGTCTAACCACCTCGATGCGATCCATTACTAGGGGGCCGCTGAATGAGTACTCGGTGAACCAAGCAGGAAATCCCACAAAGAATCCGCCAACTCTTCGCTTGGACCCTGCTTTGTGATCCGACTAGGAGCTATATGTGGTGAGTGAGGCAGGATTACTCTATCAAGGAACCGTGCTCGGGAGAAGTTCCCGAATGTAAAGCCAGAAATAAAATAGTCCCCCATGGATAGTGTCAATGATTCTATTAGTACGCGTAAATCGTAGATGTAGTGTAAGTTATTCCGCTGCAGTATCTCAGTTTCGAAAAAAAAATGCGTAGGAATGGACTCCAGGATACGGATGAATGCTTGTAAACCACAGATTTGTGCGCTTGATAGCAGCATAATTCTGAAAGAAGCTGTAAAAGATGATACGAGGAAGTCGGAGCTGTATCTTTTTTGAACGCGACTCGGAGTCGGGAGAGAGAATATTTGGGGATAAGAAGTTGCGTCACCTAAATATCCCCCCTCTAATCCCGGGATGAACGGACAGTAGTAAGAGAGTTGCGGGTGGGAGTGGTGCGAAATTAAACTGGATATCCCGCAGTACACACAGTAAATCCCTCCCATCCTCCCCTTCTAAGTAATTATAAGAAATCTCGTTTAGAGAAAAGAATAAAAGAAAAAGGAGCAGGAATGTTACACAACGCGCTCTACATACACAATAGCCAGATACTGTAGATATCCACCCCGCGCGGCGCACTCGAGATTATGGGTTCACCCAATCGTGAGCCGGATACGCCGCGTCTTGCACACTGCGTGAAAAGAAAGGAAGAAAAATCAGCAAGTTGCACACCGGGTGGAAAGAAAGCATGATGCGGGAGAGAAAGGAAGAACGAAAGGAAGGTGAAAGAAAACGAAACGAAAGGGAGGTGGGGATAGAAAATAAAGCACACCAACAACAAGAAAATGAAAAAAAGGAAAAAACACGGAGGACGCACGAAAAACGAAGTCTGAACGAAGGTAAACGTGCATGGGTAGAACAGGAGCAAGGATGAATGAATTAAATAAATAAATAAAACGGCCATAAAAGAAACAAGAAAAACACGCAGCCCAAAAGAAACAAGGAAAAAACACTCACCTGTGTTCACCAGGCGAGTTCCAACTTCAAAGTTGAATGCTCTCTAATGAACTAGCTTGCATTCCGTCGAATCCTTGAAGGAATCACTTCGGATCTATGATGCCTTCAAGTTATTATTTATTTGGCTTAGAAGTATCAGAGCCTGCTTTCAGTATTGCTCCTGCATATCCAAGCAGACAGGCAGATTTCATTTCCAATGACTCAAATTTAATTGTGGGCATTGGATATTCAAAAGGATAAACATCCCAGATATGTATTCGACACCAGGTGTACCTCAAGTATATAAATATGGTTGGAACTTTGTGTCCTGTTTCGTCTATTAACTCATGAAATAATGCAAACCAGCAGTCTAGGTTCATTTATTGAGGTGGAGGAACATGGTCCTAGACAATCAATACTCAACTGATTTAACACAGACTCCAATGCAAGTGCTGAAGAGCAGATTGAGAATCTGTTCAATCCAATAGTCAAGAATTTTTGCATAGATTTCATTGGGAGAGGTTGACATGTTGCTGGGTGATCCAACATTTTTATGTTGCCGTATCAGATATTTCCGCGGTGGATGGAAAGAAGTATGCTAAATTGGAATATGCAAAGAACCGTGGGGCCAGTTGGCTTTATGTCATGTCTGTGGTCCGTTCACAAGAGTCGCAATTCTTTTTCTTTGTTGATTTAAACACCGTTTAGACATTAAACAGGCTGTTCAAGTTTGGCGTAGGTTAAACACAGTTTTAAACAGAATTTTTTGTCTGCTACTGAGACACAAATTGTTTCAAGTATGCTATGGTTACTACAGATGCGGATGGCAATTCCGCGCGAAGTTTAACCCAAAATGTGACGGAGAAGTGTTCTTTCCATTTTCCTGCCAACCCACATCAAATCTGGGGTGCTGATTATGTTTAGAATTAATTGGGCCCCGTGTCTGATAATAGAGAATTTGGACTCTACAACCTGACCTGTAGTATTGACCAGACTGCAATATTCGTTATTGGCTGAATATTTACTTAGCGTCAACTGACTGAAAAAAAGGGAGCAGTTTTCTCGGTCCAAATGATGTATTGGCACTAGAAAACGTTTTGGGAACTTGGCCCAGCTTACAGGGAGTAGTTGTTGTAAATTTAAAGGCAGCGCGTCGATGCCGCGTCAATGCGCGTCAGTGCCGCGTCACTGCGCGTCAGTGCCGCGTCAGTGCGCGTCAGTCGTGTCACTTTTACCGGACCCATACATTGGTAGAGCGATGCGCCTCCATATTCTCCCACTGTTGAAGTACATAAGATGATTTTAGTCCCGAAGTTAATGACTTGTGACGGCTGAGCTTTGTTTCACTTGACAGTGGAAGCAAGCAAGAGGGCATTAATTTCATCGCATAAATGTCGCGCTAACCAGAGTCCACGCCATCTTCGTCACTTCGTTACTTCGCTTAAACACATCAGTTTGATGGCATTCTATGAAAGTTCGTGAGTTCAAGGAACTTCAACGAAAGTTCGTCACTTTCCCTGGATCAACGTACAGCATGCCTGTCGTCACATCACAGAATCAGCGGTGTGCCGAGCTCGGCTGGAGGTTTGGGTTAGCTGGCTACGGTTAGAGGTTAGTGGTTAGAGGTTAGTGGTTAGCGTTAGGGGTTTGCGTTAGTGGTTCTGGTTTGGGTTAGCAGTTAGGGTCGGTGGTTGGTGTCGGGGAAAGGCATCTATATGAAAAAACCCGCCCGGCCTTGTGTCGAAGGAACAATGATGGCCGATGTTCCGGTTCTTGAACGTGCCGAGTAAAACGACGAACTTAGACAGAAAATCATCACAAGTAACGAACTTTCCCTAAATGCGATCAAAGTGACGAGGTTTCGTGAAAATAAGCGAAGTAACGAAGTGACGAAGATGGCTACTACCCCGCTAACCACTACAAGCTGTATACCCCCGCAGCTCCTGCGCCGGCCTCCTGTTCTCAACCCCGGGCTTCTCTCACCGTGCGGATTTGTCTCATTACTTTACAGTCACAATCGGGATTCGGGACACATATAGGATTCTAAAGCACCTACTCATACAGATTCGTGGCTCACAGAGCTCCGTGGAGAGTCTCATTGAACTGTCTCGCTTGCCGCAAGCTCAGTGTCTGCATGCATTCCGGTGAGACCTAATATTTGCATCGACAGTTTTCACGTACCTACGGCACCATTCTCGCGCAGGATTTGAATGATTTCTAGGTGACCCTCCTCGGACGCGACCTTTAAAACACTCCTATGTCTTCTGTCGACTGTGTTCATGTCGGCACCCTTCTCGATCAGGATTTGGACTATCTCCCGGTGGCCGTTGCGCGACGCAGCATGTAATGCGCTTCCATCACGGCTTCCAACTCTGTTAATGTCGGCACCCTTCTCGATCAGGATACCGACAACCCCCGTGTGACCGCGAGCAGCCGCGATCTGCAAAGCACTTCCAAATTTTCTTCCCGCTCCGTTTATATCGGCACCATTCTCGAGCAAGGCACAAATGACATTGGTGTGGCCTCCTTTGGATGCTACTTGTAAGGCACTGTGAAACATCCCGCCTACTGCATTAACATTCGCACCGTTCCGGAGTAGATATTCCACGCCTTCGCGGTATCCTATAGAAGAACACATATATAGAGGCGGCGGAGAAGGGTTCAACCACTCGATCCGGTACAGGCTGGTCAAAGTTTCATATTGCCTGCTACCGCTGACGAGGAGCCGCGCGGTCGATAGCGATAGAGCAGCTCGATCATGGCAGCGGAGCAGATGATAGCTCCAATACTGTGCGGCATACATCACTAAGGGATGGTCCAAAGAGGTCTGTTTGGTAAGACGCGGGAAATTAACTTTTCCAAAGGCGTAAGGATGGTTTTCGAAGTGAAGAAGATAGCCCACACATGTCTGTGCGAGAAATGTGTGGGAGTGTTTGCTGTTGAGGTTGCACCGGCCTTTTGCCGCAAATTTATCAGAGACGAGGTAATCCGCGACGGATGCATGTGCGAGGCTCGTGACCATTGACATATCATCATTGGTTGACAGAGATTCGGCCACAATGACGAGTCCTTCCAGGAATCCGCAAAGAATGGCCGCCTTGTTACCCCCGTTTAGTTGGGTCGTATACATGTAGGTGCGGGTCTGAGAAGTCGAATGCAAGAGCATCCTCGAGCTTCGGCAGTGTAAGCGGCTGGGCAGAGAAAAGAAGCCAGCGGAGGATTCGTTCCACGTAGATACAATCGTCCTCGTCAATAGTCTCTATGAATCGATCATATATTCCGTACAGCTGATTCGGAAGATTGGCCAATATTGTGTCGAGGTTGGGCTCCAATTTAGGACGGGACATCTCTATAATGAGACAAGCGGCCAAGCGAAACCTGGAATTTTCATCAGCATTCATTGTACCCAATTCACCACCCCAAATCAACTCACATCCCGTTACTCTTCTCCACCACCTTTGCGATGATCTCCTCAGCGCGCGGTTTCCAACCTCCCCAGTGCTTCAGGCGCTGGAGCCTTGACCGGACCTCGTCAGAAACAAAGTGCTTAATGTCTTTTTGTGTCGCTTCGGGTTCTAGAACAATTTGTTCTACACCCTTGAAACTGGCCGTAAATATTTCACGGGGTTGACTGGTGAACAGGAGGTGTAGCGAGTTTTCCGTCCGCGTCCGAAGCTTCGAGAGGAGCTCGACAAGCGACGAAAGATCCGTGTCTCGACACTCGTCGAGTGCATCAAGCACAATATAAGTATGCTGAAATTCCAAGAGTAGCTGGTCAAGAATATCCAGAAGATCCTGGGTGGTGGGCAGAGTCTGACCCCGGGATAGCTTTTCGTACTGCGAATTAAGCGCAGCGTAGGGATTAAGGGACTGCCCAGACAGCTGGAAAACGACAGAGCGAAGCATGGTATCCACCAGCTGCTTCTTGTCGTCCCTAAAGTCGAAATAGAAGTATCCCACCGCGGCGGTTCTGTCATTGGATGGCAGTTGATCATGAAGCAGCTTCCGGATCACCGTAGAGCTACATAGTGGGTAGATAATTAGCTGAAAATCCCTGTGGCTAAATATTTCTTACCTTATCACGCTCTTCCCCGTACCAGCTACCAATGGATTAGTACTTGAAAACAGGAAGAGTCAAGGTCGCTTACAGTTTCCTTTGATCCAGAGAGATCCCGGTTTTTCGATCCATTCAGTGAGCTGGCGACCACCCAAGAACCATATCCCAGTGCCTTCGTGGTGAAGTTTCTGTGTTTCGTGCTGTTTTTCGGACATATCCATAGGTTTTACCCATTTCTTGAGCTTTTCTTTGAGACTGGAGGTTATTTAGCTTCCGAATGGTCAACACAATTATAATAAATATTGAACTGACGCTGCGGTGCGGGCATCGTCCACCTTCTTGTGAATTACACCCTGTTCTATCTGGCCATTATCCACCTTCTTGTGGATTACGCCCTGTTCTATCTGTATATCGGCCAAACGGTTCACCTGAAAGACATAAACTTTCTCGTAATGATGCCCAACTTGATAATAAATATGTGGTACTTACATTGAAACGGGCGCCGAACGAATCAAGCTCGCGATCGAGAGCAGTAAATTTGCCGGCCCATTCCGTTTGGAGTGCAGTTGTTCTAAGTCTCCCTTGGCCGTCAAAGTCAGACATGAGTGCAGACGCCTGCTGAAGTAGTCTACATGTACGGATGGTTATTCTTATCCACGACTATAAAAGAAAACATTACCTAACGTATTCCTCAATGTCCGCCTTCAGGCGGCCGGTAGAGTCGGTATGGTTATTTGCCTCCATTCGCATAATCGTGCCATGTAGATCCCTAGCTGTTTTGGTAAGCTGAGCGACAAGCACGTCTCGCTGATCGTGCATATCCTTTACTTCCTGCAAGAATAATGCACATTTAATCCATGACATCTTCAAGCCTCAAAGTCGTTTCACTTACCCTGCATTTCTTTAAAATCTGGGACAGAAGGGCCGCTACGGGACCCACAAGGGGGAATTGGTCAATAGCGTCAGAGATGCTCTCCACGATGCCGGCCGTAAGCTCAAGGTTATCGATGACGGCGTCTGTTCCATGCGTTCGCCTCGTGTCGCCTCCAGTGGGTTCCGGCTGAGAGTTCGCGTCGACAGGGCCAGCTGTACCCTCTGAAGTCCTAGTATCATGGCTTTGCTTGAAGCTGCGGAACGTTTCCTTGATGACGTGGAGACGGGATGGGCGTCCGAGTCGAGCATCCTCCGCGGACTCCTCGATGACCGGCGTGTCTTGAAGAGAATCCATTTCAGGGATGACGGGGGCAGATTTTTGTGCCTTGGGTTCCCAGTAAGCTTTCATTGTCGCTCGACTGGGCAGTGAGATAGGTGCAAGGGCCAATACAGCAGGAATGAGTATGGCTGTACCTAGATGAATATCACATTGTTAATTATGTACAGCATGAGATTGTGATGAGATGAGATGAAGAGATTAGATAAGATGGTACGAGCTTTTTGAACTTGAGTCGCGACTCAGATTCGGGAGAGAGCAGATCTGGTGAGGAACAGCCTAACGCTGCTGAACCTAACAATATTGAAGCTTGATAGCCCGTCCTCTCGTACGGGGCAATAAGTCGCGTCACCTGAGTGTTTCCCTCAACCCGACGAACGGAGAAGAGCAAGAGAGCAGCGGAGGAGAGTGGGGTGAAATTAAACTGAATATCCCCAGTACACGTAGTAAATCTCTCCCATTCTTCCCCTCTAAAGGAGTTAGAAGAAAACTTCATATAAAAAGCGAAAAAAACGGGAGTATTACACAACACACTCTACATAAACAATAGATGAGCATCTACATACACGATAGATTCCAGCGCGGCGCACTCGAGATTGAGCCGACCAGCACCTGGGATTCAGGCGCACTCGAGATTCATCTAATCGTGAGCCGGATGCGCCGCTTCTTGCAGACTGCGGACGAACAAAGATCAGTACGGCGTTGTCAAAAAGAAAAAGAAAAAGAGGCGAATGGGGTGCGAAGGCGCGGAGGCGAGACGAACAGCGTATGGGGTGAAACAAAGCAAGGACGCGAAACGAACAAAAGAGGCGAAGGAAAAGGATGCGAAGCAGGGAAAGAGGTTGCGAGACCGCAGGAAGGGAATCCGCCAAACGGAGTCGGGGCGAAAGGAAGAAATAAAACGAGAAAAAGCGCATGAATGAAACAAGGAAAGGCGCATAAATCAAATAATAATAATAATAATAATAATAATAATAAACACGTACGGCCCGCAACGCCACGACCGCTGCGGCTGGTAGCGCCCCCGCGTCCGTCGCGCCGTTGAGATCAAGCGCCATGAGGTGGGGGCACGAGGCTCGCTCCGAGCTGTGGTGCATGTGCGTTCCGTGGGCTGGGAGCCCAGCGCGGGATCGCGAGGGTGTCCGCGCCACGGGGGTTTGCCACGGAAGGGGTGGGCGTACCAGTCGTCATACCAGTCAGCGAAGGCCCGCCGCACGCGCCACCGTCGACACGGGACATACACCGCCGTCGCGAACAACTCGGTACCCTCGAGATCCGCGAGCTGCGCGGGCGTGAGGCGCGCGAGGGCGTCGGCGAGGGTGCCCACCGCGGGGGTGCCGGTGCGCACTGTGATTTCTGGGTTTGTGGGGGTGGGTGTCCCGGATGGGGGTGTTGCGCACGCCCGCCGTTGGTGGCTCGTCCGTTGTATTTCGGCGCGCCGAGTCCGTCATGGGGGCTGCATCCGACTTGGCGCATCCTGCACCTCCGCCTTGGGCGCATCCCGCACGTTGGACGCCTCCACGCTCCGCACCTCCGCCACCTTTGGCGCATCGGCGCTATCCACACCCTGCTGCATCCTCGGCGCAAAGCTCACCAGCGCGCCCGCCAAGCCCGCCACGTGCGCACCGCCCAGCCCGCGCAGCGTCAGCGCGGCGCGCGCAGGCGGGAGCTGCACACACGCGAGGGCGGTGGGGGGGAGGAGGCGCGCGGGGAGGTCGGGGTGGCGAAGGTGCGGTCGAGGTGGCGAAGGTGCGGGAGGGCGGGGACTGTAAGCGCGCGTTAGTGCTACAATGTGGGCGGAAGGATGCGGTGGGGAGGAGAGGTGCGAAGGGGTGCGAGAGGTGCGAGCAGGAAAGACAGGGAGGGAGAACGAGAAAAGGATGAAGAAGGAAAGGCCATTTTTTGGATGCCGTCGACACGTGCGGCGCGCCCAAGGGAGCGAGCGACGCGTGGGCGCAGCGCAGCGCACGACGAGAACACGCGCCAGGCACGCCGACTGCGCACAGTACGAACGGACTGGAATGGGAGAGGCAAGGGGAGGGATGGTGACGAAGGAAGAGGTGAGGTGGGACGAGAGAAAGGGTGTGAAGGAGGAGAAAAGGAGGTAAGAAAATTCACCATCGCCGCCGCACAGGAGACAGAGCGCCTATACCTCTCCAATGTGGCATCGAGACACTGACGACGCGCACCGCCCCCGTCTACTCGTGTTTGGTTTTAAATCGGGTGCGATGTGTCAGGTGATCCGTATCTCTTTCCGCGTTCAGACCTCAGCGCTCAGCCTCAGACGACTGGGATCGCCCTAGAAAAGAGGGAAGGGAGTAATCTAGAAAACGAATTCGGCCCGCCATGATCAAGATTCAAGATCTTCAATTTGGTTTCTTTCTTTCCGAGTCCGCCTTGCGACTCACCTTCGGAGAGGCTTGAGATTTTGTATTCAATCCATTCAGTACACGAGGTACGAGTTATCCACTGAGATTAATCTCAGCCATTCTGCCCACCCTGACCTGACTCTGTCTGATGCCCCAAGTCAAGTCAGCCTTCGCTGTATTCCGAATCCCATTTCGGCAGGAGTGAAACTTCGAATCCTTCCCTGCCTTGTATCACCGCCTCAGGCGCAAAGGTCAATAAACATCCCCTGGAATCTTAGTCCAGTTGGAGCGCCGCCACATATGTGTGTGTGCTTTTCTTGTACGAGTCTGTTTATTAAGCTCACTCCTCTTCAGTCAGTCTGCCGGTACCACTACGCAACGCTCTCACTGATCCTACACCGCCCATTCTTGTGCTCGCAAGGAATTCCCGGGGGCTCGAGGCTGCCCCTTTCGCAGACTCCATCGTCTTTGTGGACCGGGTGATGAATTGTGACAATGTTCTGCCGTATCTGCGAATCAGCATGCCTAGTTCCAACTCAGGCAGGGTGTATGCACCACATACGACGGCGCCCGCTGATACCCGCTTATCCTGACTTATCCTGCCGTCGCTCAAAGATCTTCTATCTGCATGCACTGGTTTGGGGCGTGCATATACTAGAGACCCCCTCGCCAACATACCTCTTCCTCTAACACGCCTTTCCTTACCATTGTTCATACTATAAGTCATCACCGAAGCCGCCCCAAATCTGTATGCACGCACGTCCTCGAATACGAGCGCGGCCTGCCTATATATTTGGCATGACGAATCCTCCCAGACATCGCAGATGATAACCCTCATCTGGTCTTACTGTCCTTGCGTTGCGCTAACCACTGCAAGCTGTATACCCCCGCAGCTCCTGCGCCGTCATTCCGTTCTCAACCCCGGCTTCCCTCACCGTGCAGGTTTGTCTTTTAGTGATGATTGCTTTACCAGTCACAATCGGGATACATGCATAGGATACAAGCTAAAGCGACTACTCATATGATTCGAGGCTGATGATAAAGGACCATGGAGAGTCACTTTGACCTTGCGGGCTTAGGATCTGCATACATTCCTGTGAGACATAATATTTACATCGACAGTTTTCACGCACCTCGGACGGCACCCTTCTCGCGCAGGAATTGAGTAAGTTCGTGGTGGCCATTCCGGGACGCAGCATTTAAAGCAGTCCCATAACACCCTCCAACTGCGTTGACATCGGCACCCTTCTTAATCAGGACATCGACGACCTCCATGTGACCACGTTCAGCTGCGGCCTGCAATGCGCTTCCATATTCTCCACCGACTGCGTTCACGTCGGCATCCTTCTTGGTCAGGATTTGGATGATTTTCAGGTGGCCCCTGTTGGACGCGGCCTGTAAAGCACTCCCATATTTTCCACCAACTGTATTCACATCGGCGCCCTTCTCAATCAGGATTTGCACGATCTCCGCGTGACCGCAGATAGCTGCGGCATGTAATGCACTCCCATGTCCTTCACCGGCTGCGTTGAGGTCGGCACCGTTCTCGATCAGGATACCGACGATCTCCGTGTGATTGCAAGCAGCCGCGGCCTGCAATGCGCTTCCATAATAACCTCCAATTGTGTTGACCTTGGCACCCTTCTCGATCAGGATATCGACGACCTTCGTGTGACCACCAGCAGCCGCGACCTGCAATGCACTCCCATGTTTTTTACTGGCTGCGTTGAAGTCGGCACCATTCTCGATCAGGATATCGACGATGTCCGTGCGACCGTAAGCAGCCGCGGCCTGCAATGCACTCCCATGTCCTTCATCGGCTGCGTTGAGGTCGGCACCCTCCTGGCACAGGATACGGACGACTTCCGTGCGACCGTGAGTAGCCGCGGCTGTTAAAGCGCTCCCATAACTTCCGCTGTCTGCGTTGATGTCCGCACCCTTCACCACAGGATACTGACGACCTCTGTATGACCGCAAGCAGCCGCGGCCTGTAAAGCGCTCCCATACCAGCCACCCGCCATGTTCATATCCGCACCATTCTTGAGCAAGGCCCAAACGATGTCGGGGTGGCCGTTTGCGGATGCTGCTTGTAAGGCATAGCGAAACGCCCCACCCACTTCATTAACATCCGCGCCGTTCCGGAGCAGATATTCCACTCCTTCACGGTATCCTAGAAGGGAACACATGTACAGAGGCGGCGGAGAAAAGCCGTCAATGCTGTACAGCTTGTTCAAAGTTTTATATTGCCTGCTACCACCCACGAGGAGCCGCGCGGTCGATATCGATAGAGCAGCTCGGTCGTGGCAGCGGAGCAGATGGTGGCTCCAATACTGTGCGGCATATTCCGCTAAGGGATAGCCCGAAGATAACTGCTCGATAAGATCCCGTGGTCTGAAGAGGGGTGTTTCTTCGAAGTGGTAAGGAGGGTTTTCGAAGTGAAGAAGATAGCCCACACATGTCTGTGCGAGAAATGTGTGGGAGTGTTCCCTGTTGAGGTTGCACCGGCACTTTGTCGCAAATTTGGCAGAAACGAGGTAATCCGCGACGGATGCATGTGCGAGGCTTGTGACCACTGACGTCCTGCCAGCGTAGCTAGTCGCAGATTCGCTGACGACGACGAGTCCTTCCAGGAATCCGCAAAGAATTGTTGCCTTGTAACCCCGTTTAGCTGGGTCGTATACATGTAGGTGCGGATCTGAGAAGTCGAATGCAAGAGCATCCTCGAGCTCCGGTAGTGTAAGCGGCTGGGCAGAGAAGAGAAGCCAACGGAGGACCCGTTCCACGTAGACATAGTCATCCTTGTCAATAGTCTCCATGAATCGATCATATATTCCGTACAACTCATTCGGAAGATTGGCCAATATTGTGTCGAGGTTGGGCTCCAATTTAGGACGGGACATCTCTATAATGAGACAAGCAGCCAAGCGAAACCTGGAATTTCATCAGCATTCATTGTAGTTGATTCACCACCCCAAATCAACTCACATCCCGTTACTCTTCTCCACCACCTTTGCGATGATTTCCTCAGCGCGCGGTTTCCAACCTCCCCAGTGCTTCAGGCGCTGGAGCCCTGACCGGACCTCGTCAGAAACGAAGTGCTTGATGTCTTTTTGCGTCGTTTCGGGTTCTAGAACAATTCGTTCTACACCCTTGAAACCGGCCGTAAATATTTCACGGGGTTGACTGGTGAACAGGAGGTGCAACGATCTTTCCGTTCGCGTCCGAAGCTTCGAGAGAAGCTCGACAAGATCCTGAAGATCTGTGTCTCGGCACTCGTCGAGTGCGTCAAGGACAATATAAGTCCGACGAAATTCAGAGCGTAGCTGGTCGAGCAAGGGGCACCCACAAAAAAAATCGGCTACACAGGGTTAGGAAACTGAGTTAAGGGGTGCCGGACACATACTATACTATTAAGCGAAGTTCCCACGCGTTGTTGCCATCAATTCTGGCCTAAAGAGGGGATTTTCGGGATATGCCGGCGCGCTTATTATTTTCTGTCTGCCTTTTCAGAAGTCAGGGAGCGTAAAATAAATTGCTAGACCGAACTAGCATGTTCATTCCTACTGGAACCTAATCTATCAACTGCCACACGCCTTTTTGCGCACCCTGCCTCCGCCATTCGAATCAAGCACAAGTTGATTTCTTCCTCGGTCCACTGCAGCACAAATGAAGCTGGACACTATACAGAAGTCAAGCACTAGAAATTGGCCAAACAGCATACCCTTGAAGGACATGTTGGCCCATTGCAAGCATTTTTTCGAGGACATTAGTAACGAGAAATTTACCCTCAGGGTAAAAAAACCCAAAAAACCCAAAAAACCCCAAAAAAACGACAACTGTTTACACACATTTTCGAAGCATTCTGAGGCGAAGTCCGAAAACTGGATTAAGGTGCCCCAGACCCATACTATACATTAAGCGCGTGTCTCGGCATCTTCCGGTGGGTGCCACTTGTGGTCGAGAATACCCAGAAGATCCTGGGTGGTGGGCAGAGTCTGACCCTGGGATAGCCTTGCGTACTGCGAATTAAGTGCGGCGTAGGGATCAAGGGACTGCCCAGACAGCTGGAAGACGACGGAGCGAAGCATGGTATCCACTAGCTGCTTCTTGTCGTCCCTAAAGTCGAAGTAGAAATATCCTACAGCAGTTCTTCCGTGGTCAGATGGCGGTCGATCATGAAGCAGCTTCCGGATCACCGTAGAGCTAGTGGGTAGATAATTAGCTGAAAAATCCCTGTGGCTAAATATTTCTTACCTTATCACGCTCTTCCCCGTACCAGCTACCAAGGGATTAGTACTCGAAAACAGGAAGAATCAAAGTCGCTTACAGTTTCCTTCGATCCAGAGAGATCCCGGTTTTTCGATCCATTCAGTGAGCTGGCGACCATCCAAGAACCATATCCCAGTGCCTTCGTGGCGAAGTTTCTGTGTTTCGTGCTGTTTATCGGACATATCCGCAGATTTCAGCCATTTCTCGAGCTTTTCTTTGAGACTAGAGGTTATTTAGCTTCCGAATGGTCAACACAAAAAATATGAATTGACGCTGCGATACGGGTATCGTCCACCTTCTTGTGAATTACGCCTTGTTCTGTCTGGCCATTGTCCACCTTCTTGTGGATTACACCCTGCTCTATCTGTATATCGGCCAAACGTTTGATCTGAAAGACATCGTAATGATGCCCAAATAATAAATGAGTGGTACTTACATTGAAACGGGCGCCGAACAAATCAAGCTCGCGATCGAGAGCAGTAAACTTGCCGACCCATTCTGTTTGAAGTGCAGCTGTTCTAAGTCTCCCTTGACCGTCAAAGTCCGACATGAGCGTGGACGCCTGCTGAAGTAGTCTACATTTAAAAGCGGTTATTTTTGTCCGCAACTATAAAAAGAAAGCTTACCCGACGTATTCCTCAACGTCCGTTTTTAGGCGGCCGGTGGTGTCGATGTGGTTATTTGCCTCCATTCGCATAATCGTGCCATGCAGATCCCCAGTTGTTTTGGTAAGCCGAGTGACAAGAATGTCTCGTTGTTCATGCATATCCTTGACTTCCTGCAAGAATAGGGAACACTTTAATCGGCGACAGTTCAAGCTTCAAGGTCGTTTCACTTACCCTGCATTTCTTCAAAATCTGGGACAGAAGGGCCGCCACGGGGCCCACAAGGGGGAATTGGTCAATAGTGCCGGAGATACTCTCCACGATGCTGGTTGCAAGCGCAAGGTTATCGATGAGACGGGATGGGCGTCGAGCATCCTCCGAGGACTCCTCGACGACTGGCGGGACTTGAAGAGAATCCGTTTGTGGCGCAGGCTTTTGTGCATTGGGATACCAGTGGGCCTTGGTCAATATGGGGTGTGTGTGCATCGTCACAGCGGGATCGGTGAAAGGTGCATGTGGACAGTGGGGGGGGAGGGTATATATACTATATTCACATGGTTTGCGTGTGGTCCAAATGTCTGAACAACGTGAACAACAGGAATGTATGTGGCACGACGGTCGCCCAGCGGCTGAATTTTTACTGTATTATGTATTTGATGATGGGCCACGAGGCGGACGCATGTAAGAACAAAGGTGAAGACTGTTCTTAAATAAACGGCAACCCTTCCGGACTGGGCCCACTGTACTAAGTAGAATTGGGTAAGAGGCTGGTTGTCTTTTTGGGCGGCATGGGTAGGGAAATCAGCACTCAAAATGAACAAGAAGAGCTGTGAAGGATATTTTGAGCCGTATTGCCTTGCACTTCATGTAAAAAAGAGAACAAGTTTGGAACAAGTTATGAAATCAAACATGCATTAACCTCATGGTGCATCACAGATGACGCAAGGTATCAAGGTTTTGACCGTCCAGCAACCGTCACCGTGGCAGTCAAAATCTGACCGTCATGGTGTTTGCCCGCAGTGGCAGTGAGATCGGTGCAAGGGACAATACAGCAGGAATGATCACGACGCATGGCACCATCGGCGACACATTCCGCATATTCACGCAGGGCAAAGAAGTAGAATACACATACGCACCCGATACCCGACACAAGACCGAACCAGAGGAAACGGTCGAAGTCTATACAGACGGATCGGCGCTCCACAACGGGACGGCGAACGCAACAGCGGGAGCCGGGGTCTTTCTCGGAAACAACGACCAGAGGAATAGCAGCGTGAGGATACCAGATGAGCTGGGGCCCTCTAACCAGACTACCGAGATGATCGGGGTGAAAATCGCGGCAGAGACAGCGCCAATGGAGGCGCCACTAAAAATATATAGCGACTCAAAATATGTTATAGAGGGACTCACGAAACACCTCATCCGATGGGAAAACGAAGGAATGCTCACCACGAGCAACCCCGAAATCATACAATTGACAGCGACAAAATTAAGAGAACGAAAGGCGAAGACGACGTTCACATGGGTCAAAGGACTGACTCGGGCGTCCCCGGAAATGAGGCCGCGGACGCGCTAGCCGCCGCCGCGTGTATAGTCCCGGCAGTCACGGATGGGATAGACATTGGAGTGAACACGGCACTCGTCCTTCCGGGGGCGAAGCTGCAGGCGATGACACAGTCCTTAGCCTACAAGATAATCAGAAAATTAAAAATAGCAAAACCCGCCTACAGAGATTTGTTGGCTAGACGTGCCACAACACGCAACATGGCAGCTGCACAAAGGGCGGCCGCAGATGGGGTCTCACCAACGAGGGGCCGAGTCTGGAAATCCACAAAACACAAGGATATATCCCGTAGCATCAGATTCTTCCTATGGATGTTAATACACGATGGATATAAAGTGGGACGGTACTGGGAGAACATACCTGGCTTTGAACACCGGGGGCAATGCAACCACTGCCATAAGACGGCATCAATGCAACACACCCTGCTGGAATGCGACGTAGCAGGACAGGCAGAAATCTGGAATCTTGCAAGCCAACTGTGGCAAAAGAAAACAGGCTCAGCCCTGCCTAAACCGACGATGGGCCAAATAATGGCGTGTGGAGTAGCCAAGAAAAGTAACCATGGCACGACGCATCTATATAGAATCCTCATGTCCGACTCAGCTCACCTAATATGGCGCATACGGTGCGAACGAGTTATCCAAGGGAAAAACCCCGCATCGCTACCTGAAATCCGCAACCGATGGCTAAACTTTAAAAGTCCATCAACAACAGACTTGCGATTGATTGCGCCATGAGGAACGACAGAAAATACGGAAAGAGATCAATTAAGCCGAGCGTGGTTAAGCAGACTTGGAAGAACACATTGAATAATGAAGATAGTCTCCCTAAGGATTGGCCCAGGGAAGTCGGGGTTTTAGTGGGTATTGGAGTAAGCTAACGATGATGGTGTCTTGATGGTTCGTCGTCAAGACACCGGAGTTAGTTTGCGCCAAAGCCCCACACGCCGTGCTAATTGGCACGAGTGCGCTTGCGCATTTCCTCGAGAGATTGTATAATTTAAAACTGGCCGGGTTCCAAGTCCGAGGCCTCATTCTAACGGGTGGAAGTGACCGACTACTATGTCGGCCCGACATCATGTGCTCGGAAGTGACCGCCTGGTGGACACTGGAAGCTTGATAGCCTGTCCTCTCGTCACCTAAGTATTTCCCCTCCAACCCCAGGACGAACAGAGAGGAGTAAGAGAGCAGCGGGTGAGAGTGGGGTGAAATTAAACTGAATATCCCCCAGCACACAGTAAATCCCTCGCATCTTTCCCCTCTAAAGTAATTATAAGTAAGAAATCTTCATATAAAAAACGAAAAAGAACGGGAGTATTTATTACACATTCCACTCTACACAAACGATAGACGAGCATCTACATACACAATAGATTCACCCAGCGCGGCGCACTCGAGATTGAACCGAACAGCACCGAGGATTCAGGCGCACTCGAGATTCATCCAATCGTAAGCCGGATGCGCCGCTTCTTGCAGACTGCGGACGCAACAAAGATCAGTACGGCGTCGTCAAAAAGAAAAGAAAAAAAGAAGCGAAGGAAATGCAAAAAAAAAAGGGATCAGGTGCGGACGCGAAACGAAAGAGATATGCAGGACGCGAAACGAAGAAAAGGCGGACGGGAGACCACGAATAGAATGGCTGATCCCCTTCAAATGAATGACAAGAAGCGACGACAAAGGACGAAAGCGGCGATGGAATAAATAAAACAGGAAAAGCAAACGCGCATGAATAAATAAAACAACAAAACGCGCATAAGAAATATAACAAAAAAAAGGAGGCACGCAGCCCAAAAATTAAAATTAAAAAACTTACCGCCCTTCAGCGCCGCGACCGCCGCGGGCGGCGCCGCCCCCGCGTCTGTCGCGCCCTTGAGTTCGAGCGCCTTCAGGTGGGGCGCGACGAGGCGTGCGCTTGGATTCGGCAGGGCGTTTGCGTTGCGCGGGCCGGGGGCCCAGCGCGGGATCGCGAGGGTGTCCGTGCCGCGGAGGGGTGATGTGGGGGGTAGCAGTGGGCGATGTGGGCGATGTGGGCGCGGTGGGCGATTTGGGCGAGGCGGACGCTAGCGCAGGCCCAGTTGTCGTAACTGAGGGCGCAGTCTTGAGCGTCTCCGTGACCTCGAGGTCTGCGAGCTGCGCGGGCGTGAGGCGCGCGAGGGCGTCGGCGAGGGTGCCCACCGCGGGATCTGGGGCTGTCGGTGTGGGGGTGTCGGACGGGGGTGCCGCGTCCGCAATATCCTTCGTCGTGGGAGGCGCATCCGACTTGGGTGCATCCACGCTTTCTGGATTCGACACCTTAGGTGCAACGCTCATCAGCGCGACCGCCAGCCCCGCCACGTGCGCGCCGCCCAGGCCGTGGAGCGTCAGCACCGTGAGCGCAGGCGGGAGCTGCGCGCGCGCGAGGGCGGCAGCGGGGAGGAGGCGTGCGGGAAGATCGAGGTGGCGGAGGTGCGGGAGGGTGGGGAGGAGGGCGGGGAGGGCGGGGACTGGAGAGGGGGTGTAAGTTATACGATAATTAGATGTAGGATGGAAAAAAAACTCACTCTCGCCGTCGCACAGGAGACACAGCACCTCGAGCGATGGCGCCCAGGCGCGCAACGCCGCGAGGAGGTCGTCGGCACGGACGCCTTTACCGGACTCGACCCACAGGACGGACACGGCGGGCGCGAGGGCGGCGAAGGACGTGAAGCTGAGGGGCTTGGTGTCGAGGGTGTCGATGATCTTGACCATCTTGAGAAGCGTGTTGGGGCGGATGCGGATGGGGGCTTTCGCGGGCGTCGTGGAGGCAAAGGCGGGGGTGTGGGACGAAGCGACGGGGGTCGCGGAAGAAGACGACGCGGCGCAGGCGCAGACGGGAGCAGCGCATTCTTCAGTATAAGCTTCTCGAGGCGCGGCCAGCCGAGCATCATGCCCAGCAGTTGCTTGCCCTCGAACATGCCCGCGCCCTCGCTCACATTCAGGCTCACCAACCCCCTTCTACTCGCAATCGCCGCGCGGTAGCGCCCCACGTCGTCGCTCGCGTACCCCAGCACCGTGAGGTGCTTGAGGTTCGGGCACGCCTCGACGATCTGCACGTGGTCCAGCGTCTCCTTCGTGCTCTGGCCGCCTAGCTCCGTGTCGAGCACGAGCTCCGTCACCAATGCGGCGAGCCCCTTGTTGATCTGGAGCGTGCGGCGCAGGGGGCGCGCGACCCAGGGCCCGGCGGGCGCGATGGCGCCGTAGAGGCGGCTGCGGCCCGCGGCGTGCCAGTGCTTGTTCACGCGCAGACACGGCACGAGGCGCTTGTGCGGCGCGGACTTCTTGGGAGCGAGCACCGCAAAGATGCGGTCTAGAATCGCCGAGTCCAGGTGTCCCAGGTCGGGGGAGGGGGTGTTACTACTGGTTGCGCCGGTGAGCTTCGACATTTCCCAGTTTATTCAGGAATCGGACCCACCTGGTCAACGCCGACATCGGTATCAGCGGGTGCGTCTAGAGAGCGAGGGTGTTCTTATATGCCTGCAGCCGAGGCGCAGTAGGCGCAGCACTTCTTGTCGCAGCAGTCAAGGACCTCCGAAATCGATAATGATCGAATGCATAGCCACGGGGCCCATCTGAACAAATCACGCGCAAATAAACGCGTATTTTATTCCTTCAGCGCCAGATTGAGCGCGAAAAACGGATTCCTGGCGGCGGGGGAGGCGCGGGCGTGGTGGGTAGTCGTGGGCTGCATTGGGAAGATTCGCGTCGTGGGTGCTGCGGACGCTTCAACGTCACATCAGTGACTGCGCGTGATGGCAGCCCTATTTTCTTCTCGCCAACTTCTAGCACGCAGAATCATTCACTTCTATAGTTCTAATGGGAATGTAGATTTCGACTGTGGTTAGAGTCACCTTGATATGCGGGTTGAGCCACGTTTAGAACGTCTGCGCCCGACTCCAAACAAAGAGGTCCCCGATCTTGCCTCAAACATAGGGGTTGCTTGAAAATCCGCGGTTTGGGCCAACTTCAGTCGACATCAAAGCTACAATGTTGTCACGCCCATGCTCTCATCGTAGCCACCCTATTATTTTAACATTGTACTAAACCACAAGACTCTCGCGGCGCTTTTCTTCCAGGAATATTTATTCAACGCTGGCAGAGGAGACGATCTCTGCTAGAAAATTCTTCTCGTAGTGCTGGTCCTAGCCTGGGGACCGGTGGACACGGTCAGAGTGGTTGGGACTTAAATTCCCCTATCTGGTGTTCTCTGCACAACCTTTTCTGGTTAACCCCCTCGCGAGTCGTAACACGACCGTTTGACGACCGTCATTATATCAATAAGCTGATATATCTTCACGCTCGATATCGATTAATCCTTGCTCGTCGCGCGAAAACGCGGTATTTCTAAAACTTATTTCTTCACCTCGAGCTGGGCTCTGACAGCACACCCGCTCAAATTGCAATATTATTCAATACCAGCGCCAACGATATCACTGTAATCCCAGAATCGACGGAAATGGCATGTAGTTAAAGTTGATACGCGGGGTACATGTAAACACTAGGATTGTCGCGCCACCCAAGCATTCTCGGACCGTGCCGTGTAGTACTACCTACCTACCCCAAAATCATAATTAAATTCAAAAAAACTGCAACCAGTGGTGTGAAATTAAATCCAATATCCACAGTACAGTATTACGCGTAATAAGTCGCTCCCTTCCTTCGAATTCCAGTTTTCATAAAAAAGAAAAAAAAAATAGAATATTACACAACCATACATGCTTACACTACAGACGAACATCGGCATGCCGAAATGGGATTCACCCCCTCGTAAGTCGGATGCGCCGCTTCTTGCACAGTGCCATAACGAAATAATCACCAGGTTTTAAGAAGTTGAATAATAAGGAAAAACACTCGCCGCGGACGCAGGTCCGTACACGCCCTTGAGCTCGAGCGCCTTCAGGGGGAGGCGAGGAGGCCCCCGCTTGCATTCGGCAGCGCAAGGAGCCCCGCGTTGAACTGTGGTGCATTTGCGTTCCGCAGGCGCGGGATTGACAGGCGGCATGGATTGAGTCAAGTGTGAGGGATAGACTCTAACCAGTCTGTATACTACACACACCGAAGTGCTTGCTACATTCTTTCGGCAATTGTGAGTCTATGTGAGGGATATGATCTGCAAAGAATCAAGATGTTATTTTACTAAGTAATCAAATTTAATCGCGCCATGAATCTAGCATTTCCATCCGCTGTACGTTTCCTGCCAAAACACGTGAATGTAAATATCTCCCGCAGCAAGAGGTATGTACACAACTGGCGCCTCAGCAATTATCGGCGCCCAGTAAAGACTAAGATAGAACCTGTGTGGATGCAACGTTGGCAGACGGATAGACTAGAAGTGCGGTCCAAGCACATAATTCCAAGAAAACGAATCACGTCCATGTGAAATCTTTCCCGCAACAGCGGGCAAGTGTTGCTTCACAAGCGCCAGGTCTGGGGGCCCGAGAGAGCAGGCGGAAAAGTAGAAGTCCGAGAGCCCCTCCCCAGCGTGCGCGGGGAGCGTGTTTAGCGTCGTCCACTCCACCGTATTCCACACGCCGGCCAGGTCCAGATTGGTCGCAAGGTGCAACGAGATAGTTTGGAGCGCAGTTAGATGACTAAGGGGGCCGAAGAACTGCAGGGAGGACGCAATGTCGCGGTCGAGTTCGTTGACCTCTATGGCACGCAGCATCTGGTTTCCCTGCAGGATGTCGGGGTCAGATGGTGTCTCTGTGCAGGTGCTGTCAACAATGTGCAGGCGACACATCTATGTGCGAATGAAACGGACCATTTGAATTGAGAACCAGATTCGTACTTTTTGGAGCACTTGAGCATTTTAGTTTTAGCAGTGGAAGCTTGGGCGTGGCGATTAGCACCAGGAACTGGAGATGTTGGATATCGACGATGCGGAAACTGGACACCATGGCGTCCACGGCATCGAATGAATCGAGAGTCGGGGATTCGAGGATGATAGGATGAGCCTCGCACAGGAAATCGACGCGCCGAACGGCGAAAGAATCACCGAAGCTGACGCGGTCCAAGATGAGCGCTTTCAATCCGATTGCGTGGCTGAGGAGTAACTCCAGCTCCGAGACATCAGCAAAATTCAGGCCTGCGAGACAGAGGCTCCGGAGACAATGGAGGGAGAACGCTGCATGGAGGCTCGTTTTGAGAAGGTCGGGCTGCAATGCCCAAGAATGGCCGTAATCGCAATCGAGGTCAAGTAGAAGGTGTGTCAGGCCAGGTAGGAGGCGCAGCATGCGCGGAACCACGACAGCCTTCTCGTGCACCTAGGAAGACGCATAGCTTTCCAGCTGGAGCGTCAAGTATCTAAGGAATTCGCCAATATGGGGAAATTCCGCAAGAAGTCTGTCGAATTTCATCAAATCGGAAGAAGAGCCTGAGCGGTGACAGCTTATATCAGCGAACAACTGCAGCTGGCTCCGAGGTAGGAATGAACGAGCGGTCAGGGAACAGGCCCTGAGCGCGCGTTCTGGGGACGAGTCACCAGTCCGGCGATTTCGTCTATAATCGTGTCGACGAGTTCCTGAGGGAACCGCATGGAGAGTAAGTAGTAATCCGCCGGAGTGGGGCGAATCGGTAACCGTTAACTTCGTCTCCGTTCTGGCTGAACGAATCTTTCTAATTCTTTCAAGTGATGAAAGGACTCCAGGAGACACAGCCGCAACAACAACAACAACAACAACAACAACAAATACATCTGTTCTTTGCCATCATGCATCACCCTTTACACGCCTTTATTTCCAGAATTTGAGGTACTACCTCCGATTTTTCAATTCTCCTGAGAAGTTTTCCCCTCAGTCATCTTAAAGTCATGCGCACTGTCCACGAAACTGGCCCTCAGGGTGACGAAACTCGGAGCACCCGCTCAGCAGCGCGCGCGCGTATATCAGAGCTCGATGGGCGCGTCCTGGATCTCGAGCGTGCCCTCGCTTTGGCTCGGTTGGAGCGGCAAGAGTTATTCGAAACTCACCTCGCCCCATACACATACCCCATCCTCACCCTGCCCTCCGAGATCACCTCGGAAATATTCCTCCATTTCATCCCAGTCTATCCCGAGCGTCCTGATCCCCGTAGGATTGAGTCGCCGACGCGCCTGGGGCAAATCTGCCGTTCCTGGCGCGAAATTGCATTCAGCACCCCGCGGCTCTGGAGAGCCATCAAATTGGATCTGGACCAGACCCCCTCGACGCACATCTTGCAGCTGGACATCCTCAGCACTTGGCTTGTGCGCTCCAAAAGCTCCCGGTCGGAGTTTCTGATTTGAGGTGTCTGGGGGCTTGTGATCTGTCGAGTCTACTACTCTCATCTCCCAAAAGAAGCTCAACCGGCGGATGTTTTGGAAGATCAGCGGCGGCCGTGCATTGCCCAAAAGGCCTAGTTCTTTTTATAACACAAAGACCAGATGCCGCGGGTGTGGGACTCGGGTTTGCTGACAATGGCAATAGGTGTGGTTTCTGACACCAGAGAACTACTCTGCCCCAAATCGAGACCGGTGTCATTCAGCATGGTCTTACATGTATTCCCACACAATGCTCATGTTTCCCGGTTTATAATGTACTCATCTCTAGCTAGTCTCCTTTAAATGTCAGTGCGTGAACAATCATTAGATCATGTAGTGAGGGCGGATTGCGCCGTGGCAGATTGATTTGGGTGCGGGGAACTGCGGACTACTGTGGGTGGCGCACTGAATTACCTATACTTGGGAGTTTATTTTTGGCGAAACTGAAACCGATCGACAGATACCGATACCCCCACGTATGATGTGATTTGTATAATGCTGAGAGTGCACGGAGAACAGTATCCGTGGGAGGAACACAGCAAAAGATATATAAGCCCAGATGAACAGCACCCCTCCCATCAAAAATGCCCATGTCTCCCACAAATGTCAGCCAGCTTATCGGATATATCGTCCTGGCCGCAACTGCTGCTCAGAACATTGCAGATATAGCCCAAATTCCTTTCCTTGGATCGATGGCTACATTGTGCTTGTCAATTACGAAGTGCATTGAGGTAAGCCCATCTCTCTGGCCATTAGTACAATATTTAACAAAAGAAAATAGACAATTAAATCAAACAAAGAAAAATATGCTGAAATTATGGAGCATATTCATGAAATCTTGTGTATCATTGTCCAGCTGTATTCAACTTCCGAGATCAAGGGTATCCTTCCCATGGCACTCTTGTATGATATTGCAAAATTCACAGAGTAAGCCCAATTGTTAATGACATTGGATTGATTTAATATTTTACCCCAGGGCACTTGAAAAGCTGTTCACATTTCTGAATGGGCAACAAACGGTGCTCTACGAAAATAAAGGGATTTTTTCAACAACCTAAGGCTGGAGAAAGGTTGGAAGCATGCAAGCAGGAGTTGAGCAGAATGGTTGAACTGTTCAAGGTATATCAAATAGATTGGATTTCAATGCATAATCAATCATGGGCATTGGTTGCAGGCTCAAGTTACAGGATCAACCTTGTCTCAAATGGGGCAGATGAAAAAGGATGCGAAGGAACAGCATGAACAGCTTGTTGCCCTTTTAGAGACTGACTCTGACCTCACAAGTTCTGATCTTTCCTCAGTGAGTACAAATTATGACCATTGACATTGTTAGCTCAAGGTTATTAGGTGACAGGAACCCTGGGAAGCTTGGGGAATAATAGGTGAGTCAAACCTGCAAACAGTATCAGTCTCACTGAAGATTTTGAACAGTTCAGGATCTTTTGGTCTACTTCCACCATGCCCCCAAATTTTCCATGGCCGTGAAGCTGAGCTCCAGGATGTGGTCAATATTCTAATCCAGGATTCAGCTCACATTGCTATCCTTGGTGCAGGGGGAATGGGAAAGACCAGCCTTGCTATCACAGCCCTCCATAATCAACAAGTGGAAGCCAAGTATTCACATCGATACTTTGTTCCATGCCACTCAAGCCCCACTTGCACTGAGTTGGTGGCAACAATTGCAGATCATATTGGGTTGGAGAAGGGCTCAAACATGTCAAAACGAGTTACACATTATTTTGCCAATGCTCCTCCTTCTCTTCTGGTCCTTGACAATCTGGAAACCTGTTGGGAATCCCTAGAATCTCGCTCTGAGACTGAAGAGTTTCTATCTCTTCTAACCGATGCCCACCACTTAGGTCTCATGGTGGGTGATGTTTGCAAGCTTATCTAACAATACCTTGAACTTCTGGTAGATCACCCTCAGAGGTGCTGAGTGCCCAAGCAAAGTCAAATGGACCAGGCCTTTTCTGGCCCCTCTTGACCCACTTTCCAATGTAGCTGCTTGGCAGACTTTTATTGAGGTCGCTGATGATGGCCATGATGATGCCAGCATCAAAGAACTCCTTGAGCTGACAGGGAATCTTCCACTGGCAGTCAGCCTCATTGCCAGTGTTGCTGGTTCTGAGGGATGTGCCCAGGCACTTTATCGGTGGAAACTGGAAAGTACTCGGATGCTTTCGGATGGGTTAGATCAGAGATCAAGCCTAGACATCTCCATCATGTTGTCATACACAAGCTCCCGGATGACTGCAGGTGCTCAGCAGCTGCTCAGAATTCTGTCTATGCTACCTGATGGGCTTGCGAATGCTGATATGGTGCAGGTGCAGGCTAAACTGCCAATCCCAGACATTCTGGCCTGCAAGGCCACTCTAATCCAAACAGCCCTTGCCTTTGTTGGTCAGGATCAACATCTCAAAGTTCTGGTTCCAATACGAGAGCATATCCTCCATATTCATCCTCCAACAAATGTGTTGAAGCTAAAACTACAGGAACACTTCCATCAAATTCTGGACCATTGGAACAAATTCAAGGATCTCAATGTAACAGATATACACTTTCCTATTGCACGAAATTTGGGTAATTTCAACACTGTTCTCCATGATGGGCTTGGACCAGAGGGGCCTGATATTGTTGAGAATTTTCAGAGTATCCTGTTTCTTAATCAATTTTATGGGCGGCTTCACAACACATATTCACCCCTGTTGCTACAGCTTTCTGGTAAAATGCCCCATTGGAAAGATCATCCCATTTTCGGAGAATATCTTATTCAACTACTGCGAAGTTCTGACAATCTGCCTGACTTGAATGTCAATAGTGACATTGCACTAGGTACTGAACATTTCAAATCAAAAGCGCCACTGGAACTGGGTAAGACATGCTCACTGTCATTGTACCTGGCTAATTTCTCACTAGCCAGATGGTACCATGCTCTGGGATTCCACTTCTTGTGGACAAAATCAGATTCTGTGGAAGCCATCAAGTATTATCAAAAAGCATACTCTCTGGCAGAAAGCATTGGATATCCGACCACCGTTGTCTGCAATGCCTTGTATGGTATATGCAGCATCCTGCTTAATACTGGAAAGCCCTTGAGTGCACTCACGCATGCGGAAGATGTATATAGATCCACTGTGCACATAGGGTACATCTATGGACAAGCCTGGTCTCTCTTCCTTCAAGCAAGATGTTCCATGGTACTGGCGAACTATCAGCATACTGGACATCTTCTGAATAATTCCAGAGACATGTTGACTGCCTGTGGTCAACAACAGAGTTCAGTGGGGCTTAGCATCCTCAATCTTCAGGCTGAGATCCACTTGTTGAAATCAGAGTATCAGGAATCTCGCCAACTCCAAGTAGCCATTGCATCCAGGTGCCAGCCAACTTCATCTAGTGCTGTCCTGGCAAACTTGAACATTGCTCTCATTGATATTGCTACTGGTGCTGACTCCAAAATCATTTCCCAAAATATAGACATGCATCAGTCTCATTTGAAAGCAATATATGGGTATCGCAGCAGAGTGACATGTCTTGTACTGAATCTTGCAACTGCTGAACTCCATCTTCGAGATGGGGCTATTATTCCTGTGAAGGCAATGTTTGAAAAATGTTTTGCATCATCTCTCAGTACTAGTACGGAGGTGGCACTCCTATGTGCTGAACGGCTTGGAGATCTTTCCACTGGCATGAATGGCATCTCAACTACAATCCGATGGGCAGGAGTATTTCTTAGCCTGGCTCTGAAATGCGAAGACAAGCACCAGACTAGGCAAGCATTCCGATGCTTTGGGCAGATTTTTTCTGCCCAAGGTGATGATGACACAGCACTCAGCCTATTCAATGTTGCTCTTGATGGATTCACATTCATGGATGTTCATCGCTGGAGGGCAGATTGCATGGTTCGAATTGCCGGTATATTGAATAGTCGTGGGGAGGTCATGAAGGCAGTTGGATTGTGGAAGGCAGCAAGGCCACTGTTTGAAAGATCAATCCAGATGAAGGATGTAACCAGGCTTGATGCAAAGCTGGCAGAGGTTGACTCTGCTGCTTTGGTTGAGTATGAGGAGAAACTCCAACCTCTTTCTGAGTTGTGTGTTCCTGGTAGCACCCTGGAGGAGAAATATGTTGTGGAGGATGAGGAAGAGGAAGAGGATACACTGGCTCACATAATTGACCTCGGGGACAAGGGGAGGCAAGGAGTTTTGGTTTGATTTGCCGTCTGGCTCTCTGATCGTCAGGGTTTGTATTCAAGTTGTATTATTCATTCTCTTCAACTCTTCCACACATTTTTGGACAAATACATACCCACCTGCTTTTGATATGCAGCACATGTCATTTCCAGGTCATAGCATTTTGTTCAGTATGTAGTCTTGTGTATTTATTCACTTATTATACCACTGTGCCTAAACCACACCCAGAGCTACAGTTGACCATGGTGAGGAATGAAATCAGGCTCAGGAGTCAGTGGATACATGGTGCTTATGTGTTGTGTGGCAGGAAATAAGCAAGTAGGGCTATGTCGCAGGATGGTTTTGTGTCTTCTACCCATCCATTTTGCTTCATTAATGCAAGGAGAAAGTCGCACGGTCGATTCAGGTCTCTACCGGGAGGAAAACTGTTATTGCTTTCTTTTTTTGTCCGCATGCATATGCAGACCAGGGGGAGAGGGATACAGGTGTACACAACTAGTGGAGACAATGACGCTTTCAATGCAGGTCCTGCTGTGTCTAACACTGAAGGAGCCACTTGTGTAGGCAAAGAGTGCAATGTAATAGACACAAGTTATGGACGAGGACTAGACAGCACTGTAGCAGGGCAGTTCTGCACCTCCTGGGGATAATTTATAGTGGACATTGTTGCAGGGTGAAAATTACATGTAATGACTCGGCTCGGAGCCATTTGAGCTGCATAAATTTGGACAGGACTTGATATTTCTGATTTATTTTACGGTGAACGGAACAACTTGCGTTAATCTGAATAAGTCTACTTTCCCGGTGCGTGATCTCTAACTATTTTGCACCCTGCCTGACCATCTGCAACCTGTAGACTTTTCCCCCAGGTATTCTCCAGGTTCCATTGATGATGCCAGCATCAAAGAACTCTTTGAACTGACTGGGAATCTTCCACTGGCAGTCAGCCTCATTGCCAGTGTTGCTGGTTCTGAGGGATGTGCCCAGGCACTTTCTCAGTGTAAACTGGAAAGTACTCGGATGCTTTTGGAAGGATGTGACCAGAGATCAAGCCTAGACATCTCCATCATGTTGCTATACACAAGCCCCCGGATGACTGCAGGTGCTCAGCAGCTGCTCAGCATTCTGCCCATGCTGCCAGATAGGCTTGCAACTGCTGATATGGTGCAGGCCAAACTGCCAATCCTTGACATTCTGGCTTGCAAGGCCACTTTGATTCAAACAGCCCTTACCTTTGTTGGCCAGGATCAACATCTCAAAGTTCTGGTGCCAATGCGAGAACATATTCTCCATAGTCATGCTCCAGCAGATGCCTTAAAGCTAAACCTACAAGAACACTTCCATCAAATTCTAGATCTTTGGAATTGATTCAAGAATCTCAATGTAGCAGATATATACCCTCAGATTGCACGAAATCTGGGCAACCTCAACATTGTTCTCCACAGTGGGCTTCAACCAGAGGGACTCAATATTGTCCAGAATTTTAGGAGTATCCTGTTTCTCAATGATTTCTATACTCGAAATCAAGCCACCTATTCACCACTTTTGTTGGACCTTTCTGGGCAAATGCCGCATTGGGAAAAGCGTCCAATTTTTGGAGAATATATGATACATCTTCTGGCAACTTCCCAATATTTTCCTGACCAAGATCTCACTAGCTACATCACTCAAGGCACTCAACAGTTCAAATCAAAAACTCCACTGGAACAGGGTAACACACAATCATGGTCCTTGTGTTCACCTAATTGACTTCTCACCAGCCAGATGGTCCAATGCTCTGGGAATCCACTTCTGGGCAGCAAAGTCTAATCATGTTGAAGCCCTCAAGTATTTTCAAAAGGCGCACTCTCTGGCAGAAAGCATTGGATACCCTACCATTGTTGGCTCCCTTGCTTTGTGCAGCATATGCCGAATCCTGATTGTTACAGGAAAGCCCTTGAGTGCACTCATGCATGCAAAAGAGGCATACAGATCCACCAAGCACATGGGGGACATCTATGGACAAGCATGGTCTCTTTACCTTCAAGCAAATTGTCATCTGAACCTGGCAAACTATCAGCATGTTGGACATCTTCTGAAGAATTCCAGAAACATGTTAACTGCCTGCGGTCAGCAACAAAATTCATTAGGGTTTATGATCCTCAATCTTCAGGCTGAGATCCATCTGTTAAAATCAGAGCATCAGGAATCTCGCCAACTTCAGGTAGCCATTGCATCAAGCTGCTAGCCAACTTCTTGCCAGAATTTAGTCATGGCTCAATCTCATTTGAAAGCACTATATGGGTATCTTGGCAGAGTTGCATGTCTCACAGCGGATTTTGCAGCTGCTGAACTCCATCTCCGAGATGGGGCTCATACAACCGCAAACGGAATGTTTGAACAATGTTTTGCATCATCTCTCCATATTGATATGGATCTGGCACTCCTATGTGCTGAACGGCTTGGAGATCTTTCCATTGACATAAATAGCATTTCAACTGCATTCCGATGGGGAGGGGTGTTTTTTAGCCTAGCTTTGCAGTGCAAAGACAAGTGCCAGGCAATGCAAGCATTCCGATGCTTTGGGCAGATTTTTTTTGCTGAAGGTGATGATGAAATAGCCCTCAGCCTATTCAATGTTGCTCTTGATGGATTCACATTCATGGACATCCATTGCTGGAGGGCAGATTGCATGGTTCGAATTGCCAATATATTGAATAGTCGTGGGGAGGTCATGAAGGCAGTTGGATTGTGGAAGTCAGCAAGGCCTCTATTCGAAAAATCTTCCCAGATGAAGGATATAATCAACCTTGATGCAAAGTTAGCAGAGGTTGACTCTGCTGTTTTGGCTCAGTATGAGGAGAAACTCCAACATCCTTCAGAATTGTATGTACCTGCTAGCGTCCTAGAGGAAAAAGAGATTGCGGAGGATGAGGAAGAGGAAGAGGATGAACTGGTTCAAACAAGTGATTTTGGGGACAAGGGGAGGCAAGGAGTTTTGGTTTGATTTGCAGTCGAGCTCTCTGAACATCAGTGTTTGTATTTAAGTTGTATTTTTCATTCTTTCAACTTTTCCACAGATTTTTGGACAAATACGTACCTGCCTGTATTTGATATGCAGGACATGTCATATCCAGGTCATAGCATTTTGTCCACTAGGTAGCCTGTGTATTTATTCATTTATTGTTACTGCTACCACTGCACCAACATCAGTTTGTTAGCACCCAGAAGGGGTGCTCAATTCTTAGGTTGACCTGGTCAGCTCGTTTAAAATAATTAAATATTTGTCAAAATTCAAACTCCGACATCGATCAATTACGTTGGTCTTTACCACATCTTTGCCACACATCCTATGCCTCACATAAAGCTCAGACCCAAGCAGACCTATTGTTCATCGCAGAGAATCTACTTGTTATATTCATTATCTTGGAGGATCTGGACCATGACAAGGCAGATGAAACGATGAGGCCGATCCTCTTGATGACAATGTCACAGACAGAATGCAGTAGATAATGCTGGTAGTGAGAAACTCGATACAGCTTAGACAACACAGAATATGACAGTGTGAGTTGGTGCTGGATGACAAAGAAGAGAAGTGGAAAAGTGCCACTCAGAGCAGAGTTTCATATTGTATTTGTTCCGTACAAATATTGAATTATTTTAAACAACCTGACCGGGTCGACCTAAGAATTGGGCACCCCTAGAGTGTGAGGAATGAAATCAGCCTCGGGAGTCAGTGGATCCATCGTTTTCTATCATGTCATGTCATGCGGCAGAGTGGAAGTAAGGCTATGTTGCAGGATGAGTCTATGTCTTCTACCAATTATTTATTCCTGGTACCGACTCAGGTACCAGGTCTCCAAATCAGAATTAAAACTTGTTTATTGCATGCGCCTTTTTGCCAGATCAGCGGACCGGTTGTTAAGCTAGGCACCCTGACAGATCATCGGACCTCAAGGCCTGAAGTCCGAAAAAGTCCGAACCTCCTGCAGATTCTGATTTCAACAGATGTACTCCGAAAAAAGATGTGACTGCTTTCAACCTTCTACTAAATGTCTAGATACAAGAAATGGTCAAAGAGCCATCCAATGGCTGTAAATATTTTGGAAAGAGCTACCAACGTTAACGGACTCAGAACTATTGCAGCAATGGACAGTTGAGCGCAATGAGCTTGCGAATAGAGCTCAACAACGGCTGACTAAGAGAGTGCCCAGGAGCGATCGGTGATCGAATCACTTGCCTTCCGCACTCTTGTCGCCGTTTGCTGGTGTGAACACCGTCGTCTCGGGCGCTGTTCTTAGTCCCTTTTCTTTCTGGAGTCTCTTTCTGTCCCCTCTGTCTACTTCCATGAAATACGCCCTGCGTTACCCCGAGTCCGAAGCAGACCTCACCCCATTCGTGGCGGAAATCACCAGACACTCGTCGCGCTGGGAATATGTCGAGCTCCTGCTTCCCAACGAGGATCTCCGTTTACTCGCGTCCGACTTCCCTCTGCTCCGCTCCTTGACATTCGGTGCGAACGACTACGTGCAGCCTGGCTCGTTGGACACCATAACATCATTCAACTACGCTCCCAACTTAACGGACGTCGCGCTCTTTGAAGGGTGTTCTCCCTTTCGGACAGTGCTCCCGTGGTCCCAGCTCACGCACCTCTGTGCCGATCTGCTTTTCGCCGCCGAATGCGCCGAAATCCTGCAGTATGCGGGCGCACTTGTGCATTTTTCCACCAACATGTGCGACGACGAAGACGAAGGCGCGTTGGCTCCCTTGAAGCCTCTGGAGTACCTTCAGTCGTTGAGATTAGGAGACTTGAAGAGATGTTCCTGCCCAACTCAAAGGCGCATCCTCGATGGGTTAACTACGCCCGCTCTACGCCACCTCCAGATATCCGAGCAGCTCTCAGCCGCCGGAGGGGATACATTCTCTACAGTCACCGCCCTCATCTCTAGATCCCAGTGTAGGCTGGCGTCTTTGCAGGTTTTCCATGCGGTGCTGCCTGAGGCGTCGTACCGCGCAGCGCTTCCCTCGATCCCCACCATCACACTTTTTGCTCAAGTGGGATGACGTGTCTTGTGAGTATTGTATTCCCTTTCAAGTTCTGCCTCTTCCCTCTCATGTTCCGCGCAGGTTTCTACTAACGACGCAATACATCTTCTTTCATTGTCACATAACTCACATTCCCGTCCGCCGACACTCAAGTACTCTGTACCGAGTGATATAGTCTTTCAACTTTTGAAACGCGGTTCTTGAACTTTTGAAACTTCGGAGCATGAATATATATATTTTCGGCGCCAACACAAGATGACGTAGGTTTTGTGCTGCTCCTCGAATTGTTGTAAATCAGTTGTGGAATCGGGTAACTACCATAATATCCACCAGACTAGACTAGAGCTCAGGTTCAACGTCTGCGGCGCAGTCTCGGTGATGCCGGGTTGAAATGAGGATAGTACCTCTTATATCGCTTTGCCTGCCCAAGATATCTATTCTGCCGCAACCATGTGAGTGTTAATTCTCTTTGAATCAAATATTGGCCTGCTGAGCGCCGTGTTCTGGCAGAAAACAAGGCATGTCACTTTTTGGAAGGGATCGGACAAAGTTCAAGTGGCCTCCGCACATTCATCATTCAGTCTTCAGCCGGAAACGTCCATGATAATTGAGGATTCTAGTAATGTTACTTGATGTCGTTATCAATATAACTTCCTTCAGAATTATGCTGGTATCAAGCGCACAATTCCGTAATTTAAATAGCAGTCATCCGTTTCCAGGAGTTCATTCCTACGCAAAATATCCTCGAAGGTAAGATCCTGCAGCAAAATAACTTACACTACATCTACGAGGTACGAGTTACGTCAATGACTACATCCAAAATTCGGAGGAACTTCCCCTGAGCACGGTCCCTTCATACAACAATCCTGCCTCATTCACGACATATGGCTCATAATTGGATCACAAAGCGGTGTCCAAGCGAAGAGTTGCGGAATCTTTGTGGAATTTCCTGTTTGGTTTAGGTACTATCTTATCTAATCTCTTGATCTCATCTTGTCTTCTTTGTGTATTCAAGGCTGTGTACACACCTGTCACCCATCCCATTGCTTGGTCGAGCGACGATGAAAACACCACGTATATTGACCAAGACCTTCTGGGATCTCAAGGCACAAAAACCTGGCCCCGTCATCCAACGACCGGTCATCGAGTCTAAGGACATGACGGAAACGCTCCACCGTTTCAAGCAAGGCAAGGCTCCATCCAGCGGTCGTGATCACATGATGCGACTGCAGAGCGCACACCTGGCTCTCTCGACTCCGACTCTCAGCCCACAGCCTGCGACAGGAAGCCCACACACGGAACAGGCGCCGTCATCGATAACCTGGCGCTTGCGGCCAGCGTCGTGGAGGGCATCTCCGACGCTGTCGATAAATTCCCCCTCGTGGGTCCCGTGGCGGGCCTTCTGTCCCAGGTTTTGAAGAAATGCAGGGTAAGTGAAATGATCTCGAAGTTCGAAGTGTCACCAATTAAATGCGCATCATTCTTCTTGCAGGAAATCAAGGATATGCATGAACAGCGAGACGTTCTTGTCACTCGGCTTACCAAAACAGCTGGGGATCTGCATGGCACGATTATGCGCATGGAGGCAAATAACCACACCGATTCCATCGGCCGCCTGAAGGGGGACGTTGAGGAATACGTTGGGTAAGGCTTCTTTCATAGTTGTGGACTCGGAGAAAAATAACCGCTTTTAATGTAGGCTCCTTCAGCAAGCGTCCGCGCTCATGTCGGACTTCGACGGTGAAGGAAGATTTAGAACAACTGCACTCCAAACAGAATGGGCCGGCAAATTCACTGCTCTCGATTGCCAGCTTGATTTATTTGGTGCCCGTTTCAATGTAAGTGCCACATATTTGGGCATCATTGCATTTACAAGATTCATTTCAGGTCAACCGTTTGGCCGAAATACAGATAGAACAGGGTATCATCCACAAGAAGGTGGACCATAGCCACATCGCAGCGTCAGTTCAATATTGTATGTTGGCTATTTCGAAGCTAAAACAAATTTAGTCTCAAGGGAACACTTGAGAATTGGCTGCAACCCGTAAATATGTCCGAAAAACAGCACGAAACACAAAAACTCCACCACGAAGGCACTGGAAGATGGTTCTTGGACGGTCGCCAGCTCACTGAATGGATAAAAAAGCCGGGATCTCTCTGGATCACAGGGAAATGTGAGCAACCGCGCTTCCTTTTTCCGAATACTACTCAGTGTTGGTAGCTGGTACGGGGAAGAGCGTGATAAGGCACGAAACACTTAGCTGCCAGGATTTTTCAGCTAATTATCTACCCACTAGCTCTACGGTGATCCGGAAGCTGCTTCATGATCACCCGCTATCCGATCACGGAACCGCCGCAGTGGGATATTTCTACTTCGACTTTAGAAACGATAAGAAGCAGCTGGTGGATACCATGCTTCGCTCCATCATCTTCCAGCTGTCTGGGCAGTCCCTTAATCCCTATGCTGCCCTTAATCGACAATACGAAAAGCTATTCCAGGGTCAGACTCTGCCCACCACCCAGGATCTTCTGAATATTCTTGACAAGCTCCTTTTGGAATTTCGTCATACCTATGTTGTTCTTGATGCACTCGATGAGTGTCGAGACGCGGATCTTCCGGTGCTCATCGAGCTTCTTTCGAGCCTTCTGGAGCGGACGGAAGGCTCGTTGCACCTCCTGGTCACCAGTCAACCCCGTGAAATATTCGCGGTTGCCTTCAAGGGCGTAGAACGAGTCGTGATAGAGCCCAAAACGACGCAAAAAGACATCAAGCACTTTGTTTCTGACGAGGTTCGGTTGAGGCTTGAGCGCTTGAAGCACTGGAACAATTGGAGACCGCGCACTGGGGAGATCATCGCAAAGGTGGTGGAGAAGAGTAACGGGATGTGAGTTGATTTGGGATAATGAATTGAGTACAATGAATGCTGATGAAAATTCCAGGTTTCGCTTGGCCGCTTGTCTCATTATAGAGATGTCCCGTCCTAAATTGGAGCCCAACCTCGACACGATATTGGCCAATCTTCCGAATGAGCTGTACGGAATATACGATCGATTCATGGAGAGTATTGACAAGGACAACTGCGTCTACGTGGAACGGATCCTCCGCTGGCTTCTCTTCTCTGCTGATCCGCTTACCCTTCCTGAGCTCGAGGATGCTCTTGCGTTCGACTTCTCAGACCCGCAACTACATGTATACGACCCAGCTAAACGGGGTAACAATGCGACCATTCTTTGCGGATTCCTGGAAGGACTCGTCGTTGTGACTGAATCTGTGTCGTTCTTCGACGGAACATCATTGATTGCGAGCCTCGCACATGCATCCATCGCGGATTACCTTGTTTCTGATAAATTTGCCGCAAAGGGCCGGTGCAACTTCAACAGCCAACACTCCCACACATTTCTTGCACAGACATGTGTGGGCTATCTTCTTCACTTCGAAAACCATCCTTACCACTTCAAATGACCTTCCCCCCAACAGCGTCTTACCAAGCAGACATCCTTGGACCATCCCTTAGCGACCTACGCCGCAAAGTATTGGAGCCATCATCTGCTCCGCTGCTATGACCGAGCCGCTCTATCGATGTCAACCGCGCGGCTCCTTGTGAGTGGTAGTAGGCAATATGCAACTTTGAACGACTTGCACCGGATTGATGGGCGGAACTCTCCTCCGCCGCCTTTGTATATGTGTTCCCTTATAGGACACTGCGAAGGAGTGGAATATCTGCTCCGGAACGGCGCCGATGCCAATGCAGTAGGCGTGGAGTTTCACAATGCTTTACAAGCAGCATCCGCAAAAGGCCATGCCGACGTCATTTATGCCTTGCTCAAGAATGGTGCAGACATAAACAAAGTGGCTGGAAAATATGGAAGCGCATTACAGGCCGCGGCTGCTTGCGGTCACGCGGAGGTCGTCGGTATCCTGTGCGAGAAGGGTACCCACGTCAACGCAGCCGGTGGATATCATGGGAGCGCTTTACAGGCCGCAGCTGCTCGCGGTCACACGGAGGTTGTCCGTATCCTGTGTGAGAAGGGTGCCGATCTCAACGCAGCTGGTGGGAGTTATGGAAGCGCTTTACAAGTCGCGGCTGCTGGCGGTCATAAACAGGTCGTTGATATCCTGTGTGAGAAGGGTGCCAACCTCAACACAGTTGGAGGGCATTATGGGAGCGCTTTACACGCCGCGGCTGCTCGCGGTCACACGGAGGTCATCGGTATCCTGTGCGAGAAGGGTGCCCACCTCAACGCAGCCGGTGGAAGTTATGGGAGCGCTTTACAAGCCGCGGCCGCTGGCGGTCATACGGAGGTCGTCGGTATCCTGTACGAGAAGGGTGCTGACCTCAACACAGTTGGAGGGCATTATGGGAGTGCTTTACAAGCCGCGGCTGCTGGCGGTCATACGGAGGTCATCCGTATCCTGATCGAGAAGGGTGCCAACCTTAACTCAGTTGGAGGGTATTATGGGAGTGCTTTACGGGCCGCGTCCAGGAAGGGCCGCCAGGTAATTATTCAAATCCTGCGCGAGAATGGTGCCGTCGGTGCGTGAAAATTGTCGATGTAAATAGTATGTCTCACCGGAATGCATGCAGATACTGAGCTTGCGGCAAGCAAGACAGTTCAATGAGACTTTCTACAACACGATGGGACTGTATAGCTAGGTGCTGTAGCTTGTCGAGTCTTATGTATGGATCATGGCTTGATCATGGCAGCCGAGTCCATTTTCTACATTACTCCTAGGCCCCTGTCTTTCTCTTTTCTAGGGCGGAGTCGTCTGAGGCTGAGCGCCGAGGCGTGAGGTCGTAGTCAAAGAAAGAGATCGGATCACCTGACATATTGCGCTCAATAAATAAACAAAAACCAAACACGAGCAGACAGAGACGGTGTGCGTCGTCAGTGTCTCAATGCCATGTTGGAGAAGAGCCTAAACAACAATGGAATAAATGTGCGATATCACTTCTGCGATCCAGTGTTGCCGCTGACCAGTCAAAGGTCAAAGGGATCTGACACAATTGACCGCTTTGACCGGTTGACTCCGGTCTGACTATCCTTGACCTTTTTTTTCTGATCATGGACCCATAAACCCAATTTCGAGCTTTCCTGGACTACTGCTTTACTATTGCACTGTCTTTACCTAGTATACATTATTTGCATTCCATGTTGCAAAGCATGTCACGGGTCAAGGCCTATTGTAACAGAGCCAAGGGAACAGAAAATACGGGTCGACGGTCGTATCACTCGACACATCACAGAGCTAACAGAAGAGGATTTTTAATATATATGGTGCCACAGGGAGTGAACAATAGGCTACTAAGATGCTGCCTCATTTTAGCTTGGTTTTTACCACGAGAGGAGCCTGAGTTCAATACACAACCTACTAATGGAAGATATGGACTCATGGACTCATATTAGATACACTCATCGATTTTTCTCCATTTTTGTGCGCTTTATTATTATTTTTCACAAACGGGTCAACCGGTGGTCAGAGGTCAAGACATTTAGGCAATCACGGTCAGGTCAGGTCAAATACAACACTTCATTTTCGGAAGCAAAAATTCTTTATCTAAAAATACATCAACTAATCATGAACATCCGACATCAGGGTCGAAATAATAATAATAAAGTCGATGTGCACAAAACAGATATAGTTTTTGGCGCCGATTTGTCACTCAAACCTCAATATTTCAGTGGCTATTTTTGGGGCAGGGAAGGCGTCCATAAATGAGCAATACCCTCCTTTTTCGGGACACAAAAAGGGGGTCTCTTAACGGACACTGTACCGAACAAAGTGAACCCATTTCCGATTCAAAAAAAGTACTGATTTCTTTGTCCCGAAAGGACCGCCGGAATCCGAGACAAATGATTTTTTCTCCCAGTGCAGCTTTGGGATTTTAAAAATGTTATATACATAGAGGGAAAAAAAAGGCTTTTTGCATTACATTGATTGTCAAGGTTCCCCTCCTCCTAAATTATTCGTGGATAAGTTCTCGTAGCCTGCGTAAAATTCATAAGGCAACAACAATCGAGAAGATTACAGGACATAGCTCCCACAAAACTTGGATGGAGGACAACAATTATTTCAACACTCCCTGTCCCGAGCTCATTCATCACCTTCAAGTTCTCCGGCGCTCGTCCTCGATTGCCAAGGTAGCGGATGGATGCACTGTAAATAGGCATGCATGTGGATACTTGGATAAAAGCCTCATAGAAATCTAACTTTCAGTCTCCTCAGCGCAGCTGCGAGACAACACTGAATGGTGAATGAGTGAACGCAATAATACCTACCTGTCAATGCCCGCTTTCCAGTCGGCCTGAGACGTGACCCAAATAAAAAATACATGCTGGTGGCATGCAGAGGGAACGGCCGGTTCGGCAAAGCAAACAGTGCAAACACCAAAAACACTCAGACATCCGGTCCTGACAGGAGGGTAGGGAGAGGTAATTAAATTACTAGTAAAGATACATTTGGATACATTCAAACAGGTGGATCCCTCGGTGGCACTGGTGTGAATCTTCAACTTTCGTCATGAAACACGGCTCTAAAAAAAGAAATCCCAATACAAGCCAAGCACGAAGGGTCGATGCCTGGTTAATATCCTGGAAAGAGAACATCTTTTTTCCTAATTTTTCCTCATTTTTTTTTGAAATTGTTGGCGATTAGCCCGCAGATCTGCATCTGGGAATAGGTCAGTGACTACATAGCTCCTGATAGAGCCTAGTAGAGCCATAGGGCCGTAGCAACCCCCCCCTTTATATAGACGCTGATAGAGAGGGCAGTCTCTACATAGAGCCGCCATAGAGCACCATAGAGCCCGCCAAGATCACAAATATTACGGAAGATGTCATACGCGAATTGATCTGATCCCATCGAATGGTGCCGGCAAGCTCAGTCTCGTTCCGGCCCTCGCAAAATTTTCCTCCTCGTCATCTCTTCAGAAACAAGAGAATAAAGAAACAAGTGAAGTTCCATAGATTTTATTCACAGCTAGTAGAGTACTAATACAGGAAACAAAACAAAAATAGAGCCCCAGAATACCCGTTGTCGAAGTAAACTGGCTCGAGCAGACTCAGAGGGAATTTGTGCATTCAAGTTGATGTGAGGTTGATAGATTAACGACAGGTCTTGCAAGCAGGGCCCGGAACAGCACAGAGTCTTGTAGATGCGAACAGGAAATCTTGAAGAGAAAGGCTTGAGAGCTTGAAGTACTTCAGGACGGGCTTGTGCGCAGAAGATGGTAAGAGGGAAAGAGATAGACATCTCGGCTTTTATCACAAATACTTAAGTACTGGCGCCAGCAACACACCGCATGGAAAAAATGATGAGCAGTCACCCATAGACCCTGGTAGAGCTTCGGGGGCGATGGTAGAGTAACGGACTCTACCAGGCTCTATAGAGAAGGCATGCTCTATGAGGCGCTATCAAAAGACCAGGTCTCTATCACGCGCTATCAAGATGCCGGCGGCTCTATCAACAAGCCGAGGCTCTATCCGCCAGAAACCTGTTTCCAGATGTGGCACACAGATCATCGCACGTGATCGACCCCCCCCCCCCCTACCATATTGGGAAGTAGCCCATCGTTTTCCCTTGTTCTTGTGTATTACTCCATACAAAACAGCCAAATGTGAATAATTTCGCTACTCAAGGGTATATAAGCAAATATTAATATATCCAATGGGTTGCTGTCTCCGAGCCGCATCACCTTTGCTCTGTGCTCGTTCGGGTCATGGTTTTCTTTGTTCCGTCGGCTTGGGGACATTGTGACACAATCAGAGGGATGTTTTTGGCCTCTGGGTGGCTCCGGGCCCCGGAAACTGGTAGGGATGGCTGATGGTGGTGACATGGACAGCCAATCAATTATTTTTGAGTCCAGAACACCAAGTGCTCGCTGCTCTTCCCGAGAAACTTAAATCTGGGTGAGAAACGAGGCTGAAATAAGCTGTCTCCATGAGGGATGCCGTTTTTCGGAGTGTTGAGGGAAGTTGTACTTCCAAATCATCCCGTCGCAACCTAATCAGCACCGGATTGGAGAGGTCCAGAAGAGGCAGCCTGAAGCAGACCACCTCGGAAGTTCGAAGGTACGGGTTCCACCTAGGTAGCAAGCGCGTGGATGGGCTGAGCTCAAAGTCGCGAGTGGCGAGTGGCGTGCTTCCCAATATGGTAGGGGGGGGTCGATCACGTATGTTGATCTGTGTGCCAGATCAATGATCTGATCGCCTCTGTGCACAGAATTGCCTCAACAGGTCTAAATATGTCCATGCTTTCTCTTCCATGTAATCTATTCTTGGTGGTACTAACCATTGTGGCAGCAGTGGCAAATCAGATATATAGGCGGCAACTGTGGCAGCTAAAACGAGTCACAGAAAAAACCGATGTTCTTAGCTGCCATCATTGCTGCCATTATTGGTGGTGCTGATCATTGTGGCAGCAGCGGCAGATAAAGTGTATGGGTGGCAACTGTGGTAGCTGAAGGAAGTCACAAAAAAATACTGATGTTCTTAATTGCCATCAGTGCCACCATTACTGTACCATTTCGACCAAAGGTTCATCAATTTGGGAATTTTCGATATCCGGGATGGCCGATAAATTTTCTTTTGATTTAAGGTGATTTTTGCACACATCAAAAAAAAATGAGTGTCACCGTCACCTGAACCTTTGGTCGAAATGGTACAGTATTGGTGATGTGAATCATTGTGGCAGCGGCGGCAGATTGGGTGTATGGGTGGCAATGGTGGCAGCCAAACCAGGTCACAATTTTTTGGTGATAGAGTTAAGTGATGACTCTGATGGTGCGGCAGGTGCGGCAGTTTGATGCAGCCACAAAAAATTACTGACCTGGATAAGGCTCGGGGTGGCAGCCATCACATCAAACAAAAAAATATTTCAACCTAGGTGGAAAAATCTCGGAGCCCTTTCAGCAACCTTTCTACCTAGGTCGAAATATTTCTTTATTCAGTGTGCATAGCAGTGCTATCAGGGTCCCTAATCTTTTGTGACCCTGCTAAGACCAAGTGCGGCAGCAGTCGCAAATGGTGTGGATGGGTGGCAGTCATGGCAAACCCCCCCCTCCCCAATTTTTTTTCATTGCTTTTCATTGGGGACTAATGGTACCTAATGTATGTACAGGATTCTAGACACTTTTGTACCCCTGCCCCAAAATGTTGTGGCAACAGTGGCAACACCCACCCCTCCGCGGCAGGCCAAATTTTTCAAAAGATTTCTCAAGTGCCACCTGAAAAAAAAAACTCCAAACCTGTGGCATTGTGGTATGCCTGAACCACCTCTCACTAGAGGGGTCAAACCCCTCTCTAACTAGAGCCGATCTGTGGTATTATCAGGTGAGGACGGGCTAGTATCAATTAGGTTCGTATCGGCAGCAGCGTTGGGCTGTTCCTCTCCAGCTCTTCTCTCTCTCGAGTCCGGGTCGCAGTCCGACTTCCTCGTACCATCTTATCTAATCTTTTGATCTCATCTTTCAATGCTGTACATACTTCCATTCCTGCTGTTTTGCCCCTTGCAAAACCCTTGCACCGATTTCACTGCCCGGTCAAGCGACGATGAAAGCTTACTGGCAACCCAAGGCACAAAAACCTGCCCCCGTCATCCCAGAAATGGAATCTCCTCAAGACACGCCGGTTATCGAGGAATCCTCGGAGGCGGCTGCCAGACACCCATCCCGTCTCCGCGCATTGACGAAGGGGTTCCACAGTTCCAAACAAAGGAAAGGAACGAATACCAGCCGCGATACTAGGACTTCAGAGGGTGCTGCTGGCCCTGACCCGAATTCTCAGCCGGAGCCCCCCGGAGGCGACACGAGGCGGACGCATGGAACAGGCGCCGTCATCGATAACCTTGCGCTTGCGGCGAGCATCATGGAGAGCATCTCCGGTGCTATTGACCAATTCCCCCTTGTGGGTCCCGTAGCGGCCCTTCTGTCCCAGATTTTGAAGAAATGCAGGGTAAGTGAAACGACTTTGAGGCTTGAAGTGTCATGGATTAAATGTGCATTATTCTTGCAGGAAGTAAAGGATATGCACGATCAGCGAGACGTGCTTGTCGCTCGGCTTGCCAAAACAGCTGGGGATCTGCATGGCACGATTATGCGAATGGAGGCAAATAACCATACCGACTCTACCGGCCGCCTGAAGGCGGACATTGAGGAATACGTTAGGTAATGTTTTCTTTTATAGTCGTGGATAAGAATAACCATCCGTACATGTAGACTACTTCAGCAGGCGTCTGCACTCATGTCTGACTTTGATGGCCAAGGGAGACTTAGAACAACTGCATTCCAAACGGAATGGGCCAGCAAATTTACTGCTCTCGATCGCGAGCTCGATTCGTTCGGCGCCCGTTTCAATGTAAGTACCACATATATATTATCAAGTTGGGCATCATTACGAGAAAGTTCATGCCTTTCAGGTGAACCGTTTGGCCGATATACAGATAGAACAGGGCGTAATCCACAAGAAGGTGGACAATGGCCAGATAGAACAGGGTGTAATTCACAAGAAGGTGGACGATGCCCGCACCGCAGCGTCAGTTCAATATTTATTATAATTGTGTTGACCATTCGGAAGCTAAATAACCTCTAGTCTCAAAGCAAAGCTCGAGAAATGGGTAAAACCTGTGGATATGTCCGAAAAACAGCACGAAATACAGAAACTTCACCACAAAGGCACTGGGATATGGTTCTTGGATGGTCGCCAGCTCACTGAATGGATCGAAAAACCGGGATCTCTCTGGATCAAAGGAAACTGTAAGCGACTTTGACGCTTCCTGTTTTCGAGTACTAATCCATTGGTAGCTGGTACGGGGAAGAGCGTGATAAGGTAAGAAATATTTAGCCACAGGGATTTTTCAGCTAATTATCTACCCACTATGTAGCTCTACGGTGATCCGGAAACTGCTTCATGATCGACCGCCATCTGACCACGGAAGAACTGCTGTGGGATATTTCTACTTCGACTTTAGGGACGACAAGAAGCAGCTAGTGGATACCATGCTTCGCTCCGTCGTCTTCCAGCTGTCTGGGCAGTCCCTTGATCCCTACGCCGCACTTAATTCGCAGTACGCAAGGCTATCCCAGGGTCAGACTCTGCCCACCACCCAGGATCTTCTGGGTATTCTCGACCAGCTACGCTCTGAATTTCGTCGGACTTATATTGTCCTTGACGCACTCGACGAGTGCCGAGACATGGATCTTCAGGATCTTGTCGAGCTTCTCTCGAAGCTTCGGACGCGAACGGAAAGATCGTTGCACCTCCTGTTCACCAGTCAACCCCGTGAAATATTTACGGCCGGTTTCAAGGGTGTAGAACGAATTGTTCTAGAACCCGAAACGACGCAAAAAGACATCAAGCACTTCGTTTCTGACGAGGTCCGGTCAAGGCTCCAGCGCCTGAAGCACTGGGGGGGTTGGAAACCGCGCGCTGAGGAGATCATCGCAAAGGTGGTGGAGAAGAGTAACGGGATGTGAGTTGATTTGGGGTGGTGAACCGGGTACAATGAATGCTGATGAAAATTCCAGGTTTCGTTTGGCCACTTGTCTCATTATAGAGATGTCCCGTCCTAAATTGGAGCCCAACCTCGACACGATATTGGCCAATCTTCCGAATGAGCTGTACGGAATATATGATCGATTCATGGAGACTATTGACGAGGACGACTGTATCTACGTGGAACGAATCCTCCGCTGGCTTCTTTTCTCTGCCCAGCCGCTTACACTGCCCAAGCTCGAGGATGCTCTTGCATTCGACTTCTCAGACCCGCACCTACATGTATACGACCCAACTAAACGGGGCAACAAGGCGACCATTCTTTGCGGATTCCTGGAAGGACTCGTCATTGTGGCCGAATCTCTGTCAACCAACGATGATATGACAATGGTCGCGAGCCTCGCACATGCATCCGTCGCGGATTACCTCGTCTCTGATAAATTTGCCGCAAAGGGCCGGTGCAACTTCAACAGCCAACACTCCCACACATTTCTTGCACAGACATGTGTGGGCTATCTTCTTCACTTCGAAAACCATCCTTACGCCTTTGGAAAAGTTAATTTCCCGAGTCTTACCAAACAGGCCTCTTTGGACCATCCCTTAGTGATGTATGCCGCACAGTATTGGAGCTATCATCTGCTCCGCTGCCATGATCGAGCTGCTCTATCGCTATCGACCGCGCGGCTCCTCGTCAGCGGTAGCAGGCAATATGAAACTTTGACCAACCTGTACCGGATCGAGTGGTTGAACCCTTCTCCGCCGCCTCTATATATGTGTTCTTCTATAGGATACCGCGAAGGCGTGGAATATCTGCTCCGGAACGGCGCCAATGTTAATGCAGTAGGCGGGATGTTTCACAGTGCCTTACAAGTAGCATCCAAAGGAGGCCACACCGATGTCATTTGTGCCTTGCTCGAGAATGGTGCCGATATAAACGGAGCGGGAAGAAAATTTGGAAGTGCTTTGCAGATCGCAGCTGCTCGCGGTCACACGGGGGTCGTCGGTATCCTGATCGAGAAGGGTGCCGACGTGAACAGAGTTGGAAGCCGTGATGGAAGTGCATTACATGCTGCATCGCGCAACGGCCACCGGGAGATAGTCCAAATCCTGATCGAGAAGGGTGCCGACATGAACACAGTCGACAGAAGACGTAGGAGTGCTTTAAAGGTCGCGTCCGAGGAGGGTCACCTGGAAATCGTTCAAATCCTGCGCGAGAATGGTGCTGTCGGTGCGTGAAAACTGTCGATGCAAATATTAGGTCTCACTGGAATGCATGCAGATACTGAGCTTGCGGCAAGTGAGACAGTTCAATGAGACTCTCCACGGAGCTCTGTGAGCCACGAATCTGTAAGAGTAGGTGCTATAGAATCCTATATGTGTCCCGAATCCCGATTGTAACTGTAAAGCAATGAGACAAATCCGCACGGTGAGGGAAGCCCGGGGTTGAGAACAGGAGGCCGGCGCAGGAGCTGCGGGGGTATACAGCTTGCAGTGGTTAGCGCGACATTTGTGTGATGAAGTTAATTAGGGCTTCGACCCGTCTATTTTGCGAGGAGTTGAGCCGGACGGGCTAACCCGTCGACGGGGTACTATTGTTCCCTATGGGTCTGGAACTGCCCTATGTAGCTGGAACGACTTTTTCTCGTTTTCTTCTGCAAACTTTAAATTCTGCCCCCGGTATCCTCCGGCATTTATTAATACACGTCTGATGCATGTACCTGAAACAGAACTAAGAGATTCGGCGAGGGGAAAGTATAGTTAGCTTGTTGCCGGGTGCGTTGATGCAAGGGTTAGTAATACAGAATACTACCGAAATTCTCCGTGTCCGCTCATTCCGAAGCTCCGAAAAAAATCAAGCATATTCTTACCCAATAAAAAAAGGTTTCTGTCTCTTTCAGAATCTATTTCCAGAACGATGTGTTCATACCCTGCGCAGGGAGGTGCAAAACGCGTGACAGGTCAAACTCATATCAAGGCTGTGACATCCAGTGACGATTTGGCTCTCTCGCCCAAATCGTAGGCACATCCTGGGCACATCGCTCTGGAAACAGATTCTGAAGAGACAGAAACCTTCTTTTATTGGGTAAGAATATGTTTGATTTTTTTCGGAGCTTCGAAATGGCGAAATTCTTTCTCCTCCTCTCCACTCAGCTCTGCAAACCTCGGCTCTATCTTCCGCTTCCTCAGCCAACCGCGCTACCGCTGGCTGCGTCTCTGCCGATGTGGCCCGCGGTACTTCAAGATGAAGTGCCTCAGTCCATTAAACGTTTCGAGCTTGTGTGAATGACGGCGACTAGCGATGCGACGTGGTGCTGGGCGTCGCATTTCGCACTAGTGTTGTCAAAGTTCGGTTCAGTTCGGTTCAGGGCCATTTTTTTGAACGCCGAACCTGAACTTGTGTTCAGTTCAGGCATATTGCTGAACCTTGAACCTGAACCTGCGGTTCAGGTTCAACGGGTTCGGTTCGGCGTTCAGGGGCGTTCGAACCGAGAACCGAACCTTTTTTTGAGAAAGATGTAAAATTGAGTACATGCAATCAAAAAACTGTCATTCCATAAGAACATGTTGTGATATAAAGGTGTACGCAAACTTACGTGCAAACCAGGCAAATACCGCCGTCTTCAAGAGCACCAGTGTGAGGATTTTTCTGGGCCTTTATACGCTTGAAAACGGCGTTGATATCCGCTGTAGAGTCAACGCAGGAGACCTTGGTGGTAGCCTTCCAAAGCGAAAGAGGTAACTGCAGGAATAGGCATGAAATAGAAGTACTTCTATATGAGCATGGTCCGCATCTGCCATCGCCTTGATAGACTTGTATTCTTCAATGTCTATCGAGTCCTGCTTCTCTTCAATGTCGCTGTCAGTTTCACCTTCGGTGGCCGGGTCGGTTGCCGTCGCATCAAAGGCAGTGTCCGACTCAGTATCACTGGAATCTGCAGGTCCGGGCTCATCGACACGAGGAGCCTTGCAGGGACCAGGTGCCGACTCTAGGCGGCATTTAACACCAGTCTTTGAGGTCTCGGCGTTGTTGTGCTTTATCATTTATGCGAAAAGGGTCCGCGAATGTCTTGCAGCGGAATAGCAAGAGGACTGAACTTGCAGGTTAGCATAAATACACACGTAATTCATGATGCAGAACATGCAGGTGCACATCACTCACCAGTTGGACGCGAGGAGATGCGCGCAACTTGTGTGTAGCGCGTTGATGATGAGTGGGAAGAAGTTTTGCAAAAGTCACATTACCGCCGCCCACTATAGGAATGTTCCAGGGAAATTGAGAACAGGTAATCCGATAAAATCGGGTTTCCCAGGTAGCATTCTACCCTGAAATGGGAGCTAAATTTGGACCACGGTTCGGCGTTCGAACGCGTTCGAACGCGTTCACCAAATCTCACCTTCCACCGAACCTTGAACTGGACTTGGGGTTCAGGTTCAGGAAATTTCTGAACTTGAACCTGAACTTGGCGTTCAGTTCAGTCCGGTTCGAGTTCGAACCGATTTCCCGAACCGGACTTTGACATCACTATTTCGCACTGAATTGAAAATGTAATCGAGGTCGCTTCGGCAGGAGTCGAAGCTTACCAGCGCGACCAGTAGCACCCCTGCGGCACCGTACTCGACCTGGCGCACCTGAACCGCGCAATCCTGGACCGAATCCTGGCGGTGCTCGCGCCGCACCTGCGTGTGAACAACCACTGGCACGCCGCTGGCCGCCGCCTCTACATCGCCATCGTGCCCCGCACTAGGCGTCCGCGCCGACGACTTCCTGTGCGACGTCGAGGGTGAGTCTCGTCCTTCCTTTTTCCCTCTTGCCGCCTGCCACACACGCGCTTTCTCTCGTCCCACCTTACCTCTTCCTTCGTCCACCATACGTCCACCATCCCTCCCCTTAGCTCTCAGGCGTTGTCTCCCTACTCTCGAGGCGTGAAGCGCGTCCTCGTCCGACACGCTGGTGCAGTGACGCAGCGCACCCGGGAGGACCGCGTCGCAGCGTTCGGGAGGACCGCATCGCAGTCGTTCTGTGCATCGGCGCGCGCCGAATTGACATGCGCCTTCCCGTCTTGCGCTCATCCCTTGGGCGTGTCGGCGGCGTCAAAAAACCCCTTCCTTCCTTTTCTTGCCCTTCCTTCCCTCTGCCCTCGGTCCCTCTCCCACTCCCGTTCCCCACCCCTCCCCGATTCTCACCCCCCTCCTCGACCCAACGAGCTAAGCTACCTTATCACCTAGTCCCCGCCCTCCCCGCCCTCCTCCCCGCCCTCCCGCACCTGCGCCGCCTCGACCTCCCCGTGCGCCTTCTCCCCCCCGCCGCCCTCGTGAGCGCGCAGCTCCTCCCCCGCGTTCGCCGCGCTGATGCTGCGCGCGCTGGGCGGGCGCGCTGATGAGCGTTGCGCCCAAGGTGACGGAGGCGGATGCAGCAGATGTGCCACCGACGGTGGGCGAGGACGTGGCACCCCCCCGTCCGGCACGCCCACGCCCACAAACCCAGATCCCGCGGTGGGCACCCTCGCAGACGCCCTCGCGTGCCTCACGCCCGCGCGGCTTGTGGACCTCGAGGTCACGGCGTCTGCTGAGCCTGCGTCGACTGGTACAACCCCGCCCGCATCGTCCGCCGCATCTGCCGCGCCATCTGCCGCGCCGACGTCCACCGCGACAACATCGCCCACCCCTTCAGTGGCAAGCCCACGCGGCGCGGACACCCTCGCGATCCCGTGCTGGGCCCCCGACCTGCGGAACGCAAGCACCCTGCTGAATCCAAGCGCGGGCGTCGTTGCCCCCCACCTCAAGGCGCTCGAACTCAATGGCGCGACGGACGCGGGGGCGGTGCCGCCCGCGGCATTACGGGGCGGTGAGTGTCTTTTTGTTTTCATCTATGCCGGGTTTTTTTTCCATTTATTTTATTTTATTCGTGCCCATTTTATTTATTATTTCTTTCATTGTCCCGACTCCGTTTGACAGATGCCCTTCCTGCGGTCTCGATGCCTGCTTTTCCTTTGTTTCGCGTCGTTTTGTTTGTTTCGAAGCCTTTTATCTGTTTGGTGTTCTGCACACCCCATTCGTCTCGCGTTCCTGCGCGTTTTTTTTTCTTTTTTTCTCCCTTTTTCTTGTTGCTGGTATGCTTTATTTTCCCTTTCGTTCCGTTGCGTTTCACCTTCCTTTCGTTCTTTCTTTCCCTCTTTCCGCGTCTTGCTTTCCTTCTGTTGTGCCAACTTCAATGCTGACGTTTCTTCCTTTCTTTTCGCGCAGTGTGCAAGAAACGGAGCCGGTTCACGAGTGGGTGAATCTCAGGTCTGCCCCCGCCGGGTGGATATCTATAGTAGCTATTGTGTATGTAGAGCGCGTTGTGTAACATTCCTGCTCCTTTTCCTGTTATTCTTTTCTTTACACGAGATTTTTTATAATTACTTTAGAGGAGGAGGATGGGATGGGTTTACTGTGCGTGCTTCGGGATATTCAGTTCAACTTCACACCACTCTCACCCGCTACTCTCTTGTTCCTTTCCGTACGTCGGGTTAGAGGGGAGTTATAGTTAGGTGCCGCGACTTATTGCCGCGTACTACGAGAGGACGGGCTATCAGGTTTCAAGTATTGTTAGGTTCATATCAGCAGCGGCGTTGGGCTGTTCCTCACCAGATCTTCTCGCTGCCGAATCCGAGTCGCGACTCAAGTTCAAAAAGCTCCGACTTCCTCGTACCATATTATAGAGTTTCCTTCAGAATTATGTTGCTATCATGGGCACAATTCTGTGATTTAGCTTACACTACATCTACGATTTACGAGTTACTAATAGAATCATTAACACTATCCATGAGGGCCTATTTTATTTCTGGCTTTACATTCGGGAACTTCTCCCGAACACGGTTCCTTTATAGAATAAACCTGCCTCACCCACCACATATTGCTCCTAATCCGATCACAAAGCGGGGTCCAAGCGAAGAGTTGCGGAATCTTTGTGGAATTTCTTGGTTTAGGTACTATCTTATCTAATCTCTTGATCTCATCTTGTCTTCTTTGTGTATTCAAGGCTGTGTACACACCTGTCACCCATCCCATTGCTTGGTCGAGCGACGATGAAAACACCCCGTATATTGACCAAGACCTTCTGGGATCTCAAGGCACAAAAACCTGGGCCTGGGCCCGTCACTCAGCCCACAGCCCGCGACACGAAGCCCACACGCGGAACAGGAGCCGTCATCGATAACTTGGCGCTTGCGGCCTGCATCGTGGAGAGCATCTGCGATGCTGTCGATAAACTCCCCTTCGTGGGTCCCGTGGCGGCCCTTTTGTCTCAGATTTTGAAGAAATGCAGGGTATATGGAACAACCTTGAAGCTTGAAGTGTCACCGATTAACTTCTTGTAGGAAATCAAGGATATGCATGAACAGCGCGACGTTCTTGTCGCTCGGCTTACCAAGACAGCTGGGGATCTGCATGGCACAATTATGCGAATGGAGGCAAATGATTATACCGACTCCACAGGCCGCCTGAAGGTGGATATTGAGGAATACGTTGGGTAAGCTTTCTTTTATAATTGCGGACAAAGATAACCACCCTTAAATGTAGACTACTTCAGCAAGCGTCCGCGCTCATGTCGGAATTTGACGGTCAGGGGAGATTTCGAACAACTGCACTCCAAACGGAATGGGCAGGCAAGTTTACTGCTCTCGATCGCGAGCTTGATTTGTTTGGCGCCCGTTTCGATGTAAGTACCACAGATTTATTAATTGGGCATCATTACGAGAAAGTTCATATCTTTCAGGTCAGCCGTTTGACCGATATACAGATAGAGCAGGGTGTAATTCATAGGAAGGTGGACAATGGCCAGATAGAACAGGGTGTAATTCACAGGAAGGTGGACAATGGCCAGATAGAACAGGGTGTAATTCACAAGAAGGTGGATGATGCCCGCATCGCAGCGTCAGTTCAATATTTATTGTGTTGACCATTCAGAAGCTAAATAACCTCTAGTGTGAAGGAAAAGCTTGACAAATGGCTGCAACCTGCAAATAGGTCCGATAAACAGCACGAAACATAGAAACTTCACCACGAAGGCACTGCGATCTGGTTCTTGGATGGTGACCAGCTCACTGAATGGATCGAAAAACCTGGATCTCTCTGGATTGAAGGAAACTGTAAGCGACTTCGACTCTTCGTTTTTTCGAGTACTAATCCATCGGTAGCTGGTACGGGGAAGAGCGTGATCAGGTACGAACATTTAGCCGTCGAGATTTTTCAGCTATTTATTCACTCACCAGCTCTACCGTGATCCGGAAGCTGCTTCATGATCGACCGCCATCTGACCACGGAACAGCTGCCGTGGGATATTTTTACTTCGACTTTAGGGACGACAAGAAGCAGTTGGTGGATACCATGCTTCGCTCTGTTGTCTTCCAGCTGTCTGGGCAGTCCCTTGATCCCTATGCTGCGCTTAATTCGCAGTACGAAAAGCTATCCCAGGGCCAGACTCTGCCCACCACCCAAGATCTTTTGGGTATTCTCGACCGGCTACTTTTAGAATTTCGTCGCACTTATATTGTCCTTGACGCACTCGATGAGTGCCGAGAAACGGATCTTCAGGATCTTGTCGAGCTTCTCTCGAAGCTTCGGATGCGAACGGAAAGCTCGTTGCACCTCCTGCTCACCAGTCAACCCCGTGAAATATTTACGGCCAGTTTCAAGGGTGTAGAACAACTTGCTCTAGAACCCGAAAAAACGCAAAAGGACATCAAGCACTTCGTTTCTGATGAGGTCCAGTTGAGGCTCCAGCGCCTGAAGCACTGGGGAGGTTGGAAACCGTGCGCTGAGGAGATCATCACAAAAGTTGTGGGGAAGAGTAACGGGATGTGAGTTGATTTGGGGTGGTGAATTTGAGTACAATGAATGCTGATGAAAAGTCCAGGTTTCGCTTGGCCGCTTGTCTCATTATAGAGATGTCCCGTCCTAAATTGGAGCCCAACCTCGACACGATATTGGCCAATCTTCCGAATGAGCTGTACGGAATATATGATCGATTCATGGAGACTATTGACAAGGATGACTGTGTCTACAAGGAACGGATCCTTCGCTGGCTTCTCTTCTCTGCTGAGCCGCTTACACTGCCGGAGCTCGAGGATGCTCTTGCATTCGACTTCTCAGACCCGTACCTACATGTATACGACCCAGCCAAACGGGGGTAACAATGTGACCATTCTTTGCGGATTTCTGGAAGGCCTCGTCATTATAGGCAAATCTTGGTCATTCCGAAATGGCACATCATTGGTCGCGAGTCTCGCGCATGCATCCGTAGCGGATTACCTCGCTTCTGATAAATTTGCGAAATAAGGCCGGTGCAACCTCAATAGCAAACACTCCCATACATTTCTCGCACAGACATGTGTGGGCTATCTTCTTCACTTCGAAAAAACATCACCGTCTCTTACCAAGCAGTTAGCTTCGGGCTATCCCTTAGCGAAGTATGCCGCACAGTATTGGAGTCATCATCTGCTCCGCTGCCATGACCGAGCCGCACTATTGACATCCACCGCGCGGCTCCTTGTGAGTGGTAGCAGGCAATATGAAACTTTGAACAGCTTGTACTGGATTGGGGGGCAGATCTCTTTTCCGCCGCAGCCTCTGTACATGTATTCCCTTATTGGATACCGTGAAGGAGTGGAATATCTGCTCCGGAATGGCACCGATGTTAATGAAATGGGTGGGGGGTTTCACTATGCCTTACAAGCAGCATCCGCAATAGGCCACACCGACATCATTTGTGCCTTGCTCGAGGATGGTGCAGATATCAACGCAGTCGGTGGAGGATATGGGAGTGCATTATATGCCGCGGTTGTTGGTGGTCACATGGAGGTCGTCCGTATCCTGATCAAGAAGGGTGCCGACCTCAACGCAGCCAGTGAAAGATATGATGGGAGTGCTTTAGCGGCCGCGTCTGCGGGTGGTCATACGGAGGTCGTCGGTATCCTGTGCAAGAACGGTGCCGACGTGAACGCAGCTAGTGGAAGTTATGGGAGCGCTTTACAAGCTACGTCGTATGAGGGTCACCCGGAGATCATCCAAATCCTGATCGATATGGGTGCCGACGTCAACGCAATCGGTGGAATTTATGGGAGTGCTTTACAGGCCGCGGCTGCTCGCGGTCACACAGAGGTCGTCGGTATCCTGTGCGAGAAGGGTGCCGATGTGAACACAGCTGGTGGACTTTATGGGAGCGCTTAACAAGCCGCGTCGTACGAGGGTCACCTCGAGATCATCCAAATCCTGATCGAGAAGGGTGCCGACCTCAATGCCGCCGGTGGAACTTATGGAAGCACATTAGAGGCTGCGGCTGCTGGTGGTCACACGGATGTCGTCGGTATCCTGTGCGAGAAGGGTGCCGACGTCAACGCACTTGGAGGGTATTATGGAAGCGCATTACAGGCAGCGTCGCACAAGGGCTACCGGGATATTGTTCAAATCCTGATTGAGAAGGGTGCCGACGTGAACGCAGTCAGTGAATATGGGAGTGCTTTACAGGCCGTGTCTAGGAATGGCCGCCAGGAAATTGTTCAAATTCTGCGCGAGAATGGTGCTGTCGGTGCGTGAAAACTCTCAATGTAAATATTACGACTCACCGGAATACATGTAGATACAGATCAATGAGACCTTCAACAGTTGTCTGTATAAAGAGGGTGCTGTAGCTTGTCAAATCCTATGTACGTATCCCAATTGTGGTTGGTAAAGCAAAGAAATGCAGTCAAAAAAAATACGCACAGCATTGGAAAATAATGTCAGATAGAGTAGGATGTGGGGGTGTAATCTTCTTGGTTAGTGCGCACCAGGACAGAAAGATCAGGTTAGGATGCCGTGTTCGCAGGTGGTAGGATAGACACAGCATCTGTAGCTCGTTTGGATGGACTCATCGTGTGCCACGAGCCAAATCTATATGCAGGCCGACCTCGTATTCGAGGGTGTGCATGCATACGTATTTGGGGCGGCTTCCGAGTCGGCAGTGATATCCTTCTTGCTCAAAACGACGCGGGGTGATGTATAGTGGTGCAGTGAAAGACGACGAGGAGAGGCATGTTGGAAGAAGAGGAACACCAGTTGGCCGCTATTGCGCCACGAGTTGATAAAACAACTCTGAGCGACGGAGAAAATACCTGTGCGTGCCGTCGTATGTGGTGCATGCGCCTGAAAGAGTTGGAAGGCATGCTGATTCGCAGATACGGCAGAACGTTGTCACGATTCATCACCCGGTCCACAAATACGATGGAGTCTGCGAAAGGGGCAGGTTCTCGGGAAAATCCTTGTGAGCACCCAAAGGACGGGCGGCGTAGGATTATTAAGAGGGTCCGAGTAGTAGTGGTTCCGGCAGACTGACTGAAGAGGAGTGAGCTTAAATTAAATTTTAATAAACAGATTTGTAAAAGAAAGGCACACACACATATGACGGAGCTCCAACTCGACCAAGATTCCCGGAGATGTCTACTTGATCTTTGCGCAAGACGCTGGGCGCGCGCCGAGAGGGCGAGACTGCGGTGATACAAAGTGGGGAAGGATTTGAAGTTTCACTCCTGAACACAGCGATGGCTGACTTGACTCGGGGCATCAGAGTCAGGCCAGGGTGGCCAGAGTAGCTGAGATTAATCTCGGTAAATAACTCGTACCTAAATGGATTGGATACAAAATCCGAGTCTAAGGCTCCAACGCCGAGGAAGGAAGGAACCAAAAAAAACTGATCAAGGCGGGCCGAGCCCATTTTATAGATTACGCCCTAGGCTCCTGTCTTCCTTTTTCTAGGGCGGTCCTAGTCGTCTGAGGCTGAGCGCCGAGGCCGAGGTCGTGGTCGGAGATTCGTGATGAGTCACCTGACAGACCGCGCCCAATTTACAACCAAACACGAGCAGACAGAGACGATGCACGTCGCGACGACGGACTCGTCAGTGTCTCGATCCCACGTTGGAGAGGTAAGATATAGCCCAGAAACCAATGGAATAACCGCTACTAGGTGTGATATCACTGTGATTCATTTTCGGAAGCAGAATTCTTGATTCAAAACGGTTTCCCTCTCTCTTCTGCCGTCCTCTTTTCCCGCACTGAAGGTGCACAGAACAAATGCAGTTTGCGGCGCCGATTTATCACTCAAACAGCAATATTTCAGCGAGTACTCATTTTTGAATCAGAGAAAATACTGATTTCTTTGTGTTTTTGGCTGAGAAAAATGATTTTTCTCTCATCTGGGATTTTAAAAATATTAGAGGAAAGGAAAGGCGGAGGAAGGGCTCTTGCACCAGTATTCCAACAGAGAAGAAACATTTTTGCCTCACAAATTTTTTTTTTTTTGCGACTTCGTAAGCTGATGCTCTTGCCAAACACAACCCTCGCTGCTCTCTCCATTCAGCTCTGCATTCTCTACCACGCCCTTCTTTGTCGACCTCTTACTGCTGCCTGCATCTCGACCTCCTAGCTGAACGTCTGGAGCTTGTACGAATGGAGTTGCTCAGGTAGGAGTCGCACAACCAGTAGCAGGCTACTAGTAGCAGCACTCAAAAGGAACAAGGGCGCAAGCATGTTTGAGGGGAAACAGCTGCTGGGGCTGTGGCTCGAGAGGCTCATCCTATCTGCGCCTGTGCCCGCTTCGTCTTCCTCCACGACCAAAGCCATCATCCGCGTCTGCCCCAACACGCTCTTCAAGATCATCAATACCCTTGACACGAAGCCCCTCAGCTTCACGGCCTTTGCCGCCTTCGCACCCGCCGTGTTCGTCCTGTGGGTTGAGTCCGCTAAAGTCGTCCGCGCCGACGACCTCCTCGCGGCCCTGCGCGCCTGGGCGCCCTCCCTCGAGGCGGTGTCTCCTGTGCGACGGCGAGAGTACGTTCTTATTCATCCCCTCTTTCCTCTTCGCACCCTCCTCCTTCGCCTCGCTTTCCCTCGTCCCATCTTACCCCTCCTTCGTCCACCATCCCTCTCGGGCGTTGTCTGGATCCGCACCGCGGTACTTTCGGGACGACCGCATCGCGGCGCCTTTAGGAGAACCGCGTTCGGGGACCGCATCATACAGTCGTCCTGCCGCATCAGCGCACGTCGAATCGTCGTGCGATCATCCCTCAGGCGTGTCGGCGGCGTCCAAAAACAGCCCCTTCCTTCCTCCTCTGTCCCTCTTCTTACCTCCATTTTCTTTCTTTTCCTTCTCGCTTCCACCCCCCGTCCCCCATCCCTCACCCTCTCCCTCCGCCCAACTCGACCCAACGAGCTAACCCCGCTTTTTACAGTCCCCGCCCTCCCGCACCTCCGCCACCTCGACCTCCCCGTGCGCCTCCTCCCCCCACCGCCCTCGCGCGCGCTCAGCTCCCGCCTACGCTCGCTGCGCGGGCTAGGCGGCGCGCACGTGGCGGGCTTGGCGGGTGTGAGCGTTGCGCCGAGGATGTAGCAGGGTGTGGATAGCGCGGATGCGCCCAAGGTGACGGAGGTGCGGAGTGTGGATGCGTCCGACGTGCGGGATGTGGATGCGCCCAAATCGGATGCAGCCCCCACGACGGACCCGGCACGCCCAAATACAACGGACGCGCCACCAACGGTGGGCGAGGACGCTGCACCCCCGTCCGGCATCTCCACGCTCACAAACCCAGATCCCGTGGTGGGCACTCTCGCCGACGCCTTCGCGCGCCTCACGCCCGCGCAACTCGCAGACCTGGAGGTCACGGAGACGCTCAAGACGGCGGCGTATGTGCCCACTGCGCCCTCAGTTACGACACCTGGGCCTGCGCCCACATCGTCCGCTTCGCCGAGTGGTGGGCCTGCGCTAGCGTCCTCCGCGCCTAAATCGCCCGCCGCGCTCATATCGTCCGCACCCACCACGCCCACTGCTACCCTCACATCACCCCTCCGCGGCGCGGACAGTCTCGCGATCCCGCGCTGGGCCCCCGGCCCGCGCAACGCAAGCGCCCTGCCGAACGCGAGCGCAAGCCTCATCGCCCCCCATCCGCCTCAAAGTACTCGAGCCCAAGGGCGCGACGGACGCGCGCGCAGGCGCGCTGCCACACGCGACGGTCGCGATGTTGCGGGGCATTGAGTTTCCTTTTTTCAATGCGCGTTTTATTATTTCATTTTATTTATTTTATTCGTGCCCGTTTTATGTATCATTTGTTTCATTGTCCCGACTCCGTTTGGCGGATGCCCTTCCTGCGGTGCTTTTCTTTTGTTTCGCGTCGTTTTGTTCGTTTCGAAGCCTTTTCTCTGTTTGGTGTTCTGCACATCCCATTCATCTCGCGTCCTGCGCCTTTTTTTCCATTTTCTTGCTGTTGGTATGCTTATTTTCCCCCTCGTTTCGTTTCGTTTCAGCTTCCTTTCGTTCCTTCTTCTCTTTCCGCGTCTTGCTTTCCTTCTGCTGTGCCAACTTTAATGCTGATTTTTCTTCCTTTCGTTTCGCGCAGTGTGCAAGAAACGGCGCCGGCTCACGAGTGGGTGAATCACCCGCGCGGGTGGATATCTACGGTATCTGGCTATTGTGTATGTAGAGTGCGTTGTGTAACATTCCTGCTCCTTTTCCTTTTACGATGATTATAATTACTTTAGAAAGGAAGGATGGGAGGGTTGTATTGTGTGTACTGCGGGATATTCAGTTTAACTTCAAACCACTCCCACCTGCTGCTCTCTTGCTCCTCTCTGTCGTCCCGGGGTTAGAGGGGAATACTTAGGTGACGCGACTTCTTATTGCCCCGTACGAGAGGACGGGCTATCAAGCTTCAAGTATTGTTACGTTCATATCAGCAGCAGCGCTGGGCTGTTCCTCGCCAGATTTTCTCTATCCCGAATGCGAGTCGCGCTCAAGTTCAAAAAGCTCCGACTTCCTCGTACCATCTTATCTAATTCTCTTCATCTCATCAACAGCAATCTCATGCTGTACTTCCTGCTGTATTGGCGCTTGCACCGATCTCACTGCCACATACATTCCTGTGGTCCACGTTGTTCAGACATTTGGACCACACGCAAACCATGTGAATATAATATATATACCCTCCCCCCCCCCACACACACCTTTCACCGATCTCACTGTGACGATGCACACACCTCGCATATTGACCAAGGCCTGCTGGTATCCCAATGCACAAAAGCCTGCGCCACAAAGGGATTCTTTTCAAGTCCCGCCGGTCATCGAGGAGTCCTCGGAGGATGCTCGACACCCATCCCGTCTCCACGCCATATTCCCCAGTTTCAAGCAAAGGAAAGGAGCTGAAAGTGGCCGCGACACTCTGACTGTAGAGCGTACACCCGGCGCTCTCGACTCCTCCTCTCAGCCCGCAGCACGCGCCACGAGGCCGACGCGCGAAACAGGCGCCGGCACCGATAACCTGGCGCTTGCGGCCGGCATCGTGGAGAGCATCTCCGGTGCTGTCGATAAATTCCCCCTTGTGGGTCCCGTGTTTGCCCTTTTGTCCCAGATCTTGAAGACATGCAGGGTAAGTGAAACAACCTTGAAGATTGAGATGTCGCCGATTAACTTCTTGTAGGAAATCGAGGATATGCATGAACAGCGCGACGTTCTTGTCGCTCGGCTTGCCAAAACAGCTGGGGATCTGCATGGCACGATTATGCGAATGGAGACAAATAATCATACCCACTCCACCGGCCGCCTGAATGCAGACATTGAGGAGTACCTCGGGTAAGGTTTCATTATATAGTTTCGGACAAAAATAACCGCTTTTATATGTAGACTACTTCAGCAGGCGTCAGCGCTCATGTCGGACTTTGATGGTCAGGGGAGATTTCGAACAACTGCACTCCAAACGGAATGGGCAGGCAAGTTTACTGCTCTCGATCGCGCGCTTGATTTGTTCGGCGCCCGTTTCAATGTAAGTACCACATATTTATTATTTGGCCATCATTATGAGAAAGTTTATATCTTTCAGGTCAACCGTTTGGCCGATATACAGATAGAGCAGGGTGTAATTCATAGGAAGGTGGGCAATGGCCAGATAGAACAGGGTGTAATTCACAAGAAGGTAGACGATGCTCGCATCGCAGTGTCAGCTTGATATTTATTGTGTTGACCATTCCGAAGCTAAATAACCTTCTAGTGTGAAGGAAAAGCTCGAGAAATGGCTAAAACCTGCAAATATGTCCGATAAACAGCACGAAACACTGAAACTTCACCATGAAGGCACTGGACTATGGTTCTTGGACGGTCGCCAGCTCACTGAATGGATAGCAAAACCGGGATTTCTCTGGATTGAAGGAAACTGTAAGCAACTTCGCAATCTTCCTTTTTTCGAGTACTAATACATTGGTAGGTGGTACGGGGAAGAGTGTGATAAGGTACGGAAGATTTAGCCACCGGGATTTTTTAGCTAATTACGCATCCACCAGCTCTACAGTGATCCAGAAGCTGATCCACGATCGACCGCCATCCGACCACGGAACCGCCGCGGTGGGATATTTCTATTTCGACTTTAGGGACGACAAGAAGCAACTGGTGGATACCATGCTTCGCTCCGTCGTCTTCCAGCTGTCTGGGCAGTCCCTTAATCCCTACGCCGGGCTTAATTCGCAGTACGAAAAGCTATCCCAGGGTCAGACTCTGCCCACCACTCAGGATCTTCTGGGTATTCTCAACCAGCTACTTTTAGAATTTCGTCGCACTTATATTGTCCTTGATGCACTTGATGAGTGTCGAGACACGGATCTTCCGTTGCTTATCGAGCTCCTCTCGAAGCTTCGGACGCGGACGGAAAGCTCGTTGCACCTCCTGCTCACCAGTCAACCCCGTTACATATTCGCGGTTGCCTTCGAGGGCGTACAACGAGTCATTATGGAGTCCAAAACTACGCAGAAGGATATCGAGCACTTCGTTTCTGACGAAGTCCAGTCGAGACTCGAGCGCCTGAACCACTGGAAACATTGGAAACTGCGTGCTGAGGAGATCATTGCAAAAGTTGTTGAGAAGAGTAATGGGATGTGAGTTAATTACGAGTTGAAGTTGAATATGTCATTGCTGACTGGAAATCATAGGTTCCGCTTGGCTGCTTGCCTTCTTATTGACATGTCCCGCCCTAAATTGAACCCCAACCTCGACAAGATATTGGATAATCTCCCGAACGAGTTGTACGGAATCTATGATCGATTCCTCGAGACAATTGACAGGGAAGACCTCGTCTACGTGGAGAGGGTCCTTCGCTGTCTTCTCTTTTCTGCCAAGCCGCTCACACTGCCGGAGCTTGAGGATGCTCTTGCATTCGACTTCTCAGACCCGCACCTCGCTGTATATGACCCATCTAAACGGGGAGAAAATGCGACAATTCTTTGTGGATTCTTGGAAGGACTGGTCATCGTCGGCGAAGATGTGACTGGCCCCACTGACAGAAGAACAATGTCAGTGGTCGTGAGCCTCGCACACGCATCCGTCGCGGATTACCTTGTTTCTGATAAATTTGCGACAAAAGGCCGGTGCGACCTCACCAGTGAACACTCCCACACATTTCTCGCACAAACATGTGTGGGCTATCTTCTTCACTTCGAAAACCATCCTCACCACTTCGAAGAATCATCTGTCTTCGAAATACTGCCTCTTACCAAGCGGTTATCTTTGGACTATCCATTTGCGAGGTATGCCGCAGAGCATTGGAGCCATCATCTGCTCCGCTGCCACGACCGAGCTGCTCTATCGACATCGACCGCGCGGCTCCTTGTGAGTGGTAGCAGGCAATATGAAACTATGAACAACTTGTACCAGATTGAGCGATGGAACTCTTTTCCGCCGCCTCTGTACATGTGTTCCCTTCTAGGATACCGTGAAGGAGTGGAATATCTGCTCCGGAACGGCGCCGATGTTAATGAAGTGGGTGGGGAGTTTCACTATGCCTTACAAGCAGCATCCGCAAAAGGCCACACCGACATTATTTGTGCCTTGCTCGAGAATGGTGCGGATATAAACATGGCGGATGGATGGTTTGGGAGCGCTTTACAGGCCGCGGCTGCTCGCGGTCATACAGAGGTTGTCGGTATCCTGTGCGAGAAGGGTGCTGACCTCGACGCGGCCGGTGGATTTTATGGAAGCGCATTGCAGCACGCAGCTGCCGGTGGTCACACGGACGTCGTCGGGATCCTGATCGAGAAGGGTGCTGACCCCAACGCAATTGGAGAGTTTTATGGAAGCGCATTGCAGCACGCAGCTGCTGGTGGTCACACGGAGGTCGTCAGGATCCTGATCGAGAAGGGTGCTGACCTGAACACAGTTGGAGGGTATTATGGAAGCGCATTGCAGGCCGCGGCTGCTTACAGTCACGCGGAGATTGTCCAAATCCTGATTGAGAAGGGTACCGACGTAAACACAGTCGGTGGGAAATATGGGAGTGCTTTACAGGCCGCGTCGAAGCAGGGCCACCAGAAAATTGTTCAAATCCTGCGCGAGAATGGTGCCACCGGTGCGTGAAAACTGTCAATGTAAATATTACGACTCACCGGAATACGTGCAGATTGAGATCAATTGAACCTTCAACAGTTGTCTGTATAAAGAGGGTGCTGTAGCTTGTCAAATCCTATGTATGTATCCCAATTGTGGTTGGCAAAGCAAAGAGATGAAGTCCAAAAAATATGCACAACATTGTAAAATAATTTTAGATAGAGTAGGATGTGGGGGGTGATCTTTTTGGCTAGTGTGCACCAGGACAGAAAGCAGGGCACCGCCCTCGCAGGTGGTAGGATAGACACAACACCTGTGGCATCTGGAGCTCGTTTGCATGGATTCATCATGTGCCACGAGCCAAATCTATATGCAGGCCGCCCTCGTATTCGAGGGTGTGCGTGCATACAGATTTCTTGCTCAAAACGATGTGTGGTGATGTATAGTGGCGCAGTGAAAGACAACGAGGAGAGGTGTGTTGGAGGCAGAGGAACACCAACAGTGGGCTCTATTTGCCCCACGAGTTGATACAACAACTCTGAGCTACGGAGCAAATAGTACCCGCAGGCGCCGTCGTATGTGGCGCATGCGCCTGAAAGAGTTGGAGGGTGGGGTTTCTTTTTGCAATGATTTAGGCCTCGTGAAACTTCTGCCAAGGATTGTCCGGAAAAATCCCAGATTTCGGCCTCAAAAAGCCACTCGGCGGCGAGGTTTTGGACCTCAAAAAGCCACTCTCGAACAGGGCCTGTCACGTGCACTTCATAGCTCCTGATATCCAAAATTTTCTCCGCTTCTCCGCATGTCCTTATCACCGACTGGCTAGTGTGCTCTGGTTTCAAAAGCTTGTAATGCCTGGCGTGTCTTGTTCGAATCACATCTTGCGTGTTTTTTAGTGCAATTTATCAAATCTCCGGCCCAAAAAATCCACTTTCCGGACAGCCCTTCGAGATTTTTGCCCTCAAAAAGCCACTTCCCGGACAAGAAAAACACGAAAATTTCTTTCCGCCTGAAAAAGCCACTTTCCGGACAATCCTTGGCGGGAGTTTCACGGGGCCTAATGATTTGGCAGCGAGGGGTGCAGTCCTTCGCGATCCTCGGCACCCAGTGAGCAGCGGACTGCTTCAGGAGCAAAGCTTAGACTCGTTACCAGTCTGTAACCAGTATCCAAAAAATGTGGCAAGCACTTTTGGTGGTTACAGACTGGTACATCTCATTGACGTGCATTGGGCTGTCCCCGGAGTTTGAAATTTTAGCAGGTGCCGCGATCAGCCGGCTGAGGAGCCATCAAACCCGATCATTTCTGGTCGAAAGCTGATGGCTCTTTCCACTCTTCCAAGCCGTAAAAAATAAAATGAGGAGACAGATTTAAGCAGTTTTAGGGTCATATTACTCCTAGGTACTTCAAGTATATTCATGCCCAAACTGCATCCCAGAACAGAGCCCTCGCCAAATTTTCAAACTCCGCGGACAGCCCGATTACGATCAACGAGTTGTACCAGTCTGTAAACACCGAAGCGCTTGCCGCATTTTTTCGGCAATTGTTTACAGACTGGTTACGAGTCTAAGCAAAGCTGTCTTGTTGGACTCCACCATGACGAGGATTCGGTTGCGTGGGAGGACCTTTACGCCTCTCAGCTCGACACCCTTCAGTTTCTCGATGCCTGTCGCCGCGATAGTGTTTTCGACCTTGACTTTGATCTCTAGGAGTGGCAGGGAGAGGATGTCGCTCACCTTGTCGACGACGATGGTGACTTTGCGGGTCTTTGCGGCAGGAGGTCTGGGAGGAGGGGAGGCTGCAGCGGAGGCATAGCAGGAGACGGACGGCATGCGGGGAGACGAGTCACGGAGGCAAAGAGTTCAGCGAGGAGGTCCTGCTTGAAGGCCTTGAGCGAGGCTTCAATGAGGGCGCCGTCGCTGAGAACACGGTCAAGGAAGTCCAGGGTAGCCATAATCTTGGTGCACACGTCGACCGTGGGGTGCTTCTTTGCCGCGCGTGCTGCCAAGATAGTGTCGCGGATTGATGCGATGATCGCGTGTGGGGTGTTCTGCGGAGGGTCTAGGGAGGTGCTGATGCTGCTGGGGAGGTCGCTGGAGGAGGGCGAGGGCGAGGGGAGCGAGGGCGCTGGGTCCCGGGGCGCCAACGGGGCATGGCTGCCGCTCTATAGCATAGCACTTGTGAACTATCTTCCAAGTGCGTGGTCCGCTAGAGAGGCTGCGAGCCTAGGGCATGGCCCGATTGGGACATTCAAGTTACGAGTCCTAAATTTATTTAGGTTCTTGTTCTTAGAATTTTTATAGCCACTTTTTGGAACCCGGTTCAGCGCTCTTAAATTTGACTTTCCCTGGGAGAGTGGTCGTGGGTACGTCTCCTCCCTCCCTCCTTATAGGTGTGCGCCGGCTGCTTATGAATGTATGCAGGCCGCCTATCGCGGTCCGTAGAGTCCCGGATTGGGACCTATGACAAATCCGCTTCAAGCGGTCCGTCGCATTTAAGTATATTCGGTCCTTGACTTTATTATTCTGACTCCATGACTGCCAATGCAGAGCCTATAACGACCTTAGTGACCTCGTATGTTTCTGTTTTATGGTGCGTAGCTCTCATGATATATTAAAAGAGGAGTTAGTTATTAATAATTCAAGCGCTGATCGCATTCAAGTTGCGATCTGCTTCCGGCTGCCCTTCGAGTTGTGGTCTTTGAATCTGATATTCGATTATGTTTTTGCCGACTTGTGCGACACCTATCAAGATTTTGTTCGCAGTAGAGCGATCGCGTCTCGAGTCTGCCTCATGTGCCGCGCAGTCATTATAGATACCCTGAGTTTATAGAGTCGGCTTGACATTGGCATTGTGACATCCTCCGAATGGGTGTTGGTTGTACTAGTGCGGTGCAGAAATCTCCCCATTACGCTTTACCGTCCGCCAAGACATTCCCTCTATGCCGTGTAGGTCCAGCTTGACTGCGAGGTCTTCCCGTTCTATACTCCGCTTCCTGTATTACATCGACTCACAGGATGGAGTGGTCATATCTCTCAAACAATGTTTCAGGGAGCACTTTTTAAAAAGGGTACAACACTGTCTGACTTGTTTCAAGGAAGATCAAGCAGTGGAGTCGGAGAGGATGCTCCGTACCACAGTTGTCGATACGGTACCTCAGGCTTCTGTATTATTCCTGTTCGTTACAAGTACTAAAGTAGATATAGACCCGCAGCTAGCTTTTATTCAGGTAAACGGCACCTCTATTTAGATGAAGCTAAGAGGTGTCGTTTACCAGAGAGCCTCTCATTTTACTAATAGAATACTAATTACCCCTGCAGCTGATGTCTGGTTCCATGACAGAATAACGACTAGTGGCTAGTAGTTCAACTTACGAGTGATCAACTTGGTGTCCTCGTCGGTGTTGTATTTCAATAATTCGATGCTTCCGGTCTATGCAATAGCGTAGACGACGTTATTATTCTCGGTGTTTTCAAGGGGTGTTGAGGTGGAATTGTGGGGACGTGTACTAAACAAATAATTGTACTATTTAAATAAATTACGGTCCAGGCAGTCTGGATACCCTATTGGCCTATTCAGATAGTACCGGGTCCGAAGGACTCTGGGACTCGTACTGCCATGTGATGCATTGGCTTACAGCACAAGTTGACAGTTGTAACTTGTGACCGGAAGCAAAGGATTGCTTAAAATGGCCGCAGGAGTTCGATTTTCAGCGTTACGCAGGTGAATTAGGCAAATGATTTGGAGGCCGCGTTACGCTAGTCTCTCAGGGGACAGACGCTTTAGTGTATCTAACTCGTACCTCGTTCACTGAAGTCTGTTGGTTAGCCCTGATAACCGGTTGCCTGACTTGTTATGTAACGATCACGGATGCATAACCAAACAACGCGTCTCATTTTGTGCGTTTCGCAACGCTAGACGCGACTGCGACACCCAGGTTGCTTTGAAACTTTCTTGGAGGGTTTATAACTGATTAAAATGTACTTCAAGAACCTTTGGGACACTCGATGGCTAAAATGGTTGCACCGTTGATTTCTGCTTGTTTCCCCGCCAAAAAAGCGCCGAGTTTGAAAAGACAAAAAACACTTACATCCACTAGGCAAAAGTCAATTATATGATTAAATATATACTTCAGGCTCTTCGGAATGGCATATAACACGTTGAGCAACGGACTACGCGTCTCGAAATTCTGCACAGGCAACGGAAACGTGATTGATTACGTGATAGTGCAGAGTACCACTTGTGATGGCGCGGTAGCCGCCTACTCGGCGGTGGTTCAGCTCTACGCACGCTCCGGTCAATTGCCAACAGCTGACGTCCTCGACTGGGACCTCCCTAGAGGAAGACAGGGCGTAGGAGTAATGTAGAAAATGTATTCGGCCTCCATGATCCTTCCTTCCACCTTACGACTCTGCTTCGGAGCTTTGGAGTCGGATTTTGTATCCAATCTTTTTAGGTCCATCGAGATTATCTCGGCTACTTGTCCACCCTTGCCTGACTCTGATGCCTCGAGTCAAGTCGGCCTTTGCTGTATTGCCATGTCGGCATGAGCGAAACGTCAAATCCTTCCTTTCCTTCAAGCCTCAAGGTGTATCACCGCAGTCTCTCTGCCTCGGCGCGCGCCCAGCCTCAGGCCAAATGGTAAAGTAGACGTCCCGATCCCACTGGGACTACTACCACCACCACCGATTCTGGAAAATCTTCCTGGCTCATCTACATCTTGCTCAACTGCTAGGAAACTACGCCCTCCGTCGCTCTGGAGTATAACTTTTTCTTGGCTTGACCTCCAATGCCTTCACTTGTACTCTTTCGCCGTCGTCGGCCAACCCATATCTGGTGGCCACTCTGCGACTCTGCCGGCTTATCTCAGGTCTTAAGTGACGGTGTTCATACTGCGTGATGTTCTGGGCTAAATGGCTGTTGCCTATGCATCGCTGCCAGCGAACTGGATCCCCGTCAAAGGACCGCGACGCACTGTCCCCTGGGCCCTGGCTGCCAGTTAGGGCTGCCACCCGTTGCCGTGACGGCAACGGCCGTCGAATCAACGGCGACTCGACAGCAACGGGCCGCCAAACAACGGTCCGTTGAGTGGGTATAAAAAGTCCTCACGGGACGGGACGGTCAACGGGACGGCCGTGACGGGTTCTTGACGGGCCCACGGGCCGAGAATATAGTGGTTGAGCTACTTTATGCCCAGAAGCAAGCTTTAAAGTGTGCCCTAGAATTTCTTTGACACATTTGAACACCAGTGAAGTTGAACTGAACACATATACTAACCATTAAGTTAATGGTAAGCACCGAGAAGGCTTCTCAGTCGACATCAGTCACCTCATCACTGCCAATAAAAATGTGAAAGAGTGCAAGGAAATATCTCACGGACGAAAGGGGGGGAAATTGCCGCCGACCAGGTGTTGAACTTCAGTTGGACATTCCCATCACTGTTTCGGTAATTGCTGCGAGGGTACAAAGTCTTGGTATTGTGAGGACTGGAAGGAAGAGAATATATATAAAATGACAGATATACATACTAGGACACATATATGACATTCCTGGACCACAATTGCGCCTGTAGAATGATTTCTGCGCCCAATAGAACTAAGCCGTTGAATTGCCGTCGAACGGCCGTGACGGCCGTTTTTCAACGGGCCGTAAGAGTGCAAACCCGTACCGTGACCGTGGATTTAAAATCTTCGAGAAATGGTCGACGGGACGGGCACGGCACCCCGTCGACGGATGCCGTAGAGCCGTCGCAACGGTCACGGGCGGCAGCCCTACTGCCAGTGTCCAGGGACATGGGATAAGACTCGCAGAGCACCCTGGGATAAGACTCACAGAGCACCCTCTCCCACGACATAAGCCCGGCGAATGCTAGCTGTTTAAGCCACTGTGCCCGCGGGGGGTATCGGACTGCGAGCAATGGCTCAGAGACTTTCTGAGACACACGGAACAGCAGTCCGAGATGTCTCACGCCCCTATCGCTTCTCTTCCGCCTTCCCCGATACCTTCGTCAAGGCAAGCAGTCTCACAGATTCAAAATGCCCTGTAAACCATCTGGACATGACTGGCTTTCCCAGCATGATTTGAATGGCTAATGTAAGAGGCTGAGATCATAGACGCCTACCTGACTGGGCAGCCCCTTCCATCAGCAAAATCGGGGAATTCTGATATTGCCTGATTGCCGGTACCTTGCCTGATCGGGATGCCAAGGCTATATCAGGGCTCGCCAGACTGATGAGGATCATATAAAGGTTCCGCAGCCTGGTATGCAGCTTGGAAGGACTCGCCAGGCTGATATGGGGTATATAAGGCTCGGTCTGGGTTCAGCTGCCTGCCATCTACTTCAGATTATATTCATATTTCCACCAACTAATATTATTATTTTTGCACGTCGTGAAAAAGTCAATTGGGATTCTATAAAGCTGCGTATCCTTCCTCCACCTCGTCGTCCATAAACCCATCGCCATCCTCAGGCCCTAAGTCGTCGTCGTCGTCGTCACCGGGCGCAGCATCACCATCACCATCGGCATCACTCTCCTGTGAATCCGTACCCGAATCGGGGTCCAATGACGAGTTTGAGCCTGCAGATGAAGGAGCACGCGAAGGTATGCGGCTCGATGAAGGTGTGGTAATCGGCGTGGAATGAGTGTCCTCCTCGTCATCGGGGATAGGAACCGGCGGTTCTTCGGGGATGGGTACCTGGTAATGCCCGACGCCGCCACCAACGTAACGCATGTACATATCACGGTCGACGAAGCTGGAGAGATATAATTAGCATAAGTAGAATGGCGAATAAAATCTAGAGACTCACCAGTTGACGTAATAATACTTCCAGTCCTCGTCGTCGAGCCCCTCCCGCGGCAAGCGTCCGACGGAGCCCGGAGCCAAAAGTTCGTCGGTGGTTCCATGTGCGAATGCCGGCACAATGTGGGCACCGCGGATGACTTCATCTGGATTTAAAAACCCAAATGCGTTCGGGTCCGTGTCGGGTAAAAATGAAAGGCGGTGCAGGCGCTTCAATGCGGTAGCGCCGCACCCACAGAAATTGCATCGGCTCAGGCTTCGTGTCGGGTCCCGCTGTGTTGTCGACAACATCAGCATGAAATATACCGATAATTTGAGCATAAGCAAAAGGGTGGTCTGAGTCCGACCCTTCTGGTGCAAGAGTCATGATGTCCGAGTGGGTGCGAGGATCGAGGCAGTCTTGACCTCGTCGGACATCGTATGTGGTGTAATTGACGCGCAGGATCTTGTGGCTGTAAAGTCGGCCGTTGCGGAAGAGCAGCTTGGCACGTTGTTGCGGAGTGAACTCGTTGCCATCGCCAGACCACTCCGGATGCGCACGACGGCTCAATAGATGTTCTTGCAGCTTCGGTATAAAGTTCTGGAGGGGTGCAATCAGTTTGGCGCATATATATAAATAAATTGTTACTTCGGCCGCAGGGTCCTCCGCGGTGCGCAGCTTCTTTAGCCATGTTAAAAGGTGGACAGAAAAATTGCGGGAAGGCGAGATGTGATGGTGCTGCTCGGGTGTGGTGTATGGGAGCGCCTCGGACTCGGCAAAGGGGATAATAACCTTGAGCTTCGCCTTGTGGTTTTGAAAATTCG